>JAQSUU010000106.1:20020000-21220000 GCA_038087645.1 Saccharum hybrid cultivar R570 | reverse complement strand
ATTAATTAAAAGAAACTCAGAAATTACCTCGTCTATGAATATGACATCTCAGTATATCACCTCATCTACTGATATTTATATGGTTGCATCTACCATCAATACATGAAGAATATGACTTCTAAGACCGATGAAGGATTACCTGACTGGCGGCAGTTATATGAGCTATCCGTAAGTATCCGACCATGGGAGATGCAAGCCTGAAATGGTGCAAGGTGTGGTAGGACGCAGTCATATGAGCAGGTTCCAATAGCACCTCGTTCACACAGGAACATGATTAAACAAAATTTGCATGATCTTAAATATGCGGCGATCATCTTATAGTAGTGATTCTCATGCTTATCCGATTAACATAAAATCATTCGCTGAGTAAGGAAATTGAAGAAAAAAAAAGTCTATCATCCAGAATAGGATGAAATCATAAACCACACCTGATAGTCACCTTGACTGTTAGCACGGCATCGTTGAGGGCAGTGGCGGAGCGTGGGAAGAAATTAAGGGGGGGGGGGGGGGGGGGGGGGGGGGCTAATTCCAGTAGTGACCAGTATGTATTTGTATATTTATGATCTATGCGCCTGTAAACATAATAGCAACAGCGTATGTATGAAAGGAAGTTCCATGTCTGCATGACAATATGAGCTCCAAGCCTCCAACTACCTACGTCCAGCATGTGCACAATTGCAAGGAACCAGTTTGCTTGCACGTATGCATGCAGATTACTACGAGGCAAGGGGGGCAACAACCCAGTTTCGCCTTAACGTAGCTCCGCTAGTGGTTGAGGGCCTCTTTGCACTCGTCCACCTCCTGGTGTCCGGCGGTCAGCGTCGACGGCATGGCTGTTGGACGAGGAGGGGGCGTTGCGGTGCCGTCTGCGGGCCGGGGTGGCGTCGTGGCATCCGGCTTCGTCGACAAGTGGCTGGCGTGCGGCGGCGGCGGCTTCTGCGGGGTGGCGTGGACTTGCGAGAGCGCACCACGGGAAGGACGGGAGGGGTGCGTCAATGTTGGCCTGGAGTCGATCGAGAATCTGGTTGAGATGAAATATATTTGTGCCCGGGTAGCGATGATATTTCCCCTTTTCTGCGGTCACCGAGCGAGCGAGAGAGGGTCACCACATGATTGTTTCCTTCAATGCACGGTTTGATTATTTTTTTGAAGGGAAAAACTGTAGGGGAGGCCCCCACAGTGGAAAAACCTTTTTATAAAAATATAGGAGAGTTTAAAAGACTTACATTAAAAATTAGCTGAAAGCATCTAACCAAAAGCGAAAAGCTGATCTAAGATCAGCCTTGAATCTAACCGATTGTAGAAGACATTGACTTTTAAAATTACAAAGCCATGCACGGTTTGATTATTGTTTCCTTCCCTGTATGATTATTGTTTCCTTCCTTGCATGCATGTTTTTCCCCTTCATTCCGTGCCGGTCAGGAATCGCAGGGGACATGCTTGATTATTGTTTCCCTATATCACTTGCATGAACGTTTCTTTCCCTTCCTTCCTTGCGGTCAAGAATTTTGTCGCAAGGGACCGGTGTAGGAGGGAGGGGTGCGGGATCGCAGCAGGACGTTAGAATGTCGCACCAAAAAGTGTCCACGTTTTGTTCTTTTTAGTTGTGGGAGACTAGCAGGATCTGCCGTTTATTAAAAATATAAGGGAAGTAACAAGGCCTAGGCCAAAGGAAAGAAAGAAAAAACAAAATGTACAAGAACTGAAATCGCTGTAAAAACGAGATGGTAATGATGGCAACGAGTATTTCAAGTCATGTGCCCTCTGTTTTGTTATTGAATCATGTTGTATGATAACCATGTCACAAGTGTAGCACATCTAATATGATCTTTTTGCTATTGTTACTACAGAAAATGGCAACTATCTGCGCAGGCTGTGTTGCTCCATCAGTTCATCACGATTTACTGCCAGGATGGTTACTGCTTACTAACAACCAAAGAATGTACTTTCATGTCCTTCCGGACGGAATGAAACTCAAAAGGCGATGCAAACATCAATTGATGACTTGTTTCACCAAAGGGACTTCGTTACAAGGTGATATAATACAACGTGGCAGGGCTATGTCCTTTGATGGGTAAATCCACTTAAAGGTGGGGCATGTCTTTCCTTTCCGGTCTTAGGACCGTAGTGTTAGCACCAGGATGCCCCCGGTATATAAAACTCTTACCCATTACTTAATTGAGCGGCAGAGCTCCTGCCTTTTATTAAAAAAAAACTTTGTTACAAGGTAGGTTACGATTGGTCTAATTATACTTTTGGCATGTCACAATCTATTCTATCAGACTACTAAGAGCAACTCCAACTTGGCTATTTTTATTGTGGAGGCTATTTTAGAATTTGTATAGAAAAAATTAGACTCCAACATATGTGCTATCTGACTTGGTAAAATAGGAAGCTTGCTATCCCTTGATTTTTGATGGCCATATATAGCCAACCATGGGTGTTTGCTATCTGACTTTGTAAAATTGCAAGGTTGTTGTGGATCTCTTCTTTTTTGATGAGTTTTCTATTTTACAAAATGGCTAAACAATACTTCCTTCATCCCAAATTATAAGACGTTTGACTTTTTTGACCTCAAATTTGATCACTCGTCTTATTCAAAAAAATTTGTGCAAACATAGTCAAATTTAAGTCATTTCTAAAGAACTTTTATTAATAAAGCAAGCCACGACAAAAGAAGTGATAATTTGCACAAATTTTTGAATAAGACGAGTGGTCAAACTTGGTGTCAAAAAAGTCAAACGTCTTATAATTTAGGATGGAGGAAGTAGAATTTTGGATACTAATTTTAGCTAAGCTGCTGGAGTTGCTCGGTTTTCACTTGACTGAAGAGTGAAGACTCTTCAGCTAGCCTCCCTGTAATGTGAGCGTAGCTATTTTCTTCTGTTATCCTATTATGTGGGATACTAGCGGATGATTCTTTTCTCTTATTATCAACAACATGAAAGCTCAGTTTCTTTGTCTTCATGAAAATTTACTATTCTATTCACACCATTGAGCGATTCTTGTTCCTTGCTCTGCAGATTCTGTACCATGTGTAAAGCCTTCGCGCCTTCTTTCAACAGAGGAACTTAAGACATATCCTAATACTATTCCCGAGGAGATATTTAGCACAATCAGATTATATTACTCTGATGCATTCTATGTGCGAGAGCTTAGCACAAGTAGAGAATTTAGTTCCTCGTTTTGCTAGATAAAAATTCTGCAATTTTAATCTGTTTGATCGATGCTGATGGTGAGTCCTTGTTACAAAGAGTACCAGCTATCTATTTGGGTCAACCTACCCCAGGAAAAAAGGAAGAGCAATCGATGCCCTTCCAAAGTGGCTTAGTTGATGTTGTCACTTTCAAGGGATCAAAATTGCAAAGGATAAAAGAAGTCTGGGTCGGTCTTGAGTCAGGTACATTGTACATCCACTTCCATGTTCTTTACAAATATATTAGTTGTCATGATATAATGGTAGTGTTCACCTGATGCATTTTTCCCCTTATTATCCCGTTTTTTAATTTTACCATGAAGGTCAGGTTCATGGAGATTAGATGGTTCGACCTTGAAAGTCATACATGGACTGGTTGATCCACCTAATGGAACACCTGAACTCAGGTTTGACGGTTTGCGGTATACTTCTGAAAAAATCAATGTGTTTCTCGCAGAGGATGGAGCTTCAGTAGCTGAAGCAAGGCCCGTGGCTGTCACTGACCTATCAGGAGTCAGTGTTAGGTTATATTTGGTACTCACAATAGTTAGACTAGTTCTCAGACATTGGCTCCTACCTGAAACTCTATGATTAAGCTAGTGATCCCCTAGCAGCATTCAAGTGCTTCGGCACTCTATATGTACCGGCCAAGGGTCCCAATTCAATACCATCCATCCATTCGTACCATTGTTCATATTCTTTCATGGCAATAGTCGCTTAGGTTTAGATCCTACCTCTAGCCGCCACCGCTGCTTCTGCACCGCGCGCCTCCGGGGAGAGATCGATCTCCGCTGGGGCAGCGCCATCGTTTAGGCGCCCGATCCTATTTATCCGGCTGCCATCCTTGTCGTCACAGCAGCAGGTTCGGCCATCTCCTTGTGCTCGTCGCCGTCGCGGACAGGTCGTCGCCGCCTCGTTCCCCAAGCTCGTTGTTGGGCCCTCCTCCTCTAGATCCGTCCTGCCATGGAGGCGGCTGACCTGCATGCCGTCCTGCGTCGCCGTGGCCGCATCTCGCCGCATCCCTGTCCTTCAACCACCGTGGTGGTGGTTGGGACAGGTCGTGCCCCCTCCCCGCGCCCTCCTGAGGAGGACCGAGCCAAGAGTCATCTGCGTCCGGAGCGCCCCGAGGAGGACAGAGCCATCTGCGTTGCCCAGCTCACGCGTGCTTCTCCCTACTTGCGCTCTCCAGCTCCATGCAACCACTCACCCACTCGCGCATGTAACCACTCGCAAAAAATATATATTCTTTTCCTGCCGCTCGCACATGCATGCACGTCAGCTCATCCTCTCCCATCCGCTTGCTCTGACGCGATTGCCTCATCTGATCCCGTGCGCTCACACCCCCGTGACATGAGCTTATCCACGTGACCCCGCGGCTCGCCCACCGATCCTTTGCACGTGATATGCTCTCTAGTCTCAGCCGCTCGCTCGCCTGAGCTCCCACTGCTGTTGTTGTATCTTTTTTTTTTTTGCCCGATCACTTATCGGGATTGAGTCATCCACCGCCTGTCGACCTTGCGCGTACTACTTTGGCATCGACATTGACTTCACCGTCATCTACATCGACTATGCAGCTTGGCCGGGGCTTGCGATGCCGAATGGATGCCTTCTAGCGTCGCTTTTCGGTCATTCAGCCTGCACATCTACATCGTCGGTTCGTCATCACCACCACAAATCAGGATGCCTCCGCCGACTTCTTCCATCGTCGCTGCACCTCGCACGTACTCGGTCCATACAACTGATTATGCGCGATCCACCGGCTCCTGTGACGTCCATCGCCGAGTTCTACGCACATCTTCTCCGAGCAACAGGGCTACTGGCTTGCTGCTGTGTCGCCTTGTTAGGCCACAGCACCGCCGCCCGTGTCAGCTTCGCCGTTGCATCTACATCGTCGTCCCCTGTGCATCGATGATTGTGCTGCGTAATCTTTGCCACGCCATGTGTCTGCACAAGGTCTTCGTCATCGAGCCACCGCTACCCGCGCCGTCGCTGAGCCCTGCTCGCTGGCTGCCCCTCGCATCGCCGTTGAGCCTACTCACCGATCCGCCCGCTCCTGCACTGCTTCTTCTTCGTCCAGCACAACCACGTCATTAGCGTCGCCATCTCGTCCCCACCTACTTCGTCTACTTCGACAACTGCGAGCTGCGCCTTCTACCCCACTGCTCCGCGCGCCGCAACCATCATCGAGACCTTCTCTGCTGGCTCCTTAGACGCTAATGCATGGTTGGGGCCTTCTACCTTGTACGTCCGGTATTGGCAACACTGGTGTGTGCGTTCGTCCCCGATGCGTTGCTAGGTCTGGCAAACCCAGCCACGCCTCAGCTCAGGCGGCTTGACTGCATCAACTTCGGTATCGACCCTCCCGTTCCCACTCCATCTGCCTCGATTGCGTCGTCGCCTTTCTTCTACGTCTACGACGACCTTGACTGCGTCGACTTTGTCATCGCCTCCTCCCATGACGACTGCGTCTACGTGTCTTCGTCATCATCCTGGCACCTCTTGTGCGCCTGCAGCTCCATCGACATGGCAACCCGACCACAACTACATCGACCTCGGCTACCTCTAGCAAGGCTTCTTCGAACACAGCAACTGCGCCCTTCAGCTCATCCATCTTGACATCGGCACCAAGGGCTATCATCTGCATGAGTCCTTGCCGGTTTTCTCTCCAGTCCCAGCGTCTACACCGCGCCAAGTTGTGACTGTGGGGGGTGTTCGTTGATTTCTTATCCAGTCTCACCGTCTGCGGCGTTCCTGCTGTGACTGCGGGGATGTTAGACTATATTTGGTACTCACCATAGTTAGACTAGTTCTCAGCCATTGGTTCCTACATGTAACCCACTGAGTTAGTGATCCCCTAGTATGTGGGCATGCAAGTACTTCGGCACTCTATAATACCGGCCAAGGGTCCCAATGCAATACCATCCATCTATTCATACCATTGTCCATATTCTTTCAGTCGGCCTATCCAACCTTCAAGATGGGTTGTTATCCTTGGAAACCACTGCTTCAAGCGTAAAGGAAATGAAAGAGGATGGCTTGTGCGAGTATGCTGATCTCAAACGATCGTTGCTGCTCTATGATGTAGCTATTGTCATGACAGGCTTCTCCGCCTTCACCTTGGCCTCAAATGACAGTGCTGCCTACTCATTTCTGGTCGGTGGCATTAGAGGATTTCTCTATTTGCTACTTCTCCGAAGATCCGTTGATGGGTTGCCTGTGATTAGTTCCCCCTCAGAAGCTGGTAGTGCACAACCCTCTGTAAGTGGTTTCAGTGGCATAAGAAGGCCATGGTTGATATTATCGCTTGTAATGGTCGTGGGCGCTGTTTCATTGAAGTATGGTGCTGGGGGTGACAGCTTCGAGCTTACACCTACCGAGCTCTTCGTTGGCATTGCTGCCAAACGAGGTTGCCGTTCTTTTGGCAGCATTCAAACCCATGCAAAGTGATTTGAAGAGTCAAGTTGGATCTAGGGACTGAGCTTAACTGGACAGATTCAAGATCTGCAGGTAATAAGCTAAACTGCAAAAGGCAAGTTCAGATTCTCGAACTGGAAATACTATAAGAAGCCTGTCTATAGCATCTGATTACTTAGTTCAAACTTCAATCAGCACTGTTCTAGTGCTAAAGGAGGTCCCATGCCTTGTACGGCTTCCTTGCAAGGGTTCCATTCAGAACAAGGTTCAAGTATTGGATTACTCAAAGAAATTAGAAACTTGAGTTCAGGTGTTCAGAATTAAGATATTTTAGCTGATGATATATACAAAAACATGCCTCCCAAGTCCCAAGAGATGGGCCCAGAAAACGGGGTAGTTGTACCGGAACAAAACCATATACCCGATGCTGTATGTATGTAGATATGAATATACAGTATCTATTAAAATAAAATGCTTGGCATTTCTTGAGAACAAGAAACGTGTAAGAAGTTTTCTGCTCAAACCATGCCACTTAAAAAAATATTGTGACCGGAAAAGTGCATCAGTTAACTCCCTTCTCTCGTTTAAGTGTGAATTTTTTTTCCTACCAAGTTCTACTGAACATTATTTTTATTTTAAAAATACTTACCATTTTGAATGTTGGTGCCTCCTACCTAGCCAATCCAGTCAAAACATCATCAGTACCATTAAATTGTTTTTCCACAGATCCAGTCACCGGACACAGCATCGATTCCTGGCACCTAGTTAGGTGGTTGCGAATTGTAACTCTCCCAAACTGACGCCGATCGCACCTGGATGCTGCATAAACCATTGACATCACCAATAATTTAGTTCTCACTGAAGAATAGTCAGCCATCTGGTGTTATGAGTGATGTCAACGGACAACACGGTTAGATTCAGTGTCAGCCAACAGGCCGCCGCCGGCCCAATAGACCCAAGCGTCAGTAGCTTAGCCGTCAAGTTAGGTCAAAGGTGCTTAGCCACCAAGTTAGGTCTAGGGTTAGTCCCCTCTCTATATAAAGAGAGGCACGTCTGTCATTTGGAGAAGGCAATACATCAGTAATCTAATATCTCTATCTTCCCCCAATGACTCTCAAGCGCCTAGGGCTGCTACCCTAGAACCAAGCCTACGGCAGAGGGGTATAACCTCGCCGGAGATGACAGTTATCCCCATGGACCCAAGGTCCATGACATCTGGTATCAGAGATCCAGGTACGATCACCATATCCGCCTCCTGGTCATCATCGCCCGTCCGCCCTCCCTCACCAGCCGCCGCCATGTCCACCAACCTGATGGCCCCCCTTCCTGCGCCAACACCAGCCACAGTCGTGCCATGCATCCCTCCACCGCCACCTCCGCATCACCATTCCCCACCGCGCCACCATCAGCCGCCGCGCCACCATCCCCCACCGCCCTCTCCAACAACAGCCGGATCACTTCTGGGGAACACCACAACGATCGTCCGTCGCGATTCCAGAAGCGGGATTTTCCGCGTTACGACGGTAAATCCGACCCCCACAACTTCATCAACTGCTGCGAATCGTACTTCCGTCGGCAGCGCATCATGGCGGAAGAAAAGGTGTGGATGGCTTCCTGTCATCTGGACGATGGCGCTCGTACGTGGTTCCTCCAGATCCAGGAGGAGGGCACCCCGACGTGGCGTCGCTTCACCGAGCTCCTGCACCGGCGCTTCAAATCGCCCCCGTGCCCCAACCTGCTTCATCGGGTGGCCCTTGGCATCGACAACTCCCTGCGCATCCTTGATGAGGTGTCCACACAACTGGATCGCCTCCGGGCGCGTCTCGAGGCGAAGGACAAGGAGGACCGTGAACGCCGGGCGGCTGTACGCCTCCAGGCAGCAGTACGGGACTCCTGGCACGCCGCCGAGCGCAGGCTCTTCGTGCCACAAAAGCATCGAAGGAGCAAGCAACGGTGCGCCTCCAGGCAGCAGTGCGAGGATTGCTTGTCCGTCGCATGATGCGGAAGATGCGCATGCTCCTCAGCTCGTCGCTGTCGTGCGTGTTCATCCACTCGGACTCACCGATACGGCCTGCTGCTCCAATTGAAGTGGAGGTCCAAGTATGGGCACTTCCCGTGCAGCGAACTCGCAACACCGTCCAGCATCAGGCATCAAAGGCTATGGGCGTCTCATTCATCCTTGTTCCTGCCGTGGTGCTAGACAAATCCAACGTAAGCGCGGGCTGCTTCAAACTCCACCCTTCAGCCCACATGAAGCCAGCAGAGGCGCTCTTTCCTTGGGATCCAGGAGGACACGAGGACGTAGCCGTCGTCCAAATTTATATTTTAGTTTCAAATTTATTTCCGACTATAATCTTCAATAACAAAAGTAAGCCGAGATGTAAAAGGCTTAACCCTATGTTGCGTCAAATAGGTCCATGGCAGCTATCCAGCTCGAGGGCGAGCTGGGTCTCCAAGGGCGGGGGAGATGTCATGGGCAGCCAACAGGCTGCCGCCGGCCCAATAGGCCCAAGCGTCAGTAGCTTAGCCGTCAAGTTAGGTCAAGGATGCTTAGCCACCAAGTTAGGTCTAGGGTTAGTCCCCTCTCTATATAAAGAGAGGCACGTCTGTCATTTGGAGAAGGCAATACATCAGTAATCTAATATCTCTCTCTTCCCCCAATGACTCTCAAGCGCCTAGGGCTGCTACCCTAGAACCAAGCCTGCGGCAGAGGGGTATAACCTCACCGGAGATGACAGTTATCTCCATGGACCCAAGGTCCATGACATTCAGACTGAACTCCAGCATTAGCAGAACATCATCACCAGCGTTGTTATTAAAGAGTTAGATCGCCAAGCCTTGGGCATTCGGCGTTCCTGCAGGCTGCAGTGATGTTCCGAGTAGCAGACTAGCGGTATTCGTTTGCCGTAATCGACCCCTGCAGCTTGGGAAACAAAATTAAAACATAAAAAAAATCAGAATGGGCCCTACATCATCTCTCTTGGTTATTCGGCCCGTTTGTTCAGATTCAAAAATTCTTGTCCATGCTTCAAAAAAACTGGGAAAGACATTAGAGCAAGTACAATAATGGACTTATAGCCAAGCTAATGCTGATGTGGAAGAGAGAAGGGATGAGAGAGATGAGAGCTTGGCTCTCATGCAAGCACCAAACTAGACACGGAAGCATATGCATCAGTGGGCTCAAATAGTAAGTGTCGTTAGGAGGAATAAGAGAGAGACTTTTTTTAAGATAAATAAAAGACACTTATTGTATAACTTAGCTCTTCAAACTTGATTTATAGCCAAGCAACTTGTCTCTTGATCATGCTCTTATTCAGATTCAAAAATTATATGTACCATTTCACCCCTACACACCCATGCTCTTGTCCTCCGCCGAGACACGAGACAATTGGATCCATTTCACGCCTATCTCCGTTCATGCTCTTGTCGAGTCATGAGACACTGGACCTGCTCTTGTCGAGTCATGAGACACTGGACCCATTTCATGCCTATCCGTCCATGCTCCAACCAGCCACGTACGTAGTATAACCTCTGCTGACTAAAAAAATGTAAATGAATATTTTCTGGCATAACTTTCGCTCAACTTCCTACAGGCTACAGCGTGTAAGGGCAGTCCCAATAGAGTATTTATGGTGGTTTCTATGTCTATTAATTATCTTGACAGCTCAGCTTTTTGTTAATGTGGCAAAAGAATTAAAGAAGAGAAAGAGCAGAAAACAGAGAAACGATTTCTTCAGGAGGAAACCGAGTCGACGCTAGCACCGACACAGCGAGAAACGACCGAAATCCCGTTGGGGAGACTCGAGTAGTTTCGAGTGGCCTCCATCCGGATCCAGTGCGCTGCCGCACAGATGGCGCGCGATCTCCTACTCACTCCCGCCTCCGCTTTCCCATGAGCACGCGCTCGCCCTCCCCTCTCCAAGGGAATGAACGCTGCCAGCAACTGACGAAGCAGCAAAGCTGCAGATAGCGGCGGTGGAGCTGGAGCTGGGCGGCGGCGCGGTGCTAGAGCTAGAGCAAGAGATGGGTGCCGGTGCGATGCTGGAGTCGCTAGTTTGCGGCGCGACGCAGGAACCCCGGTGGCGGCGCGTGTTCCTCTGTGAGCTGGTTGAAGACCTAATATGGTTGGCAAATGGGCCTTAGCCCACACACTGCAGGCCCAAGGGACATTTATTTAACTTATAATTATAATTTTGTGTATACTACATCAGGGAGAAAACGACATGAACAAAACACTAAGGATCGGAACCTCTTTTACAACAGCCGAATAAGATTCAAGAATTGTCATGATTGTAATCAATATGGTTGCTTGCCATAATTGATCTATTGTTTTTTTGTGGTGCATTTAAGTTATCTCTTGTATAGAAATTATTGTAGAAACCATAGATTGGAAAGGATAGTTTCTACAGCACATTAATTGCTCTATTTCTCTCTTGAAAACTGGCTCAAGAAACTACCCATTGGGACTGCCCTAAAGGAATTGGAGAGTGAAGTTATAGTAGTAGCTTTACTTTTACACGGGCTTCTAGTTTATTTCAAGGATAGATATAAAACAACTACTTACCATTACCATTGTAATTGTACACACAGGAGTTGAAGCTGACCGAAACTCCGCTCGAGGCCTAAAACTTCACTCCTCCGCGATCCTACGGTGGGGCAGCCGCTAAATGAAGGGCCGCACTCCGCCTAGCAGGCATGCATGTAATACTTGTACTAACACTTGGCATAATGGCATATATATGGCCCAAAGGCCTGAAAACATAAAAAAGACAACAACTTAGCCCGTGTTTAGTTCCTTTCAAACTCCTAAATTTGACACTATATAAAAAGAAGATTTCCCGTCACATCAAACTTGCGGTACATGCATGAAATACTAAATGTAGACGAAATCAAAAACTAATTGCACAGTTTGGTTATACTTTGTGAGACGAACGTTTTGAACCTAATTAGTTAATGATTAGATAATTATTATCTAATACAAACGAAATACTATAATATACTACAGTGCCAAACAGTGTCAAATTCTTGGCATGGCAAAATTTTGGTTGGGAACACCCTTGCTCTCGACGGTCCGGGCACTGGCGGAGGGTGGATGAGAAATAAGGGGGTGGGGGCTATTTTAAAATATGCTACTGTAGCAGTTGGCAGGGGGCGGGTATGCGGCCTCGAGCGACCAGCTTGCCTGGCCTTGTTTAGACTACCCGCAGCGGGTACTCTAAATCGATACTCTAAAGCTTTAGAGTATGAATATAGAGTAAAAACTGCTGTACTGGATACTCTAAAACGATACTCTATCATTTCTCTCACTCTATATTTAGAGTAGTACTGTGCTTACTCTATACTCTATAGTGGCGGGTCCCACTAGCTAAACAAAGAAAAAAAAACTATAACTCACAAACCAAAAATCCAAATTAAATTTCGGTTTCACCATTAAATTCGTCTCAATAAATCCTTCAAAACTAGATCACACATGGATATATTTAAATAAACTGACAAGTAGATCCCACAATGGATAGAGTGGATAGAGGATGATATAGAGGATGGATGAGTGCGGGAGAATTGAGTATAGAGGAGAGAATCTTGCTGACTAGGACGAATAGAGGATGAATATAGAGATCCATGAGTGCGGGTAGTCTTAGATACCTAAATTCACTCCTAAATTTTACTATACAAAAAGAAGATTCCCCATCACATCAAAATATCGACATATATATGGAGTACTAAATGTAGATGAAATCAAAAACTAATTGCACAGTTTTGTTGTACTTTGCGAGACGAATATTTTAAGTCTAATTAATCAATATTTGGACAATTATTATCAAATAAAAATAAAATTGCTATAATATAACAAGACATTTACTATGTAAAATTTAGATCCCAAATTTAGAATCTAAACAAGGCCCTATCTTTTCTGCTTCGGTCGTAGCTGCAGCAGCCTGTCTTTTCTCCTTTTACTGCACCTGAAAACTAGGTACTACTCCGTCCCAGAAAGAGTGACGTTTTTGACTTTTAGACATCGTGTTTGACCGTTCGTTTTATTCAAAAAATTTGTGTAAATTATAAAATAAATAAATCATTATTAAAGTATATCTAATGATAAAATAAGTCATAAAAAAATAAATGATATTTATAAAAAAAATTTGAATAAGACGGATGGTCAAACAAGATATCTGAAATTCTAAAACGACATTCTTTTTGGGACGGAGGGAGTACGCAATAACCTGAAAATTACTGTCTTCAGTCAGAAGAGGGGTTGGCGAATGCCCAGTTTCGCCTCAACGAGGCTCCGCCACTGCGACCGGGGCTGTTGGCTTGGCTACTTGACTGCTCACTCCGCGGCAGATAGACCCGTGCCGTCGTGCAGGTGGGGCCTCCCCAGCGACAAGGCATCCGGTAGCAGGGATCGGTGGCTACGCCTCTGGAGTCCGGACGCAGCGGACAAGACAAGTGGCCCGTGCCCAGTGGACAGTGTCTGCTGCTGCGCTGGCCCTTTTCCGTCCTTTGCATGCACGAGCAGTGGGCCCGTTCTGATCCGGAAGATGGAAAAAAGTCGCGGGTCGCGAGTCGCGACGACGCCGACTGGCCGGTGGCCGGGGGCAGTCGAGCACTCTCCGCCTTCTCCGGCAAGCGTTGCGTGGCGCGGCGCCTCTCCTCGCCACGCTCACTGCCACTAGCACAAGCACTAGGCCTAGGCTGTAGGCGCGCACGCCTCCGATGCGCTGGAGCACTCCGTCGGAGACTCGGAGGTCGGACCAATGGCGTTTGCAGCTAGGGCCTTGTTTAGATTCTAAACTTTGGAGGTAAAGTTTGCATAGTAAATGTCCCGTCACACTGTAGCAATTTTATTTTTATTTGGTAATAATTGTCTAAACATTGATTAATTAGGCTTAAAATATTCGTCTCGCAAAGTACAACAAAACTGTGCAATTAGTTTTTGATTTCATCTACATTTAGTACTCCATATATATACCGACATTTTGATGTGATAGAAAATCTTCTTTTTGTATAGTAGAATTTGAGTGTGAATTTAGGTATCTAAACAAGACCCAGGTAGACCAAGGCAACGTACTGCTCCACTCCACTTGTCCGTGTGCATCCTGAAGTCATCAGGAGTGCAATCCCTCCTAAACTGTAGTCCTATCACATCAGACATTTAGACCTATGTATATAGTATTAAATATAAACTAATTACAAAACTAAATGGATAGATTAAAATTAATTTACGAGACGATTTTTTTAAGCCTGATTAGTCCATGATTTAACAATACGGTGCTACAGTAAACATGTGCTAATGACGGATTAATTAGGCTTAATAAATTAATCTCGTGGATTATTAAGGACTTCTGCAATTTATTTTATTATTACTATCCAAATACTCGATGTGACACCCCTCGTAATGGCCCCCACAGCAGTTAGATTAAACTAGCTCCAAGCCAACCTCTCCAATAGTATTAGCTTTTAGTAATGGTTCATAATAGGATTAGACCCACATAAGACTCACATATTCCTAGAATATATGTATGAGTCTAGCTCTTGATCGAGAACTGATTTTTCTTTCTCTTCTAAGAAAATGATTAGAGCTTGCCTATGAAGCACCCATTGCGGGTGCCCTAACAAACCCTCCCCCCACCCCAGCTTTAGCGCTGGATTCAAACAGCCACTTAGACAGCCTCGGGAAATACCTCGTCAGCATTCGATACAGTGGTCAACAAATGCGGCGCAACGCAATACACAGCTCGGGAAGACGGGAGCTCCTCCGAAAGCGAAAATTCCCTCGGTTTACCCGGGCTGCAAAAGCCGTCGCCTCGCACCCTCGCAGTCGCGGGTGCGGAAACTGGAAACGCAAAACAGCGGGAGCAAGGGCAAAAAGGGAAATACCACCAAAAACGCCCATCGTCCTTTTCGTGGCCTGGCCCGGGCCCATCACCCGTGGAACCACGTGGAAGAAGGCGACTACGGACGGGTCCCCGGTAGCTGCGTCACTCTCTCGTTGTAAAGATCGAGCGAGAAGAGGCTTCATCAACCAAACAAACGTTGTTAAATTTTTGAGAGGAAGAAAAACTGGTGCTGGAATTGCGTTCGTGGGAAGATCCTATGTGCCAGGTCAGTGAGGGCGCCACGTGGCAATGGGGACGGGGCGGGACAGCCTTCTGTGCTAGTGGATTTTGATACGTGGATAAATCCACTTGATTTCACATGTGGTCGAGCTAATTTGGAGCTTTTCTGTGCGGCCTTGTCCGCACCGCACACGCATCCGGTTTACTGTTGACTGCTACCCGCTATGGCGCTACGCTCGCTCATTGTTTCATACTCGTAGCGCAACGGCATATATACAATTGAAATTATCATGCCTATAATGTTTTTTCAAGAAGTCATACTTAGGTTGTTTATCCATCGATCAAATTTAGGCATATTTAGATCCATTATTAGATAACTAATAGCGAGTGGAGGTGTTCACAGCTAATTTATTATTAGTTTATGGCTAGCAAGATTTCTAACCTTTTTATTATTTGGTGGTCTGTCTGGTCCGTTTGTCGGTACGCCATCAGATATCCAACTACCTATTAGCCCAAACTAATAACAATAAGAATTAGTAGCTTTTAGCTATTAGCTAATTAATCATTAGAACCAGTAAACCCAAACATCCCTAGTTTTCTTCTTCCTCTCGTTGATTCGTCATGCTTACTGGACGAGTGTCTCTCTAAGCGCAGAATTCTGGAACCTGTTGACAACTAAAATTATAATTTTCGGCGTCAACAGAACCACCCCCTCCAAGGATGGCTTACTGCACAGCCTATAACAATGGGAAATGCACCAATTCGTTTTTTTTTTGAAAGATCATCAATTGGTAAACCATGTTCAGTCTGACCGTGTATGATTCTTTTGGCTGCCGCCGCGGCCGTATTGTATTCAAGTTACAGTAGGAATTACTACTCCGTACTTTGTTATTTGCAGGCCACAGGCCCACAGCTGAGCTCACCCGTTGATTGCTCCGTTTTCTGGGCGAATTATTATCCGGAACGTAGAAGCCCGGAAGCGGCGCCATTGTCAAGCTACTAGGCAGCTAGCTAACGGCCACACCACACCAGGCCACTCGGGGCCCACCAGAACAGGAGACAAAAGGCCCAACGGCACGTGGAACGTGATGCGACTTGCGAGCAGCAGCAGGGCAGGGCAGCACGCTGTTTTTTTTTTCGGCGAAAAAGGGCGCAAAAATAAAGACGAAAAGAGTAGGAAAAGCGGGGGCTGGTGGCCGCCCCTTTGCGCTCCGCTTTTCGCAAGATTCGCACCCCCCGGGCGCTGACGTCACACGCGCGGCCTCCCAGCCACGAAAACTCGTGGCTGACGGGCGCCCGCGCCGCTGACCTGGACGCCAGCTGTCACGCCTCCTGCGCACGGCGTCTCCCGGTCGCAGACCTCCGGGTTGTGCGCTGCGGTCCTTTTTGCGTTGCCTCGTGCCCCCAGAGAAACTGCCGAGTCGCATATACACCCCTGGACCCCGGAGGATTTTGTAACGGGTGGGCACTCTTTTATTTGTTCTTGTTTTTAAATATAAAGATTCTTTTATTAGATGATATGTTGGATACCAGAAGAATGTTCCACGCGTTGCTGCGAGAATCGCAGGTGAAATTACTTATATTTGCTTATATGAACGAAAAAATATCATAGTACATGCTAGTAGATGATTTTTAGTATTCTGACGTAGACAACTAAATATATGTTAGTAAATGATGTGGTTTGCTAATGTGAATAGTTTGAATTAAGGCATAATGACATATGCTAGTTGGATGTGCTAGTAGATGTTGATATAGACACTTTACATGACGAGATAAATTGCTAGTGGGGATTGAAAATATAAGATATATAAAATATAAAATATAGATATAGATGTGTATGTATTATAAAACTACAAATGCGTACCAAAGCTGTTTATTTTGATAGGTCAATGCCAAAGCTATCAATAATTGATAGACGGTAAACCCAAGGTATAGGAAATCCTCATCGTTTGATTCGGATTTACCCAACCCTCCATTAGGTCATTTTGGATTTGTCTTGAGTTTAACTTTTCTAACTTATTCTAGATTTTCAAAAAAGGTACCATCATAGTTTTTTAAATTCTCCATTGAACATGTTGACATATTTTTTTGAACAATTTAACTAAAGTTTAGAAGAGCTAGTGTTAAGCAAGTACATAAATAAGAACAAGCATAAAAACACTTTTCAACCATAAACTATCATGACAATTTGATTTCTAATCGTAGACTATAAAATCGGACATTAAAAATGCTTACTAACTATTGAAACTGAACAAAACCACAATTCCACAATAATTCTACCTTGGTTTTCATTCCATGCGACACATTTTTAAATACTATTAAATTTTGAAGACTATTAGGGCTTTTTTTGGATGCATATATATTCACTTTAATCTACATGTGTTAGTGGTTTGGAGTGAAAATTAAACTAAGTTCCACTCCAATTTATTCCAAAACACATGGATTGAGTTGAATACACTTGCATCCAAACACGGCCTTAGCTGTGTCAACCACTTTAAATAGGCGCCACCTGAGATGAGGACTATGACAGTATTGTTGTACCTATGTGGTTGTGTTTTGTCCAGCTTCAATAGTTTTGTTTAGCAATAATCATTGTTTGGTTTTTATAATTAAAGGTTGAAAATCAAACTATCACGAGAGATTAAAGATTAAAAAATAGATGTTATCTAAAAAAATAAAGGAATCAGAAAATTTGAGCTATGGTTAAATTTGAATGGAAAACTGTTTAAGCTAGATTTGAAAGGATCATTACATTAGACCTCTCGCACGATGTCAGTATTAAAACACACATATCATTTTTTGCATTCTGTGGGGATGTATTTGCAACTCCTCGCGAACTTTTGGGTTGGATGACACGCTTTTAAGAGCGAGGCCCCCCATCCTCAAATTCCTCTGTTTTTTCCCCATTCCACAACACCCCGTTCTCATCAGAGCTGTACTACTATTAGAGCCTCTCTCTCTCTCTCTCTCTCCTCCAGCTTTGTTCCTCTCTCGCCGCTTCGAGAGCGCGTGAGCTGCAGCGGCTTCGCGGGCAGGAGCTGAGGAGCAGGACGAGGATGTCGGATCACAAGGATCCTGGGATCAAGCTCTTCGGCCGGGCGATCCCGTTGGGGCCGGAACCCGCGCCGGGAACCACGGAAGCGGAGGACCCGCCACCCCGCCACGAACCGCCGCCGGACGAGCTGCAGCCACGGGCGCCGGAGGTTGCCGCGGCGGCGGCGGATGAGGTCAGTATATATGGTCTCTTTCATGTTGTCACTCCAGCGAGTGGCAGAGTTGTCATGTAACTACCGTCGTGGATGGGAGGAAGGATGAGGCGATGCGATTTTTGTGATCGTTCTCGTGGTTGAATTTATGTTTACGCGCCCTTTTCAACTTTATTTTTCCGTTCGCGATTAAATTTTCATGTCGTCAGTCTCATCTGAGGTTATTTAGAATTCGGAAGTACAAGTCTCCGAGGTCCAAGCTAAGAACAGGGCGCTACCACGTGCAGGCCGATCAAGATCAGCGTGAAATTCGTTTTGGATTTACGAGTAGACGGATAGGCATAGGCCTAAAAAGACCAGGAATGGGTTGGAATAGCGTCCAAAAAAAAATAATCTCGCGTAACAGTTTGTGCCTGGAATTCTGTGCCACATTTTTTCCCCTTCCTTTTGACGTGGGCTGTGTTTAGATTCCGAAAAGGGCGTAAAAAAAGTAATGTAGCACGTTTTGGCTTTATTTGGTAAATAGTGTCCAAACGTTGACTAATTAGGTTCATAACGTTCGTCTCGCAAAGTAGAACCAAGTTGTACAATTAGTTTTTTATTTCATCTATATTTAGTACTCCATGCATGTATCGCAAGTTTGATGTGACGGGGAATCTTTTTTCTGCACAGTGTTTTTTTTTTTTTTGTGGAACTGAACACAGCCGTGAATGGGAAAAAAAAGATATCTTAGCAGGCAGAGGCAGCAGTGCAGTTCCTGCACTCTGCAGAAACCGGCAAAGGCAAAGTTTCCTTGTTTCTGATGGGGGCAGCAGCACTTTGATGGCTTGATCCCAGTCTCAGTTAGAGCTCAAACTTTTGTGTCCAAAATCCATGTAAGCCGCCACACAAGACTGTAGCTGTTGTTGGGTTCCTGGGGGTGCAGATGGGGCAGTCCAGGCTACAGTAGCAAGCTAGCAGTAGGCATAGTTGGTAGGGTGTTGTCCTCCACTCCTCGCCAGGGGCGGATCTACAGGGGGGTTTGGGGGCTCCAGCCCCCCCTACAGCTGGTGCATCAATGGAAATATGAGGAGGGTGAGGGAGAAGAAGAGGTGGAGGAATGAAGAAAAATGGAGAGAAAGAGAGGAAGAAGAAGAGATCAGCCCCCCCTGAGCCCGGTCATTGGAGCTTAGAAAGAGGCGTTGGACACTGGATAGAGGTCGAAGACGAAGGTCGAGCCAGCCGTAAAGTTCAGCCCCCCCTAGGATTTTATCCTGGATCCGCCTCCTCGCCTTGCTTCCTCAAAGTGGTTATTGCTGAGGAGTCCAAAGGTAGAAATCAGTGCAAGGTGTAGCTCCCTTTTGTGGTGGAGTGGTCCTTCCATTCCATGGACCAGGACCATGGCCTTGTCACTGTCCAAGAGTGGCCGCTTAGGTGCTTCGCTTTTCATCCTGACAAAAAAGATGTCTTGATTTGGTTAACAGGGGACGTGTATAAATTTGTATGATCAGGAAAGTGACACTAAACAAGGCCGCCTAGGAGTGTGTGAGAAACAAGATGAAGGGAGGAGGTTTTAATCATCCCTTATTTCAGTTCGTCGATGTTTGGGTGTGCACTCCGCTTCATGTACCATTGCATTGTTTATGGAAGAGGCTAGGGCAGATAAAGTTTGTCTATAAGCTGCCGCACTATTTATACGGATTTCGCTATCCCAATCTAACTTAATTTGAACTTGCATGGCATGTTCATTGCAGATTTGTTAGTGATTCAATGCTTCCATAGTTCCATGCTCTCTGTTCCTTGATTAACAAAACGAAATTTCTTTTCAGGAAAATTCATAAGCTTCATCAAAAGAACAAATAAAGCCAAATAATATGACTACAAATACAATTGATGTAAAGTTCCTTGCTTTGTCTTGTTGAACATGAGCACAAACAAAATGTTCTATGCTGTTGTTACATTTAAAAATCCAACTGCGGTTTTCTCTGAATTCAAGATGTCTTTTTAATAAAAGCAATGTTTTAAATATCCAGCTATAGCTGTTTCAGACCTCTAAATGCTAAGCTATGAGTCATTGTCTCACTATGTTAGCTCTGAGCACTGTAGCATAACTCCGCTATTTACCATAACTCATAGCTTAGAAATAACTCATCTATCATGCATTTTTATCTGAAATAGGACAAAATAACATGTTAGTTTGAATTTTAAATATGTGAGAAGTGCTTGATGTATCTCATATAAGGTTCAACTATGAGAGAAGATGTCTAGCCTTTATCATTTTTAATACCATGTCTATGGTGAACTTATGAGTACATTAGTAGTTTTAAAATAGTGCTACTTTTTTTTCCTCCCTGCTTGTTGATTCTTACTTATCTTCTGCACATATTTGTTGTTTTCTGTTATTTTACAATACTAAAACGCTACAAATCATATCTGCCACTATGGCTGGCTATAGCTGCTGTTGCCTTTTGCTTTGGCCTGCTGCTACACTGCTATAAACACTTTATTGAAAATCTTGGATAAGAGTTTCTTGCTCTAATCTTGTAGGATCAACACAATGAGAAAGAAGAGAAACCTGCTAGTGAAATGGTTGACATGCCACAAGAGAAGGGTAAAGAAATCAAGGTTGACACGCCACAAGAGGAGAAGGATAATGAAATGAAGGTCGATGCGCCACAAAAGGAACATGATGATGAAATGAAAATTGATGCACAGCAAGAGAAAAAAGATGAACAGATGGAAGTCAATGCATCACCAATGCATGAAAATATAGAACCAGCCAATTTACCTCCCTCAGAGCATAAGAAAGAAGACGAGGGCCTGATGAACGGTACTGAAGATAAAGCAGCATCAGATCCAAAGGGGGAGAATGAGAAGACATCAAATGAGGAATCAGGCCAGGACAAGGCACTTAAGAAGCCAGATAAGATTCTACCTTGTCCTCGGTGCAACAGCATGGATACAAAGTTCTGCTATTACAACAATTACAATGTTAATCAACCAAGGCACTTCTGTAAGAATTGCCAGCGGTACTGGACTGCAGGGGGCACTATGAGGAATATACCTGTTGGTGCTGGGCGGCGCAAAAGTAAGAATGCATCATTGCACTACCGTCAATTACTGATGGCCCCTGATTGTGTGCTGGGGTCTAGAGTGGACATATCAAAGTCAGTGCTCCCCGAAGCTCTTGTATCTCCACCTGCCCCGATACAGCCAACCAGTCAAAATGAAACAGTCCTAAAATTTGGGCCTGAGGTGCCACTTTGTGAATCAATGGTGTCAGCGTTGAACATTGATGAGCAGAATGTAAACAACCCTGGATCAGCACCAAGAGGTGAAAATAGGGAAGATAACCCTGGATCTGGCACATCATACAATGGTGTGCCTGAAAACATGGTTCCCGTCGATAAGAATGGAGCACCAGTTCATTGTAACGGAGTTGCCCCAGTGCCTCAGTATTACCTTGGAACCCCTTTCATGTACCCTTGGAATGTAGGATGGAACAATGTCCCTGTGATGGTGCCAGGTAAAAGTATGCCCGAATCTGCTTCTGCTTCTGATTCAGAGAGCTGCAGTACTAGTTCAGCTCTATGGATGAACTCTCCCATGATGCCAGCCTCAAGACTTCCTAGTCCAGCATTTCCATACCCACTTGTGCCACCTGCGCTTTGGGGCTGTTTGTCTGGATGGCCAGCCACGACTTGGAACATACCATGGATCAGACCTAACGGTTGCGTGTCCCCATCGTCATCAAGCAACAGCAGCTGCTCGGGCAATGGGTCTCCTACTCTGGGTAAACATTCCAGGGACTCTAATCCACTGAAAGAGGAGAAGAGAGAGAAATCACTGTGGGTTCCCAAGACACTCCGGATCGATGATCCTGATGAAGCTGCAAAGAGTTCAATATGGGCCACCCTTGGCATCAAACCCGGAGACCCTGGCACTTTCAAGCCTTTCCAGTCCAAGGTCGAGAGCAAGGGCCAGAGATCAGATGCTGCTCAGGTTTTGCAGGCGAATCCAGCAGCATTATCACGCTCGCAATCGTTCCAGGAGAGCTCTTGACTTCATACCTACAGTCTATCTTATAGTTTTGGTACTGTAATCCTTACATGCTAGTAGAGTTTTGCGGTATGTGAAAATATCAGCAGAGAGCTTCTTGTATAGCCACCTAGTGGCTCTTGCAAAGAGCTTCCATGAGAACTTTCGAGATATGTATGTATTGTAAATACTTGACATACTGGTGTTGTATATTCAGTATTAAGTCAGGACTCAGGAATAGACTCACCTCTCACCTGGTTTGGCTCTGGTTTATGCTGTAAGCAGTTAACATGTATAGTAGATAATGTTGCAGTGAATGAACTAAATATACTATCAAATGAATCGTTTTAACAGTCAGATTGTGTTTTGTTTCACTGTATTTACTGAGTTGAGCATATTCAAATTTCACCTCTATGTAGGAAATGGTAGCAAGTGATCGACGCGAATTATGCCAGTTCCTTAATGCAAACCGAGTATAATACCAGCAGGAATTACAATGCTGCACTGATTCTGTAACGCCTCAAATGATACAGGCCTTGTTTGGATCTCATGCATATTTTAAGAATCTTGATTGATAGTGGCTATAGATTATCAGCCTGTTCGTTTCGCTGTTTGGCATTATAAGCATTGATTGTACCCTGTTTGGCAAAGCTCTAGAGCTAGCTAGTTGGGTATTTGTAGTTATAAAATATCTTGGATCCGAAAATAGAGATACGTTGGGAGCACTTAGGTGATTCATTTCATTTAAAGTTTGGCAAGATATAATTATTTAAACCCCTCTAATTTAATCTGCAAATTACAGACCTGGAGCTAGAGCTATAGCAAACATGCCCAAAAGCTAAGTGAAATCAGATAGCAGAATTATAAGAATCTAGGTGGACCGATTGTATAACCTGTACAAGAATCTGGGTTGTTTGGACCAGCACTGGATTTTTTTTAAAAAAAATTGAATTAATCTGTAGGTTAATCTGGGCAAGAGCGTAGAAGATCAACTACCTAAGCAATCAGTAACATTTCTGTACGCAAGTCACCTGATGGGTTGCACACATTCCAGAAAAAGAATACTGTTTTACACAGAAAGACAATGTACACGTACTTTGTCAGTGACAATGTCAGAAACATCCTGTGCTATCTAAATAGTCTCGGGTGTTTCTAGAAGCATCAGCTAGCCATCATAGGAAGAACATCCAATGTGATAGGCCTCTTGAAGATCTGGTCCAACATTTGAAGTCTGGTGATAGGGGCGGTGGACAGGAGGCAATAGCAAAGCCAAGGACTTGTCCATCATCAGAAGCCGTCCGCATTTGCTGCGCGCATATTAATCCAAGAATTGCTTATTAGACCAGCAGAAATGCAAATAATGCTATGGGAATGGAGTTTGACATCTAGGAGTAGTACCTGCAAACCTTTGTAAACAGAGTCTGATAGCTGGCAATCCAACGCTGCAAGACAATAAAATGTTTTTAGTAACAGAAAATGTCCTAAATGACAAACAACAAAAGTGTAGGAACTATGATAGCATCGATCAAAGCTTTTGCGATGATTTCCCCCATAAAAAAATCTCAATGACTAGTTCGAGGAAAAATCTCAATGACTGGATTACTAATGTGAAGAAGGAACTGGAAATTCTTGTAACGTACCAAAAGCAGAGAAAGTGCTTTACTCGGCTCCACACTGATGAAGTACTGCAAAGCCTTGTCAGCATGCTCCTTCATAATCAAAACATTCTATTAATCTCACCCCCCTTTTCGCTTCTAGGGCTTGTTTGCTCTAAGGCCTGCCAGACAGCAATCTCCACCCTAGGCTCACAAAATCCAACGCCTAGGAATGCATGGAGAGCCAGGCAAATCTGGCTAGGTTCAAAGCAAACAGGCCCCTAGTGCCTCTTATGAGAACAAAATTTAAAATAAAAATATAAAAACACACACTTACCTTTACATGCTTAAACACATGATGCACCGACGTGCCCCTCGCATGAAGATAGCTTCCTCCCTAGAAAAATATTCACAAAATGTGTCAAAAAGGATATCTACCAAATTTATCAACTGGGTGACTGAGTTTGCTCATTAAGAGTATCATAGAAACATGCTACAACAATGAAGTGATCTTGGTATGTAAGAAACTAATAATCAGACATACTGTGAAACATCAGCGCATGGCTGCATAGCTGCTCATGCAGTGTTCACAACTGAGGTGGACAGAGTCAACATTTAGAAAAAAAGTCATTACCTCAGTGGGAGAGAAGAATGCCACTGCATCAGGATCAGTAGATCCAGCAGGATGCAATGACACTACAGCTCTAAATATTGAAGGAACCAGCAATTCAATTACTGCAACTTGGTCTATGGGAGTTGTCAGAGCACCAGATCTCGATTTGCCCATATTTTGCAGGTTCAGCTCTTTAGATGGATCCACAAAGTCATCATCCATCAGAGATGCTAATGATGAAGCTCTTTTTGACCAATCCAGATGCCAGTATGTGAATATTTTCATGTTAGGTACTTCATTTTCTAAATTTTTCAGTATTTCAGATAAAGATTTTTCCTCTAGATCTCCGTTGCTGGCAATCAACTTTGGCTTTTTGGTGACACCAGGTTCACCATCATGGAGATGGCTAAGGACTTCGTCTTCTAGATGAGGAAAGAATCTTCTTTTCTGGTCAGTGAAGGCCTTGAGAGCTAACCTGAAAACAACATGGGTAAGCTCAAAATCATAAAAAAAATTGAGCGTATCTTAAATGAATAATGCAAAACTACAGAATCATTTCTCCAGTTTTCTGCCAAGTCTCCAAGATAGTAGGAGATGATTGGGTGGCATCCAAAATCGCCACGCACACCACCGCTATTCATCACAGCCAGTAGGGATGGCTGGAGGCCATGATTGTGATTGGAGGACCACCCAGATACACCAGTTCTGCAAAACCCTCTAAAAAACACCATTGGGTAGAGGGGTGGCAGTGGTCACTGCCTCACTGGGGTGTTAATTGATTAATTGTTTTCATTTGGTTGATGGAATCAAAATTAAACAAAAGTGATAGTTGAGAGACGTAACCTGTAATTTTTCCTTATCCCAAAATGGAATAACCATAAATGGTGTATAATTTCAAGACACTTTTAGTTTGCTATACAAAAGTGAACAGGAACACACTTGTGCTGAACTCTTGTCCTCTCCCTATAGACTGGTGGGTGATTGCAAGCACCACAAAGTAATCCAAACATGCTTATGAATTAAAAAAATTGTGACATTTCCAATGCCATTCTAAGTCAGGTGCATTTGAAAAAGGATGAATTCTGTTCAGCACAGTAATTAAAAATGACCCCGATTGAAAAGACAAAAGTAGTGGTTTTAGATGAATGAGGAAGACAAATTCTTGCAGATGGAGCGAAAATTCTCAGAAAGCAAGGTTAAAACTTCAAAACAAAAACACAAATGAGAAAAGGGAGGAACAGGCCATAGATTTTCTCATAAAATTCAGCCAGGAAAGCACTTATGCACTTGCAAGTCATAGTGATGTCCAGAACTGAATATGACCGTGATTGCACAAATTCAGCTGTCACAAACAATTATATTACCATGAAATAAATATTACGAACCGCATTCTGTTAACATATAGGCTAGTGAAAATATCACAAAGAAAAGTAAGTTCATAGGGAGAAGCACATTATTTGGAGTATTAGCTAAACAAGACAACACAATATACCAAGTAATGAATTTTACCTAGTCCTGTCCACAGCAGATGCACCAGCCTGACCTGCCAGTTGACGCTTCCAAGCATAAGCTACAACAGCACCATCTGGACAAACGAGTGGCATGTGCAATCCCCATGAATTGCCTCGAGCTTTAAGGGCCCCATTAAGGACTCCAGACTCCTCTAATTGCCTTCCTAACATTAAAACAAGGAATTATTCACAGATGAAAAAGAATGGCTAAAAGGAAGACAAGATATTTGTTAGTCTACATCTACACTAAAAAAACCTGAGAAAGTTTGACAATTCAAATGCTTAGCCTGATTAATGATAATAAAGAAATAGTTCCATTCTACATGAAGGTTTAAAAAACGAAAACTAAGTTCTCAGTACAAATGCATAAAAATCTACAACTAGAGTAGTGAAAAATTAAAAGTGAGAGTATAATAAAACTGTAAAGCTACAATTTATCCATGGACCAAAAAGTGAAAAATGATGCCATTCAGCATCTTAATTCTGAAGCTACTTCCTCTGATCACAACTAACATCCATCTAGGTTTTTCCTAATACATTTTTGAGCTTTTACTAGCAATATTTACAAAATATAATTATATTATATAAAAAGGGTTATATACGCGAACGGACCACTAGCTGAGTTGGTTAGGTGGCGCTAGTAACACTCCTCAGGTCCTGGGTTCAACTCCTCGTGGAAGCAAATTTTAGGCTGGGTTAAAAAAATCCCATCGTTTATCCCAAGTCAAACCACAGGTCTAAGGCCCGGCCCCGGTCATGGTCGTTCTCACATGGACTACGGTGCCACCGTGTATGGGTGGGGCATGGGTTCGGGGGTCTTCTCGATCTGCGTGAGAAGGTCTTCTTCTTACAAGGGCTGTCTTACCTCCCCACAGATCGAGTTTTTTTAAAGGGTTATATACTACGAAAGTATTTTCATAATAAATCTGGTAATGTCAATCTTGTGAAGTGCATATACATATATAAAAATATTATATTGATGGTCACAGTTAAAAATATTGACTTAGAACAAACCTAGATGGACATATATATACAATCTGAGGAAGTAGTTTACTAGGAGAATAATGGCAAAAAAGGCAACTTATGCGTTTCTAGTGTTGTGCTCAACTGAATTCAATATGGCTGAAGATTTCTTCATGGCTTCAAAATATCCTGAGTCATGGTTAGGATGGTGTATGAGCCTAGCCATAACTAGTAAGTTCTTCCCCCCCACAAGAAAAAACCCTAGTAAGTCCAGTTTTTTCCCAAAACTTAAGTTGCTGGAATATTTCATCAGCTTTATAGACTTCACAGTTCTGTAGTTCTGTTGACATGTAACATGAGTTCCAGAGATGCAAAACAGAACCAAGTTCACCCATCTTGGCAAAATATATTTTGCAAAAGATATTCATCCAACAAGTCCAAATTACAGGTACACACTCAACAGGACAGCATGTGTAAATAGAACCACTGATGTCCAATCTTCACAGTACCTCAACAGTTGAAAGCCTAAGTAATGTATAAGACAACAGTAAGCCCCAAAACTAAGAACAACCACAAAGTAGGTCCAAGTTCCGACATAACACTAGTAAAGTCGGCATAACTGAAAAAACTATGAAATATTATAGTGTGAGAGAGACCAACCCAAG
This sequence comes from Saccharum hybrid cultivar R570, assembly GCA_038087645.1. NCBI lineage: Eukaryota > Viridiplantae > Streptophyta > Magnoliopsida > Poales > Poaceae > Saccharum > Saccharum hybrid cultivar. Next base: position 21,192,763 of record JAQSUU010000106.1, on the reverse strand, counting down.
ACCTAAAGCAAAGCAATTCCGAACCCCAGTTACCAATTTCCTGAATATCTGTTAGACAATATCAGAGGTGCTACGTTGAATCTCTCATCAGCAGAAGAAGTGTTAGTGTTCTTTTCAGTAAAATTCTACATTTGTCTGCAGTCAGTAAAACGCAACATAGTTTTCTCTATAGAAAGCCAGGTGAACTGTACCTAACCTCCCGGATCGTGAGGGAAAGGAGAACGGAGGTGTTAGGGCAGGAAGAGATGCTGGGGGCTGGTACCTGCCGAGGGCGCGGAGGTCCTGGAAGTGGAGGCGCATGGCGGCCTCCTCCTTGACGATAACGCGCTCCATCCTGTCGGCGTGCTGGTGCACGCTGTACGGTGGCGCGCCGCCGGCGACGAAGAGGGCCTCGAGGAGGCGGTCCGCGCCAAGCCGGATGTCCGCGATGAGCCGGCCCGCACGGCCCAGCCGCTCCATCGCCTGAGCCACCTGCTTCGGCGGCGCGTCCCCGCCCGCCGGATCTTGCGGGTGAGCCACCGTCGGCGCCACCGCCGACGCCGACGGCGCCACCGCAAGTGCCGACGCGTGCGCCTGAGGCTGCTGCATCATGATTCCTGGGCCTCCGAATGCCAGAGCTGCGGGAGTGTTGCCAGCCGGCCCCGTAGAAATTAAAGTAGTAGGCCGTATAGGCCCATGATCGACGCCGATTTGTTTTGTTGGGCTGACCTCGGCCCCCTAAATAAAATAAACTCGAATTCACTCCCCTTCGCGCACAGCACACTCAGCATTTCAACTTCCACTCAAAAAAAAAAAAACTCAGCATTTCAGCACCGGCGTTTCGAAAGTTCCACACCCCCGCCCGACCGGCCAGCGGCCATGTCCCTCCCCGGCGGCAACGGCGAACCCCGTCCCCCTCCACCGCCGTTCCCCTCACTCATCAAGCTCGGCCGCGCGGTCACTGCGCGACACGTCGACCGCCTCCTGACAGTGCTCCTCCGCCGCCGCAGGCACCGCCTCCTCGCCGCGCTCGCCTCCCAGGCGCTTGCCAACGCCATCGCCCCTACTCCGCGCACGCACCTCCTTGCCGCCTCCGCTCTGCTCGAATCCGCGCGGCCGCGTGACGCCGCACAGCGCCTCGCGCTTGCCTCCCACACCACCAGTCGCCGCCTCTGGGATGCACTGCTCCGCCGGGCCTGCGCCGGGGGCGGCGACCCGCGCCACGCACTGGAGCTACTCTCCGCTGCCATCGAAGACCACGGCATGGTGCTGTCGCCTTCCACGTACCGCGAGATGGTGGTGTTGCTGTGTGCCCACGGGGAGGTGGGTTGCGCACTTAGGGTGTTCGACTTAATGACCAGGAGGGGGTGTCAGGTAGAGGATCGCGTTTGCAGCTCGATCGTTTCTGGGTTATCCAGAACTGGGAAGGCCGGAGCAGGGCTGGATTTCTATGAGAAGGTGAAGAGTCAGTTCATTGGATTTGATCCGGGCCTTGTGACACTGACATCAGTTGTCCATGCTCTTGGGTTGGAGGGGAGAACTGGTGAGATGGCGGAGCTTATGCAGGAGATGGAGTGTAAAGGCATGAATGCTGATGCTGTGTTTTACGGCAGCATGGTTCATGGATACATGAGTCGTGGGTTCTTGATGGAAGGTCTTCGGGAGCATCGATCCATGCTAGAGAAGGGAATCGAAGCCGATGTGATTAACTATACAGCTGTTATTGATGGACTCTGCAGAGAAGGTAGTGTGGAGAAAGTAATGGGGTTCTTGGATAAGATGGAGCGAGTGGATGCTAAGCCAAATTTGATTACTTATACATCACTGGTTGGTGGCTTCTGTAAGAGAGACAGGTTGGAAGATGCTTTCTCTATCATGAGGAAACTGGAACAAACAGGCGTGGTGGTGGACGAGTATGTATATTCGATTTTGATTGACAGTTTGTGCAAAATGGAAGATTTAGACAGGGCTTTCTCATTGCTCACGGAGATGGAGAATAAGGGAATAAAGGCTAGCATCATAACATACAACGCGATAATAAATGGTCTGTGTAAAGCTGGTCACACTGAAAAGGCTCTTGAAATTTCTGAAGGTGTTGCTGCTGATAATTTCACATATAGCACACTGTTACATGGTTACATCAAAAGAGGTGACATAACCGGTGTTATGGCAATAAAGGATAGGCTTGAAGGTAGTGGTATTTCTATGGATGTTGTCACATGCAATGTTCTTATCAAAGCATCGTTTATGATTAACAAGGTGAATGATGCCTGGAGCTTGTTTCATAAAATGCCTGAGATGGGCTTAAGACCTAATACTATCACCTACCATACAATCATAGACAAACTGTGTAAAGCTGAGGAAGTTGACAAGGCACTGGAGATGTTTGATGAATACAGGAAAGATTCAGGATTCTCCACTGCAGTTGTTCATGAGTGCCTGATTAAAGCACTGTGTAATGGAGGAAAAGTTGACATGGCTGACCAAATATTTTATGATCTTGTTCAGAAAAAAATAAGGCCCAATTTCTTTAACTGCAGGAAGTTGATTCATGCACACTTCAAAGGACACGGTGAACATGGTGTGCTGGATTTCATTTGTAAGGTTGGTGAATTAGATATTGACTTATTTTCATCTGTTTGTAATTATGCTTCTGCTTTCTTAAGCAACAGAAATTGTTGGCAAGCAGCAATGGATGCTTACAAGTTACTCAGAATGCAAGCCATTGCTGTAACTAGTAAAACATGCTACAAGCTGCTCAAGAGCTTACACCGAAATGGAAGTGAAGAGGTCATACAGCCATTGCTATGTGATTTCATTAAAATTCATGGCCTGCTTGATCCGACAATGATAAATATGATGTCTTGTTATCTCAGCAAAAAATGTGTTAGCAAAGCTATTTGGTTTTCTAATTACATGGACAAAGGCAGTGTTCCTGTCAGTGTTCTGAGAGGAGCTGTCTTTGCCCTAAAGAAGCAAGGTGAAGTTCTAGATGCATGTAACTTTTTGAAGGTAGCTGAACAAAGTGGGTTTTCGGTAGATCTAGCCATGTACTCCATAGTGGTGGATGGCCTTTGTAAGGGTGGGTATCTTGGAAAAGCACTGGACCTTTGTGAAAGCATGAAAAAAGAGGGATTTCATCCGAACATTATCATTCATAACTCAGTTCTCAATGGTTTGTGTCATCAAGGATGCCTTACTGAAGCTTTCAGGCTCTTTGACTACATAGAAAACAGCAAGATGCTTCCAACAATAATCACCTATACCATTCTTATAGGTGCTTTGTGCAGAGAAGGTTTGTTAGATGATGCGGATCAGTTATTCCAAAAAATGTCCACCAAGGGTATCAAACCCACTACCCGTGTTTACAACTTGCTGATAAGTGGTTATTGTAACTTTGGATTAACTGAAAAGGCCCTTGAGCTTATGTCTCATTTGGAGGAAATCTTTCTTTTGCCAGATTGTTTTACACTTGGTGCAATTATCAATGGACTCTGTCTGAAAGGTGAGACTGAAGCTGCATTAGGCTTCTTTAATGAATACCGTCATAGGGATATGGAACCTGATTTCGTTGGTTTCATGAGCCTTGTCAAAGGACTCTATGCAAAAGGAAGGATGGAAGAATCCAGGGGCATCTTGAGGGAGATGTTTCAGTGCAAAGAAGTCGTGGAGTTAATAAACAGTGTTGGAGATAAGATTGAAGCAGAGCCTCTTGTTGATCTCCTATCTTCTGCATGTGATCAAGGGAGGATTGATGAGGTTGTAACTATCCTAAATGAAGTGGGACTCATGCTTTTATCCTCTTCAAATTCTGTCAGCTATAATGCACTTGCCCACCTCAAGAAGGTACAGAAACCTGAGGATGCTTATGATTCCATGACAAATTCAGGACAAGCAAGTCCAGTCGCTTATGATATTTCTAGCAATAGTCTTCTTAGGAGTTCTGATGGCATAGTTCAACCCATGATAGATGGAGATGATAGTTTATCAAAACTGAGTGGTGACACTGATATTGACTACCAAAAGTTGCTTGGAAAGTCTTTCAATGATGATTTCGAGTCATACTATGCTGCTATTGCTTCACTTTGCTCGAAAGGGGAGGTTGTTAAGGCCAACAAGGCAGTTGAAGCAATGATTCAGAATTGTGGTTAAATTTGGTGACCTGTCCAACTTGTGAGGGAAACCTTTCTTGCTGCAGTGTCAACATCTGCAAACATGTTAACTCGTAAGTACAACATGTTTTTTTTTTATACAATTGAGACCTGATGTCACAGCATTGGGGTTCACAAAAGTTGTAATTACCTTTTTTTGCATTTTAGCCTGTCTTGTTTAGAAAAGCAAAACTGTGCTTTGGGTTCATCACACAACCATCACACGATCTCATGCACTCTTTATTATAACTTTTTGTCTCTTCTTTTTCTTCCTGAAACAGACGCCATATCAAAACAGATCCCACTTTCCACAGGACTACAGGAGTTGATAGAGCGTCTGCTGGTTGACCCATGGCACCCACCCATATGGTTGTGAATATTTGATCTTCAATATGGTTTAAGGTTCTGAAAGTCCTTGAGGTTGAGGATACATCTTGTTAGATTCAACCAGTTTACACCCCTCAGCTGATATCCTTTGTCTTTTAGGTATGTTTTCTGCTGGACGAGTTCCAGTGATCTCTTTTTGTTTTCAATCTTCCCTGCATTGACTGACCATATTCTTCTAGACATTTACCAGGCCTCTGGTGTAAATGTTGAACTGTAGGACATGAGGAAAAGAGAAAGCCAATACAGCAGCGGGTTCTGCAAGTAAATAGCTTCTTTAACTCGTACTTACTCTATTACTTATTTTCTCACTATTAGCCCCATTTCCAAGTGTAATTGCTTTCTGGATCCTTGAACTGTATTTATCTTCCATTTCAGATGCTTGTTCTTTAAATACATGAAAGCAGAAGCTGTGCTATGATTTTGCTCATATCTCTGTTCAAGAATCTGAATAACACCAACAGATATGAGGCTGACACAACCAGGTACCTTCTAGCATTGCATGTGAAATAGCATCCATTGATATTGACGTTGTTATGCCATTAGTTTGAATGTTTGCATGGGAACCCTAAAGATTTCTATTAGGCATGGCAACCTGACTACATGGGTCGCATGAATGTATCTTTGGACCTTTCATATGATGATTGAAGTTTTTCCTTTACAAACCACTTCTCTGATTCCATGTGTTGGTACTAGATTTGTGCATATGAATTAAGAAAGTAGATCAAATGACCTTGGTGCCCTTCGTTTATCATGTATTGGAAAAGATGACACATTCATTTGTGTGAGTGGTAGCATTTATTAAGTAGGGGCAAGGACGGAAGAAAGGGTAAAGATGCATGGAACGACCTACATTTGGAGAAAAGTTGAAAAGTCTAAAGAGACCAAAATTTGGAATCTGGGGGAGTAACTTTTGTTCATACTTGATTCGAATATGGTAGGAGAGCTAGGGTTAAGGGGGAGCGAGATTGCTGACCAGGGACCTCTGCCCACTGCCGAGCAAGAAGAAGGCTTTTCCTTCTGAAGTCCTGCTTAATTCAATCAATAACACGCCTGGCATTACATAGACTGGCCTTAGTACACGATCTACTAACGAACCAATCAGCAAACTAACAATCTTATTCTTATGTAACCAACCTGATCTGATAATTAACAATTAACAAACTAATGCTAGTAGATGGGTTATCCTTGAGCCCTGGATGCCAAGCTAGCAGCGCCATGCCTGCGTCCATAACACTTCATCCCGCGTTCCCGCCTTGATAAGCAGCTTGCTCTCAACAAGAGGCAGCAACTTACCAGTGTGGCAACAAGAGGCGTGGTGCGACAGCCAATGGCATCGATCTCGATGTCATCTCAGGATAAGCTCAAGATCTTGTTAACGATTTGTTAGCTGTTTCCGAGCAGATTAGTTGGCTTGTTACCTCATTTTGTTAGGCCTCTAGATTTGGACAATTGTTATCATTTGGTTTTAAGCAAGACAATAGGAAGTTGTTGCATCTTCCACTTGGCCACTCACACCTTTCATCTCTCACCATGTTACACAGCACAGTGCTGCCGCAACACTGTTATTGAGTTGTGATTTTGGTCTTTGGAGTCAAAACATGACAAGTCAAATAAGCAGATCTATGGCAACCGAAGAATGAACTCATCTTATATTGAGTTATTAATAGATACATTTTACAATGTGTTTAAATAAAACACAAAAGATCGAACATATGATAAAATCACAGCCATGCTTAGTTGCTTACTTATTTAAACAAAACACGCCACCAACATCACGTACAATTCAGCACATAAAGTGCCCTCAGTGGCCGTTGTTGAGCTTCCTGCAATTCTTCCTGATCTCACCTTGTGACCCTGTCAGTGGTGAGATGTTGCCCATATTCACCATTGACTGCGCAAAGTGCTGGAAGAAGAGATTGACATCAGCAGCATATGCCTTCACGAGGGCCGCTGTCTCAGCACTCTTAGTTAACAGAACCTCATCAGAGCTTAGAAGGCCCTTTCCGGCCAGGAGGTTCTTGTAGTAAAAATTGTCAAACTTGGCTGGGGTGACAAAGTCCAAGGGGAAGAGGTTATTGTCACCACCAGAGCGGGGACAGCCCTGCCTCAGCTGCGCGGCGTAGGATACATCCAGCGTGCTGTCAGCCATGCCATTGCCTGTCTGGTTGTACAGCCTCTGCCGGAAACTAGTGCACCGAGACATACCTATGGTGTGACCACCTGTATATGCACATGATATTGTATCCATGTGTAATATGAGTGTGCGTTAAGTTGGTCAATAACGAAGGACAGATGATACTAAGAAATGCATGAAAAGTCACCTGAGAGGGCAACAACATCAACAACATTGAGGCCCTGGCGCTTGAACTTGGTGATGATAGTGGGGAGTGTGTTGTTGGGGGCTGGGATGTCATTGTTGGAGCCCTGGATGCTTGCGCCGAGCGAGTCCCTCCGGCCAAGTGGCACGTCCCAGTATGGGCCACCAACCTACGGGTTAGAGTTCAGAAAAATCTAACTTTGCCAAAGCTATCGCTATATATACAAATATCATGTCTCTTCCTTAAGGTTGGACAGGGTTGTTGATAGTGGAACGTACCAGGGCAGTGGAATCACGAGCCGCGAGGGCAAGAATGTCGGCACAGGAGACAGTGCCGGGGCAGGCAGCCTCTAGAGCAGCCTTAATCTGGTCGACCACCTCAAACCCTCTGAGGGAGTTCCTGTTCGGGTTGGACCCTTTCTCACTAACTATGCTGCTGCTGTTGTCCAACAGCACCGAAGCATCGCAGCCCTACACATGTAACAATGTTGTAAAAGATTGGTAATTACTAGCCACATGGAATAGTTTAGAGATTAGGCACATGCTCTGACGGTATATTCATCGGGCACATGCATTGAGTAAGAGATGACAAACGTTGCACAGAGAGCTTCAATCATTGTGCACTAGAGTTAAGTAAACATCTTCTCGTGTGGCTCACAAAAAAAAAGACTATCTTATATAGCACTCAAAAAAGGAGAACAATAGAGTTAATCAATCATAGTACTGGCTCGATCATGTCACCAGGACATAAAGTAGTGCTGGCATGGGCAATGGTAGGCTTTCTCATCAATCAATAGTAATTAAAGAAGTTAGCCAAAATAATATAGATTCTCCCATGCTAACTTTTCTAATACTTAGGCACGCATGTTGCACAAGCGCATTTCAAGTTATTGGTTTATACAGCCAAAGCTAGTAATGAATTCATCCATTTACCTTTGCTTTTCATGTTTGTTTGCAACACCTTTATATGGATTACTCATAATCTTATTGTACCAACATATAGTTAAAAGACTTGAAGTACAAAACTTGTATTGCTAACTTGTTATAGTGTACTGCAGTATCAAGTGTCATAGCTGTGTCAGAGCATGTAACAAAGAACATAACAGAGGAAGCAGAGTTTACCTTGACAAAGCAGTCATGGAAATGCAATCTGACCAAGGATGCCGCCATCCTGGTCTCCTTGGCCACAGCCTGTGCCACAATGGACTGCACAATCTCCTTCGCCTTGGGGCACGAATGGTCATAGAACTGTGGGAACAAGCCACCCCATGGGTGGCCAAGGACGACACTGGGAAGGAGGAGAGGAGAAACAAGGCAGAGCAAGACGAGAGAACCCATGGAAGTTGCCATGTGAGTAACCTTTGCTGTACTACGTTATAAGAGAAGAGAGTGTTGCTACTTGCTTGTTTCTTCTTCCCTTGTGGATGGTTTCATAAGATGGGGCATATGGTGGTATATATAGCTGCAGGAAGTGGGTGTAGTGCATGTAAGGAAAAGGAGGGTCGGTTTGGAGCAGGGGACGGTGGGATCAGATGCAGCAGGCTGCTGGGTTGTTAGGGTGATGCGTATAGAATAAGCGAGCTAGCTAGACTGCCTAGACACTGTGGCAACTGCTATAGTGATTGCATCAAGTTACAATTCAGCTCTAACGTTCTTAGTTGCTGTTTGGTGCTTCAGTTTTAGCTCAAAGTGACAGAGATTAAAATTTTGGTCCTAGACAAGCGTAGGTGGAGTGAAAACAACTCTGCCACTATTAAACAACAGGCATTGCTGCAGTTTTCCCAAAGGACTGGAATAGTGTGAAAGAGTGAAACTGAAATGAGGAGTCTATGATTAATTGATGATTATGCTGCTCATATATGCATTTGCATTATGCAACTCGTCTTTAGAACAAAACTACCTAAACAGTACAACAAAATGCAATTTTATTGTAAACAATCGCATTATGTAACAGCATCATATCCTGGATCTGGAGTCTTCCAGGAATGGACTTAAACTACCTCAATAGGACAGGTGTAGCAGGTAGATCATTGTTCTAACTTTATCCTAGTTGTATATCAAGTTCGGGCTACGCTCACCCATATAACAAGTACTAATAATAATATATTTGTCCAACCATATTTAACCTTACACAGCACATGACAATATAGCATACACTGTATGAACTCAAGTAACCAAAGTACAAAAAGCTTAGCTAAAAGTGAGATTTTGCTTCTGAAATAATCCAAATACTTTTGTCATACTTAAGTGTCGTTACAGGTCGTTTGGTATTTTTATTGATCAAGACTACATGTGGCAGCCTACCCTAACTTGCTTGGGACAAAAGGCTATGTTGTTGTTGTTGCTGCTGCAAGACTACATGTGGCAGGATTATCTGGAGGGAGGGTTGTTTTATCGAAAATGGATTCGTATCCCTGTCTTTGGGGACAAAAGTATATATGATGCTACAGAAGCACGCCTTTTTTCGTTGGCTTCATATCAATAGGTAACGTCTAAGATTTATCGGTCATCTCGTGGTTTCACACCTTAAAATTAGGATCCGTTGGCTATATCAGTGTACTTCCTCTGTCCCTAAATATCTGTCGTTTGCGCTTTTCAAGAAATAATTTTGACTAAATATATATTAAAAATATTAATATTTATGGTACATAATTAGTATAGTTGAAAAGGTCTTTGAATCTAGTTTTTTAATAAATTTATTTGGAGATACAAATATTGCACGTATTTTCTATAAATCGAGTCAAACTTGTGGCACGTATACCAATAGCGACAGATAATAAGGGACGAAGGGAGCAGTGATCAATACGAAAGTCTGGATGATTCATCAACGGCTGGAGCTCGTGGGTGCCTAACATGACTGGCTTCTGCTGTCCAATGCAGGGAACTGAATAGCCGGTTCTGCAGCCAACACACATGCGTCCGATCAGGTCAAGCGCGACGTGTGATGTACCAACGCCTAGTACACGGCACGTGATGATTCGTGTTAGGTGCTTGCATGGCCTACATTCGTGTCAAGAGCTGGTTCCTCGAAGGAGCGTTTTGGAAAGCTTTCACACGTACTGACACTGGTACCGGTAGGAGCTGCTTATTTGTTCTTCTGCACACCACATATCAGTGGCCGTTTCTTGAAGGAAACATCAGCGTTGGTTGCCACTGTCAAATATTTCAAATAAACATACAAAAAGCTTCATGCGGAAAATGAGGAAATAATTGGAAATTTGAATTATTTATACAATGTCATATCATAACATTAACTACATAAAGAGGAGGAAAGAACAGAGAGAATTCATTAATGGAGGAAGTTAGCTAGTGGTGTACAACGGTGATTTATCTATGTACTTTTGTTGCGATGTTTGTCCACTCTACACACCTAGGCTAGGAGTAGGAGTCACAAACGTTTAGCGAATTTTTACGTGATTGGATCATTATTATTGTATATTCATTAGAGTCACCACCTAGTAGGTACTCCCTCCGTCCACAAAAACATGCAATTCTCGCTTTTCGAGAAGTCAAACAGTTTGAACTTTGACTAAATTTATATAAAAAAATACTAATATTTATGATACAAAATAAGCATCATTAGATTAGTTATAGAATATATATTTTTAATAAATTTATTTGGAGACATAAATGTTAATACTATTTACTATAAACTTGGTCAAACTTGAGTCAGTTTGACTGGCACGCTTCCCATAATTGCTTGTTTTATTGGACGGAGGGAGTACATGAACAAGAAAAACATTGTGAAATGGAGCAGGTACTGAGCATACTGATAGCTCACTATATATTTCGATCGAACATGATTGGTTCCTGCATTATTTCAGCATGTTCTTGCATAGGTGAAAGCGCATTTATATAATATTTAAAGCCACAAAGATGGCCTGCTCCTCCGCAGGACCGCCTGGCCACGTCGCCCGAAATTAGCCCCGCCGTCGGATCTGCCGTTCAATGGCCCAGATTTCTCCAAACGGATTCCACCCGAGCTGGCTCCTCATGCTTCTCCTTACATTCTCTGGCTTCTCCCGGGCTTCTCCCGCTTCTCGTCGCAATCCAGCGAGACAGATATATACTCAACTCCAGCTTGTCCTTCACGAAGGTTCTTTTCTCCTCGTCTCTCTCTCTACGATCCCTCTCCCGACGCGGACGACGCGATGGCGCGACTGGAGCAGCGCCGACCTCGGCGGTGGCCGGCCTTCGGCGTCGGTGCAGCGCCCGCCACCCCCCTCCCCCCCGATGCGACATCGTCCCGCCGGCCTATGTCTTCTCGTGTGCTCCATGAAACCCTAGGTGCTCGTCTCTTCCCCTCTCTCCTTCTCTCTCGATCTCTCTCTCCCAAAGTGGTGCCGCACCAGCGGATCCCCCCACGGTGGCCGGCCTCCGGCGCGCTGCCCGAACCCCTGCGGTGGCCCCGGCTGCGCTCCGGCATCTGCTGCACCCCCCACCGCCTGCTCATCTCTCTCCCTCTCTCTCAATGTGGCATATGCATGGTCTGCTGCTGCTCGCGGAGGCTCGCGTCCTAGGGTTTGCTGGGGTTCGATTCCAACTCGATCTCGTGGCCGGCTGATGACTTGGACCAGGTATGTACTGTGCTTACTTTATTGATTGTCCAAATCAATTTCATGTGGTTTCATCTATTTGGTTTTGTTCTTAATTTTTTTTTACCTGTTTCAGGTTCGATTTCATACCCTGGCCAACCACTGCAGCTCAACTAGATGCCTCAGAACATGGTGACGTTCTTCTTGTGTGCATCTAGATACTGTATGACTAGCAATCTGAGATGTTCATACTGTTGCTTCGTACCTGACTGCTATACTCCAGGTCCCTAATATTCATACTGTTGCTTTTATAAACCTTTTCATGGATGACAAAAAAGGATCAACATAGATTTGTTTTTCTTCTGAGCATACCGTGTTTATCTAGGTGTTACTGACCATGTGTAGCATGGAGGAACAAGGCTACTTTCCTTTGCAAAGCACTGTTGCTTCAGGTATGTATATATGTGTGTGTTGAGCCTTTGTAGGATACGCCCGCTTTATTGCTGAATGCTAAATAGCTATTGCATTAGCGAAGCATTATTCCCCCTTTTATGTTGCAAAGTAACCTTTTGCATATTCATTTACCCTTCTCTTTTAGCAGGTGTGATTTGCCAATGTACGTTGATTCTTAGCCTTCTCTTAGCCATCCACTGAACCAAGGTATTTTTATCTCCTTCAATTATGAACTCCCTTTCTGTAGCTGTCAGTGCACATTGCAACACTGTTAATCGTGTGGATTTGCTTACCACTGAACATATTGGGCTACTACAATTACTATCCAAGATATTTTTTTCCCTGCATATGCCACATATTCTTTGGTGGAATTTTGTACTACATATGTTGGATTCATGAAAACTGCAACACTTCTGCAACCAAACAGTCATGTACGAACGGCTAATTTAGCGATGCAGTTTTAGCGCTCTGCGGCCTCATATCTATTTCTATGCACTGTGTGTGTTTTTCTGATTGAATGGGCGGCCTAAAGTCACTGCACAGGGTTCATAGAGTACCGTTCACATAATCAAAACCAATGATTAATCAGTTCTTAGCTATTTCATTTTCCTGACACAAAAAACAATATTCAGAGTTCACCAGTTGAGTTTTTTTGGGAAAAAAAAGGAAATTCTTTTTACATTTCCAGTCCATACAAAAAAGGCATTAATGCATACAGAACTTGGAATCTCATAAGCTATTGCAACGTCAAACAAAACATATTTGAATGTCTGGCAAAACATATTTTAACAAGTATAGATCAAAAAAATCTATGCCTAAATTGTATTCATGTATACAAGTCAGTCCGAAAGGGGTGCATATGTTTGCTGGATTAGTTTTTTAATTCAGTGCTGAAACTCGAAATGTTCAGAACCCTGCACTGCCGCCATAATTTAAACATATAATCAGTTATAACTAATCTTAGTTTGTTTCTGTACATTGTGCATGTATCACTATCTTTTCTCATTTGGGGCTAGAGCAAACTCGGGTTCCAGCTTATGAAAATAGATTCCTGGTGGTCTGGTGGACGATTTCGCAACAACAAAGTCAAAATCTACAAATGAAAGGTACATGCTTCTCTCCATTATAATTCTTCACAGCCTCTTATTTCGTAGAGTTCCTGTCAGCGTCACATGGCCTTGTTACGGCCTTGTTACGAATTCTCCATTCTGGAGATCATCGGGTTGTTAGCCTTCGACGCAAGCCAGAATGACATCGTTAATAACATGCCAAACCCCTGTGAAAGAATCAGCTCTCCACAGAGTGGTTAGTAACATAGTCTTCCTTATTTTGTTATGACCTTCCATTTGCTTGAAATATTACGTGGTTGCATGAAATAGATATCCATAAACAACCCTCAAAGGGACCTTCCTCATCTGATTGGTACCAATATTAGGAGCCTAAGAATGGTTCTAATGTGTTCTAGGGAGTCATGTTCTGATGGTACCTTTTAAAAAAGCGATGAGAATAGCAATTTAAGATTCTGCCTTACTGCTATGGTAACTTCTAAAAAAATGATCACTTTACTGCTTTAGGCTTGCGCATTACTGCCTCTATTATAGAGCAAAAAAACATTCTTTCTAAGCCTAATCCGGTTCCAAAGCGTTAGACGCAACAGATCCGTAGTGAGGGTCTTTGCTATAGGTGCATGTGATTTATGGTGGCTGTATATTTCCTGACAAAATTTGTTCATTGAATATCCATGTTGAGGGTTTCTTCTAAATGTGATCGTGTCTGGCAATTTGTTGTGTCTGTATTTTCTCTTAGAAAATAATTTGGATCTATGCTATTCAATGTCGGTTTTCACTGGTTCTGTATATTTTCTTCCTTTCCTCTTGCTAATTGTGCTTCTCATTTTCATATTGCTATGCAAGGTATGATCTTCATAAACAGACATACCTTCCTCTCTAGAGATTCGCCTGAGCTCCAAGGCCAATCTTGGTTACCCAGCTGCTCTACTTCCAGCGCACTATTTTTGAGGGAAAAATGATGCTGAAGAGGTAGCACACCATTGCTGCCCTGTTCGCCTCCTTTATGAGCTTGTAATTCAAAATGTGTTGCATTGCATTACTAGATAGTTTTACAGCTCAATTACTAATAAACTACCTGACTTTCACTCTCCAGGAAACCGCAGCAGATGAGGATATCAATGTACATGACGTCATGCAAGACAACCAGAACACCTAGCATCGGTCTGCGGGGTTCCTGAAGCTGCCGCTCGACAGTTTGCATATCAGTTCGGGGTGACCAAATTGTCCCTGGCCTTTTTTGGTCCTCCAGTAAACCGTACACTAAATCTAGGTGAAAACAACTATTCTCTCATTTACAGATGCGTCCATCGCTCCTCACTTCCCTCTCCACCAGCATAGTCTGCTAACCTTCATCTTAAAGTTGGCACCATTCCTTTGTTGCATGTCATGTTGCTTTGTCTTCGCCTATTTTTCAAATATATATTAATAATACAACTGAACTGTCCTTAGCGTCTTACTGCTTGTAGCTATAGGAATTTACAAATTTAGGGGCAGTCTGCCATGCTGTGCTGCCGCCTTTATAACTCTTCCGTTGACAGCAACCAAGCTCATCCTATCAACATACTCATTTGGGGCCCCTAGCCTTTCCTTCATCTCCAGAATTGCATGCAAACAATGCTTTAGTCTAATGTTGATGGAATGTTTCATGGGTTCACATTTTATCTACATAGATAAGATTTTAAGATGCTCCAGGGTGGGTAATGGGTTGTTCGAACTTCTTGGTCTGTTACCTTTTACTCTGATGAAATCAGTTTATGAGGTCTAAGTTTGATGGAAATATTATATAGTCAGCTGATCAGCTCTTCCTTGTTTTGGCCAATTTCGATTTGCCTATGCACTTGGTGTTCCCCATAGGTTGCTGTGTTGTCAAATCGAAATTGGCGAGATTGGTTTGCCTTGTGTCAGGTAGTTTACTCAATGTGTTAGTGGGTCTATGTAACTTATTGCTCAGCACATTTTCTCCATACTAAAAATTTCACTGGTGCCTGCGTATGCGCGCGATTACTTGGTTATGTTTGATTTTTTTACTGTGGCACAACTATGCAAGGTCCAGGTCATATATGAATATGATGTTTGTATTTAGAGCGGCGCTATCTCATATTATCTAGCTGCTTCATAGCACCCACATTTTTTCCAGCACGGGCGCGCGAAGGCGCGCGCCCTGACACTAGTATAGCCAACAAGAGCATGCCACATGCCTCGAAAGAGAAAGCAAACTTTAGCATCCCTACTGCTCTCACCTGGGGGAGACAAAAAGCGACATGTGCAAGACAGCCAAAGTACCTGCTCTTGACTTCTGATGTGTTATTTTCTTACTGTTCCTCCCCTTCTCATTTTACTCCTGTAACTGTAATTTACACTTAACTACACTGCAATCATGCTTCCTGTGGAAGAAAAAGGCAAAGTTTGAGCAAGCCTCCACATTACTTCCAAGTTAACCAACACTAATTTTTCTAATACAGCTGAAAAATAATTTATCAATGATTTCATGAGTCAGCGAGAGTTGGTATGAATAATTAAATGACACAATTATATAACTTATCAGAGAGCTGATTCATGTGTTATTTTGGCGTTGTTTTCACCAACCCTGATGTGGTGGCCAGATTTTGAGTATCCTTCATATGGATTTGCTGGTGATTTGTAAGCAAGAGTCAATTAAGAAAAGGTTTCAGGAGGCAAAAATATTTTTAATTTGATCGTCCAGGATAATTTAAGTTAATGTTATTAAATTTACTGGGTTCTTACAGTTGTTTTCTCTGTTGATTGATTGATGTTTTAATTACTTTGTGATGCCTACAAGATTCCTAAGTTATAAGCTATAACCTTACCAATTTATCAAGAGTAGAATTAGCGAGTGCTTAATGAACTCCCTTAGCATAGAAGGCTAGAAAGGTTAAGCTAACAACAATTGATTAGACATAATAATTAACAAACTTCATGATGCCAGTTACACTTGTTGATCGTGGAAGGGAGAACTACAAGCCGACCGCTGCTTTATTGACTGTTGGAGACTGCCCTTAGCTTCCAAGAGATGACTGTTTACTAGGAGTACTGTTTGCTGCTGAAGCTGAAGCCAAGGTCAGACTTCAAAGGTGCTTGTTTCTACGCTTCTGGAAAACTAACCTCACTTTACGCAATATAAGCTGACGTGTGATGAACATATACATGAAACCATGCTTTTAAGCCAGGTAGCTAGCTAGGATGAATGAAACAGCAACATAAAACGACATGGGTTCGGCCTCACTTTTTCGAAAGATCGGGTTCGGCCTCACTAGCCTTATAACAAAAGAACGGCATTTCTTTTGCAATATAATGATATGCAAGATTGAGGAGAAGCATATATATGCATGTACACTCACCCCTACGATCACATTGTTCTAAGCTACAAATAAATGCACATCTTCAATGGAAACATACTATATATTCTAAGCTACAAATGCACATCTACTGATGGACAACTCGACTAATACGGATACCTTGTTTTTAAGCATATTTATGCGTAGTAGGGAAAAAATAGAGTTCAAAAATAGAGGCCCAAGCTTACATAACAGTAGAAAACCGAAGATCAATCACTCTTTCATTATATATATTGCTAACAAATATCCTTAATCAGAATTATTCATCATGGTAGTTAAATCATTTATGCCAGTAATTAATTGTCCTCAAGGCTTCTTATATATATATATATATATATATATATATATATATATATATATATATATATATATATATATATATATATATATATATATAGACACACGCGCGCGCGCACATGCAACAACACATACCAGCGGTTTCGCTTTAAGTATCTCAGTCAATCCCTACAATTTGTAAAACTGAAAGAAAGGCAAGACAAACTCAAAACATTATTGAGCCAGGAAGACAGGTGGGCTAATCTCATCATCATAATTAGTAACATCACATCTAGCTAGCTAGCTACTCCATATATCCACACAATAAATCCAAAATTTCCACAGCCCTAAATTTCTGAATGAAATCTTAGGTACACAATCCTGTAAACTCAAAGGGGCGGTGGTCTACATAGAAGTATGTATATATAAGCATATCAGTGTACCAACTACATACATGCATATGTGGCCTGACTATCATATATAACCAACCTGTACGTCTGCTTCCGTCTGGCTGGCACGGTCTTTTTACCTGCTCCACCGCCAACCGATGAGCATTGGCCATGGAATCTGGGTGACCACGCTTGAGACTCTGTTCGAGGTGGGCATCAATCATGTACTGTATCTACATATATATGACCCAGACCTATAGCTTAGCTTAGCTTAGCTAGGGGTATACTACATACTACTTCAATACTTGCCTGTCTCCCACATTATCTTAGGTCCATCTTATCTTGTTCAGCTCTTCCTAATCTGATCTTTACCCATTTCTCGTCCGCATGAGAAAATCACTTTCTGCAAACAATGGCTGAAAGATGAGCTTGACATTATGAATGGAAAGTAGCAAGTCAACATCTCGTTGGTTAATACTCCATTCATTAGTCAACATCTTCTTCAGCTTTTCTAACATATATAGCATATAACCAGAAGGACTGAAGGAGCTAAGCATGCACTGCTTGGTTGCTAGTAGGCTTCGTGTACTACTCCTATCTTCAAACTGCGTAGAGCAGCACCTTTATGGGGGGTTTTCCCCCTTTAATGAGCGCCAAATATCGTCGTCGTCGTCGTCTTCTTCTTCTTTTCCCATATGTAAATATAACAAAGATCATTGATTCATTGTCCAAAGATGAGAGATGACTGGTGGCACCGTCTCTAAAAGTTAACGCATTTACCCTTCATTTTGTTTTGCAACAGAACTCTATTACTACCTCTGTTCTCAAAAGAATGCAATTTTAACATAGTGTCACGTTTTAGTACCTTATAAGTTTGACCAATTATAAATAAAAAAGTATCCATATTTATGATACCAAATAAATACCATTAGATTAATTATGAAATATATTTTCATAATAAATTAATTTAAAGACATAACTGTAAATATTATTTACTAAAAACTTGGTCAAACATGAATCACTTTTCGTGGCACACAACTTATAGTTGCATTCTTTTCAGGACGGAGATAGTCCCCAGAAAATCATGGCCCCATCACATGCCACACATGAAAGTGCTTCAAATGCGAATCCAATGCATGCCATACTGATTGTGTATAGGAAAATTGGGTAGATTTTACAAGCAAGTAGGGAGAGGAGAACATCATAAACCGGCTGTTCGGCAGACTGTTTTTTGGCTTATAAGCTGGCTGTGGCTGATTTGCTGTGAGAGAAAAACACTGTTCCACGGCTGATAAGCCGTGCTGATAAGCTCAGCCGAACAGGGGCATAACTTTGCAGATCGGAGGGGCTGGGCTAGGCCAGGTCATGAGGATATGATGACCTAGCCGCGAGAGCTATAGCCTTTCTTTATTTGTACGTACTTGGTGATTCCTCAGCATTATGACGGTGGTTATGTTAAGCTTGCTGATCAGCTCTATCCATGGATGGATAAAGTCATGAAGAGACATAACCGCGTTCGTACTTGCTGGGTCTATGTCGCCTTTCTTTGTTGTTGACAGCGACCGATGCACGGCCATGAGCCGACTAGCTACATCAGTAATAATATCGGTTGACCGAAAGTGACCCACTAGTACTACTAGCTATAGGTGTACGTGGCTATATATATATATATATATAGCTCGGGTGTGTTTAGTTGCACCTCTAAAATATTTGGAAATACAGTAACACTTTTGTTTGTATTTGACAATTAGTATCCAATCATAAGCTAATTAGGTTTGAAAGATTCGTCTCGTGATTTATAACCAAACTGTATAATTAGTTATTTTTTACCTATATTTAATGCTCCATGCATTCGTCAAAGATTCGATGTGACGGAAAATCTTATAAATTTTTTGGAAGTTTGAAGGAACTAAACAGGACCTTACATGATAACTAACTGCCTAACCAACCAACTTTAACCAGTTGGAGTAGGATGATGGCCGATTGACCTTTTCCATTCCATGGCCAGACACTGCGATGGGTTAAGCTGGTGCATGCGTACGATCTAGGATCAACTCACCAGGGAATATACCCCTTGGATCCGGGTTGCACCTATACCTCCAAGTCGGGCGGACGGGGCCAACCCAGTTCCTGTGCTGGTGCGGGCACAGAGCAGAGCAGTTGTGCCTCGGCGTTTCGGCAACGCGAGCAGCATGCAAGCGGCGGACGCGAGGAGCAGCAAGGACGGGGTGAGCATGCAGCGGCGGCGGCGGGCGCGCCCGGGGGTAGCAGAGATGGGGCGGCCTGGAGGCGCGACAAGCAGAAGGCGGCGCGAGCTGGAGGCGTGAGTGCGTGACATGCGAGCGCCGAGCGGAGAGACCTGTGCAGGAGAAAACCTAGGGAGAAAAAGGAGAAAGTGGGGCTGACACCCTGGGCCGTTCAATCCACCTCGCATGTATCTCCAGCCAAACAGGAAGTCAGGGACAACCCCAACCTCTTAATCAAACACGAAATGGGTTGAACCCAATCCAACAACCAAGACGGAGCCAACCCATCTCACATAGTCATGAAACCAAACACACGCTACTATAGGGATGCATGTTTATTTGCTTTTTTTTTGGCTTATCGGGTTGACTCTGAGCTAACTTATTAGTTGGACTAAAGATGAAATTCCACCAAATGTGTGCTGAATGTGATCGCCTAATAATGCGTGTGTGGCTCAACATGTGGTATATTGGTACCTACGTTACTCATGACATTTTCCGTAGCATAATACTTTTGTTTGTGTTAATTAATATACAGATCTCTCCGATGTGGCCATGTTCACTTGAACTTATCAGTCTGGCTTATCAATCATGGTACAATATTTTTCTCTCACAACAAATCAGCGAACAATACTTTTTAGCTTGCTTTTCAGCGAAGCGAACAGACCTTAATTAATGCTAAAAAGTCTATATAGGGACACAGACAACAGCTCCTAAGCCATCACATGTGGATTGTCCCACCTTGAGACCTAGCCATCACATGTGGATTGTCCCACCTTGAGACCTACCATATTTGGAGAATTATTTTTTTTTAGAGATGATCAGATTTAAGTTGATTTCTAGAAGTGGTCGGTAATGGGACGGTGGCAGCGGTTCACTCATGACCAAGTGTAGAATGCTATCATTTTTTTATTAACTTTCACAAATTTTGTATTTAATATTTTGGTCTCTAACGATTTCAAATAAAAAAAGTTTTAACTACAAAGTTCTATATCTTATCAACCACTACAACTTCGTTATAGAGCGTATCTTCATCTGAGATTGTTTGAAAAATAAAAAAATAAATTTCAAAATCTGAGAACTCAAAATATATTTTCACACTCTAAACGTTTTCAAATGAAAAAGTCATCAACTATTAAATCTTAGATCTCTTCAAGCTCTACCACTATGATATAAAGTTCATCACCATCTGAATTCATTTTAGAAAAGTTATAATTTCTTTATGCTACATATATTTTTAGAGAAAAGTCAAATTACCAACCGCAGCTGAAAATAGATTTATAGAGACGCTTGCTGGCAACTTTCTCCATAAATGTCTCTATTCCTAGAGGTTTCAGGTATTACCAACCAACCCTAACAATAGAGAAGGCCTTTCAAGGGGCCTCTAGAAACACCACCCGCCTCTCTAGAGATGGTTCATCTCTGGAATCATTTTCAGAGGTGTTTTTTCTATCAACCACGGCTTCAAAAAAAAAAAGTTACCTCTAAAAACCGTTATGTAGTAGTACTGTGCCACACCACAAAACAAGTTTACTTGCATCCTTCCTGTGTCCCCAAGCAAGAATTGATCTAGAGGTATGAATCCAGGATTCCTTATACTGTAATATAAATCTTTATATTTTTTCAAATAATTACATTACATATACAAATAATTTCTAAAATGCACATATACTCACCCCTATAAATACATGTACAAACACCTTATCTTTACAAGGACCTTTAAAAGATTGAGCCAACAGATATCAAGATTGACAAGTCACGGCAAGTGTATCGTTGTTGACGAGCACGTCACCTACCACTGAAATAGTATCATTGCTAAATCTTGGTGGGAGGATTCTACCATAAAGAGCTTGTTCGGCTGGCTGGTGGCTGTTGGCTGGTGCTGATTTGTTGTTAGAGAAAAATACTGCTGGCTGGCAGGTGGCTGGTGACTGGTGCTGATTTGATGTTAGAGAAAAGCACTGCTGGCTGGTTGGCCAACCAGCCAGCCGAACAAGCTAAAAAAGTCTAAGTAGCTCACAAAATCATCGCATTATGTCATTACACATTTTTGTTTCTACATTGCAAAAATAAATGTATATATAATATGATTGTTTCATATAGCACCTAGACAAAGTACTTAGCAAAACATTTTACATAATTTAGTAACAATAAACTGGCAATTTAAGTCGAACATGTTTTGTATTGTTTCAAATTATAAATCGTTTTAACTTTTCTAGATACATAATTGTATCTAGATTCTTGACATCTATATCTCTTATAAATAAAGATAAACCCCACTAGCAATTTATTTTGCCATGCAAAGTGTCCACATCAGCATCCGCTAGAACATCCTACTAGCACATTCAAATATCTCGCTATGCAAAGTGTCTACATCAGCATCCACTAACATATGTCATTATGTCTTCATTCAATTCACATTAGCAAAGCACAACATCTAATAACATATATTTAGTTGTCCACATCATAATACTAAAAAATCATCCACTAACATGTATTATGATATTTATTCAATCATATTAGTAAATATAAGTAGTATAATTTCACCAGCGATTCCCGCAGCAACACGCGAGGCGTTCTTCTAGTATCATATATATCTAAATGCCACTGTTCGCCCACACAACCGTTTAGCCTATTTATACGTCGTGTAAATGCTTTCTAGTGGCTTGCCATGTCCGATTAATCAGCCGTTTATCTCATTTAATCATAGTCCATCAATGGTCGTTTAGCCTAAATAAATAGCTAAACGATAGGTGACCATTTAGCCCGAATAGAATGCATAGCAAAAGAAAAGCCGTGAGCACTTTTCTTAAGATCCACAAAGCACGCATGTAGTCATACCATGACATATAGGTCCTGTTTGGCACGGCTCCACTTCACCAGTGGAGCCGTTTTTTTTGGGTTTCAGCTCCATGAACAACTCTATCGGTAGAGCTGAAGCCATTTTGGTAAGTCGTTTGGCAAAACAGCTCTGCGTATAGAGTTCCTTAAAATATGCACTCACAGAACGCCATGTAGGATGAGGTGAAGCCGGGAGAAGCCACTATTTTTTAGCTCCTTCCCACCCCAAAGCTCTGTGAGAGCATGTTTTTAGGGGTTTCATCGGTGGAGCCGTTTCATTTTACCCTGTTTGGCAGAAAACGGCTCCAAATGGCTCCTGAAGCCGCTGGAGAAGCCCTGCCAAACGGGGCCATAGTTTCATTTGGTGTAGTTATTGTAGTATGTAGTAGACATCATTTATCTCTATGAAAACTAACTTCCATTGATCTCCGACTTCATGAGATTGTTTTTTTTAGCAAACTTCATGAGATTGTTTACGGACACGAATGAACATAATTTGAATTGTTAAAAACCCAATCAGGCGTTAAGCCGTTCTTGTTTATTTAAACAAAACATGGCACTCATCATGACCATGTACATAATTAAATCGATTAATTCCTCAGTAATGGTTGCTGTTAACCCTCCTGCAGTTCTTCCTGATCTCCCCCTGTGGCCCCGTCAGCGGCGAGATGTTGCCCATCTTCACCATCGACTGCGAGAAGTGCTGGAAGAAGAGATTGACGTTGGCGACGTAGGCCTTGACGAGCGCCGCCGTCTCGGCGCTCTTGGTGAGCAGCACCTCGTCGGAGCTGAGCAGGCCCCTTCCGGCCAGGATGTTCTTGAAGTAGAGGTTGTCGAACCTGGCCGGGGTGGCGAGGTCGAGCGGGAAGAGGTTGTCGTCGCCGCCGGAGCGCGGGCATCCCCGCCTCAGCTGCGCCGCGTAGGACACGTCCAGCGTGGCGTCCGCCACGCCGTTGCCCGTCTGGTTGTAGAGCCTCTGGCGGAAGCTGGTGCATCGGGACATGCCGATGGTGTGGCCGCCGGAGAGCGCGACGACGTCGGCGACGCCCAGGCCCTGGCGCCTGAACTTGGTGACGATGGTGGGGAGCGTGTTGTTGGGCGCCGGGATGTCGTTGTTGGAGCCCTGGATGCTGGCGCCCAGCGCGTCCCTCCGCCCCAGCGGCACGTCCCAGCTGGGCCCGCCGACGAGGGCCGTGGAGTCGCGCGCGGCGAGGGCGAGGATGTCGGCGCAGGAGACGACGCCCGGGCAGGCGGCCTCCAGCGCGGCCTTGATCTGGTCCACCACCTCGAAGCCCCGCAGCGAGTTCTTGTTGGGGTTGGAGCCTTTCTCGCTCACGATGCTGCTGCTGTTGTCCAGCAGCACGGAAGCGTCGCAGCCCTATCAGACACACACGGACGGAAAAGTATTTATTGCAATTAAAAGGTTTAAATTTGACAACAATGGTGTTAGACGACTCATTAGGCACCTGCATTGATAGTTTTCTCTCTTTTTGAGAAAAAGGGCAAAAAAAAAGGAGGATGAATCAATCATACGATACGGGATATGATACTGCATTGTGATATTGTCGCCAAGACATAAACTAGTGCTGGCATGCATGCGCAATGTGTAGTGTAGGTAGGTCATCATATCTTTGTTGGTAAAAAGGTGGCAAAAGATCACGTATTCCCTCACAGGCAGCGAAAGTTGCAGTTGTGCACTTTGCATATTGATGACTTATGTACTTACTATTAACTAGCATTCATCAGAGCTGTTGCCAAACTAACGAAAGCTACAGAAGAGGGCTAGGGAAGCAGGCCGGGTTTATTTACCTTGACGAAGCAGTCATGGAAATGCAGCCTGACCAATGACGCCGCCATCCTGGTCTCCCTGGCGACGGCCTGCGCCACGACGGACCTCACGATCTCCTTCGCCTTGGGGCACGAGTGGTCGTAGAACTGCGGGAACAGGCCGCCCCAAGGGTGGCCACGGACGGCGCCGGCGAGGAGGACGGCGCAGAGCAGCAGCATGTGGCAACGGTGACTCATGGAAGTCGCCATGGAAGGGAAGCGAGTACACAGACCTCTCTCCTCTCCGGTTCTCGCTGCACTGCCGCACGTACGAACGTTGCAATGCAAGCAGGAGAAGGCGATCGAGAGCTTGCCTTCTGCTTCTCTTGGTCTATGTCTTGTGATGAGCAGCAGGGTGTGGGTAGAAGAGGCAGGCCTAGGAGGGTATATATAGCAAAGCAAACCGCTGCTGCGGTGCATGGGAAGACCGGAGGGAAGGGTGGTTTGGAGCAGGAGACGGTGGGATCGGGTGCAGCAGGGCATCAGCAGGGTTGTTACTTGTTAGGGCGACGCGTGCTGAGCAAGTGAGCTTGCTAGGTCAACACGGCGTGTGTTCAACTGCTACGTACGGTGGTTTCATCAGGCCGGTCGCTCTGCGTGCATTAATTCAAGCGCGGCAGCTGTGCTAAAGCCTAAGTGGCTGTTTAGATGGTGTAAAAGTTTGTGTAAAGTTTCTGTAGCATTTTTCGTTGTTATTTGGTAAAATTTATCCAATCATGGACTAACTAGGCTCAAAAGATTCGTCTCGACATTTACAGACAAACTGTGCAATTAGTTATTTTTTTACCTACATTTAATGTTCCATGCATATGTCCAAAGATTCGATGTGACGGAGAATCTTGTAAAATTTTTGGAATTTTGAAGTAACTAAATACTGTCTAAGGTCCTTCGTTACTTACTGTATTTTCTTTATAGTGAAAGATATAATGAATTGCCTTCCGGGACCCGCTGTTAGCTAGGCGGGTATATATATAGCTTGACTGTAGATTAACGACATCGCAATGTACAATTGGTGCAAGCGCGATCACAGTTTTTTCCTTCTCCCGAGCCCAGTAAGTGACGATCTAGTCTTAGTTAAAGATGGCAACGGGCACAGGATATCCGCGTACCCGCGGGTATCAAACCCAGCGGGCGCGGATACGGGTGTCAAAGTGCATCCGCGGGCGCGGGTGCGGGCAAAGGTATAAATCCAACGGACATTCGTTAACGGGTAAGAAAATAGCCTATCCGTATCCGCAAACC
The DNA here is from genome assembly GCA_038087645.1 of Saccharum hybrid cultivar R570. NCBI lineage: Eukaryota > Viridiplantae > Streptophyta > Magnoliopsida > Poales > Poaceae > Saccharum > Saccharum hybrid cultivar. The sequence goes on along the minus strand of JAQSUU010000106.1, from coordinate 21,167,697 downwards.
TGTCTTAGATCCCTGACAGCTGGGGTCACACCCAACCAAGTATATATACTGGAAGGAACCCTAGTTTCATTCTATCCCCACCCGGCCACCCCACCCGTTCCCTCCTGCCGCCGCCACTGCCTTCCTGGCTTCCAGCTTCCTGCGGTCCACACCGGGCTCCTCCACTCATCTCCTTTCTCCGTTCCTCGTCAACCAGAGCAAGGCCAACACGGGCTCCTCCATCCCCTGCTGTGCGACTCCTCTAGCAGAGCAAAGCTGACGCCTGACGCGAGTAGGATGGCAAGCTGCAGGCTTCCTGCGGATCTCCCTGCTCTCTCTGTGTCTCTCACTGCTCGATCTGCAGGATCTCCTCTCTCTGTGCTCGATCTGCAGGATCTCCTCTCTCTGTGCTCGATCTGCAAGAGTGCATCATCTAGGTGCTTATTCCCATTATTGATCTGTGGATCTGCTTTGTTCTTTTGGCGGCATAGGGAGTTGTGACCTGTAAAAGGAGTCTGTAACTTGTGTGGTCCTTGATTAGTGCTCTTGCAAGATGCGTTTTTTTTGTATTTTCATGCTTTTGGATTATTGATTGGAGCTTGCAAGATGCGTTTTTTTTGTATTTTTTGTTCTGTAATCTCCGCTCGGCGCCGCGGATCCATCGGCACCTCGTGAGGCCACGACCCCGGCACCCGCCTCCCCGGCGTCGTACCCGCCGCGACGCTCCTCTCGCGGCGTCGCTCGGCGGCTCCTCCACTCGCGGGCATGCGGGCATGCCCGCGGGCAAGACATGCCCGCGGATAGCGGGTGCGGGCACAAAGTGCTGCCCGTGGCGGGTGGCGGGCGCGGGCGTGGCCACAAAAATTTTCTCTCGCGGGTGCGGGTTTATGCTATCAGTATCCGCGCGGATTTTACCCGTCGCCATCTTTAGTCTTAGTCAGAATGTGCTAGACTTCTCTTCGTTTTATTTAGGTCTTGTACTTTAATTTATGCAGAGACCGGAAGTGAGTTCACGATTATTATTTCAAATCGATATAATGATTGTAGATTAATAAGAAAATTATTAAAAAATATATTCATCGAAACATGCATGATTAACCTGGCTTAATACTATCTGAACCAATGCACGGTACGTCCTACTTTTTTTTTTCCAACCATCGTATACTAAAAAAATGATTATTTTGTTAGAATATGAACAAACAGGACACGACAAAAATAAGCAGTTTCGACTGGTTGTGTGGCTCCAAATTTATTCATAGATTTCTAACACTTCACTCCTACTCCTAGAGTTTAGCCGCGGCGCGTGAGTTGCTCGTCGACTTGTTTGTTAATTAAGAGACTGACGACCATATATGCAGGGCTTTCCTTGCTTTTAAATGGTTGGTATAGGGTGATCATCGTACATGTATCCGTATCCCTGTATTTTGAGGATAAAAGTACAAACGTAATAATACCGATCGTGTGTGTACGTGTGTATGCATGTGTCATGCTAAAGCACCGTGCGTTCTTAATCAAGCTTCAAGGACCAAGAGGTAACGTAGGAGTACGTCTAAGAATTTCTGGGAATGTCTGTGTCGCCATTACTCCCCGGTCGGCCTCTCGTTAACAATACAAAGGCTGTGTTCAGTTCCTCAAAAAAAAAAAAGCACTGTGCGAAAAAAAGATTCCCCGTCACATCAAACTTGCGATACATGCATGGAGTACTAAATGTAGATGAAATAAAAAACTAATTGTACAACTTGGTTCTACTCTGCGAGACGAACGTTTTGAACCTAATTAGTCAACGTTTGGACACTATTTGCCAAATAAAGCCAAAACATGCTACAGTACTTTTTTTACACCTTTTTACACAACTAAACACACCCAAATAAATAAAATATACTCCCTCGTTCAAAATTACAAGTCGCTTTGATTTTTTTTACATCAATTTTGCTATATACTTATATGTAACATATATATCTAGATACATAATAAAATCGATATATCAAAAAGTCAAAACGATTTATAATTTGGAACAGAGAAGGTATAATGCAAGGTACGTACGCAAGTTCCTCCAGTCCAGTGAACATATGCACGCGCATGCGGCATGCTTATATATGATGATCGGGTAATATAAAACGCGATGTGATGTGCCAATTCTGAGCAAAGCGGTGTGTGATGATTTGCGTTAGGTACTCGCAGCGCGCGTGGCCTACAATCATAATGTCACGCGCGAGCAGCTTCCTGGGAGGACTTGGAGCTTGGATGTTGTCTGAAAGCAAGCTTCCAAAATGGTGTTGATCGATCGAGAAACTTTTTTTTTTGGCAACATCGAGAAACTTTGTTCGTCTGTGCGCAACACGTACGTATCAGTTTTGGCTTTTGCTTCAAGGAACAACAGCGTGCTTCACATGTATATACGCACAGTACATCTATAGTCTTCCCTGAATCCATTGAAATTGAAAATAAAAATGTATATAGATATGCATCGCAAACTCTAACATGCGACAGTCGCGGGTTTGCGACACCACGCGACCATCACGCCGGCACCGGCGCCGCTGCCACCTCACCGGAGGCAGGTTAAGGTTTCGAACCGTTCCCCAACTCTAGATCCCCTGTGATAGGTTGGCTCGGCAGTGGGTGACGGTTGGTGGGTGGGGCGGCGAGGCCGCGGAGCGCCGCTAGTCGTGGTGGTGGAGGTGGCGGTTAGGGCGGAGCAGGGGCGGGAGAGGAGAGCGGGGTCGACGGGCGGGGCGGACGACAGGCGGGGCGGAGAGGCGGCGAAGCGCCAACGGCTGCGGGTGAGCGGTGGTGGGAGGAAGCGGCAAGCACAAGCGGGGTCGCATGTTCATCCAAACGCGCGACGGGTCGTGCGATAACTCCCTCCTTCTTGCATACGGTAGAGGCGTGCGATAACTCCCTCCTTCTTGCATACGGTAGAGGAGTAATTTTATATCCCTAGCTAGCAACAACCCGGAGCATGCATGTCACATGCCTCAAAACTCAAAAGCATCATCCCTAAAGAGGAGACAAGAGCATACGCGACATGGACAAGAGTACCTGCTCGTTTTTTTACTTCTGCTATACATTAGACACCTTTTTCATAATTGTCTCCTGTTCTTTTTTTTTTCTTTTAAGAAACAGGAGGGGTTGTTGTCCACTTGTCCTACTGATCTTTTTTTTAAAAAAAACAACAGTTATACACAGTAGAAACTCATTAACAAAAAAGGTAAGAAAGAAAAGGAAATCTAGGATTACAAATTAGCATGTAGCCATTGCATAAACAAAAGGAGATAACACTTTTTTTGGCCCTATGAAGCACCAGAGCCATTTGTCTCCTGTTCCTCCCCTTCCCATTTACTCTTATATAGGAGTATATATTACTCCCTCTAATCACAAATATATAACGAAATAAATGACCTTAATGTGTATTGACATGATCTTCAAAACACAACTTTGACTAGTAATTTTTATTACAAAAGATTTATAGAGGACTTGTTGCTTTTATTGTTCTCGTCTTTGCCTTGGATCCTCTTCTTTTGCATGAGATAGAAATAAGGAATTCTAGAAATCGAGGCTTTTTTCTAACTTGATGGTAAGAAATCCCAGGATCTAGAAATTCATTTCGTACAATTGAACCTTTTCAAACTGTTTCTTTTTTAGAACCAAAAAACCTTCGACAAAAATCTACTTTTATCATTTTCAAATGTGTAAACTTCACGTAGGGAAATTAACACAAAAACAAACCCCCTCCTTTTTTTGGATGAGGGATATATAAAAAAGTAGCATGCAACCAAAACTTTGAATGACTAACTTAATATTACTAAAAACGTCATGACTTGTACTCTTAACTAAATTTTCGTGAAAAAGAAAGGGCCAAAGTTCCAATGAGTAGATTTCCACACATTATTTTTCTAATACAGCTGAAGATAATTTGCCGATATGATTTATTAATAATAAGTAAGTGAAAGCTGTCATGACTAATAACAAGTAAAAGACATTAAGGAACTGATCGGAGAGAGCTGCTTAATTATTTATATAATCAGATATGATGTCCCTTTTTCCCCTGAAAGCGATATATATGTGTGTGTTGTTCCTTTTTATTACCAACTCTTATATATCATCTTATGTGGTGGTCACATTTTGTTTTTTCACTCAGTTTCTCAGGGATATGTTTGTAATTAATCTGTAAGCAAGCACTGGTTAAAAATATAATGGGGACCAATAGGAAAATATATTTTTAATACTTTATATATGTGGTCCAAAACACTGTAGATTCATGGTAGATAGTTGTCCCATTTCACCATTTTATCTGGTCAAACCTTACACTTTGGCCTTATTAATAAAGCTACAGAGAGAAAAATTAAAGAGCTCCCTTGGCACCAAGGCAAGTGTTAATCTAACAATGATGATCCTGTTCGCTGGATGGTTTCTGGCTGATGCTGATTTGTTGTGAGAGAAAAACACTGCCGAATGACTAGCTAATTCTGGTTGATAAGATCAAGCGAACAGGCTGGACATGTGTCGTTCAAATAAAAAAAAACAACGCCATGTGCGATGGCTTTGTTGATCCACCATATGTCATGCTAGTTGGATATGCATATATGTGGTACCTTGGCATGCTAGCTGGTTGTATGTACATGATGGTGCATCCAAGCATGGGTCGTCAAAGAATGCTTTGTTGACTATTTGAGACTACCCTTGCTTCCAAGGGATAGCTTAATTTCAGTTTATCCATATGCTTTTAGCTAGGGTCCAGAGGTGCGCGTTTCTTGGCTTCTAGAAAATTGACAACACTTTACTACCCCCAGTCTGAAGCGTGCAATTAACATCAGAACACTACAAGCATGCTATGGGGCATTGAGTGAATGACGATGTAGCACAACAATGTGCAAACCCTTGTTTACAAAGGAAAACAAGGGCATACATATATAATAGCTTAGGGAAGAAGAGGTCACTACTAATAACCAAAAGGATCAGAATGAAAATGAAACTTGTAAAGTTGTAAAGAGCTCTTTCACTACATTGTTATACATTCCAAATGTCCTTTTGGAAACAAAATCCTTATTGGTACTTTGTCAATTGATTGGGTGTGTCTTATGTTGATGTTGCTATATATGGATGAAATTAGATCACACATACACCACCACCAGCCTGTATATGTCATATATTCACTTGGTTTTGGTGCAACACTCTTTTTATTAGCTCCCTCCGACTCCAATTTGTTAATATATACTCCCTCCATTTTAAATTGTAAGTCATTTGCGGTGAGCGGCAGCTACTGGTGGCTAGTGCATGGAGCCAAAGGCCCTGCCTGGCCACCCCGGGTTCGAACCCCGGTGACCGCGGTATTTCCGTGCAAGTGCACGGGAATGAGGAGAAAAGGCTCCCCGGTTAAAAAAAAATTAAGTCATTTTAACTTTGCTAGGTACATAGTTTTTTGATAATATAGATTATGTCTAAATGCATAATAAAACTAAAAATATTTTTTTTGCGAGTAAACTATAATCTAAAAAGTTAGGACGACTTACAATTGGAACGGATGGAGTATAAAACAAGGCAAAGCGAACTCAAAATGCATTGAGCCACTAAAGCACATGTACATAATTAAAATTAAGACCCATCATCAATGCTATATTATTAATCCAAATCACAACCTAGCTATATATCTATGGAAAAAGTGTAGATCACCCCCTGAACTATTGAACTTTGTACTAAAGCGTACCGTATTATATGTTCACTGTGTAGATTTACTCATGTGGAGTCCAACAAAATTAGATTTTCTATTTTATGATTTTTTTGTGATTTACTATGATTTTTCAAATATTCAGAGAAAATAAAGTAAAAGATAAAAACCAGCTATTACTGTAGCAAACCGTCGTTACTGTAGCAACCCGCCCCGCCCAGGAGGTAAAATAGACGGTTTTGGATAGTTCAGGGGGTAAATTAGACCGTTTCATAGTTCAGAGGTTATGTGCTCCATGGTCAATAGTTCAGGGGGTGATCTAGACTTTTTCCTATATCTATGTACTCCAATACGATAATAGAACTCCAACGAACCTTATTCCATTATCTAAAATAAAAGAACTCCAACGAACCTAAATTCCCAAGAACCAAGAAATAAATATAGAGTATACGAAAATGCAAATCTCAAAGCACGCAACTACATGGGCCATGTCTGCCTATCGTAACTAACGCGTTTGCTTCCATCTGGCAGTTGTGCGTACGGCCTTTCCACCTGCTCCCTGCAGTCAACAAATCAGCATTGGCCAGGGAATCTGGACAACCACTCGACTTTTGAGATGGCGTCAATCATATATGAACCTATCTACTTTCGAGTAAGTGGTTAGAATTTTGCTTGATTTGGCTAGCACTTGCATGACCTTACTCCATGTTTCCAATGCGAAATTGATGACTTAGCAAGCGGATATGCTTTGATATTTTACGGATGGAATGTGATGGTCATCATTTTTCTTGTTAGGCTATATACATAATATCTAGTGATGGAGAGCGTGGAACAAATTAGGAACTTGAGGACATTTTGTTGGTGCAATTTATTAGGGTACGATTGATAGCGAAAATACGTTTTAGATTCTCAATAGAATCACTGTCGAACGTCACAAAGAGAGAAAAGTTTCGAGAAGAATCACTTGGAACCGGTTCTCGTTTTTTTTATAGTCCAGAGAAAAACCCAAGCCCTGGTTTCTCCTGATTCATTCTAGTTTTAAGAATCCAGCAAGCTAGTAGCTAAATGGTCCATGAAGTGATTCTAATTCACCCTTAATAAAGAGTTGTTGCCTATTTCTATTGTATGCCTAAGGCTTCCACGTGATTAATATTGAACAGGCTCAATAAGGAACAGATACAATGACTATTTTGCCCTTAACGGTAAGAAAATGAAACCTTTGACTGTTCTATCTTCAGAGGCTACCTAGCTTGACGCCTTGACCTACAGATGGTAACAGGGATCTCTACCACACTCTGTTGGTCCCTGACTCGGGATCATGCTTATCTTGCATGATCATGCTGATGCAAAGCTCATCAGCCGGCGCGATCCATGCAATAGAGAATTTTTTTTTTATTTTTAGCCCAAATTTGAAACAAATTTTAAATTTAACCCGTGTTTGAAAATATTTTTAAATCTAACCCGTTTGGCCCCGCCACCATGCATGGCGGGGCAAATGCACTGAACCCCGCCATGCATGGTGGCGGGGTGCATGGCCCACGTGGCAGGGGTGGCAGGGCGCCTCGCCAGCGTGGCAGGGGTGTAACCCGCCATGATCCGTGGCGGGGTACCCTTAACCCGCCATGATGCATGGCGGGGTACAACCCCGGCCATTTAGAAGCCCGGACACTTCATGTTTTTGGCCATTCATCCATTCCCCTCCCCTCAGCGGCCTTCTCCGGCGTCCCTCCCTCCTAGGGCTCCTCCCCGTCGGGTATCGGCCCATCGTCGGACCTTGTTCCGGCCACCCCTTCTCTGCGTGCATCGTTGTAGTATGTTTGGTTAATGTAGTTAGTAAAGTTATATTAGTTTTTATCGTATTGGTATTGTACATTATATAAGTGAAATGTGTTTTGTGTTGAAATCGTTTCGTGTTATTAGATGGAGGACTCGTATCGTGAGTCGATTTAGAGGAAAAAGGGTCGTCCTAGAGAGATGTACCCCGACGTGTCTTGCAAGGATGCGCCCGTTCATCCCGAGGAACCTTTACCTAACTGTGACTGTGGTCATCCGGCACACGTGGGCCAGTCGAGACATCCGGATACTGCGGCTCGTTGCTTCTACACATGTTATAGTTGTAGCGTAAGTAATTGTGCCCTTTGTTGTTCTTATTGGTTTCTGATGTTGTATTCGCGATGAGATAATTGAAACTTTTGTATAGCCCTACTTCCGGTGCTTTTTCTTCCAATGGATCGACGGCCCGGACAAGTTTGACCCAAGGATTCTCCTTTTCTACCCCGGCATTGATCATTGCAAGCGTGAGGTGTTTACTCGCTGGGTTCCGCCCCCTCCAAACCCTCCTCCTATGACGGAGGAAGAGAAGGCCGTAGCATCGGCACGGCGGCTCGAGGATCCTCCAAAGTGCCTTTGCGGAGAGCAAGCCGTGATAAACCCACGCAATGAACAAGAGTTCATTTGTCCTCTACGACATGAGGTAAGGTTTGAGTGAACCTTTGCCTCCGATCGATCCTGCATTGCCATATTGCATTAGAAATGAGGCGCTTAAGTAGAATAAACATATTGGCATCGTACCCATGCAGCTGAGCGTTGGTGGAGTACAGCGGTGGAATTCCTTGCAACCTCCCGAACTGTCTGTAAACCCTGAAAGGGTAGTGCATCTCGACGACATGGAAGAAGATAAGTGGCCCTTCATAAAGCCACTCGTCCCCTTCCTCCTCGCAGCGCGGACTAAGGTAGTCCTCTAGCTCCCACCTAGACCACGGTGTCCATGTTACCTGCAAAGTAAAGAAACTTAATTTAGTATCAATCTCATTGATAGTGCCTTTAGTAGGAAATGTGGATATAACTTACGTAGTTGTGTGTCAACACGTCTATCGCATCCGTGTACTGCTTGTACCTCCTTTCCAACTCGCCCCTCACTACCTTAGCGTCTTTCCAGATGAAAAGGGCGGTGGGTCGAACGTCTTGGTGCTGCCAAACCTGCAAGTCACACAAACACGGTGTCACTAATCTCTTTAGTCGTATGAAGATATCAAAGTAGTAAATGTACTCACAAGCAAATGCGGAGGTTTAGTAGGCCTCCCAACCGGAAACCGCTCCCAAATCCATACTTGAAGTAGGTATGAGCAGCCACCTAGGTTGGCATTGTTCGACTGGCGACGACAGGCGGTACAAAGCTGACGGTATGTCCAAGCAAGGACCGCGGTACCCCAGCTATAGGTTGCAATATTCTCAAGTGGTTGGATAAGGATCCTCAAGAAAATCCAGCTGATGCTGTCGCCTGAGGAGTCGGGGAACAAGAAAGCGCCCAAGAAGTGCCACAACCACACCTTTGCATACACCTCGACCTCGTGATCTGGAGCACCGACCGGAGGCCCTGCACCAAAGTGCTGGGTTATCCATGACGTCGACACTCCTGAGGTCTTCCTGCAATTACAATTGAAGTATTATTGTACAAAAATAGATGTAGCTGAAATGGTTGTATCAGTGATTTCAATGGGGCGCAAATATGAACTTACTTTGTGCCTTTAACTTCAGCCTCTGATGGCCTCCTACCACAGAACTGCTCCACCAACTGTACCCAATTAGACTCGTCGACGACCCCAGTCACCGGATGACCAGCCAAACTGAGACACAATATCATCTTCACATCCTGCATCGTGACAGTCATTTCCCCACATGGTGTGTGGAAGGTGTGCGTCTCCGGTCTCCACCTGCATCATTACAAGTTTCTGGTTATAGGCAAGTTGACGGCCCAATTTTACAAAACAAAGACAATAAATGAAAAATGCAATGTTACCTATCAACAAAGGCAGTAAGAAATGCAGGGTCTAGTGTGGGGAGTGTACTGTTGTACACCCGAACGATCTCAAGGAAGCCCGCCCGCTGTATGTAGGGCGCGTATCGCTCGTCCCAGCTATGTACGCGGTGCGTGCGAACACGGAGCGCACGCAACGGCCTCTGCTGCTCCGACAAGGCCTGGGCCCGGTGGTCCTTGTCGTAGTCAACCTCAATGAGGCTAAAGCGCGGATGAGGAGCCCACGCCTCCATCTTGCAACCCTGAACCTGCCTGTTTGAATAAACAAAGAAAACATTAATAACATTAGAACAATAATAACGTTATAAAAGAACAAAGACAAGTTAATTTTAAGATTAAAATATCATAAATGCATGTTTACAATATAGACCACCTCTTGTCTCGCCCGCCTATGAAATCTAGCGTTATGACCAGGATTCTTGCAAATGGAGCAAAGGTTCTGCGCACGTTCTTCGTTAAAGTCCCCGCCACCATACATGTCGGCGCCGTAACCTTTCATATTGTCCATATCGCCTTTCAATCGCTTCTTCTTCCTCCTTCCCTTCCCTACCTTCTTCAGGTCCGGATAAGGCGCGTAGTCCTCACCATAATATGGAGGCCACTGCGACTCGTCAAGGTATGGCTCGAAACTCTTCTCCCAAACTTTGAGGGTGTTGGCACGGAGATACAAGGGTGACATGTATGGTGCAACTGTGTGGTCAAAACCTCTAAGCCAACAAGAGGTGATCATGTGTGAGCAAGGGGCATGCATGATCTGAGGGATGTTGCAACTGCATTCTGCTTTATCAAGATCGACACGGTACGTTCGGCCACCAAATCGTTCGCCGCCCAGGTTTGTGCCCCCTCTAGCTCGTACGCAGAAAACAAGCATGTCCCGTCCATAAGCCTCGGCAACCTGTTGTTTGGCCAATTCCTCAGCCTCCTTCAAATATTCGTGTGCCGCCTTCCCCCATCTTCCAAGCTCCTCTTCATTCCTCAGGGCTAGGCCATACCGCTTAACAAAATATGCATTGCACTTTCTAAAAGAGAACTCGACAATACCAGACACTGGAAGAGATCGAACGCCTTTGGACACACGATTGAAAGACTCAGAGGAGTTTGTTGTCATGATGCCGTACCGGAAGCCGCCCTCATCAAATGCTAATGCCCACTTGGCTTTATTTTCCATCTGCTGGTCTAACCATGCCTTGCCAGCTTGGTTGAGCATCTTGTCTAGTTCTACCATAGTCTCGTTGAACTCGCGTTCCGTACGTTTATTACAAAGCTCCTTTAACTTGTCAGCCACATCCTTCTTGCGTTGACGCCGCCAGAAATTGGTGGCAAAATGCCGCATGCACCAACGGTGCACTAGGGGCGGGTGACCATCAATGTGTTCATCGGCTGCATTTAGAATTCCAATGTGACGGTCCGAAATCAGACAAATGGTGCGAGAAGGGCCAAGCACATGAACACGGAGCAGACGCATAAACCATGACCATGAATCATTGTTTTCCCCCTCCGCCAAAGCAAAAGCCATTGGCACTATCTGGTTCTCTGGGTCTACAGCAGCAGCCATCATCAATGTGCCCCTGTATTTGCCAGTGAGGAACGTGCCATCAACAAGAACAACTGGCTGACAATACTGAAATGCATGTTTGCACTGATCGAAATACCAGAACACACGGTACAGAATATGCCTCAACGGGTTCTGAAGATACAACCCTCCTGTGTATATGAACGATCTCATGCCAGGGTTGAAGTGTTCCATCGCACACAAAATACGTGGAACCCTGTTATAGGCTTCCTCCCAGCTACCCCAACGAATTGCCAGCGCAATTTGCTTTGCCCGCCAAGCCTTTCCATACGTGACCTCATACCCAACAAATGTGACTATGGTCTCCTGCAAGAAAGACACTGATACGTCGTTGTCCTTATCTACAAGACCCAATATACGACGGGCTAGATACCGAGCCGTTAACTGGGGATGGTACCTTTTACCCTCATTAGTCTGGCATCTGTGCGGCTGTTCCACCGAAGTTACCTTCCACTTACCATCACTCCGCCTCTTTCGTGCATTCAACTTCCACGAGCACGGGAATCCAGCCTTACATAATATGTGGAATTTTACCTCCTTGTCAGAATGTCGAACCGTGTAAGGCCTATGATGATACACAGCATAGTCCTGAAGGAACAACTTCATCTCCGACATCGTATTGAAAAGCATTCCCTTCCTCAGTATTAAATTTTTATGGTTGTACAATGATTCCTTACACATCTGCAAACCCGTGTCACAAACTGCCATATGCGACATACTTACATCGTTATAATTTGGCACCCCGGTAAAAGGCAAGCCAGCCTCCCTCAGCTGTGTAAGCTCTGCCGATGTATAAGAGGGTGGTGCAACGTATTGTTGTGGTTCCCTAACCCTGCTCCATCCTTCATATTCCACTCCATCATCTGGATAACCGGTGGCTAATGTGCCCTGACTCTGCATGCCATGAAGTACCTCAAGCGGTACTCCTAAGGGCATGCCACGAACTGGTGTACACATGGCAGGTGCACCTCCAGAGGGCATGACTTCAACCGATGCTCGCATGGCATGTGGACCTCCTTCCTCATTTCCTGAATCGTCAGAATCAGTGCTAACATCATCACCAATCATTTCCTCCGCTGCCGCCTCCTCCTCCTGTTCAAACTCGTCTACATCAAAATCATTACTTATATGACCAACTGGAGGAGAATGAACCCGCTCCTGCGTCAAATTACCATCCAAGTCCATACTCTCCATAGTTTGTTGCATCTGCACACCACAATCTCCTAGAGTATCACTGTCAAAGGACGGCTCCTCATTCTCAACATTCTCCAGCACCAACTCAGCCATGCCGACATTCGAACCTTGGATGACCCTATTGTATCGGGACCACTCTGCTTGGTTGCACAAGTCCATCATCACATAGTGTGCCCTATTCTTTCCAACATCGAACCTACCCTTTAGTGTGAAAGCCTCGCCAAACTTCAAACTCAAACGGTCACATAGATCGCGGAAACTAGGGGTGCCATCAAACCATTCCAATTCTTCATACATATCCTCAAACTGGCAATCCTCTCTCCTAACACTTCCTCCGTAAAAAACTCTTACACCGTAATCCATCTACAAAACGATTTGACATCTGATTATCAACTGACCATTATGGTACCACTAATTACTACATTACTAACTAAATAACTAATATTACCTAATAAAATCCGAATAACTAATAATCGTTAACTAATTAACTAATAACTAAATAACTAATACGAACCCATTAACTACAAACCAATATTAACTAACTATCAATAATATCGTCAATAACAAATCATCGTTAACTAACTAAATAACTAATATTACCTAATAACTAAATAACTAATAGGTACGTAACTAAATAACTAATATTACCTAATAAAATCCGATTAACTAATAATCGTTAACTAATTAACTAATAACTAAACAACTAATACGAACCCATTAACTAACTAAATAATCATCAATAACAAAATATCGTCAGTAACAAATAATCATTAATAATATCGTCAATAATCATCAATAACTAAATAATCATCAATAACTAATACGAACCAATATTAACTAACTATCAATAATATCGTCAATAACAAATCATCGTTAACTAACTAAATAACTAAATAACTAACTAAATAATTCAATAACTAACTAAATAACTATTGTTCAATAATAAATAATTAACTAAATAAATAATTCAATAACTAAATAATCGTTTAATACAATGAATAATAAATAATTAACTAAATAAATAATAAAAACTTAATAATATTTACTACAAATAAATAATTGAAACGACAAAGTAAAAAAAATTACCGTAAATCGGGTTGCGGCGGCGCGACGAGGTTGCCCGGGCGGCGGGGTGCAACGGTCCGCGGCCGGGGTGGCGGCGCGGTAACGGCTGCCGGAGACGCGGCCGAGGGCGCGGTCGCCGGGGCCGCGGGAGACGGCGCGGCGGCGCGGACGGCGGCTGCGGCAGCGCGGCGGCCGCGGCGGCGGCGTCGCGGCGGGGCGCGGCGTCGCGGCGGGGAGAGGCCGGGCGATGCGGGGCGCGGCGGGGCGCGGCAGGGGCGGCCGGGGCGCGGGGGAGGACCTCCGGGCGAGCGCGGCGGCTCCGGCGGCGGCTACGGCGGCGGGACGGCGCGGGCGACGGCGGAGGCGGCGGGTGGAGTGAGCGGAGGCCGAGCGAGCGTGGCGGGGCGCGGCTTATATTTACGCCGCGCCCCGCCATGACGGGTGGCGGGGTACACCCCGCCATGATGGGTGGCGGGTTTGGCCCACCCCGCCACCCATCATGGCGGGGTACGCCCCGGGTGGCTGCCACGTACCCTTGCCACGTGGGCCATGCACCCCGCCACCATGCATGGCGGGGTTCAGTGCATTTGCCCCGCCATGCATGGTGGCGGGGCCAAACGGGTTAGATTTAAAAATATTTTCAAACACGGGTTAAATTTAAAATTTGTTTCAAATTTGGGCTAAAAATAAAAAAACATTCGCAATAGACACTGACTGATTAGTCGCGCATCCTTTGACAGCGACTGACCTGCCATGGCCATATATATGATCCAATCCCCAATCCGCCCATTAAAAAAAAAACACATGAACCTCAAGTGATTGACCAGAGTAGCCCGTTAGTTAGACGCATGCTAACAAACTCACTCGCCAGCCAACTAACAGCGAGCTGGTGCATGTGCATGCACGCATGCGTCGTCCTAATCTGGTGGTCGATGCATGGCATCGTACATGCATGACGCGATAGCTGCAACAAGAGCCTAGGCCTAGCCATAGGCTTGTGGGCATGCCTACCTACGTACCAGTACTAGATAAGAGCGTGACGCCAAGTGAGACTCTGTTCAGCGTTTGAGAGACCTCTCTTTCCTCCATGAGTCAAGGCTACGAAAGGGCCATGCCGACACGGGCTGCTACTTGATTGCGACTTCCGAGAGTCGTTGCAACTTGCAAGCAAAGCAGTGCGGCAGCTCAGCTGCGACCGAAAAAGCCGGCGCGGCCTTTAATGCCCGGCGCGGATGACCGACTCCACTCTACTACTGCTGTGCAGTGTGCCGGGCGCGCGCGCGACTAGCGACGTTTTGCCAGTGTTCGCTGAAACAGCCAACTAGCCAGCTATAAGCTACCGCCATCCAGGTCGAAGCTGCAGCACAGCTAGCCGTGCAATTCAGACTTCAGACCCTTTACGAAGCGTACGGCATTTGAGTGCAGCCGTGCAATTTCAGAGTTCAGACCCGTTACGAAGCGTACGGCATTTGAGCAGACGCACAGTTGAATCTTGGACGGGACTATATAGGCTTGATCCAGTTTTTAGGGTTTGGATCGTAGCCATGGATTCTTGACAACAGTCTGTGTATGTGCATGAGCACAGGGTTTAGAGTATGGATTCTTGACCCTGCAAAACTGTTGACCTGCACACCACCTTACTGCACGTCGGTACTGGTAGTATTGTCATAGCTGTCTCGCATGTATGACTGGCTGATGCTGATTTGGTGTGAGAGAAAAACATGGTTCCATGACTAGCTGATTTTGGCTGATAAGCTCAAGCGAACCGATGCAACTCGGCTGCAGTTGCAAGTACAGTACTGCAATGACTGGTAGGTACTATCAGTCTCACGCTTCAACTACTAAAAGAACGGAATTCTGTTCGATCGTAACCAAGAAATTCCGTCCGGG
The DNA here is from genome assembly GCA_038087645.1 of Saccharum hybrid cultivar R570. NCBI lineage: Eukaryota > Viridiplantae > Streptophyta > Magnoliopsida > Poales > Poaceae > Saccharum > Saccharum hybrid cultivar. The sequence goes on along the minus strand of JAQSUU010000106.1, from coordinate 21,152,514 downwards.
AGAAGGTCTACTAACTGCTCTAACCACTAACAGCTGGTGTAGAGGTAGGAGGTCAATGCATGCTGGTACACAAAAATACACACGATTTAGAACACATATCCTAGTTGATTACAGAAAACCTGACTTCGTGACAGTCGGATTCCCAAGCGTCGGTCTATGCACCGAAGCACGCCTCGTCTATGCACCCAACCACAGCGTAAGCTGCTGGCTTCAGAATTCTGAACCATCCAGCCACCAAGCATCTGCTTTACTGAACAAAAGAAGCAGGATCAGAATAGGCTGTGCATATTGTTTTCGCACAATAGGCTGTGTATATGTGGTTACTTGTACATCTATAACTTAAGAGGCTTAAGTCAAAAAAAAAAAGGTGCGCAAGTAGCCAAACAGCCAGGAGCCCAAGCCTTATTACAAGTTCGACTTTACTGGAATCCAATGCTAGAAACAAAAGGTTTCCAATTATGCCAAATCTAATGATATGTTTCACACAAAAATTGAACCACCAAAAGTGTCCAGTATCGTAAGATAGATCCCAAGAGCTACCTAAATGCACATTTCAATTTAGTTGTACCCATGTTACTTCATACTTCCTGCACAACTCTGTCCATCCTACTACTGAATTATACAAGGATGTATTTGGAGTGGGTGGAGCTACTACTACCACTATATGTTGTGCATTACCAGGATTTAGTTAGAGAAGTATGTTGAACAGAGGCCAATAGTTTCTGTTTCCAGCATGTACTTAGCACACAAGCTAAGCTGAAGATCTCTCTAAACAAAACAGCAGGGAGCTTCCTATGGGAAGGCAGACATAACCCTTACAAAAGAAACTTATGATCTCATGTGGAAGTGGAACTAGTAATAGAGAAGTCAAGGGTTTAGGCAGGTCACACATGGCAATAATAGGACATGAGACAGTGGCAACAGATAAGTAACAAAAAATACACAAAAGCAACCTCTAAATCAGGTACACCTGATGCAAACAGATGATGCTTTCAACAAGTGGAGTGGATGGAGTGATGCAGTGGAATCACATGAGCATCTATAAATAGGAAGCAGAAATCACCAAACTAAAGCACAGCAGCATTCAAGGACTCATGGCCCCAATCAATATAGTTCTTGGTGCAATTTTCATTGCTTCCTTCTACTTATCTGGCTCCCTTGCCTTCCCTCCTGGTCACCATGAGGGAGCCCATCCAATTGGAAATGGCCCAATCTCAGGTCTTTCTACAGATTACTACAAGTTCACATGCCCACAAGCCGATGAGATTGTGGTGCCCATACTAAAGAAGGCTATGGCAAAGGAACCACGGATAGCTGCTTCCCTTCTCAGGCTCCTGTTTCATGACTGCTTTGTTCAGGTTAGCACAGTTCAAGTTCATTTCTTTTCAGCCAGAATAAACAAAACTCACCAGTCAGTCAGTCACCACGCATGGTTCGCCCATGTGTTGGAAGTTGAGCATTTGAGTGCTAGAACCACGATTTCATGTTCTCTAGTCAATAATCTCAATTGTCTCGTGGTTTATGTAGTTCTGTGATGAAATTGCAGGGATGTGATGCATCAGTTCTTTTGGATGACACTGAGGAAGTTGTAAGTGAGAAAAATGCTATTCCCAATAAGAATTCTATTAGGGGATTTGAGGTTATAGACGAGATCAAAGCTGCACTTGAGGAAGCATGTCCGAATACAGTGTCTTGTGCTGATACTATCGCCCTAGCAGCCAGAGGTTCAACAGTACTGGTAAATTTCTCTACATTCAAGTGACAAAAACCTGCACTAGTTACAGGAAGAGAAAATATACAGGATTTCTCACAAAAAAATTCTTTTGTTTTCTTTAATAAAAAGACTAAAAGCTGGTAGCCTCAAGCAAAAATTAATTAAGATTTTCCCTAAAAAACTTAATCTAGGTCCACTTGGCATATAATCAATATAAACTTATCACCTGACAGAGTGGTGGACCATATTGGGAACTTCCATTAGGAAGGAGGGACTCAAAGACAGCAAACATGAAGCTAGCAAACAAAAACCTTCCTCCACCAAATGCAACACTACACCGTCTTATCAAGTTCTTCCAAAGGCAAGGACTGGACAAGGTGGACCTTGTTGCACTATCAGGTATAGTACTGGCACATCTTAATGCTCATTTTTTTTCACAAACACATAGGAAAACCGAGTGTCATTGTATTAAGAAGATGGAAAAACGTTATACAAAGTGCCACACAACGAAAAGGCACATGCACACACACACCAACAACCAACACTACTGATATATTCAATGCTCAAAAATAAACCATTGATATAAAATAGTTAATGGAATTGGTTCAGTTGTACATAATGTCTACGATTTTCCTTGTTATAAGCTTAGAGCTGAAAGTATAGCAAGAAAAACATTGTATAGGACATAGTAGAAATGCATCACTATTATCAGCAAGAATATCTGTTAGACAGCAATGGAAAATAAATAGTAAATGTTGCTACTGGGTCTGCATATTCTCTTAGCTTCCTAAAGAGTTTATTTTACACTGACAGGAAGCCACACCATTGGAAAAGCCAGATGTGTGAGTTTCAAACAACGGCTCTACAATCAGCACAGAGATAACAGACCAGACAACACGCTAGAAAAAAGTTTCTATCACACATTGGCATCGGCGTGCCCACGCACTGGTGGTGATGACAACATAAGGTCACTAGATTTTGTCAGCCCTTCGCAATTTGACAACAGCTATTATAAGCTGATATTGGAGGGAAAAGGGCTCCTTAATTCAGATGAAGTTTTGTGGACAGGAAAAGACCCCGAAATAGCAGGTCTGGTTAAAAGTTATGCAGAAAACGAGCCACTATTCTTTGAACATTACGTGAATTCAATAATCAAAATGGGGAACATAAATCCCCTCATGGGTTACAATGGAGAAATCCGCAAGAACTGCCATAGGGTTAATCAGGAGAACTAGTCGTCAAAAGGCTTCAGTTTGAATCAGGTTCCTTTGCTTATGACGAAAAATTTGATTTACATGGTGTCAGTTTAAATGTCAACATGCTAATGTGTGATGGCATAAGATGTAACTGTGATTTCAGTTTCTCACCACCCCCAATTTGCCAACTGTAAACTTTCAATGAAATGTATCTCATCTTCTTTTGCTCTAAAATAGTCTGTTTATTAAGTCATTGCATAGTCATGTCCCTACCTTCTACATTTTGGGGCTGGACTCAACAACCAAGGAATTGGCCCTGTTTGTTTCCGCTTAGAGTGAAAAAAAAAGCGAGAATCCCACCAAAGGCCTCGATTATTTATGATTCTTCTGACTTGGACTTTGAACTAGCACAATTGAGAATCAAGAATCAAAAAAATCCCTGCGGTAAGGCGATTATAAGTGAATCAATTATAAGCGGAAACAAACAGGGTCAATATGAGTTGAGCGCATTGATGATGCAATCCCTATTTTACTCTACTCATTTTTCTTGTAGCAGTACAAAGGATGCAAATACTTCATACTACCACTGGATGCACACATGCAAGAAGGGTATTATTGAGAAAACAGGTCAAGGTTGCTGTAAAGGACACTCTTTCATGGACCTTTTTCTAAGAGCTACAACAGCATTTAAACAACTGGAGGGAGTAGTTCATGATTATGGATATCTAGTTTTTTATACTTTTAATTTTTTGAGGTTGATGACATGTAAGCTCTACGCTACGGGTTCAATTAAAACTTTTGAGTAGCTGTACCCTATCTACTGCAAGATAATAAGACATTGGATGCTACAAAGCGTGATACCAAGGACGGTGTATGTGCTTTTCATTTTTTGAACATGTAAAGAACTTGTGCACAAAAGCAACACAAAAGCAACACTAATACTACCATGCCAACTGAACTTGGAGGGCTTGGTATCTCACATCTTCAGAATTTGGGATGGGCATTACGGATGCGTTGGCTTTGGCTACAGAAAACAGAACCAGATCGTCCATGGGCAGCCTTCCCCATCCAAGTTCACCCTTCGGTCAAGGCTTTCTTCTCTATGGCCATCATCTCAGAAGTCGGGAATGGGAGGAACACGTTTTTTCTGGACCGATAAATGGCTGCATGGTCAAAGTTTGGCTCTACTTCTGCCTCACCTATTCAGGGCAGTGTCCAACAGAGCAAAGAAAAGGACTGTGTTTGAAGCCCTTACTGAAATGAGATGGATTTCTGATATACGGGGAGCACTTACAGTGGCTGTTTTGACTGAATACCTCGGCCTATGGGACTTTCTTTCAGATTTTGTACTGCAGCCAGAGGTCGAGGACTCACATACTTGGCAACTATCGTCCTCAGGAAAATACTCTGCAAAATCTGCATATGAGGGGCTGTTCATTGGTGCAATTCAGTTTAGGCCATGGGAAAGAATATGGAAGAATTGGGCACCTGGCAAGTGTAAATTCTTCATGTGGTTGGTTGCCCATAACAAATGTTGGACAGCTGATCGCCTCGCCAAGAGGGGGCTGACTCACCCTGAATGTTGTCCACTCTGTGACCAAGTTGAGGAGACAATCGACCACTTGCTAGTCTATTGTGTTCACTCGGGAAGTGTGGTTCATCATTCTACAGAGTTTTGGTCTGCAGCCCCTATCCCCTCAGCCTGACGACACCTCCTTTAATGACTGGTGGGAAAGTTCAGTTCCTAGAGTGGATGGTCAGATTAAAAAAGGTCTCAACAACAACAACAACAACAACAACATAGCCTTTTGTCCCAAGCAAGTTGGGGTAGGCTAGAGATGAAACCCAAAAGAGACGATAAACCCAAAAAAGGTCTCAATTCTATCATAATTTTGGTGGCTTGGTCAATCTGGAATCATCTCAATCGCTGTGTGTTTGATGCGATTACCCCCAACCTGAATGGTGTTTTGTTGCTCATTAGAGAGGAGATACTTCTATGGAGTCTGGCTGGGGCTAGAGGAATTTCTCATCTCCTCGCTAGTGCCAAGTGCAAACTAGGACTCTCTTTCTCGGTCGAGGTCAAGTCTTTTTTGATGTAATAGGTCAGCAGTGGTTTTTTGAGTGAGGTGTAGTGTGTGTGTTGTTGTTGTTGTTTGGGTTATGGAGTTTTATACCCCTTTTCTTCTTCTTAATATATAATGATACGCAGCTCTTCTGCATGTTTAAGAAAAAAAAAATACTAATAGTACCATAGTACATATGGCACAGAGAGCAGAGGTAGTTGGACGAACTGGTCTAATTTAGAAGAGGGGGAGATAATTAGCAACACTCCATAAGCTCACTTGCTAGTAGCAGAGGGAAAAGATCTTGGACAGGCTGATGCTGGGTTGTATCCATATATTATGTCTGATAAAAAGAGCCTAGTTAATTGAGAATAGAATGCAAACCTACAAGAAATGGTCCTCAGAATATACCCATTAGTTCACATTGTCCCATATGCACTATCATTTGTCCTTTGTGCTACTTGTGTGGTACCAGCCGCGTGCTCCCAAGATGCATGGCTTGCATGGTTTTCACTAGGATTATCTGCAGGCAAGTAGCCTCTTGGTCTACCAACCTGATGAATGATTAAGACAAATAAGTGAGTAAATAGTACCATGTATCAACTAGCATGATCATAAAAAATTTGATGAGCCAACAAAACAGTAAAGGCAAAGTGAACACACAGCATCCAAAAAGGCAGACAAGATGGCAATACCAGGCAGCGCATATAAACCGTACTGAAGTGAAGGGGGAAAATATCAAATGCTTTCAAGCCAACTCTGAATAGTATTGATCTGTTGTTTGTTTAGATAATAAATTAAAAAAAATACCAAATGCTCCGCGCGAGTTTTGTAGATGAACCCTCCACAACAAAGCAGGCTTGACAAGACAATGAACCTACACACAGACAGAACAACAGTCAGAATAGTAAGCACTAATACGGCAATGAAATTGCAGCAAGAGCAACAAAAAAGAATGGTAGTAATAGTTGTGCTACCAGGGATAGTACTGTAAGTACTACCAGGGAAAAGTGAACTTCAGTAAGCAGTATCAACAACTCATGAAAGAAACTACAATTACCATGAAAATTATTCATATGTGCAAAAAACAATTGCCAATCAGGGAAATACTAACTTTAGAAAAAAAAAAGATGTTACAATCCATAATAGAATTTTTCATCACTGAGAAGGTAACTTTTTAAGTTAAAGAAACACATACACGCAAGAAACAATTCCAAATATTGCCCAGCCTTTCATAGGATCACTCTCTTTTTCTTGTCTGTAACCTACAGGGAGAGAGATATACAAACAAATTCATATAACTAGGCTACATCTAGATACTGGTATACAAAATGAGGAAAAGAATGCACAATGACATATGCATACTCATGTATTCAAGAATGAAAATAGTGAAAATTGCAAGACTGCTCACAACCATGATGCACTTTGCTTATATCACACGATTTGCAGAAGCTATTTGTCTTCTATGATAAATATACTAATTGCCATCTCTGAATTTTGTTCTTTGATGACTGGTGGGCAGTGCTAGTGAGGCAAAAAAACAGCCTGTTGCAAAAGGTCTCAGCTCTCTTATCATTCTGGGGGCTTGGACTCTTTGGAAGCATCGGAATGCTGCGTGTTTGATGGCACTGCCACAAGTATGGTGGGTGACTTGCTGCTTGCCGAAGAAGCAAGCTTTGGGGCATGGCTGGTGTGCGGGGTCTCTCCCACTTGAGTGTTCTAGCACCTAGTGATTAGGTCTTGTCGTGGTCGAGTTTATTTTTGTCACAGGCGCAAATGTACTTTGAGAACTACAGGGTGTGGGTGCAAGTGTGAGTGTGAGTGTGAAACAAGGTTTCTACCATTTCCTCTTCTTTAATACAAAGATACGCAATTCACCTGTGTGTTCGAGAAAACACAATTACCATCTCTATCAGAGTATGTTATGCTGTGATATAATCTCACTCCTAGTCACAAAGTTCCAGGGTAAGTGGTGTCAGGAACGGGGTATGCTACTTTTGCGAGGCTTTTACAATGCAGGGACAAAAATATCCCTGTGTTCCTGGGTCGTGGAGTGCTACCTTTTGTTGGAGTATAGGCCCATTAGAGGCCCATGTATGGTACTATATATAGCCACCCTTAGGGTTGGGCCAATAATGAGAAAATCAGTCTCAACATGGTATCAAGCTAGCTTCTTTCCTCCTCCCCTCCCCTGTCATCTGGGCGCCGCCGCCGCCCGGCGGGCCGCCGCCGGCTGCCATGTCTGGCCGGCCTCCCCTTCCCCATCCCTCGTCGTCTACCTCCTCCCCGTCCCTGACTCGCGCGACCCCTCACGCCGAGCTTCGCCCTAGCGCCGACCCGCCTCGCTCCCGCGCTGGCCAGCCGCGCCGCCGCCGGCTGCCATGTCCGGCTGGCCGCTGCTAGAGATTGTGATTCAATTGATAGGGCTAACCCTAGAAGGGTAGCTATATAGGTACCATACATGGGCCACATGGGCCTTAGCCTCATGGGCCTAATACATACTCCAACATCTCCCCGCAGTCTGAACTACCGGCGTAGCGGAGTTCCAGGCTGAAACAAGAAAGAACACATGCGACCCCCCCACAGACAGCGCGGTACTCCGCCTCGGCACTGGATCGGGAGACCACCGGCTGGCGCTTGGATGACCAGGACACCAGGTTGCCGTCCAGGAAGACGGCGTAGCCGAAGGTGGAGCGGCGAGTGTCCGGGCACCCCGCCCAGTCAGCGTCGGTGTAGACGACGAGGTCGGTGGAGGAGGCCCGGTGAAGGAGAAGGCCGTAGTCGAGCGTGCCCCGGAGGTAGCGGAGGAGGCGCTTGAGAGCCGTGAGGTGAGGCTCCCGGGGATCATGCATATGAAGACAGACCTGCTGAACGGCATAGGTGATGTCCGGTCGGGTGAAGGTGAGGTACTGAAGGGCCCCGGCGAGACTCCTGTACGCAGTGGGGTCGGCCACCGGGGGTCCCTCAACCTCAGACAGCTTGCCCTGAGTGTCGACCGGAGTGGAGCAGGGGTTGCAGTCAGTCATCCCAGCCCGCTCCAGGATATCCCGAGTGTACTGCCGCTGGTGAAGAAGTAACCCAGCAGGACGGTGCTCAACAGTGACCCCGAGGAAGTGGTGGAGCTCACCCAGATCCTTCATAGCAAACTCCTGCTGGAGAGCGGCAATGATCCGGCGGAGAAGTGGCGCACTGGAGGCTGTGAGGACAATGTCATCAACATAGAGCAGCAAGTATGCAGTGTCAGCCCCATGGTGGTAGACGAACAGTGATGTATCAGACTTGGCCTCCACGAACCCCAGTGTCAGCAAGAAAGCAGCAAACCGGTGGTTCCACGCCCGAGGTGCCTGCTTGAGGCCGTAGAGAGACCTGTTGAGCCGGCAGACCATGTCAGGACGGGTGGAATCAACGAACCCCGCCGGCTGACTGCAGTACACCGTCTCAGTGAGAAGGCCGTGCAGGAAGGCGTTCTTGACGTCCAGCTGGTGGACGGGCCATGACCGAGCAAGCGCCAGTGAGAGCATGGTACGGACGGTGGCCGGCTTGACTACCGGGCTGAAGGTCTCGTCATAGTCGACGCCCGGGCGCTGAGTGAAGCCCCGGAGGACCCATCGAGCCTTGTAGCGCTCGAGAGTGCCATCGGCTCGACGCTTGTGGGTCCAGATCCACTTGCCGGTGACGAAGTTGAAGCCTGGCGGCCGGGGCACCAACTCCCACGTCTGGTTGGCGAGTAGTGCGGCGTACTCCTCCATCGCGCGGCGCCAGTGAGGGTCCAACAGGGCGTTGCGGACGGAAGAGGGTACCGGGGAGACCACCGCGTCACCGGTCGAAGCCGCAAGTGCACGCGGTGGCAGTGTGCCTGCCGCGTGCCGTGTCACCATCGGGTGAACATGCCGCGGGTGTCGGTGAAGAAGCGGCGGGTGGTAGACCGGCGGTGCACCACGAGTCGGCGGGGACTGCGGCGGTGGTGTCGGCGTCCCCGGCGGAGAAGGGACCGCGAGTGGCGGCGGTCGCGGCCGGCGCTGGTATACCCGTACCGGCGCGGCGAACCGCGACGGAGGTGCCGGGGCAGGATCCGGCGACGGTGACCGGCACGGCCCCCCCGGTGCAGAAACGGGGGACGAAGGCCCCGGGTCTGCGCCAACCGGAGAGGGCGGGCCGCGTCAGGGGACGACGAGCCCGGGCCCACCGAGGATCCGGGACCAGAGGCCGGCACGGAGCGCGGCGAAGCGGTACCTGCAGGAGACCACGGAAAAAGTGGCTGGGCCACCATGTCAGCGGGAGAAAGGGAGGGTGGGTCGGTGACCGGAGGGGTAGCGGTGCGGGAGAAGGGAAAAACGGACTCATCGAACACCACATGGCGAGAGATGAGGACCCGTCGGGAGGTAAGGTCAAAGCACCGGTATCCCTTGTGATCCGGGGAATATCCGAGGAAGACACAAAGAGTGGAACGGGGGTCGAGCTTATGGAAGAGGTGGCAGCGGTGTTGGGGTAACAAGCACACCCAAACACGCGGAGGTGATCGTACCGAGGGGTACCGAAGAGGGCGTGGTGTGGCGTGGGAGCGGGACAGGCAGCAGAAGGAAGACGGTTCAGGAGGTAGGTGGAGGTGTGCAGGCCCTCAGCCCAGAAGCGAGCAGGGAGAGGCCTGAAACAGAAGGGTGCGCACGGTGTCGTTGGTGGTGCGAATCATCCGCTCGGCCTTGCCATTTTGGGACGAGGTATAAGGGCAAGACATGCGCAACTGAACACCGTGAGAGAGAAAGAAGGCTCGGGAGGTGGAGTTATCAAACTCGCGACCATTGTCACACTGAACGGCCATGATGGTGAGACCGAACTGTGTAGACACCCAAGTGAAGAAGTGAAGGAGCGTGGTGAACGTATCAGACTTCGCGCGGAGAGGAAAGGTCCACGAATAATGCGAGAAATCATCAACCACCACAAGATAGTACTTATAACCGAAAATACTCAGAACAGGAGATGTCCATAGGTCGCAATGTACAAGATCAAAAATGCGGGCCGCATGGGAAGAACTAGAAAAAGGAAGACGAACATGTCGGCCCAATTGGCACGCATGACACAGTTGCTCATCATGAGCTCGAGTACATGGAAGACCGGAGCTACGACTGAGCTGTATCAGGGCATCACGTCCAGGATGGCCGAGGCGCCGGTGCTAGGTAGTAGAGGAAGTAGAAGCGACGAAGGCAGCTGACAAAACGGACGGCGAAGAAGACGAAGGAGCCGCCGGGAAGCGAAGGGTGTAAAGGGGCCCGGTGCTGTCACATCGGAGCAGAGGACGCCGGGAAGCCAAATCTTTTACAGTAAGACCAGAAGAGTCAAATTCCACAGAACAAGAATTGTCAGCTGTAAAACGACGAATAGAAAGAAGGTTGTGAACCATAGAAGGAGCAACAAGAACATCAGGAAGACGGAAGGAGCCATAAGCACCGGCGGTACCCACAGACGTGACTGGAAGACATGAACCATTTGCGACCATAATGGACAAAGGAAGAGAGGAAGAGGGAGAGTGGAGCGACGAGAGTATACCAAGGTCAGGAGTGGTGTGGTAGGTGGCTCCCGAATCAGCGATCCACTCGGGTCTGACCGGAGGTGTCAGACCCATGGTGCTGAACGAGCGAGCCAGGGCCGCCTGGTCCTAGCCGGCGATCCCGGGTGGAGTCACGGTGGGTGGAGTCCACGGCGTAGCAGGGAAGGCACCGGGTGGAGGACCAGCTGGAGGAGCTCCGGTGAGCATGGCCACCGGTGGGCGAGAGTCGGCCCCGGGGGCGTGGTAGGGCCACATGGAGATGCGCCCAGACCACGGGTTCTGGAAGGAAGGCCATGGTGCCCCCCTGCGGCCCACCCGGTGCCGGGGCCTGGGTGAGGCCACCCCGGCCACCTCCGCGACCCCCTCCGCGACGACGACGACCGCCACGACCCCCCACCTCCGCTCGGCCCGGAGGGAGGGGGACCCAGGAGAGACTGTGACGGTGGAGCAGACGGCCGTGGTGGAGCAGACGGACGTGGCGGAGTAGCCGCCAGAGCCGTCGAGGAGGACGAGGATCCCGGAGAAGCGGTGGATCGCGGCTGGAGGCCCTGCGTGAGCTCCTCCATGACGAGATCGTCACGGACCTCCAGGAAGGTGGGGAAGGGCCTCTGACGGGTGATCCACGTCCTGAGGTGGGCGTAGCGGTCACTGAGCCCCCGGAGAACGTTGAGGACCAAGATGCGATCCTCCACGGGCCACCCGAGGTCCCCCAGGGAGTCAGCCATGCCTTTCATCCGACGGCAGAACTCGCCGACGGAGAGGTCACCTTGGACGAAGGTGCGGAAGCTCGCGTCGAGACGCAGAGCCCGGGCCTCGGCGTTGCCCAGGAACTGTCCCTCCAGGGCAAGCCACGCCCGGCGCGCGTCCGGAGAGGTGCGGACGAGATTGTGGAGGTCCAGAGAGATCGTCCCCATGATCCAGGAGAGAACGATGCTGTCGAGATGAAGCCACGACGGGGTTTGGATGGCGACTGAGGCGTCAACGAGGACGTGGTCGTCGAGGGCGTAGTGGCGAAGAGTGAGAAGCATCAGGTCACGCCAGCGGGCGTAGGAGAGCGACTCCGGTTCGAGGACGACCGGGATGAGGAGGCAAATGTTCTGGACCCCCCGGCCTGGTAGTGAAGCTGAGCCACGAGCGGGTCGGCCGGGTCGTGCCAGAGGACAGCGGTGTGGGAGAGACGGCGACCCGGCTAGGCAGAGGAGGCCCCAGCACCCGGCGAGGCGGGAGGGGCGAGGAGGTGCTCCGCCTCGGCGATCTGGCGGGCCAGGGCGTCAGCCGCGTCGCGCTCGCGTTCCCAGACGATGGCGGCCGCGCGGACACGAGCTTGCCCTTCTGCAGCGGCAGCCCGCGCCGCCACGAGGGCAGCAGCGAGGATGGAGTCCGGCGTGCCAGCAGGGGGAACCCCGACCGCTGCAGTAGGCGCACCAGGAAGAGCACCAGGTGGCGGGCGGACGGCCGGCAGCAGGGGACGGACGCCACTGGTCGCGTCCAGGGGAAGGACGGCCACCCCATCCGCGTGGGCGCCAGGGCCGGCAGGGGTGGCGCCAGCAGGCTGGGCGTCGGCATCCTGGCCGGCTGGGTGAGATCCAGCGGCAGTGAAGGCCGCGGCAGGGAAGGGGGAGGCGCCGTTGGCAGGAGGACGGGTGGCACCAGGGGAGGGCGTGCCCGCCCCTGGGACGGCGCCAGTGGGAGGCGCGGTCGGCCCAGGAAGGACCGGGCGGGCGGCACCGGCGTCGGACAGAGTGGTGGCGCCGAGGAAAGCAGCGGCAGAGGAGGCGGCACCGGCCAGCACCTGGGCCTAGGTGGAAGAAGAAGAGAGGGGTGGGAAGTGGCTGTAGAGGGAAGGAGGAGGAGGGGGGCGGCTGGCGGCAGCTGGGTGGAGGGGAAGGGAGAGGAAACTAACCTAGGCTGCTGATACCATGATAGAGATTGTGATTCAATTGATAAGGCTAACCCTAGAAGGGTAGCTATATAGGTACCATACATGGGCCACATGGGCCTTAGCCTCATGGGCCTAATACATACTCCAACAGCCGCCCCTTTCCCCTCCCCATCCCTCGTCGTCTACCTCCGACCTCCACTCTCCTCCCACCCTCTCTGCAGTAGCGACGGGTGAGCGCCGCCTCCCTCTCCGATGCGCGCACGCCACCGCATCCCTGTTCGATGCGCGCACCCAGCAGTCGCCTTTGCTCCCTCTGTTTCCCTTCCTCCATACAGGCGTAGGCCAGGAACGCCCAAGGCGACCGCATCTCCAAGATGATGCTGCAGAACTGGGACTCCACGCTCGTCAGCCCCCTGCTGCTGCGCGTCCCTGGTCCGTTTCCTGGGCGTCCCGCGCTGCTCCTTCCCAACTCCCTGCCGCCGCCGCTACTGCCCCTGCTGTGGGCGCCGCCCCTGCCCCTACTGGCGCGGCCGCCGGAGGAGCCGTCCCTGCTGGCGACCCTGCTGGCCCTGCTGCCCCGCGCGCAGGCCTAGCCGCTGGCGCAGCTGCCCCGCGCGCACGCCTCGCCGCTGCTGCTCCTGCGGGCCGGGCGGCTGCTGCCCCTGCTGCCTGGCACGCAGCCGCCCTTGTCACGGCGGGTGGCACTGCGGCCGACGCGGGCCCTACTGCCGCTGCTGCTACCGAGCAGCCCGTCCTCCTTCCCGGTCTGGATGCCCTCCCACGAGCCGCCCCGCCTTTCCGATTCCAGTTCCCGGCGCCTCGGTCGCCGCCGCCAGGCCGCCACCCCAGCGCCGCCGTCGCTGGTCCAAGCGCGGCCGCGGGCGCGGGGGCCCAGGCGCCTTGGCCTACTCCTTCAGCACCATCGCCAGGCCTCCGCCCGCAGCTCCTCCTGCCACAGGGCTGCGTTCAGCCAGTCCAGATTGGATCGCTGACTCGGGCGCCACTTTCCACACCACGCCCGATGCGAGTCTACTTTCTTCACTCCGTCCTCCCCACCCTTCCTGTCCCTCCTCCATCATGGTCGCCAATGGCACCTGCCTTCCTGTCTCCTCCGTGGGCACTGCCAGTTCCCACGGTTCCTTTCATATCCCTGATGTTCTTGTGGCTCCCAGTATGGTTCATAACCTTCTCTCTATTCGCCGTTTCACCGCTGACAACTCTTGTTCGGTTGAGTTAGACCCCTCTGGCCTCACCGTGCGGGATTTGGCCTCCCGGGTTCCTCTGCTACGATGTAACAGCACTGGACCTCTCTACACCCTTCGGTTTCCGGCGTCTGTTTCACCTTCTTCGCCTTCCTCGGCGTCTGTTTCACCTTCTTCGCCTTCCTCAGCCGCTTTCGCCGCCACTCCTTCCTCCACCACTTGGCACCGTCGCCTCGGCCACCCTGGCCGGGATGCCCTGATGCAGCTCAGTCGTAGTACCGACCTTCGGTGCTCTCGGGCTCACGATGATCACTTGTGTCATGCGTGCCAGCTGGGCCGTCACGTTCGCCTTCCCTTTCAGTCCTCTTCCTCACATGCCACTCGTGTCTTTGATCTTATTCATTGCGACTTGTGGACTTCTCCTGTTCTCAGCATGTCTGGCTATAAGTACTACTTGGTGGTGGTCGATGATTTTTCCCATTATTCCTGGACTTTTCCCCTGCGTGCTAAGTCCGAGGCGTTCCCCACTCTTAGCAACCTCTTTGCTTGGGTATCCACTCAATTCGGCCTCACCATCAAGGCCGTCCAGTGCGACAATGGCCGTGAGTTCGATAACTCAACCTCGCGTTCCTTCTTCCTTTCTCATGGTGTCCACCTGCGCATGTCTTGTCCGTATACCTCCTCTCAAAACAGCAAGGCAGAGCGCATGATCCGCACAACCAATGACATCATGCGCACCCTTCTGCTCTAGGCATCTCTACCCGCTCGCTTCTGGGCTGAGTGTCTGCACACATCCACCTATCTCCTTAACCGCCTTCCTTCTACTGCCTGCCCAGCTCCCACACCTCATCACGCTCTATTCGGTACACCTCCTCGGTACGACCACCTTCGAGTCTTCGGGTGTGCGTGTTACCCAAACACCACCGCCACCGCTCCCCATAAGCTGGCTCCACGGACGACCCTCTGTGTCTTTCTCGGATACTCTCCCACACCTCATCAAGCAGGCACCCTGGGCTTGGTACTCTCGATTCGCTACCTTCCTGCAGACTCTTGGGTTCACGGAGGCCAAGTCTGACACCTCCCTGTTCATATACCACTATGGGGGTGAGACTGCTTACCTGCTCCTCTATGTGGATGACATTGTTCTCACCGCCTCCAGCGAGTCTCTGCTCCACCGCATCATTGCCTCTCCAGAAGGAATTTGCTATGAAGGATCTTGGGGTGCTCCACCACTTCCTCGGCGTCACTGTTGAGCCCCGACCTTCAGGCCTGTTCCTCCACCAGTGGCAGTTCACTTGTGACATTCTGGAGCGAGCAGGGATGACCGCCTGCCAGTCCTGCTCTACCCCGGTTGAAACCCAGGGCAAGCTGTTAGAGGCTGGGGGTCTGATGCTTGGGCCAGCGGACTCCACCGCCTACCGGAGTCTTGCTGGCGCGCTCCAGTACCTCACCTTCACACGGCCGGACATCACTTATGCCGTCCAGCAGCTCTGCCTCTACATGCATGCTCCGCGGGAGCCCCACCTGGCTGCTATGAAGCGGCTTCTCCGGTACCTCCATGGCACCCTTGGCTACAGGCTGTTCCTCGGCCGGTCCTCCACTGCCGAGCTGGTTGTCTACACCGACGCTGACTGGGCGGGCTGCCCGGACACCCGCCGGTCCACCTCCGGCTACGCTGTCTTCCTCGGGGGCAACTTTGTCTCTTGGTTGTCCAAGCGCCAGCTGGTGGTCTCACGCTCCAGTGCCGAGGCGGAGTACCGTGTCGTTGCCAACGGCGTGGCCGAGGCCGCTTGGCTCCGCCAGCTCCTGGCCGAGCTTCACCGCCCCCTCGCCAGGAGCACGCTCGTCTACTGCGACAACGTCAACGCGGTCTACCTCTCCACCAACCAGTGCAGCACCAGCGGACCAAGCATGTGGAGATCGATCTACACTTCGTCCGCGACCGTGTAGCCATCGGCGACGTCCGGGTACTTCACGTCCCGACCACCTCCCAGTTTGCAGACATCTTCACCAAAGACCTCCCTTCCTCGACCTTCTCCGAGTTTCGCTCCAGACTCAACGTCTCCAGTGGCTAGTTGTGGCTGCGGGGGGTCCTATGTGTGTTGTGCGCTTACTTGTTTTTTTTCTTATTCAGCCTGGAACTTCGCTGCGCCGGTAGTTCAGACTGCGGGGGGTGTTGGAATATGATGTATTAGGCCCATGAGGCTAGGCCCATGTATGGTACCTATATAGCTACCCTTCTAGGGTTAGCCCAAATTAATAGAGAATCATCTTCTAGCACGTCCTTCCTTAGATTCTTGGAAGTTCAGCTTTAGTGAGGAAGCTCGACTTCAGGCCCATAGGATCTGTGATGCTAAGCGTGCTGCTTTCTTATCCTGTATAGATTCTCTAGCCTAGTTTCTTTGCCTCTCTTAGGCTTCTAGTTTCTGCTGTTGGTTGTTTGCTTGTACAGCTTTGTGTGTCTTGTGCAGCTTCTTTTTTTTAATAAATATAAAAGCTTACAGTTCGGGCTTCCCCTGCTGTATTATTTTCAAAAAAAAAAAAGGGGGCAACCATACAATTGCCCCGTCATATTTTGACAGCCCCAAATCTGTTTTACATTTTACCTTGAAAGTCGGTTTTCCAACAAGGCCTGAGAGTGAGGACTTGGCGCTAAGATACAGAGATACATGAATCTGCTCGGTCTGGAAGCTGCATGGGAAACAGAATATTGATGAAATTGATATAGAAATAGTACAGGTTTCTATTTTCTAATATGGAATATAATCAGATATATAATTATTAAAAGTGTAAGGACTACAATCTGGAGTAAAAATTCTAGGAGTAATGTTAAAGTTTTGCAGGTATTGGAATAGGATCCCAAGAAAAACTCGTAGTCACATAAGTGATCCATAATTGCAGATACTGCATAAGAATCAGCTTTGCTTGCTAACTAATTCACATAGATGTCCTAGCACCTACCCACATAAACTAGCAGCATCCTGTTCATATAGAAATATCAAGCTCACAAGATGACAGGGACATCTAGCCTATAAACCCCCTCTGTTCATAAAAAACCTGTTCTTTAGGACAAGATTTAATCAAACTTAAAAACTACAAATATCAATAACTTTTAAATTACAAATTTGAAAACATGTAAGCATAGGTGTAGAATTATATTGAAAAATGAAAAATACTTGTAAAATCTCATAAAGTTGAAGGATTTTAAAGAATATATTATAGAAAAAAAAATAATAGTCAGAAGAAAGTGCATGGGGCTTATGTTTGAAGTTCATGTAGATGAAGTTGTGAGAAATAGCATTACTTTAGCAATTACTTGAAGAAAGACAAGTCTTGTTATCCAGAGGTTGCCTATCAGTCTTATTGTCTAGGCCCCTTTTGAGACTGCATTCTAATAACACCTATCCTATTGTATTCCAATTGTAGCTTAGCTAAAGTCACTAATTAGGATTCTGTTGAGCTATCATGCAGTTCTTCCACATTCTGAATGATTGACTAGAAGCTATAAAAGCATCTTGGTGGATAAGCTGTGACAGTGATAACCACAGAATTGGTATAACACTTATAGATTTGCATCTTACGGAAACCCTTATAAAACAAAGTGAGACCTTCTACAAAGCTGAAAGTTACATTTTGATGATTACTTGCATGAACACAATTAATATTTCCATTTCGCATTTGCACAGACTTATAAAGATAACCTCAAGCTTCAGGCCAAACATCTTCGTCTCATTAAATTTGAACAGTACTTTGACAGAAAATAGTACCTAAATCCATGATGAGGTTGTTCAAATCCGAGCTGAGTGAATCCATTATAAACCTAAGAAGACCAAAGAGACCTGTAATACTAGCTTAAGCAATAATTAACAAACAAACCGAGAGGAACTTACAATTTCTGATGACCGGGGATGGAAGCCCACTGTGAAACCCTTAAATACTCTGGGACCACTTTTAACACAAGGAATAGCTAGTTCAACAATCACCCTGATGGAAAAAAAAACATGTATGATGACAGGGATAAAACAATGCCACAGTTATGTATTTAAAAAATAGAACAGCAATAAGCAGGGCTGTCCTTTTTGGTCCCTGCGAGAGAATTTGCAGATCATGGGCTCCGGGCAAATGTCAATTTTTTATGTGGCTGGTGGCTCACAACAAATGTTGGACAGCTGATAGGCTTGAAAAGAAAGGATTACCACACCTAACCCGCTGCCCCCTCTGTGACCAGGAGCCTGAAACGATGAACTATTTGCTAGTGGGTTGTGTTTGCCCAAGATTTCTGGTTCTTGTTGCTCCGAGGGGTTGGGTTGCAGAGCCTTTCTCCGCAGCCTACAGCCCCATCCTTTGACAATTGGTGGTCTGATGCAAATTCCAGGGTTGAAGGGGAGGTCAAGCAGGGCCTCAATTCATTGATCATCTAGGGTGCTTAGTCTATTTGGAACCTCCGCAACCGGTGTGCTTTTGATGGAGTCTCACCAAGTCTTTCCTTGATCATGGTCCTGGTTAGAGATGAGCTGAAATTTTGGGGTTTGGCTGGGGCATGTGGTATTTCCAACCTCATTGCCCTAGCACCTGAGGAAGAGGCTAAGGTCAGGGTTGTTGGGGCTGGTCTTTGTGTTAGAGATTTTGGATTCCATTGATTAGGGCTAACCCTAGAAGGGTAGCTATATAGGTTTCATACATGGGCCACATGGGCCTTAGCCTCATGGGCCTAAACACATACTCCAACACCCCCCCGCAGTCTGAACTACCGGCGCAGCGGAGTTCGAGGCTGAACAAGAAAGAACACACACAACCCCCCACAGACGCAACTAGCCACCGGTGATGTTGAGGCTGGAGCGAAACTCGGCGAAGGTCGAGGACGGGAGGCCTTTGGTGAAGATGTCCGCGAACTGGGAGGTCGTCGGAACATGAAGGACCCGCACCTCGCCCATGGCCACCCGATCGCGGACAAAGTGGAGGTCGATCTCCACATGCTTCGTCCGCTGGTGCTGGATGGGGTTGGTGGAGAGGTAGACCGCACTGACATTGTCGCAGTAGATCAGTGTGCTCCGGGAGGGCGGAGTGTACAACTCAGCAAGCAGCTGCCTGAGCCAGGCGGCCTCCGCCACGCCGTTAGCAACGGCGTGGTACTCCGCCTCGGCGCTGGACCGGGAGACCACCGGCTGGCGCTTGAACGACCAAGACACCAGGTTGCCGCCCAGGAAGACGGCGTAGCCGGAGGTGGAGCGGCGAGTATCCGGGCACCCGGCCCAATCAGCGTCGGTGTAGACGACGAGGTCGGTGGAGGAGGCCGTAGTCGAGCGTGCCCCGGAGGTAGCGGAGGAGGCGCTTGAGAGCCGTGAGGTGAGGCTCCCGGGGGTCATGCATATGAAGACAGACCTGCTGAACTGCATAGGTGATGTCCGGCCGGGTGAAGGTGAGGTACTGAAGGGCCCCGGCGAGACTCCTGTAGGCAGTGGGATCGGCCACCGGGGGTCCCTCAACCTCAGACAGCTTGCCCTGAGTGTCGACCGGAGTGGAGCAGGGGTTACAGTCAGTCATCCCAGCCCGCTCCAGGATGTCCCGAGTGTACTGCCGCTGGTGAAGGAGGAGCCCGGCAGGACGGTGCTCAACAGTGACACCGAGGAAGTGGTGGAAGCTCACCCAGATCCTTCATCGCGAACTCCTGCTGGAGAGCGGCAATGATCCGGCGGAGAAGTGGCTCGCTGGAGGCGGTGAGGACAATATCATCAACATAGAGTAGCAAATATGCAGTGTTGGCCCCAAGGTGGTAGACGAACAGGGACGTATCAGACTTGGCCTCCATGAACCCCAGGGTCAGCAAGAAGGCAGCAAACCGGTGGTTCCACGCGCGAGGTGCCTGCTTGAGGCCGTAGAGAGACCTGTTGAGCCGGCAGACCATGTCAGGACGGGTGGAATCGACGAACCCCGCCGGCTGACTGTAGTACACCGTCTCGGTAAGAAGGCCGTGGAGGAAGGCGTTCTTGACGTCCAGCTGGTGGACGGGCCAAGACCGAGGAAGTGCCAGCGAGAGCACGGTACGGACGGTGGCCGGCTTGACCACCGGGCTGAAGGTCTCATCGTAGTCGACTCCCGGGCGCTGAGTGAAACCCCGGAGGACCCAATGAGCCTTATAGCGCTCGAGAGAACCGTCGGCCCGGCGCTTGTGGGTCCAGATTCACTTGCCGGTGACGACGTTGGAGCCGGGCGGCCGGAGCACCAACTCCCACGTCTGGTTGGCGAGTAGCGCGGCGTACTCCTCTTCCATCGCACGGCGCCAGTGAAGGTCCAACAGGGCGTCGCGGACGGAAGAGGGTACCGGAGAGACCACCGCGTCGCCGGTCGAAGCCTCGAGGGCACGAGGCGGCAGTGTGCCAGCCACGTGCCGTGTCACCATCGGGTGAACATGCCGCGGGTGTCGGTGAAGCAGCGGCGGATGGTAGACCGGCGGGGCACCACGAGCCGGCGGGGACTGCGGCGGTGGTGTCGGTGTCCCCGGCGGAGAAGGGACCGCGAGCGGCGGCGGCCGCGGCCTGCGCTGGTACACCCGTACCGGCGCGGCAAACCTTGACGGAGGTGCCGGGGCGGGATCCGGCGTCGGCGACCGGCACGACCCCCTCGGGGCAGAAGCGGGGGACGACGGCCCCGGGTCTGCACCAATCGGAGAGGACGGGGCCGCGCCGGAGGACGATGGGCCCGGACCCGCAGGGGATCCGGGACCGGTGGCCGGCACGGAGCGCGGCGAAGCGGTACCTGCGGGAGACCACGAAAAAGGTGGCTGGACCACCGGGTCAGTGGGAAACAGAGAGGGAGGGTCAGGGACCGGAGGGGTGGTAGTGCTGGAAAAGGGAAAGACAGACTCATCGAATACCACATGGCGAGAGATGAGAACCCGTCGGGAGGTAAGGTCAAAGCACCGGTACCCCTTGTGATCCGGGGAGTACCCGAGGAAGACACAGAGCGTGGAGCGAGGGTCCAGCTTGTGAGAGGAAGTGGCGGCGGTGTTGGGGTAACAAGCACACCCAAACATGCGGAGGTGATCGTACCGAGGCGGGGTACCGAAGAGGGCGTGGTGAGGTGTGGGAGCGGGACAGGCAGCGGAAGGAAGACGGTTAAGAAGGTAGGTGGAGGTGTGCAGGCCCTCAGCCCAGAAGCGAGCAGGACGAGAGGCCTGAAACAGAAGAGTACGCACGGTGTCGTTGGTGGTGCGAATCATCCGCTCAGCCTTGCCATTCTGTGAAGAGGTGTATGGGCAAGACATGCGCAACTGAACACCGTGAGAGGAAGAAAGCTCGGGAGGTGGAGTTATCAAACTCGCAACCATTGTCACACTGGACGGCCTTGATGATGAGGCTGAACTGTGTAGACACCCAAGTAAAGAAGTGAAGGAGCGTGGTAAACGTATCTGACTTCGCACGGAGAGGAAATGTCCACGAATAATACGAAAAATCATCAACAACCACAAGATAGTACTTATAACCAGAAATACTTAGAACAGGAGATGTCAATAGGTCGCAATGTACAAGATCAAAAATGCGGGCCGCATGGGAAGAAGAACTAGAAAAAGGAAGACAAACATGTCGGCCCAAGTGGCACGCATGACACAGTTGCTCATCATGAGCTCGAGTACATGGAAGACCAGAGCTACGACTGAGCTGTATGAGAGCATCACGTCCAGGATGGCCGAGGCGCCGGTGCCAGGTAGTAGAGGAAGTAGAAGCGGCGAAGGCAGCTGACAAAAAGGACGGCGAAGAAGACGAAGGCGCCGCCGGGAAGCGAAGGGTGTAAAGGGGCCCGGTGCTGTCACATCGGAGCAGAGGACGCCGGGAAGCCAAATCCTTTACAGTAAGACCAGAAGAGTCAAATTCCACAGAACAAGAATTGTCAGCTGTAAAACGTCGAATAGAAAGAAGGTTATGAACCATAGAAGGAGCAACAAGAACATCAGGAAGACGAAAGGAGCCATGAGCACCGGCGGTACCCACAGACGTGACTGGAAGACAAGAACCATTTGCGACCATAATGGACGAAGGAAGAGAGGAAGAAGGAGAGTGGAGCGACGAAAGTATACCGGGGTCAGGAGTGGTGTGGTAGGTGGCTCCCGAATCAGCGATCCACTCGGGTCCGACCGGAGGTGTCAGACCCATGGTGCTGAACGAGCGAGCCAGGGCCGCCTGGTCCCATACGGCGACCCCCGGAAGAGTCCCAGAGGGTGGAGTCCACGCCGTAGCAGGGAAGGCGCCGGGTGGAGGACCAGCAGGAGGAGCTCCGGTGAGCATGGCCACCGGTGGGCGCGAGTCGGCCCCGGTGGCGTGGTAGGGCCACATGGAGATGCGCCCTGACCACATGTTCTGGAAGGAGGGCCATGGTGCCCCCCCTGTGGCCCACCAGGTGCCGGAGCCTGGCTGTGTCCGCCCCGGCCACCCCCGCGACCCCCTCCGCGTCGACGGCGACCGCCACGGCCCCCCCACCTCCGCTCGGCCCGGAGGGAGGGGGACCCAGGAGAGACGGTGGCGGTGGAGCGGTGGACCGCGGTGGAGCAGACGGGCGCGGCGAAGTAGCAGCCAGGGCCGTCGAGGGGGACGAGGAGCCCGTGGAAGTGGTGGATCCCGGCTGGAGGCCCTGAGTGAGCTCCTCCATGACGAGATCGTCACGGACCTCCAGGAAGGTGGGGAAGGGCCTCTGGCGGGTGATCCACGTCCGGAGGTGGGCGTAGCGGTCGCTGAGCCCCCGGAGGACGTTGAGGACCAAGATGCGATCCTCCACGGGCCACCCAAGGTCCCCCAGGGAGTCCGCCATGCCCTTCATCCGACGGTAGAACTCGCCGACGGAGAGGTCACCCTGGACGAAGGTCCTGAAGCTCGCGTCGAGGCGCAGAGCCCGGGCCTCAGCGTTGCCCAGGAACTGGCCCTCAAGGGCGAGCCAAGCCCGGCGCGCGTCAGGGGAGGTGCGGACGAGGTCGTGGAGGTCCAGAGAGATCGTCCCCAGGATCCAGGAGAGGACGATGCTGTCCAGACGAAGCCACTACGGGGTCTGGACGGCGACTGAATCGTCAACGAGGACGTGGTCGTCGAGGGCGTAGCGGCGAAGAGTGAGAAGTACCAGGTCCCGCCAGCGGGCGTAGGAGGGCGACTCCGGCTCGAGGACGACCGGGACGAGGAGGCGAATGTTCTGGACCCCCTGGCCTGGTAGTGGAGCTGAGCCACGAGCGGGTCGGCCGGGTCGTGCCAGAGGACGGCAGTGTGTGACACGCGGCGTCCCGGCGAGGCAGAGGAGGTGGCTCCGGCGTCCTGGCCCGCGGGAGAGGTGAGGAGATGCTCGGCCTCGGCGATCTGGCGAGCCAGGGCGTCAGCCGCGTCGCGCTCACACTCCCAGACGGCGGCGGCCGCACGCACACGAGCCTCCCCTCTGCGGCGGCCGCGCGGGCAGCGACAAGGGCGGCGGCGAGGGCGGAGTCGGAACCCGTGCCAGGAAGAGGAGGCGTACCCCCACCAGTAGCCATGGCTGCCCGATGGAGGAAGGCGGCATCAGACCCGGTGGCGCGCAGGAGGGCGGCCAGGGCGGCTGGAAGGTGGTCAGCGCCCCCGGCCCCGGCGTCCGCACCCAGAAGGCCGGTCAGGGCGGCCTGGAGGGTGGCAGTGCCGGGCCCTGCAGGTACCAGAGGAGAGCCCACCGCCGGTAGAAGGGGAGCCTCAGCTCCGGCGGCAGCAGGAGCAGCGTCCTCCCCACCGCCCGTGCCCGCGGCGTCCGTCCCTGCGGTGAAGGCCGCCGCCGTATGGGTAGGGAGGGGGAGGGATGGCGCAAGAAGACCAGAAGAACCGCGCGCGTCCGGGAGATCCGCCCCCGCCCCGTGCGCGGCAGTGAGGTGGGGGGGCCCGCGCGCGGCCTGGAGACCCACGGCGAGGGGCGCGACCCCGAGATGGTGCGTGGCAGGGAGGTGCGCGGTAGCGGGCGCGGCCCCAGGAGCGGCAGCAGCTACCTGCGCCCAGGAAGGGGTGGAGTGGGAAGGGAAGAAGGAGAAGGAGGGAGAAGAGGGAGGCCGGTCAGCCATGCCGGCGGCGGCAGCAGGAGCAGCGCCGGCGGGAGGGAGGCTGAGCGGCGGCTCAGGGTGGGGAGAGAGGAAAGAACAGGCTTGATACCATGTTAGAGATTTTGGATTCCATTGATTAGGGCTAGCCCTAGAAGGGTAGCTATATAGGTTCCATACATGGGCCATATGGGCCTTAGCCTCATGGGCCTAAACACATACTCCAACACTTTGTCAGTTTTTTGCAGTTTAGGTTTTTTCTACTTCTTGGATCCCAAGTGGGGATTGTGAAAGTAATAAGGATTGCATGAAATATTGGATTAGATTGATTGAGACCTATGTACATATATATAGGGGATGGGAGATCTCGTGGCTTATAGAAACAGGACCAAACGAGATCTCCTCGTGTCTCTCTAACCATCTATAGGGCCGGCTGGCTATACCAAGCACAGGCCCATAACATATATACACAAGTCATACATGTACATTCTAACACGCCCCCACAGTCACAGCGTAGAGGAGTCGGACGTTGAGACTGGACCGAAACTCCGTGAAGACTGAAGTTGGCAAGCCTTTGGTGAAGATGTCGGCGAACTGACACGTCGTCGGGACGTGAAGGACGCGGACAGCTCCAAGGGCCACTCGTTCTCGAACGAAGTGAAGATCAATCTCAATGTGCTTGGTACGCTGATGCTGAACGGGGTTAGAAGACATGTAGACGGTGCTGATGTTGTCACAATAGACCAAGGTGGCTTGACAGATTGGTCTTGGCTCGTGTTGAGTGTTGTTTGTAAGGGTTCTATACCCTCTTTTTTCTTCTTCTTAATACAATGATACACAACTCTCCTGCGTGTTCGAGAACAAAATAAGCAGATCCGTAGATCCCAATCACATATTTTCTACAAATCAAGAAAAGGATACACAAAACAATCATCCGAGAAATACCTTGAGTTCATATTAGATCAACTAAGTAAGCTTTTCAAATTGGGTTGACCTTGCCTGCACCCTGCCTAATACTCTATTTATCTTTCCTACTAAGATGAAATGTGGTGTCCGTTCTGTGTTCTAGGCTCCCCTCTCACCACTTGAAACAACAACAAAAACAAAGCCTCTCACCACTTGAAAATTAAGAGTAAAAGGTTAGAAAACAAGGAAACTGATCCATCTAAGTAATTGTAATTACTTAGATGGATCAGTTTCCTTGGAAACATTCCTCAAATAACTCTTAGGAAACTCTTTAACAAAATTTATCTCATCAAGCCAACTCTTGGAAACATTCATCTCATAAATCCAAACTAATTTCATGTTACCCCCGCTTTTTCACCTCCCCTCTCCTTCCCATTAAAACTTTTATTTTTGCCCAAACCCCACATAGTTGACTAAAATAGAGTTCTAAGAGCCTCAAAAGAGTAGATGGCACTGCACAGGACAATCAGAGCTCACAGTAGTGGCTGGATGTGTTAAGCCAACTGATTTTTGTATTGCATAGCAATGGATGGATTTAGCTAGTATGATGTGTTAGGGAAGTATTCTGTATTTCCATGTAGACAGTTCCCCTTTTGCGTATTGCCTGTTTACCTGCTTCCCAGGGGATAAAATCACTCGTTACCAGCCCAGCCTAGATTAGAACTTTGTAAAATGTTTACAGACTGTTGGAGTTGAAACCTAGACTAAACTGAGCAGCTCGACCGGTAGCCAATTCGATTGCAGATCTACTTTTTTCTCTTATTCGTTGGTTCATTTATTAATAATATCAAAATGTTGTATCATGTGCATTTCCATGACAGCGCTTATAAATGAAAAAAAGGTGTTCTGTTGTCTAATAGGTTGGTGTCCTTCCATCAATCTAGTAAAATTGTATCCTCATATATTCTTCATTTTGGAAACATTTGTAAAAGTTCCCTTGCAATTATCTCAGAATTTCCAATTTCTTTGAGGAAGCTAACAAAGGTGCATGTGCAGCCAATAATTGACTGCATTGGTTTATGTACATTTCTCTTTATCTTAATAAAATTATACAGTGGGGGGCCCCAGCTGTACCTTGTGCTCAAAAAAAAGTTGTCCTCACTGTGATCAAGCTGAAGATATAAAAAAATTGCTCCTGTCTTGTGTTTTTGCAAGAAAGTTCTGGTTCAAACTTCTACAAAGAGTCGGACTGCAGTTCCTTGCCCCACAGATTGGGGAGGAGTTCTTTGATGATTGGTGGGCATTGGGAAAGAATCAATTTGAAGGCTGGGTATCATTACAGAAAGGCCTCAGTTCCCTTGTCATTCTTGGCATGTGGACCTTGTGGATTCATCGTAACAAGTCACAAGTGTGTGTTTGGTGATGTTTCTCCAAGCTTGGCTAGAGCCTTACTGCTTGCTGGCGAGGAGATGCATATTTGGAGTTTGGCCAGGGCTAGGGGTATCTCCTACCTCATCGCCTTGTGCCGGTGTAGTGTGATTTGCTTTGGTCTCCTATGTGTTCGATAAAAAAAAGACACTAAGATGTATTTAAAGTCATCAGATAATTTATTTTTTCGAATCAGGTTTCATATTCGCAGTTATCTGAGAAATATCTACATCTTCGTAGTTATGGTTTTATCTGATGTGGACATCTCCAGCATTCACGCCAATCATTAGACAGAAAACATTTGACTTAAAATGTAAATAAATAGAATATTTCAAGATTACCTGCACATCCGTTCATGGTAAGATATGCTGCAAATGCATCCTTGTTCATCTGCACGGTTTTCAATATCAGCATATGCTTTCTCATGAACATGTGGCTAAGATAGAACTTTGTGTTATCTTTGGATTCAAAACCAGCAAAAAATTGACCTTTTTCATAATCATTTCACCAATTATCATCCTGTTGGAGTATAGGAGTATTAGGCCCATGAGGCTAGGCCCATGAGGCTCATGTATGCATCCCTATATAGCTACCCTTCTAGGGTTAGCCTCAATCAATAGAGTACAATTTCCAACATGGTATCAGAGCATGGCCGCCGGCGGGCGAGGCTCACCGCCGGGAGCGTGGAAAGGCCACATAGAGATGCGCCCTGACCACGGGTTGTGGAAAGAGGGCTATGGTGCACCCTGTGGGGTCGTCGGCGCTGCCTAGTTGCCACGCCCCCCCCCACGTCCAGCGCCGCGGCGACGGCGGCCGCCACGGCCCCCCCCACCCCCGCTCGGCCCGGAGGGAGGGGGACCAAGAAGAGACGACGGCGGCGGAGCGGACGGACGCGGTGGAGCGAACGGATGCGGCGGAGTAGCTGCAAGAGCCGTCGAGGAAGTCGAGGACCCCGACGCCGAGGTGGACCCTGGCTGGATGCCCTGAGTAAGCTCCTCCATGACAAGATCGTCACGGACCTGCAGGAAGGTGGGGAAGGGGCGCTGGCGGGTGATCCACGTCCTGAGTCACTGAGCCCGCGGAAGACATTGAGGACCAGGATGCGGTCCTCCACGGGCCAGCCAAGGTCGCCGAGGGAGTCCGCCATGGTCTTCATCTTGCGGCAGAACTCTCCAACAGTGAGGTCACCCTGCACGAAGGTCCGGAAACTCGCATCGAGCCGCAGAGCCCGGGCCTCGGCATTGCCCAGAAACTGGCCCTCGAGCGCCAGCCATGCCTGGCGAGCGTCAGGCGTGTTGCGGACGAGGTAGTGGAGGTCGAGGGAGATCGTCCCGATGATCCAGGAGAGGACGATGCTATCAAGGCGCAGCCACGAGAGGGTCTGGGCCGTGACAGAGGCATCGACGAGGGTATAGCGGCGGAGGGTGAGGAGGACCAGGTCCCGCCATCGGGCGTAGGAGGGCGACTCGGGCTCGAGGACGACCGGGACGAGCAGACGGATGTTCTGAACGCCCCCGGCCTGGTAGTGAAGCTGCGCCACGAGGGGATCAGCCGGATCGTGCCAGAGAACCGCAGTGGTGGACACGCGGTGACCCGTCGAGCCGGAGGAGGTGGCGCCGAGGTCGTGGTAGGCGGGAAGGACGAGACGCTGCTCCGCTTCGGCGATCTGGCGGACCAGCCTGGCCCTCGGCTGCCGCAGCACGTGCAGCGACAAGGGCGGTAGCGAGAGCGGAGTCCGGACGGGTGGCGTAGAGGTGGGACAGTGGCAGCGGAGGCGGGTCGGGGAAGGTAGAGACGCCCGTGGCCACCGCGGGCAGAGGAGCAGTGAGCGGCATCCCCAAGCCTGCCGCAATGGCAGCAGCAGTGGCCCGGACACCGACAGGTGGGGTTGCCGGAAGCCCGCCGGCCGGGACACCGACAGGTTGGGTCCAAAATTTAATATAAAAAAGAAGATTTTCCGTCACATCAAAATGTTGACATATATATGGAGTACTAAATGTAGATAAAATCAAAAACTAATTATACAGTTTTATTATACTTTACGAGACGAACATTTTAAGCTTAATTAATCAATGTTTGGATAATTATTAACAAATAAAAACAAAAATGCTACCATGCCGAACAGTAATTTGGCAAACCCCAACTTGAGAAACTAAACGAGACCTACGGTGGCCACTCGCAAGTGTTATCAGCCGCCTTATTACGCCCTTCGCTATTAAGGCTCTGATTCCTCGTCACATCGAATCTTTGACAAATGCATAAAACATTAAATATAGATAAAAAATAAAACTAATTACACAGTTTAGACGAAATGGACAAGATGAATCTTTTAAGCTTAATTAGATCATGATTGGACACTAATTGCCAAATAACAATAAAATTTGCTACAATATTATTTTGCAAAAAAAATTACAACTAAACATGACCTTAAAACAACAAAAGCTATTGTGCATGGGGATCGCGCTCGTGGGGAGCGAGCGACCCTGCCGGCATGCGGCCTGGCCCAAGGTGCTTTTTTTCTTTATTCTTTTTTCTTTTCATGCAGCAATTTATTTTTATTTTTTGTTTTATCTATTTTTTAGTATTATTTTATTTTTTATTTTTATCTTTTTTATTTATACTAGCAAATGTGCATGTGCGACGTGTTTTTTAAAATCTTTTGAAATGTAATGGAAATGTCAATTGAATTGTCGATATACAGTAAAGGTAGATGCTAAGTGCTTGTTCGATTTGATCAGGTCATATATACTGCAATAAGATTCAAATCTAAGGCAAACAATCGTCAGTGCACAAAAGTTTGGGCGTGGTGCATGTGCATGACACGTCAAGTTCAGGTGTTGGCTTCAGCTACGTCTTATGACGTGAATGCAAAATCACAGTTGGGCCCTGTTACGTCGCATGTGGCTACTGGACCAAACGACTAAAGACTTGGACGCGTTGGATTCAGGCGAATTAGATTAGTTTTACGTGTGCATATAGAAAGGCCATGCATGATAACTGGGTAGGACACGCTTAGGGGCTAGCTGTGACCGACAGGTAGTCGAGCTGTGTGATTAAGTCCGTTGCGCAGGCATACGTGATCGAGAGGCAGTGGCGGACCTATTATCATAGGATATGCCGCACAAAAATTATCATACGCAATTCGAATAAAAAATATTTAACAATTCAGTAAAAATCATTTATTGATTCAATAAACAATTGTAAATTAGCAACATAATTTATTATACATGCACTAAATAACATAATAAATCTTAAATTCACCAAATTATAATATAAATAGTTCAAATGCATTACTGATAACTTACAATACTACCCATCTGACTTTTTTTTGTCGCTGCTTTCTTAATGTCTCGATATATCATCTTCATCCACATAAAAGATCTTGCTCAACGAATGTGTATATTTTTGTAGCATAATGTAAAAAGCAATGATAGAATCGTAGTCCGTAAAAAAACTCGCAAGATATATTATCTTCTAATATTATGAAAAAAAGCAGATGATTCAAGTCTTCACGGCGTGAACAAGTTCTGAAAGAAAAAAAACAGATGATTCACGACAACAATTACAAGCCTGATAGTCTCTTTGCGTTAGATCGATTTGC
The DNA here is from genome assembly GCA_038087645.1 of Saccharum hybrid cultivar R570. NCBI lineage: Eukaryota > Viridiplantae > Streptophyta > Magnoliopsida > Poales > Poaceae > Saccharum > Saccharum hybrid cultivar. The sequence continues at coordinate 21,122,947 of JAQSUU010000106.1, read as the reverse complement.
ACAATTTCACGTCAAGTCTTCATGGTGCAGCGGGGCAAGCGGGTAGTAGGCCGGCAGCGGCAGGGGGATAGCAGGGCGGCAGCCAGCATGGCCAGAACCCAAAGAGCAGACCGCCAAAGGCCAGAGGGAGATTGGGACTTGGGAGACGGACGAGACGTCGGGACGACGCCGCACTGCCTGCCCGCAGGAAGTAGGATCGATCGATTTTCGACAATAGGGATCGCATGTGCCCTACTGCCCGTGTGTGAGATCGATGATCGACAATAGCGGCTTGGTGGATCGATGGAGTCTCGAACTGAGCGGAGCGCATGCGTGACTGCGGCGGTCTCCGATGCATCCTATACACCCCGGCATACCCTGTATGTCCGCCGCCGAGGAGAGGGGTCGAGCCATGGGATTAAGGGGGCATGAGTAAGATCTCAGACGACAGACATATGACATGGTGTCTAGATCGAACGATTGTCATTGAGAAAGAGTAAGATCTCGGACGACGAAAGGCTCATATGAAACTGTGTCAAGATCAAACGGTTATGAAAGAGGGATAGTCCCCCACAAATTTTTCGCTCTTTTATAGCGTGATATTTCTTTTTTAGTTTTTTTTATTTTTCATTTCTTTTATGTAATTTTTTTCTTTTCATTGAGTTTACTTTAGTTTTCATTTTTATTTGTCAATTCAGTTTTTTGTTTTTTCATTGTGTCTTGTTTAGTTTTCATCTTCGTCGGTTTCAGCTAAATTTTGTGGTTGTCATTTTCAGTTTCAGTCACATGTTTCTGTTTTTTTCCATTGTGTCTACTTTAATTTTCAATTTTTATTTGTTAATTTTAGTTTTATTTTTCGGTTTTAATTTTTCTTTTAGGTTCGAATGCCTACTTTAGTTTTAAGTTTTATGTTTCAATTTTTTTGTTTTTCATTATGTCTACTTTAGTTTTCAGTTTCTATATGTCAATTTCGGTTTAATTTTTTGGTTGTCAAACTCAGTCTCAGTTTGCGGCAGCTATTTTAGTTTTTCAGTTTTCCTTTTAGGTTCAAATGCCTTCATAAATCTTGCATATTAACTATTCTTCAATATTTTCTACTTTTAAATATTTTATTTTTTGTTTCAATGTTTATTTTAGTTTTAGTTTAATGAGTTATGAGTTCCATTATTTTATTTTCACTAGGTAAATACCCGTGCGCTGCAACGGGTACACAATGTGGGGGGCGATTGCACAAAGCCAGGGTGGACATCGTGTGTGGGGCGAGTGCCTGGTGGACGATATGTTTTAGAGATATAGATCTTAGAAAGATTAGCAATATTTTTTTATAAGTTTGTGTTTTACAATACATACATGTTATCCGGTATTTTTTTACATAGAAGGAATCTCCATTACTCACAAACAAATGCCAAATCTTTGGCTACAAGTGACCAGATACAAAACGGAATACTATCCAACATTGGATTAATACCCTGACTCTTTTTTCCCGTTGCAACACACGAGCATTTACCTTAAACAATACATATTTTACAATATATTGTACAATTAATAATATAATCTCTCAATAGTTTGACCAGGAGAACGTGATTTGCATGGACACTAAGCTGCAGCTCGTCAGGAATCAAAGATGATCCAGAAGATTTTCATGTCCAAGATGCGGCGTCTGACTTCTTGCAGCTCAGATGGCTCAAGCTATAGTTAGAAGTATCATGTATATAAGTTGTTTGTTAATTTTTAAAGTTAAAGTACTATTGATATCCTGAAAAAATGTATCGACGTGTGATGCATTACCTCTTTCATGAAGTCAGAACCTCTTTATATATGATATTCTTTGTGAATATATCATTTGTCGGTTTCTTATTCCCCCTTCATTTCTCTTTCCCCTTGTTCACATCCTTCTCAGCAGCCGGCATGGCTAGGATCATAATATTCGATCTTGCCGTAGCTCTTGATAGCGCCACATACAATTGGCCGTGCGAGAACACTGGTTCCGACAAGTATACCCCGACGTTTGGGATAGTCTACCCCTGTGCCTGGTTAACGGTCATCCCGAAGTTGAGCCGAATAGGGAACTGCTTTCGCTTAAATTGGAAAAAGAACATCTCATTGTCCGACGGCCATAAGGGTATGCGAGACAGAAAAACCCACTTTCCAGCATGTTGTCCCAACATAATTTCTGCGTCTATGGTATTCTTTTGAAACCCCCGTATGATAAGTCTGGTACCATTACAAAGTCTGTTCGCAGGGTCAATATTCTTAAGCAATATGACCAGACAACCAATCTTCAGCTTCAACACATGTGGAGATAGACCATTGGGTGTCAAAGTGTTAAGGAATTCCTCAGGGTAGTAGTTGTGCGGATCATCCACTGCACAGTCAAAGCTATGATACACCATCTCATCCCTATGGAAACGACCTATCATCTTCATACTATCATATCAACCCAGTCGTTCTATGTAGATAAGATCGCTCGAGAGGTGATATAATCTTTACTTGACATATTTGCATTGAGGTTAGGGAATATGCAGTCAATTAGAGTATGAAGGTCACTATCTTCCCTGATGTGTAGTATGCATATATCATGAGGAAGACGGATTTCATCATCAACGGTCACCTCCTCACATCCTCCACCGACACGCAACAAGTATTCTGCAAACCACGAGTTGCTCTTTGCCCTCATGTTACGCACCAGTTTTAGATGTCACATGGAATCCCAAAGGTACGACATCCGCAATGAGGCACTGACCACCTAAGCCCTCGACCCTCTCCGACGAGAAGAACCTGTCTAAAATCTCCAGCAAACACCACGGTCTTCTGTAACACCCCTGGTGTTACGAGCTTGCTTAGCACCTATATTAGGACCTAAGATAAATTAACAAAACAAGTTTTTGGGTTTTAAAAATTTTTAAACTCACATGAAATGATGAATGGACCTAAACGACTCACTTTTGGGGTTAAGAAAAACTAAATGAATAATGTAAGTTAGTTTGTTTATGTGAAAACATGCTAATGAGATCCTAATAAGAGAAATATAATAAGTTGTTTTAATTGTTTGGCATGAAAAACAATTTCTATATACAAAGGTGTAATATAGCTTATGGTTAAAAAGTGCTATTTTTGGAGAATTAATTCGTGCAAAATAGTTGAACAATGTCTATATATTTTGCTCCTGTGGTGTGGTATAAAGTGTGAACTATTGCATGAAATGTTTGTTAGTTGAAATCGATGAGGTTTAGACCTTTTAAAAATTGGAGTTAAAGTGCTAATGGATGTTAGTCCTAACCACACTCATGAATTCTCTAAGTCCGTAATGGTGATAGACAATGCCATTTTGACATTTAAATTCCAATAAAAATGATTAAGTACTAGATCCTTGTTCTTGTACTATTGGTTGCATCAAAGAGAGCTCTCGGGTGAGGTGTAGGTCGTAGTTGAGTTGGATGCCAACTCGAACGCTTAAAAATTTGCCTAAAACTCCTTAGAACACATGGTGAACCACGTTTTGGTGCTCTGTTTGCGAACTGGCATTCAACATGACAAGCTCATCTTGGCATTCATCTATCTCCCTCTCTAGCTACTCCTTGGTCTTGGTGATTGACACGATAGTAGCTGGCGTTGCTGGCTTTAGGTTAGAAGGATTTCTTGGACCTCGGTTGTGGTCATTGCAGCCCTTGCTTCTCTTTAAAATCCGTGCTCACCACAGTTTCTGTTGCTCGACCGGAGTTCGCGGTCATCGCGTGTGGGCACTGTTGGCGCCGGGCTCTCGCCATGGCCGGGTGTTGCCACTGGCTAGCTCGCTTGCCCTGGGGATTGCCGCTTGGCACCTTCGACCTAACGTGGCTGGCCTCGGCTGGTTGCGGCCTGGCCGCTTGCGCTGGGTGCGCGCGCGGGGTTGGACCAAGGTCACGGCTAGCGTCGCCTTGCCATCGTGGCGCTCGATCCGCCCTTCGATCCACCTACTGCATTGAACCCTCAGACATGTCTTACTGCTCGTTGCGTCTGAGTCGGTGGCCCTAGTATCAATGGCGATGGAACGTCTCGCGGCTTTGCTTGTTTCCGCTAGCCGACGCTGGCAAGCTACTCGGGCCTTGCCGCTTCAAGTTGTGTGCATTGCGCCAAGCCCCTGTCCCGTCAGCTGTGCGCACATGCTTGCACTGTCGTCACTGATCGGATCCACCCGTCTTAATCTGACCGAGTCCACGCGTCGGCCCGTTCCACAGCCGTGCCATGAGCAGAGCCACCGCCTTTCTTCCCCTCTCATCGACCGCTCAACTTCGCAGCAATTCCTCGCGCCCGTGAGTGGAACGAGTAGTGGACTAGGTGCCATGTTCTCCTCAAGCCCAGCTAAGCACCCTCGGTCGCCAATTTGGCGTTTTGCCGCCGCCAGCCTTGGACACCGCCGCGGCCAGTAGATTGGGGGTGAGTCTCAATCCAAAGGTAAATGTTCAATTGGTTGCGTTTCTAGACTCAGCTTGACCCCCTCTAGCTTGTGCTCGCGTTGTTCTGTCCAGGGTTTCTATCAGTGATGCGGTGATGCACTGAGTTCGTTGTGGAACGTTGCCGCTGTGCTCGGGCGCACGTGGCCAGACCACCTCAACCCTCCCTGGGTGCAACCATCACCACAGCGTGCAGCATGGTGAGCTACTGACGCTTTTTCGTTACCTCTACCAGCGTGAGGGAACGTAGGCTCGCCGGAATGCTCGTGTCGCCGCGGGGCTCCACTGCCGCCGTGGTTAGGTTAGCTGGGGGTACCGCTGGGTTTTCCGTCGCCTCCAACCTATGCACGTTGGTCCGAGAGTTTGCATCGGCTGATGAGCGCACGTTTCGGTCCTCGGGTGGGCCGTCGTGACAGGGCAGTGCCAGCCGAGCCATGCCGTCGTGCGCGGGCACAGTGTGGGCTGCCCCTGGTGAAGTTGAAGTATTCACGGGTCTTTAATGCATAAGTCTGTGGTAATAGTGCCTCGCTGCTCCACTTGATAAGCTAAAAACCCGAGTCCTCTTTTGAAAAATGCGCAAGCGCACGCGGGCTCCCCACCGTGGGCCGCTTGTTGGGCCAGCCTGCTGCGCGCTGCCACTCCCACGCGGGCCGCGGTGAGCTGCTGGGCTGATTGGCTGCCGTCGGCCTTTCCTTTTTTCTAAGGTGTTTTCTAATTAGTTTTCATAAGTAAACTTGTAAAATCAATATAATTTTGTAGGAATCCAAAAATTGTGAAACCAATTTTGTTAGGTTTCAAAAATCATAAGCTATCATTTAGTGTACTTGGGTTCCATGTATCTGAGATATTTCCAGGTTGCTTTTAAATATTTTAACATGCTTAATATTATTAAAATGCAAACTTGTAGGAGTTTTTGTGGCAAAATGATGATAGTGTTTGCTTTGAAAATTTTACAATAGCTTCATAATATTATTATGTACTTTCTGTAATTTTTGTAGCTTTAGAATAATTAGTTTGATAAGATAGTTAATGAGCCCTAGTTCAAATATATATATTAATCAATGAATAGATAAAGGAACACCTTGGAATTTCATAACTAAAATTCTCGTTGGGAAATAGCGCATTACTTGGTAACGTGGATACGTAGCTTAGTATGTTAGAACTAGCTCGATAGCTTGACGAGATCGTATTTTAAGCTACGATTGTCGTTGATTATTTACATCTATGTGTTGCATCCACGTATATCACAATAGGAACAGCAATGGATTATGGAGTCATCTGGAGTAGGAGAAAAGATGGTGTCCTGATGGTCGTGTCATTGTGATGGAATGCTAACTTTTGGTTATATCTTATCTAGGCGAGCCCTGGTGTATAACCCCTATTATTCTGCACTTTATTTTATGCTTGTGCATATATATATACATATATATATACATATATATATACATATTACCCTACAGCTGGCTATAAAATAACTAGCCACTTTGAGTTACGATAATTGCTATGCTAATTTACGAGATTATAGTAACTCCTTACTATACGATTTACTATAACATTATGGTAAATATCTCCACGTGTTATAGTAATTCAACTATCGTAAATATATACTGACATTGTCGTAAATTAGTATATAAAATTATCGTAAATAGAGGTGGCTACAAAATAACTTATTTTGTAGCTAGCTATAGAGTATACTTTCCCTATATATAACTATTACCTTACAGCTGGCTACAAAATAACTTATTCTGTAGCCACTTTGAGTTACGATAATTGCTATGCTAATTTACTAGATTATAGTAACTCCTTACTATGTGATTTACTATAACATTATGGTAAATATCCCCATGTGTTATAGTAATTCAACTATCGTAAATATATATTGACATTGTCGTAAATTAGTATATAAAATTATCGTAAATAGAGGTGGCTACAAAATAACTTATTTTGTAGCTGGCTATAGAGTATACTCTCCATATATATATATTCTTATCCTATGAGTCTTATTAGTATGATAGGATCGTGTAGCTTGCTATGCTATACGCTCCCGGTAGAATTCGAGTGATTACCTGTCACTCGCGAGAGATAAGAAATATATTATTGTTACTATTATCATGTTACTATCACATGGAATAGTTATGAATAATAATTGGAGACCGGGCGGGACTGGGCTTGGATGAACTTGGTCTTGGTTAGGCAACAGAGCAGGGCCCTGGTTGCATTTGTCCCGCCTGTGTCGATTGAGGACCATCCGTTGCTTTGGACACTAGTCAGGTCACAGAATTATTATCCCGAGCACATATTTGCTTATGAGAGTGGGAAGACTTGTTACGCTCTTGTCTCGGGTTCTGTAACACCTCGAGTGTTAAGAATGCATTAAACATTGCAAAGCATGAGTATAGGCATCATCTTGCATTCATAATCACATGAAATATAAAGGAAACGTCGGTTTGAAACATGTGAAACATGACTTCGAAACATAAATGTTGCATTTGCTTGTTTAAATAAAATTATACCATGTGTGTGCTTGTTTAGGTCAATAAACAAGTTTGTTTGGTAGTGCAAATAATTTAGAATTGGTTAGCATGAAATTTGGAGCAAGTTTTATACTCAAAAGTTTCTCAAAATTTGCTTTTAAAAATAAGTTAGAAAAATGAGTTTTTGAATTAAAATGAACTTTGAATCTCTAATTCAAAATCTAGTTGGAATTTGTAAATGTACCTTTAAGTAAAGTTGTAGACTTTAAAATTCTAAACAACTTTTGTTTTGGGGTCAAGTTTTGAAAATGCCATTTTCTAGTTCAAATTTTGAATTTAGGGCTGTTTAGTTAATTTTGGATTTGAAAAATAAAACGGAAAAGTCGGCTCTAACTTTCCTGGGCCCACGCCTCCCATTCGGCCCACTGACCGAAGCCGCCCGGCCCGCTCAGCTCCGCCTCTCTCCCGCACCCGCGTCCCTCCCTTCTGGCCCAGGCCCACGCGCGTGGACGGCAAGTGCCGGCGATGGCAGCACCTGGCCGTCCGGTGGCCCCCGCGCCCCACGTGCTCGCCTACTCCCTCCGTGCCGTGTCCGCCTCCTCTGCTCACTCCCTGTTCCCTCCCTTCGCTCCATCATAGTAGTAGCACAAGCCGAGTGGCTTTTCTCTGCCATCGCCTGCGCAGCTCCTCGCCGGAGCTGCCCGTTCCGGCCACCTCAGCTCACCGCCAGCCTCTCCGTCTTGCTCTGAGCTCTGCCTCTCTCTCGTGCAGCCCGCGCTTGCCTCAACTTCCCATGGTAAGCCTCCTCTCCGCGGGAATCGCTCGTCGGAGTCCCGGCTAAGCTCACTGGAGAACTCCGCTCCGTGGACTCCTCCCCTCTACTCCCCCTTTTCCCCTTCTCCGTGTGTGCATCTTGTTCGTCTTGCTTCCCCGGTGCTCGTGCGCCTCTCCCTGTGTCGTCTCTTGGCCGGAGATGACCGGCCGCCGTTGAACCGCGCCACCGCTCCGCCATCACCGCCGGCAGGGCCTTACTGGAGCTCCACCGGCTCAACCGTCTAGTGCACCTGGCTCACCTCGCTATGGGGAGCACAGTGGTGCTCACCCCGAGGATGGAGACCTCACCGACGGCGAGCTATCGTCGCCGGTGGTTCCTTCCTCTCTCGGGTGTATGACATGTGGGGCCTCGGGTCCCACTGTCAATCGCTGATGACGGCTGTGGGTGCACTGCACCGGGTGTACTTAGCATTTCAGCGCACGTTTTTGAAAACGATTTCAGAAATGATTTTTCAAAAAATAGTTAAATGCTTGTTTATTTCATAACTCGAAAAATAATGCTCCAAATTTGTTGAAACAAATTTTGCTAGGTTTCTTAGAAGTAGATCTACAGTTTCAAAATATGGGATGGCAAATTTGTGATACTTTTGTATAGGGCTTTATTTAATTCTTGAAATTGCTGATTTCTTAGAAAATGTATAGTAAATCACATATTTATCAGAAAAATATGGTTCTAGTTTTATTAGTATTCTTATGTGACGCACTTTGTATGAAAAATATATGTCATGCATGTTCTATAGAAAAATATTGATATCTAGTTCAAGTGCCTTCCTTGGCTGATTTTTGTTATTTTTGGTAGAGGGAAAAATTTGTATAAAACATGCATGTGATAATTTTTGTACAGTGTTTTTTACTGTGCAGATCATCAGAAAAATGCTAAATCTATTGTTTGATACTTTTCATAGTACAAAGTATTTTCATGCTCATTTATACACCCTAGCTTGTCATTTTTGTGTAGGTTGTTTCACTTATCCAATGACCCTGAAAATTTTATGGTAGGCTAATTATGGTATGACTATGCTACTGTAATTTTTATAGATTTTTCTATGCAATAGAAATATAGGTTGTTGTTGTAACCCTAGTTTAAATTAAATATAAAATAATATTCTTTATGTATGATTAGTTTAATAATGTAGCTTTGGTGTATCTTTGAAGCATAAAATCCTTTGCTGATGTCACTTGGCATGTTAGTATGGTTGTGTTGATGAAATATAGTAGCACTCATGTTAGGGCTACATGTTAGTTAGCAGAAAAGAACAGAAGTTAGTAGTAGAAGAGAATATAGTAGATGACATATACTCATGGTACTTGTCCTTGGATGATGTAGACTACCTTGTAGACGGGTTTACCTTTATTCTATCCAATAAAGTCTCAATGTGATCATCTCCATATCAGGTCATCATGATCATCGCATGCCATCGCATCCGATGCACCGTTTGTATAAGTACTTATACAATTGCATCATACAGGATCGTAGGAGGAAGTGCCACTAGCAGTGCAGAGGAGCAGATCGGGACCAACCCACAGGAAATCCAGGCACAGGAGGTGCCAGAGGAAGAGGAGCAAGGAGAGGACCTGCCCGAGTGCATGGACCATCAGCCTAGTTCGTTCGAGCGAGGCAAGCCCCGGAGCATTCTAAGTCTCCTAATTTATAAAAGTAATTCTTTATATATAGGAGTCTTATATATTGTTGCATTAAGTTATAGGAGTTGAGTGAAACCGTTGATGCATTTATTACTATCCTTGCCTACCTTATGATATTCTTACCCTGATAGGTTTAGGATCGAATACTGCTTAGCCTTGCTTAGACCGGTAGCGATTGGTGGTTTCTGGTCACCTACAATTATAGGTGGTTACTAGAATACTTTAGCTATGAAATGGATAATATCCTGGAGATAACCATGTGTCGATGGAAAATTGGAGATCGGACAGAAAAGTTGGAGGCAACCAGACAAGATTCTGGGGTGCCATTAGTTTTTCGTCTGTGTCGGTTAAGGACCGATCGTTGCTCGTCCCTCTTGTTATGTTGAACGCATGCCTCACATTTAGCTGGCCGAATAAAGTACCTTTCGACTGCGAAGCTAGTGGCATTATTCGGGTCGGGATCTACACAGGTGCGCGACTGGTGCTGAAGGGGTGTAACGAGGATGTGAAGAGTGAGCCCAAGGTGCGTCCTGGCTGTCGGGTGGTCCCTGGGTACTGCGGCTCCAATTTGTCCCATGACATTTACTTGGATAGTGTCAGTGGTGATCTGTAGCTCACTTTAGCGGGTGAGTGTGGTTTGTGTGAGGAATAAATCACTAGCTGGTTAGGAATCAATTCGAATCACCATCGCTCCTGGATAGTGAGCACTTGACTCGAGTTACGACATCGTAGTAATGATGATAGAACACTGATGGTTATATGGATGATACTGGGAATGCTAAATCCAAGTTGGTAACCGGATGTTATTGGTTAATCAAGTGATTGCTATAGCATAGGTGCTTACCTAGATTAATAGTTATGATAAACATGATGCAAAGTACTTAAAATGGTTTATTCACGATAGCTTATGCTTTTCGCAAATGAGTTAGCTAGTCCACTAAAAGAAAGCCTTACATGCTCCTTGGTGTCACTTTATTTTAGTTTAAGACGGGTAAGTATAGCTGAGTACTTTCTCGTACTCAGGGCATTGTTCCCATTGTTGTTGCAGATGGTCAGATATACTACGGGTATTGCATCAACTGCCTGTACCCTGCGATGGGCGACAACTAGGACCAAGGGCAATAGTCGCTCCGTATTTCTTATCTGATACTTTTGTTGGAAATGACTATCTCCTGGTACTGTATCTGAACTAAAAGTGTGTGTGGCTTTAAAACTATTTGCTTCCGCTATTTTAATATGAACTTGGTTTGTAATAACTTTATATTCTAAACTCCGAGGTATTCAACTGATGTTGCGAACTTTATGTAATATGTGACTGTGGATGCTAAATTTATACAATCTTGGTTTGTATGTTGGTTGGTTTGAAATCCTTCATGGTTTCACGGACTACCGGGTTATACGGGCTTAAATTTGCTAAATTATTTGCTTCATCGAGTGATTTTCTAACTTAATTTTGTATAATTGGTCAGTTCTGTTACAGGTTCCGACTCTTTTCGGACCGACTGTTATGGTAGATTATTGGGTAGAAGGTCTAAGCACCATACTAAGGCCGGACCTCAAGTGTTGGGGGCTTGGAGTCCTAGTTTGGGCGAGGACCTGGACCCCGTGACAGGAGTGAAACGGGTTGATCTTGCTTGTGCCTGGGTACAAGCGAGGGTGTGTTTTTTTGGGGTACCCAACTGGGCTACATTGATTCTCAAATCGCCGTTTCTACGTGACGGTACGACTTGGCTATGGTCTAGCACCGTAGTAAGAACTGAAACATAGAAGATGATAAAATGGTTCTGATTGCTTACCACATGCTTGGAAGTAGCACAGGTGCTTACATAGAATAGTTAGTTAATGAACTAAAGATGACTGCTAATAAAACTAAATATAAGGATGCACATTTAGTAATATTTCCTACAGTTGCAATAACCCTCAAACCAGAAAGCCTTACACATCCTTGGAGTCTTCTCTTTCCTCCTGACAGGTAAGTCTTGCAGAGTACAATTGAGTACTCAGGGTTTGTTCTACCCTATTGCAGGTGATAGGTGTTTATGGAGCTAACACTTGTGTGTGGAAGCCTCCTGGTGAGCTCAGCGAGGATTTCCTTTACGTTGCGGAAATAGAGTTTATTTAAAACTTCCACCCAAAAATGTTTACAAAAGGAAAGACTTATAACATGTTATCATTTCATGCATCCAAATGTTCTTTATGTTATTGTTTAACTTGTCATTAAAAGATTTTTATTTTCGTTGAAACTCTGATAATATTTTACATTCCGATGTTATTATCAAATGATGAATTACTCTAATGTTGTATTAAAAGTGATGTAACAAAAGGTTAAGAATATTGTAAGCCTTATCTCTCATTTATGATCCTAATGGAAAAATGTGGATTTTTGAGTTCTCCCGTTGGGTGTGCTCGATGGAACTGCATAGTTTAGTGCTCTCTCTTGAGTACTTAGTGTCTAATGGAAGATAAGTACGCTTGGAAGGGCATTAGATTAGGTGGTTCTGCCACATATTTCCTCCGAACGGAAGCTCTAGTCGGTCCATAATAGCACGAAGACTGTTGTCCAGCGTCTCGATAGACTGCCTCTTTGTCATGCTAGCCTCGTCCTAAATGACGAGAGATGATGCTCGAAGCAGCTTGGTAGTACCACTCTGTTCCGTGAAGGTGCAAAAGGCCCCATTATCAATGGTGAGGGGAATCTTGAAGCGCGAGTGGGCAGTTCTACCACCAGGCATTGTTGAGGCTGTGATACCAGATGTAGTTGTTGCCACAACAATCTTTTTTCTGACTGCATATAGTAGCGAGAAGTGCTCTGTATAAATAAGTCTTTTCGGTCCCACCAGGACCATCCACAAAGAAGAGACTCTGTCATCAGTATCAACCGAGGACATAATCTCATTGTATGTAGCCCGATGCTCCTCATTAAGGGTGTCTGACAGAGCCACATCATTCTCGTTAGCCTCAATGCTAGCATCCTCAGAAATCTCTCTAGGAATATCACGACAGGCGTCATATGTGTCGCCGATATTAGGAAGTGGGTACATCTTTTATATCCTTCTGCATTGATTTTAGCAATTTTTGAATATCTATGAGGACCATCTACTCCACCATGAAGGTGGATTGATTATTGTGCCTGTAGTCCTCCGACATTGCCTCATTGTGTTTCTCCCACAGTCCAAACACATTACTAGGCTCACAAAATACTAATATTGTTATAAAGAGCCTTCGCAATGCATATGGCATCATCCACCCAATTGCCTCAGTGAGACTCTCATTTAGTGTGTTATCCTCTTCAATTAGGCCCCTTCTTTCTGCAGCTTCACGAAAGGTTGGTAGGAGTTTGTCGTCCGCAGTCCTTAGACACTCAAAGGAGGTTGCACCTACCTCGTGGTTTAGGAGAACCCTAAGATAGTAACGTTCCCCCTCGGCTGGATAGGCAGACACGATTCTTCCAATCTGTCGTAATGTATCACGACGTACCCTATTTTACCAAACTTTGCCCTATGCTTGCCATGTATAGAATTCAGGAAAGTCCTAGTACAATATACCTCGAGCTATTTCATCTGTCCTGTTCTTCTCAAAGTACGCGGTAAGCATTGACCTATCAGCACCTAAACGATCAAGCACTCGTCGAATCCCCTAGAGCCAATGAAATGACACCATGTGCATGTCTGGAAGATGTAGCTGTAAAGACAAAACAGCAGGGTATGTGTCACTCAAATCAAACCTGTATATCATCCACAAGGCTTCTAGGGGGTCTACCCATCTAGCATCTCTGTATTGCTTGATCTCATCAATGTTCCCTTCACTATCCTTCTTGTCAGCCTCTCATCAATGTTCCCTTCACTATCCTCCTTGTTAGCTTCTTTCATAGCCACAGATGCCCGGTCATGACCCTTGTAAATGTACTTAAATAGATATTTGACTGCCTTGATGCTCCCACATGCTTCAACATTGATCTGGCAGTTGAACAGATGGAGGAGATACGGGTTGTAAGGCACGACCCATCTATTGTCAAGCTCGTGTCTGCGAACTTTTTCTTTTTGGCCATCTTTACACCATCTGTAAACTGGATATGAATCCTTGCATGTACTATAATGTCACAGAAAGGTCTAGGGTAACGGTTCTTGCAGGAATCACGACCCTTTGTGCATGGACAATCGTGATTAAGCACTCCGCAAGGGCCATGCATCATATATTTGGTAACCATCTTGTACAAGACTAGGTACTTCTTCTTGTTCAAGAGCTCAGTTGAGATGAGGCGATCATACTACCCTAGGCATGTGATCTTGTACTATCTATCCATGATTAGCAAAAAAAATATGCATGCGACAGACCCCTCTTCTGGAACTCCACAACATAAACATGTGCCTGAACCTTTCCAAGGATATCATTTTTTTAGTAGCCTATCCTTCAGCTCTTGTAGTTTTGCTCTAAAAACCCGAACAATGAGATCTGGACGATCCTGTGGTGTCTGGCCAAGGTAGAGTTCGCGTTTGATCTCATTCCAATTCGGGTTACATGTCATAGTAAGGAAGATGTCCGGTTTACCAAACCTCTGTACTAGGGCCATGGTGTCCATGTACCGACGCCTCATGTCACGTGGGCCTCCAATAAATGATAAAGGCATCACTGTCCGCTTTTCAACAACTTCTGCTCTACCTTCGCCAGCATGTAGGCTATCAACCAATCCTTGGTGGAGGTCAGCCCTAATATAATCTTGGTGGTTGCGTATATAATCTAATCGAGAACTCTCGATCTTAATGTACGTGTCAAATGCAAACTGCTAGAATAGACGCTTGTTGTACAGTATGGGGTTAAATATTCCTAGACACATCTAAAACTTGTAGCAGTAGTAGTCACGCACAGACACGCATAGTCTACCAGGGGAGTCTACGAAAAATAACCATGAATTAGAGTTGTTTGTAGAATAACCACTAAGGTACATGTATGCGAATTATTTAAATAAGAAGAACAATAAACCTGTTTCTTCTTCTGACCCACTACGAGCCTTCTGTAGGGCATGGTACTCGATAACTTCTTCCATACTAACTCCTTTCTTTGGAATATCCATGTGTCACCCAAGCTCACCCTTAGGGAAGAATAGAGGGTATGAAAGAGAATCGTAACATCTATGATATGAGCGGATGTCGTGTCTGCTTCTATCTTTTCCATGCAGGACAACACTATTCTAGAACTGACCAAGGCGTTCGCTTCCCTTGATCCAAACGACAACCACCTCTAAAGCTACCGACACATTGTATGCTCTCTAGTCCAGCTTCTAGTCAAGGTTTAATGTAACACGATAGTCCTCGAGGTGATCAGCCTAGCCCAAACTCCTAACATGTTGTGAGTATGGGTTGTCACGAACGATGGCCACAAGCCTCTCAATGACTTCCTTGTCTTTTTGGCACTTCTCTTCACGACATCGTCGATAGCGGTGCTTAAGGCTTAGATCATCGTTGTTGAAGTAAAGCTCAAGATGTCTTGGCTCCTTACCACCTTCTCTGCCAAATGACCTTATATTATGATAGATCTGGCCATGTGCACGAAAAGTGTATATGCCACTATTTTTCATGCTTGCAGTAGCGCTATCAAGGCGACAATATAGAGAAGTAAAAGAGAAATGGCTATTGAAAAATCTAATGCTATTACGGAAGTGCCTAGCATCTGTGTCGTTACTGACCAAAGCCCCATAAGCTCATCAGGTACATTCGGTTCATTGAGCTCGACCTTTTCGCTATGACAACAGAACCCAGGTGGTTCATGCTCAAACCTTTTTGCATCGTGAAAGTGCATCTAGCCCTTTAGTGGGTTTGGTGAACTGAATGACTGCACCATTAAAGATCTAACAAGTTTGCTAAGTGTTGAACAGAAAATTGAGTTTATTGCATACACTTGTGGATTGTGGAATGTGTAACAGAACCGCCCAATTATACGAGATTAAGTAAGAAAATCATCCAAGGGACGGACAATTTACCAAACTTAAGCCCGTATAACCCGGTAGTCCGTGAAATCTCGATGGATTTCAAACCATTTCACATCACAGCCAAGATCGTACTAAGTTTAGCGATTACCGTCATAAGTTACATAGAAGTTCACGGCACAAAATACATCGGAGTTTAAACATAGTTATTACAAACCAGTTTCGAATAAAAGTAGCGGAAGCAGTAGTTTAAAACACGCACGCACACATTGTTTTGAGATAAAGTGCCAGCTCGCGGTCATCTTCCAACAAAAGCATCAGGCGAGAAGTAGTGATTGACCATTGCCCATGGTCCTAAGCTTCGCCCATCACAGGGTAGAGACAGTTGATACAATAACCATAGTACATCTGTCCATCTGCAACAAGTGGGAACAAAGCCCTGAGTACGAGAAGGTACTCAGCTAGACTTACCCGACAGAACCAAAGTAAAATGACACCAAGGATCATGATAGGCTTTTTGGTGGGGTAGCTGACTCATTTGCAAGAAAAGCATTTTTAGCTTAGCAGTTCTTTTACAAAAACATGTAATATTTTAATCTTTATCACCCTGTCCACTATGTTTGCACTTATGCTAGAGTAACCATGTAATTAAGCAAGCAAGGATTACCATTGATAATTAACAATAATTACCATGTCATTTTCCACATAACTATCCAAGTGTTTCATCAATATTACTACGATGAAGTAACTCAAGTCAAGTGTTCACTATCCAGTGAACGATGGCGATTCGAATCGATTATTGACCAGCTGGTAATTTATTCCTCACACAAACCTCACTCACCCGCTAAAGTGAGGTATTGGTCACCGAGTCAACCATTCAGGTAAAGTCGCGAGCTTGCCAGGAACCACATGTACCCGGGGGCCGCCCGACTGCTCTTTGGCCTTATCATCGCGCCCCCGTTTCCTGCCACTACTGCTCCGGTACAGTGCGTTGCGGGCAATCCACTCGGTCCGAATAATCTCCCAGCTTCACGGTCGAAAGGTACTTTATTCGGCCAGCTAAATGTGAGGCATGCGTTCAACATGACTCGAGGCCCGACAACGGACGGTCCTTAATCGACACAGACAGAAGACACTACAGTCCCAAAACCCTGCAAGCTTCCGTCCGGTCTCAAATTCATTTCAACACTTAGTTATTCTCACATGACATTCTTTCACATAATTCCAGGTAATCCCCTATAGCTCGCGGATGACAGGCAATCACCCGACTTCTACCGGTCTAAGCAAGCTAAGCAAGTATTGACCGCAGACACCAGGGTAACAAGGATCGGGTAAAACAAGGTGAAACAAGGTATAATGCAGCAACGTTTGCAAACAACTCCTAAACTTAATGCATCAGATTAAGTAAAATTAATAAATAATTATTTGCAAACCGAGGGAGAAATGCTCCGGGGCTTGCCTCGCTCAAAGGAGCTGGGACGGTGATCGGGGCACTCCGGAAGCTCTTCACCGGTCTCCTCTTCTGCTTCTGTTGGCTCCGGTTCCGTCACCTCGGGCTGTTCCTCTGCGTCCTCGGGAACTACTGCCGGAACCACTTCCTGCGATCCTGTATGATGCAGAAATATGAGTGCAACATGCATAGATGCATTGCAGAGGTGACATGAGATGATGATGATGCGGAATGCATGCGATGTAATGAGTATGTTACGTTATCGGATTACGTGGAACTTATGATTCTTCTACAAGGTAGTCTACGTCATCCAAGAACATGTACTCGAAAACTACCACCACTATTCTCTACCATGCAAGAGCACTTGAACACTCAAGATGCTTCAAAGATACACCAAAGTATATTTTACTAACTATCTTTTCATTAAGAATGAATGGAAACCCTAATTAGCCCTATGGTTGAACAGCAACACATATTTTAGTAGCTCAGAAAAATCTTAGAAAATTACAGTGGATTACTAATATCAAGAATAGCCTGACACAAGATTTTTACTGCATTTGGATTACTAGAACTAACTAAACAAAAATAACAAACTGAGGCCCAAAATGGAGATTTAAAATACTTTACATTATGAAAAGTATCAAACAACAGATTTAGGAATTTTCCTACTATCTACTCCCTAAACAAACACTATAGAAAAATTATCACTTGCATGTTTTATTCAAATTTATTTAAATAACAAAAATAACAAATATTAGTGATAGAAAGCATTTGAACTACAACTATACATTTTTCTACAGAACAGACATGATATAAAATTTTCCCTAGCAAATAGAGGGCACACAAAGATTAACAAACTTGGAACCACATTTTTCTAATTTTTCTACATTTTCTTATCAATTTTTCAAGGAAACACCAATTTCAAGGATTAAATAAAACACTACAGAAAAGTAATGAAATATTAGCATGCAACATTTTTATATCGTAGATCTGATTCAAATGAGTACATAGAAATTTATTTCACCATTTTTGGAGCTAAAATGACCAAGAAAACATTTTCCAAAGTGTTTTTCATCAAGAATAATAAAAAGAAAAAATGAAAACGGATTTATTTAAATGGCGCTGGGCCGGCCTGAGAAAAACGATCGGCCCACGGCTGCCGCGGCCCATCTCGCACGCGCGGGGGAGGAGACCGAGCCGGCCTGCTCGGGCTCAGCCCGCAGGCACGGTCCAGCCCACCGAGAGAGGGGGGGAAAGACCCGAGCGCGTCGCGTCGCCGGCGTTCCCGGCATCGACGTCGCGGCGGCGGTCACGGCCAATCGGCCGGCTCCGGCCAGCCCGTGACCCACCAAGACGTGCAACACGGCCGCCAAGGAGTGGCCAACACGTGAAGACGGTGCGGGAGGGTAGAGAGATGGCGGGTGAGGCGGTGGAGAAGCGCGGCTCGTCGGCACCGTCGCGGTGGCGCGGCGAGGCGAGGAGGAATTGAGCCCTACCGTGGGCGGTGAGGGAACGGCGATGCTTGTTCGGAGGAGGGAAGGACGGGGCGGAGCTCGGTGCAAGATGGATTTGACGGTGGTGGACTGCCGACGTCGGAACGGGGGAGCGAAGTCGGAGCTCGCGGCGGCGAGCCGTTCGCCCGCTCGGTTGGGAGAGAAGGAGTGGCTGGCGAGCGAGGGGGGAAGTGAGGGAGCGAGGAGGGCTCGGGCAGGCGGTTTTGAGTGCGCTCGCGCTGGCGGGAGAGCAGAGTGAGGGCGACGCGCGGCGAGCGGCGGCAGCGCATGGCCGACACGCGGCGAACGCGCCCTGCCGCGGCGGCCAGCGAGGCGCGGGCGCGCGCGGGAGGAGGAAGGAGGCCGGGTGGTTTGCGGGCCGGGCCGCCTGCGTCGCGCGGGCACGCGCGCGGCCGGCTGGGCCGGGTGGCTTCGCGAGCGGGCCGAGAAGTGAGGCCGCGGCCTGCTAAGGCGAAAACTCATTTTTTTAAATTTTCAAAAATTAATTCAAATGGATTTCAAACTTCAAACTACATTTTGAACAAGAGGAAGACATTTTCTGGAATTGACCCAAAAATAAAAGTTGCTCAGAATTAAATTCTCTACAACTTTGATTAAGGAGCCAACTGAAAATTCTTGATAGATTTTGAATGGCAGAATAAAAGCTAAAATAGGGGATATTTTTGAATAATTTTCATGAATATTTTTGAACAAGTTTTGACAAAATTTGAGTCATCTAGTTGCTCCAAAAATTGAACTAGGGTTCCAAGTGATGTAAAAATTATAGTTGCAAGGCTTTTGATATAATGTGATTATCATATTAATATAATTCATCACATATATTATTTTCAAGCTTTTATTTTAATCAAATTATAATTTATCACACATGATTATAATGATATGAATGCTGTGCAATATGATTGTTATGCAAAAATGCATTGCGTAACACTGGAGTGTTACAGCCCTCCCCCCTTATAAAAATCTCGTCCCAAGATTTGGGTTACGAACCATTTATTATAAAAATCTTCATATGCCTTTTGTAGGTATTCACCCGTTTCCCAAGAAGCATCCCCTTCATCATGATGACTCCATTGTATCTTATATGTTTTCACCACACTGTTTCGAGTAGCCCTCTCCTTGGAATCCAAGACTCGAACTGGCTGCTCACGATACACCAGATCTGACTTGAGTTTTATGCCTCGAGGTTCAATCCTTTCCTCTGGAACGCGCAAACACTTCTTGAGATGTGATACATGAAAAACTGGGAATATAGCACCCATTGACTCTGGTAATTCCAATTTGTAAGCCACGGGACCCTTCCTTTCCAAGATTTTGTAAGGTCCTACAAATCTGGCGGCAAGCTTTCTGCGTACACCAAACCGCTTCTTTTTCATTGGCGTGACTTTTAGATAAACATAGTCGCCAACTTCGAACACAAGCGGTCTCCTTCTCTTATCCGCATAACTTTTCTAACGTGACTGAGCTGCTCTCATATTCTGTTGGATGATATGAACTTTCTTTTCGGCTTCCTCCACGAAATCAATACCATAACCTCTTGCACTTTACTCGGATCTACAAAAACTCCATTCTCAGATAGAATATGACCGAGGAAGGGAACTTTCTTCAACCAAAATTCACATTTGCTGAACTTAGCATACAACTTATGGTCTCTCAGCCTGGTCAGGACAATTCTCAGATGCTCTTCATGATCTTTCTCATTCTCAGAGTAAACTAGAATGTCATCAATGAAGACAACTACAAACTTGTCCAACTCTGGCATAAAAACCGTATTCATCAGATACATAAAATATGCAGGAGCATTTGTTAGGCCAAATGACATAACAAGATACTCGTACAACCCGTATCTGGTAGAAAAGGCGGTTTTCGAAACATCTTGTGGTCTAATCTTTATCTGATGATACCCTGATCTTAGGTCTATCTTGGAGAACACTCTAGCCATAGCCAACTGATCAAACAGAACGTCGATATGAGGCAAGGGATATTTATTCTTGATGGTTACAGCATTAAGAGGTCGATAGTCTACACACATCCTGAGAGTACCCTCTTTCTTTTTCTTTACGAACAGTGCAGGACATCCCCATTCAGACTTACTGGGGCGGATAAACCCCTTCTTTAATAATTCTTCCAACTGTTTCTTCAACTCAGCTAACTCGTCCGGAGGCATCCGATAGGGTCTTCTTGAAATAGGAGCTGTCCCGGGGATCAACTCGATTCCAAACTCAACATCTCTATCTGGAGGAAGGCCAGGTAACTCATCTGGAAACACATCCGGGAACTCACACACTACCGGGATCTGGTGGATGAGAACAACTTCCATGGCACAGGTCACACTCACAAGGTCTGTTCTTTTAGGCAACGGTACCCGGAAAGTACCCTCTGCCTGGGGATCCTTAAGGGTAAGCATCCGACTGCTTGTATCTATGACTGCTCCCCAGTCTTTCATCCAATTCATTCCTATTATTACATCCAAAACTAGTCCAGGCATAACTACCAAGTTCACTCGGAACTTCCGACTACCTAACTCAAGGGTTGCCCCTCTAACCATCTTATTGGTTAACACATCAGCTCCTGCTGAACTTATGCGATAACCATAACTCAATTCTGTGCACAGTTGTTCATGCTTCCGTGCAAATGCTTGACTCATAAAAGAATGCGAGGATCCAGAATCAAAAAGAACAACTGCAGGGTGGTGGTTCACAAGAAACTTACCGGCAGTTACAGGCTCTCCCTCAGGAACTTCATCAACGGTGGTGTGGTGCACACGAGCATTGTAAGTCTGTTGCTTCTTTTTAGGCGGATAAGGGCAGAACTTTGAAAAGTGGCCTGGCTGACCACAGTTGTAGCAGGGCCCTTTCACTGTACCAGCAGACCCTATAGCTCCCTTGGAGTTGCTCTGTTCTGCAGCTGCGTTGGTCTTTATTGGCGGCACTGCCATCTTGTATGGCTTCTGGGGTCCCTTGTAGTTCTGGGTTTTATGCTGTGGCGGCCTGAACCTTGCACCAGGTGCGGACGGACGATAAGATGAACGATTTGTAGTGACAACTCTGGGCTGGGATGGTCCTGACTCAAACACCCTCTTGCGATTCTTGGATGCGGTATAGGCGTTATTGTTCTTTTCTTGCTTCAAACAATCACTGATAAAGTCGTTGAATCTGGTGCGGGTATTGCTACCCACATGCTTCATCATCTTCGGACTTAACCCTCTCTTGAAACTAGCAATCTTCTTTGCATCTGTGTCAACCATGTCGGGAGCGTAACGACACAAATTGTTAAAGGCATGCAGATACTGTGTCACAGTCTTGGTACCCTGATTCAAGGCTAAGAACTCTCCAAGCTTCATCTCAACCAACCCTGGGGGAATATAAACTCCCTTAAAAGCTTCAGTGAAATCTCTCCAAGTAATCTGGACATTGGGAGGAAAAGTGGTGCGGTGATGCTTCCACCACATTCCTGTCGGTCCCTGTAACTGATGTGCAGCATACTCTGTTTTCAGAACTTCTGTCAGCCTCAACACACGGAACTTATCTTCCATTGTGTTGATCCATTCTTCGGCATCGAGTGGCTCTGCTGCTTCCTTGAAAATAGGTGGCCTAGTATCCATGAAATCCTTGAAACTGCTGTACTGGTTCACCCCATGGCCACCACCTTGATTATTACCTCTCTGAACATTTTCAGCGATGGTACGCAGAAAATCTTCCATATTCCTCTGTGACTGTTCGGCATTGCGTTGACTTCCAAGGAACTGTGCGAAGAACATCTCTGCAGTGAGCGGCGGAGGAGGGGGCAAATGTGGCTCTGGCCGTGGTTCCTGATGGTTGACGTTGTTTGCACCACTTCCACCAGCTCCTGCACCGTTGCCACCAGTTTCAGCGGCTTCATACGTGGCACGGCGAGTGTTGGCCATCTGCAGATTTCAGCAACAAGCAATAATTGAGCGAAGTTGTAGAATTGTGTTCGAATGAACAATCATGCCATACTGAATTCATTGGAGAGAACAAGTCATACAAGAAAACAGAGGCGCAATAATTTCATTCCAATTAAACAACAGCACCAATTAAGTTACTTCAAATGCAACATCGCGTTCCATACAACCACGTTGCCAGCATACATACACTGGACTTTTATGCGTTCGGGTATCGCATACACAACCAAGATCCAAAAGGTCGTCAGTCTCAAGATCGAACAGGATACAACAGGATACATGGAAACCAAAAGAAGGCCATCGCGTCGAGCCTAGCTACTAACGCAGGACACTATCCTACTCCTCGGGGCCGTCGTCGAGGTCGGAGGCATCGCCATCGCTACCTTCAGCAGCAGCGTCATCGTCGATGTCCATCTGAGCGGCGTCCGGAGGAGCATACGGGCCCATCCCATTGTAGAGGGCGTGGAACTCTTCATGCAAGTTGGCATTGTACTCTTCTAGCTCCTCGACCCTCTGCCTCAGAAGGTCCCTCTCGTTCCAGGCTTCATTCCTTTCTTGCACTAGCTGTCCCATCATGCGGTCCGCATTTCTGTTGGCCTGAGTCAGCCTCTGTACCTGCTGCATGAAACTCTCGCCTCTCTCGAGAGCTCGGTCCCGCTGCAAACTCATGTCAGCCAACTGCTCCTGCAAGCTAGCTATGGCACGTGCTTGCGTTTTCTTCAGCTTCCTTGCTTCAAGCCGATCATCACCACGTAGGCCAGTCAAAGTCCAATAGGTATTTTCCAGACCTTGGTATGCTCTGATGGCTGCATACATGGCACTCATGGTGTGGTTGTCGCTAGCCCGTCCTTCACTGGGGCCTCTAACCAGGGCACTTCCTTGCGGCTGTACCCAAATGGCATCGCGAGGATCGTCTCTCGGAAAAGTACCGGCCAAAGCTGCTGCCAACTCATTGGGGAACCTGCTCATGATGTCTCGGATGACGCGAAAGGCTGCGCCCTCTGCACCCTCGGATGGAGTGCGTCCTTCAAACTCCAGATGCCAACCATCCCATTCTGGCGCATCACCAAGAGCAGGGACGGTGATTTCCACAACAGCAAGTCCATCCTCAGCTAACTGGCTCTCGCTCCAAGAGTAAACTGGCTCTTGACCCTCCGGGTACCCCACATCATGGAGCACTCTCCAAAGCAAGGTGGGCATGCCAAACTCGCTTAGAAAAGTGTCCATGTTGCGGTGCTCCCGCGGGGCCAGCTGACGATGGGGTGCTCTTCCGCCAGTGGACTTACGGGCAGTCTGCTTCGTGCGGGCCATCTGTAGCACAAGTTTTAAATTACCCGGTGAGAACATATTTTAGTTGAGGTCGCTTTTATCAAAATGGAATAATCCTTTTATAAGGGGAGGAATGCATGACATGAATGGAATGCACAGACAAAATGATACATGCACGAGTCTTACGTTCTCACAAACTTAGGAAATAAAGACATCTAACGGTGAATTCGGTGGCATACAACGATCTCTCATATACGTAACTAATTCGATCTACACGATACGCTGTTATGTACCTGCAGAAAATCCATTTCAGCCCATTCCCCATGAATGCATGAAAGCAGTAAATCTACCTACACGCTTTACACGAATCCCCAGATGCGTGTACAACGGTAGTAACTACCCAAACACATCGTCCTATTGACGGCATCGCCTCAACGGACGAAACACCCACACATGCGATACTTTCATAAAAACATGTGTAGAACATGTAATTATCCAAGTATCATATAAGCACTCTCCCTAGATCGGCGGTGTATCCGATCATGCTCTCACAGCTCACACTTACCGAAGCGTAGAGGTAACTGATCCATACATTACCACTCAATTAAGTGGCACTCATACAATAGCACGCCGTATGAGCAACGAAAAAGAAATATGGTGCAAGAACCCCAAGTTAGTACTTAAATAGCCACCTAGAGTCCTTAACTGGGCATACAGGATATGACCACTGGCACACTTTTAGTTTGAAAATCACACTTTTTAAACAGAATTTTGTTTTAAATACACTTATAAACAGTAATTACGCTAAACCTTGCTCCGATGCCAGCTGTAACAGAACCGCCCAATTATACGAGATTAAGTAAGAAAATCATCCAACGGACGGACAATTTACCAAACTTAAGCCCGTATAACCCGGTAGTCCGTGAAATCTCGACGGATTTCAAACCATTTCACATCACAGCCAAGATCGTACTAAGTTTAGCGATTACCGTCATAAGTTACATAGAAGTTCGCGGCACAAAATACATCGGAGTTTAAACATAGTTATTACAAACCAGTTTCGAATAAAAGTAGCGGAAGCAGTAGTTTAAAACACGCACGCACACATTGTTTTTAGATAAAGTGCCAGCTCGCGGTCATCTTCCAACAAAAGCATCAGGCGAGAAGTAGTGATTGACCATTGCCCATGGTCCTAAGCTTCGCCCATCGCAGGGTAGAGACAGTTGATACAATAACCATAGTACATCTGTCCATCTGCAACAAGTGGGAACAAAGCCCTGAGTACGAGAAGGTACTCAGCTAGACTTACCCGACAGAACCAAAGTAAAATGACACCAAGGATCATGATAGGCTTTTTGGTGGGGTAGCTGACTCATTTGCAAGAAAAGCATTTTTAGCTTAGCAGTTCTTTTACAAAAACATGTAATATTTTAATCTTTATCACCCTGTCCACTATGTTTGCACTTATGCTAGAGTAACCATGTAATTAAGCAAGCAAGGATTACCATTGATAATTAACAATAATTACCATGTCATTTTCCACATAACTATCCAAGTGTTTCATCAATATTACTACGATGAAGTAACTCAAGTCAAGTGTTCACTATCCAGTGAACGATGGCGATTCGAATCGATTATTGACCAGCTGGTAATTTATTCCTCACACAAACCTCACTCACCCGCTAAAGTGAGGTATTGGTCACCGAGTCAACCATTCAGGTAAAGTCGCGAGCTTGCCAGGAACCACATGTACCCAGGGACCGCCCGACTGCTCTTTGGCCTTATCATCGCGCCCCCCGTTTCCTGCCACTACTGCTCCGGTACAGTGCGTTGCGGGCAATCCACTCGGTCCGAATAATCTCCCAGCTTCGCGGTCGAAAGGTACTTTATTCGGCCAGCTAAATGTGAGGCATGCGTTCAACATGACTCGAGGCCCGACAACGGACGGTCCTTAATCGACACAGACGGAAGACACTACAGTCCCAAAACCCTGCAAACTTCCGTCCGGTCTCAAATTCATTTCAACACTTAGTTATTCTCACATGACATTCTTTCACATAATTCCAGGTAATCCCCTATAGCTCGCGGATGACAGGCAATCACCCGACTTCTACCGGTCTAAGCAAGCTAAGCAAGTATTGACCGCAGACACCAGGGTAACAAGGATCGGGTAAAACAAGGTGAAACAAGGTATAATGCAGCAACGTTTGCAAACAACTCCTAAACTTAATGCATCAGATTAAGTAAAATTAATAAATAATTATTTGCAAACCGAGGGAGAAATGCTCCGGGGCTTGCCTCGCTCAAAGGAGCTGGGACGGTGATCGGAGCACTCCGGAAGCTCTTCACCGGTCTCCTCTTCTGCTTCTGTTGGCTCCGGTTCCGTCACCTCGGGCTGTTCCTCTGCGTCCTCGGGAACTACTGCCGGAACCACTTCCTGCGATCCTGTATGATGCAGAAATATGAGTGCAACATGCATAGATGCATTGCAGAGGTGACATGAGATGATGATGATGCGGAATGCATGCGATGTAATGAGTATGTTACGTTATCGGATTACGTGGAACTTATGATTCTTCTACAAGGTAGTCTACGTCATCCAAGAACATGTACTCGAAAACTACCACCACTATTCTCTACCATGCAAGAGCACTTGAACACTCAAGATGCTTCAAAGATACACCAAAGTATATTTTACTAACTATCTTTTCATTAAGAATGAATGGAAACCCTAATTAGCCCTATGGTTGAACAGCAACACATATTTTAGTAGCTCAGAAAAATCTTAGAAAATTACAGTGGATTACTAATATCAAGAATAGCCTGACACAAGATTTTTACTGCATTTGGATTACTAGAACTAACTAAACAAAAATAACAAACTGAGGCCCAAAATGGAGATTTAAAATACTTTACATTATGAAAAGTATCAAACAACAGATTTAGGAATTTTCCTACTATCTACTCCCTAAACAAACACTATAGAAAAATTATCACTTGCATGTTTTATTCAAATTTATTTAAATAACAAAAATAACAAATATTAGTGATAGAAAGCATTTGAACTACAACTATACATTTTTCTACAGAACAGACATGATATAAAATTTTCCCTAGCAAATAGAGGGCACACAAAGATTAACAAACTTGGAACCACATTTTTCTGATTTTTCTACATTTTCTTATCAATTTTTCAAGAAAACACCAATTTCAAGGATTAAATAAAACACTACAGAAAAGTAATGGAATATTAGCATGCAACATTTTTATATCGTAGATCTGATTCAAATGAGTACATAGAAATTTATTTCACCATTTTTGGAGCTAAAATGACCAAGAAAACATTTTCCAAAGTGTTTTTCATCAAGAATAATAAAAAGAAAAAATGAAAACGGATTTATTTAAATGGCGTTGGGCCGGCCTGAGAAAAACGATCGGCCCACGGCTGCCGTGGCCCATCTCGCACGCGCGGGGGAGGAGACCGAGCCGGCCTGCTCGGGCTCGGCCCGCAGGCACGGTCCAGCCCACCGAGAGAGGGGGGGGAAAGACCCGAGCGCGTCGCGTCGCCGGCGTTCCCGGCATCGACGTCGCGGCGGCGGTCACGGCCAATCGGCCGGCTCCGGCCAGCCCGTGACCCACCAAGACGTGCAACACGGCCGCCAAGGAGTGGCCAACACATGAAGACGGTGCGGGAGGGTAGAGAGATGGCGGGTGAGGCGGTGGAGAAGCGCGGCTCGTCGGCACCGTCGCGGTGGCGCGGCGAGGCGAGGAGGAATTGAGCCCTACCGTGGGCGGCGAGGGAACGGCGATGCTTGTTCGGAGGAGGGAAGGACGGGGCGGAGCTCGGTGCAAGATGGATTTGACGGTGGTGGACTGCCGACGTCGAAACGGGGGAGCGAAGTCGGAGCTCGCGGCGGCGAGCCGTTCGCCCGCTCGGTTGGGAGAGAAGGAGTGGCTGGCGAGCGAGGGGGGAAGTGAGGGAGCGAGGAGGGCTCGGGCAGGCGGTTTTGAGTGCGCTCGCGCTGGCGGGAGAGCAGAGCGAGGGCGACGCGCGGCGAGCGGCGGCAGCGCATGGCCGACACGCGGCGAACGCGCCCTGCCGCGGCGGCCAGCGAGGCGCGGGCGCGCGCGGGAGGAGGAAGGAGGCCGGGTGGTTTGCGGGCCGGGCCGCCTGCGTCGCGCGGGCGCGCGCGCGGCCGGCTGGGCCGGGTGGCTTCGCGAGCGGGCCGAGAAGTGAGGCCGCGGCCTGCTAAGGCGAAAACTCATTTTTTTAAATTTTCAAAAATTAATTCAAATGGATTTCAAACTTCAAACTACATTTTGAACAAGAGGAAGACATTTTCTGGAATTGACCCAAAAATAAAAGTTGCTCAGAATTAAATTCTCTACAACTTTGATTAAGGGGCCAACTGAAAATTCTTGATAGATTTTGAATGACAGAATAAAAGCTAAAATAGGGGATATTTTTGAATAATTTTCATGAATATTTTTGAACAAGTTTTGACAAAATTTGAGTCATCTAGTTGCTCCAAAAATTGAACTAGGGTTCCAAGTGATGTAAAAATTATAGTTGCAAGGCTTTTGATATAATGTGATTATCATATTAATATAATTCATCACATATATTATTTTCAAGCTTTTATTTTAATCAAATTATAATTTATCACACATGATTATAATGATATGAATGCTGTGCAATATGATTGTTATGCAAAAATGCATTGCGTAACACTGGAGTGTTACAGAATGAGAAGTATATATAGGTTCAACAAGAAGGCAAACTTGATGATATTCCACATATTGTTCAAGTGAAGGCCAAATTGTGCATTATTGTATTGGAAGATTATGGAAATAATCTAGTTCAAGCAAAAGACAACAATGCAAATGGAATCATTAAAATGGCTTCTGTGGTGGGATATCGTAACATCATGTGAAAGCAAGCATATTTGGCAAATGGCAAAAGAGACATGAGTTGATGATTTTGGATTGGTCTCAACGATGGCTTGCTTTGCATGAACAAGAAGAGTTGGACAGTGGATTAGCCTTGATCAAGGATTGAAGAATGAATCAAGAGTGCATAAGTGAGAAAATATCAAGCAAGGATGAAATGACAAAGGAGATAATGTATAATGGATATATAATGTTCTCTACATTGGTTTGCTTGTATGGATAAAAATTGAGAAAATCACTTTACATTAATATGATCAAGCTAGAAGTATAAAGATAGAGATTGATGTGAGTGTTAGAAGTGTCAAGCCAAAATGAAGAGGATTTAAGGAATCGTGAATTGGCTTGACCATATTGATATTGATCCATATATGTCTCTATGTGAGTCAAAGTAAAGCTTGATTGATCTCAACATTCTTATCTAGAAGATATTCAAGCAAGGATCACAATAATAAAGAAATGGTTTTTCAATGGATACTTGATATGATGTGACTTGAGTATGGCTTGATAAGGTGAAGATAGCAAGAAAAATGCTTCAAGGGACTAAGCGGAGATGAAGGGCAAGCGATGGTTTGAGGACCAAGGTACCATGGATAAGGTAAAGAAGAGAGTACTTGCATTTAATCGAGGAATTAATCGAGCTATGAGGAGTCATATTGTGTTGAGGATCAAATCATTAGTAGAAGTGACTTGAAGCCATGAGGTGAACTCATATGTATAGAAATGGTTCAAGTCACATGCTCAAGGTATGTTTGCTCGAAGAGATGAGACAAAGAAGATGAAAAAGCCTTTATGAAGTAATATTGAGAAAGAGGATAATACATTCGATGGTGGAAATTGCAAAATAACAAAAGGTAGCGGCAACCGGCTCAATGGCGTTTATAATTCTTTGATACTTTGAATTTGAGTTTAGGTATGCAGTACTATAAAAGGGGACACAATGCACAAGCTTTAATGTGTAACCAAGTGCTCATTTTACCCACTAAAATATCCTCCAACCATTGCCAAGACAGCCAACTATTCAAATCTTGACCTTTGTTGTCCTAGCAGGTGCGGCAGTGCCACACCTTGAGAGCGGTGCGGCACTGCCGCACTTAACTGACCATTAGGACCAAGAAGGTATTTATACCTTCTCTTCTCCCTCCAATGGTCATAAGGTTCAGAGCGACCATTCTCTCCCAGGTGCTTAGACAATAGCTCTCTCCCTCTGTCTCACTCAATTGGAGCCCCCCAAGCTTCTCTCTTTGATTCCCTTGCAAATCCATGAGAGTTTGAGCCTCCAAACTGCATTAGAGAGCAGACCCATCTGTTCTTCATCTCCTAGAGCACTTGGTTCATGTTCAAGCTGGTGGATTGTGTTTGTTACTCTTGGAACTTGCTCCTAGTCGGCAAGAGCATCGCCCATGAGCTTGCCAACTCATGTGGCAGCCCCGGGAGGTTTGTAATCACCTCAATTAGCTAGTGAAATCACCCCTCACCTCAAGAGTTAACTCTCCTGACTTGAGAACAAGGAAAGGGTTGAAAGATACCTAAAGCCTTTGTGGCGACCTCAACAATGTGGACATAGGCAAGACTTAGTGGCGAGCTGAACCACAGGATAAATCGGTGTCTCACTTGTGTTCTTGTGATTTGCATTGCTTCACTTGTATTTATGGTGATTCTAAGGTTTGGTCTCGATCTACTTATGCTTAAGCTTCTGTTAACATCCAGGTGGTGAAACAGGCTCTACTCTACCCCAGGAAGCTTATAAGTTTACCTGATCTAAATTTCCTTGGATAGATTTTGAACTGTGCACTCGAGATTGTCTGCGGTGTGGCAATGCCGCTGTTTGTGTGCGATAGTACCACTCTGGAACTGATAGCAGTTTTTGAATTGCAATATTTGTGTTCCACTCGATCTACTTGTTTGTGAGTGCAGGTACTTGGTGAACTTGTCATTGGACATTTCTAGCACATCTCCACCAAGTTTGGTCTGCGTTGGACTCTCCACAGGAGTGAGGCACTGCTACATTCAAGTGAGGCAGTGCCGCACCTAGAGTTTAACTTCGACTCGAGTTTGTTTTTAAAATAGGACTTATTCACCCCCTCTAGGCGACATCAAGGTCCTTTCACATCGCAGTGCTCGTAATTTGCAATAGATTTTAGCATATGGGTGTATGTAGGCATGTTACTATACACCTCATCGTATCGGTCAGGTACTTAAGGGATAGAAGCCATGTCTTCCACAAGGTCATTGTCTTGGACATCGTCATCAACTTTCTCATCTGAAATGACATTAAAGCCGCAATAGTTTAGATAAAGTAGTAGAAGATTTGATTTCTATTCGGTCTTTTTGCACAAATACCTTGCCCAGTAAATAGGTATCCCTCATCCTCTTCTAATATATCTCCCTCATCATCATCTATGACTACCAAAGATACGTGAGTTAGTAGAGCTACGGGCAAAAATAAACAAAGGAGTTCAAATGGTTAATAGAATGTAAGAAAATAGTGTAAATTACCACTGTCATCAAATAGTGGTGTCGTCGGTGCGTCCAACCTAGGCGGAAGGCTAGGTCCTGTCCTTTCTGATAATTATGTAATGACCATGGTTAAGTTATGTATAATATGATATATAATTAGGTCACCTAAATGGGATAACGAGGCATCAGTACTTACCGTTGTTGGTCACGACTGATTGAGGCAAGGGCGTGTTAACATCCACTCGGTCTTCAGCAATACATTCACAATCATCAAACAATGGTGTCGTCAGTGTGGCTGATGTAGCTTGAATGTTGGGTCCTGCATTTTCTATTAATAATGAAAAATGACCAAGGATCGGTTAGGTATAATATGGTATACAGGTCACCTAAATGGGATGATGAGGCATCAGTATTTACTGTTGTTGGTCACGTCTAATTGAGGCAAGGGTGTGTTAACATCCACTCGGTCTTCAGCCATGCACTCACCATCTTTATTAGATGCCCTTGTGTTCGAACCAATGCGACGTCAAACATCTTGTTACGACGGGTCAACAATGCATGTCTTTGCCCAAATGGAACATGTGATCTATGTGTCATATGGCTAGGCAGTAACTCATTGCATCCTTCATCATCGGCCTCCTCCCGAGGTGGAAGAATATAAAGAGGTGTTGTATTAGACTCTGGAATAACCCAATCACTGGATTTCACCATGGATCCATGAGTTCCAGATGCGCCCGCAGTGGGCCACACAAGCTTAGGAATAAATAACAGGTTCTCCATAGCGATAGACTTTGTGTGTAGGGTGTGTTTCCGCATCTCTCTAAATTTTTGTTAGCTATTTTCAAGGCATTCTTACGCTTGGGATCACTATTACATAGCCTTTGACTCACGCCTTGCTTCCCTTTGTTTGGGTGTCATATTTTTGCATCTCTCACTAAAGTACTTACTTCGTGATGTACTTTGCACACATGTTTTATCAGCATAGGTAGTAGGGGTATTGATGAAATCAATTATGCTCTCCTGTGCTGTAGTCTTCGTTTCTGTCTCATCTATCAATGTAATCATATAAATGCAACCATTAGTTTTATTGAGTAATTATTGCAATATCTTTTTCAAGGAACTAAAATATTTCAGCATCTTTAATTACATGATGATCGAGTCGACATATTCTCATCAATATATTGTTGGTATGATAGGAATCATTCCTATGGAGCCAATCATCTGTTTCAACAAGATCCACATTTTCCTTATTTGATGCAGTGTTATTATCTACAAAATATTTACACATAACATATATCTATAAGAAAAAAAATACATGTTACTTCATCAGTACATGACAGTGTTAATATATTAGGATGCATTACAACTGGTAGTTCCAATAACATGTTGCTTTTTTCTTTGATGATAGGCTTCACGGTGCTTCTTATTAATTGCATCCTTGTGTTGTTGTCATCAAGCTCTATCCCTTTCCCTCTTACGTTCTTTAGCATCGACTCCAGTTAAATTTGAATTAAGTAAACATACACATAGTACATGCCATGTAATATTTGATACGATGTTATTATATTACCTTCTTTGGAGGTGTTAGTCTTGTCTCCCAATGGTGCACGGGAATTATCATCCATTGTATGAATCTATAATAGAATAATGCAATTAGCACTTAAAGGCTATAATGAAAATCAGTATTGAAATCAACTAAACATGTGTTCAGCGGTTTTGCAACAATTGGATTAGTGTGAGTGAAATAGGAATTGAAATTACAAAGGTTTAATTTGGTCAGAAAGCAAGTTGTTGGGTTGAGACAAATTTATATGGCAGATGGGGCATGCATCCTTTTTCAGTCAAGACGGTTGCTAGCATTAATATTGTTGAAAGTTTAAATTGAATATTCAGATGGCATCACAATATAAAATAAAATTCCATGTATCTATAACTCATCCATAAGTCACCATACATATTTAGTCGAGAGGAAAAGAACTATTACAAAAAGCATGCCACATATTCTGTTGCATAAGAACCAGTATGCACACTCTGCACACAGAACATATGGTTCATTTTTGTGAGAAATAACATCACTCAATTGTAAAGAGCTAGAATTGTAAAGTCAACTTGTTAATGCAGTATTTCAAAATTAGCGAGAAAATCATAGACATTATACCTCTGGATGCCCAGATCAACGAGCTCCTTGATGGTGACGTCGAGCGCGCTGCGCACGGCCTTGGGTGCGGGCACCCAGTCTCAAGCACTGCTACGCCGATATGCAGGTTGAAGTGAATCTAGTTTCCTGATTTCTTGGACAAACAAAGATAGTCATTTCAGTAAAGATATTTCTGTGTGGAGCATCTTGCAAAATAAGACCCTTCATGCTATTTCATTACTACTCCCTCCATTGCACAACAAAAATCCAAAGTCGTTATCCATGCATAGACCACTGCACCAAGCAAATCATGGAAGAGGCAATAGAAGGTGTTTAACAGATTGTTGTATCACTAACATAGGGCAACAAAAAGGATCACTTAACAAATTGTCGATAGTCAAATCATGAAAGAGGCAATAGAAGATGTTTCATTCAATAGGGCAACAAAAACAGAATATAGCTAGCACTTTGTGAAGGGTAAGAACTGTAAACCATGATAGTCCATTAAAAATTGGTGTCAAATGCACCATATCACTATAAAATTTGGTGGCTATTAGTTTGTTACAGAGGTATGAGGCAACAGAAAAAAGAAACAAATATCAGAAGCAGGATTTAGTACTTATTATCAATTTGTAGAACCATAGAAGTATAATATTGAAATCCTAGTCAAAAATTGGTGCCCCTTTGTTGTAGGATTAAGCATATCAGGTGAGGTTAGTCATTAGAGAATGCTTTGTTTTCCTAAGAAGAAATTTATAGGTCCACAAAGGATTATTTGCAGCGAAGCAAAGGTAATCGAGCAATGAATAGACTGAATGAACCTGGTCTATCTAGGACACCAAATCAAGCAACTATGTTTGAAATGCAGGGAATAAAGAACGATGTTTCAAAATGTAGCCTCTCTGATGTCGCCAACCATTTATATATACATGATGTAAGTTACTAATTAAAACATTCTGAAACAGATTTTTTGCCCTAGGAAGCTGGGCAGTTGTATAGACTATAATTCTTAGCTTACATGCAAACTTGACACAATGACGATTTAATGAGGTGATACTAACTAATCTAAATTGAATGTTGGATATGATATATCTCTGTTGCAAAGCAAGAAACCAACTTTCATTTCTATTTCTTAGTCTATGTCAGTTGATTGCATAGCACTTCTCCCATGTGCACCTGGCACCTGCGGCCTTAGTTGGCAGCCATTTGGAGTTCTGACTATGTTTGTAAGTTGGAGAGATGTGAGGGGAAATTGTTGAATTCAAAGTGTTTGCATTTCACCTTAATAACCTACTCAGAACTTAGAATAATTGCTTGTGTTTTTGTGGCTAAAACAGGTTACATAGTAATCTTAAAAATTTTAGCTCAATGAATGAGAAAGCTCAAGAAAGAATGATAGATTAACTGCACATCGTCGAAGTGCAGTGTTAATTGCTATCTTGCTCCAATTTCTGGGATGTATTGTTGTCAACTACTGACAAAGACACCTATGCTGCATAAAGTGATAAATCCATCTAAAGGATATACATACAAGAAAGTTTATGAGCTCAAGTTTTTAGATTTTGTCATGAGAAAAGAAGAAAATGAATATGGAGAAGGAGTGAACATATGGATGAAACAAATCATTTGCTTATCTACACATTTATTGACACCTGATCTTCTATATTCTTTCAGTGTCAATATTCTTAAAGGGTATCATTATCATTAAGCTGGATTTGTGACAAGTGGAAGATCAAGTTAGAATCAGTTCTGCATTACTCTGTTGATTTTATTTGCTTTATCTGACAAAGAAATCAGATATCGAACTAGAGTACACACAATTATCTAGCAATGATGGACTGAATCTATATAGAAAAATCTTGTGCTTAGTGCTACTCTTTATCAACTTCAGTTTCTAGAAAACCTTGATTCTAGATTTAACAAGATAGATTCTTAAGAAGCAGAGCAGAAGTCAGATACAGTTATGAAATAAGTATGACAGAAGTACAAGATAATGGACCTGAAAAGGCTGCAACAACAACTATTTTTCTGGGCACCTCCTTGATAGTCGGAAGGATCTTTTGGGCAAATCATAATTAGCTGGCATCACAAATGAATTATTACCAGCTGACTGCAGGTAACAACAAACAAAAAGGAAGCTATGTCAGAGGCTATGTCCATTGCTCCAATGTTTGACACACCCTCCTGAATAAAAACAGGCTTTGTGGTTTCCATTTGTTCAGAGGCCATGTTATGCAAGCAAGCATGCCAATAATAAAGTTGTGTAATTTTCACTTTAATTCAGACTATCCAATGAAACAAGGGAAGGGACTTCTGACCCATGATAGAAACAGTGCAAATACCTTACTTTTATTTTTTTGAAATGGGAAAATAACTCACTAAATAAATAAGATGCTAAAACATATTAGAACATTACCTACACTTCTTTGATCTCATACTCTGCCCCTCGCTTCAGGACACAACTATCGATGCGGGATCCACGGGGTTCCCCAGCAATGTAACTATAGGCCATTGGCCCTGGCCTGGCCCACGGGCAGAAGCGAGAAGAGGTGCAACGTTTGCTACACCGACTCTGGGTAGAATAGGCCAGACTAGCTGGATTCCTATGGAAAGTACCTTCTGTATTTAGTTTACGACACCTTCTTTGGATCCGACTAGGATTGTAATCGCACCACAGCCTTCTCTATCGATATAAAGAGAGGCTACGGGCACCCCTGTAACAAGGGACGACACAATACAATCAATCCAACGCAAAAGGCTAATGCCGACTGGACATAAGGTTATTATTCGATCACGATCGAGGGCCCAAACCAGTATAAATCGATTGTCTCCGCGTTTACCATCGAGTTCTAGCATGCGCCGAAGTCTAAACAACTGTCCTAGGTACCCCCGTGGTAGGCTATCGGTGGTCAAACACTGACAGCTGGCGTGTTAGGTAGGGGCTTGCGGCGCAATCGCGATCAAGAGCTCTACGGATTTCAATGACATCACCTTTCCAATGGGATCAATCTTCATCTTCGGATCATGGATTTGCGAGGCGGACAGTGAGGGCAACCTCCATGGATGTCTCATCAAAGTTCAGAAGGCCCATAAGGAAATCAATCTTTCGACAAGATCAACCGAAGATTTTTCTGAAAGATTCCCATGCCTTACGGTGTTCGAATCGACTCAGGCTCCGACGACAACTAGTCTCAACTTAGTATCTGGGTCGAATCCCTCTTCGGGGTCCAATCCAGGTTCTTTTAGAGATGAACCGGGTTCTTTTTTGATTGGACTCCGGAACACAGCGTCAACTCCTAAAGAGATCAACTTGAACCTACTTCAGGTTTCTTCCAGAAAGTTAAGTCGCCTCCCAATCAGACTTAATAACATGGCAAGGGCGTATCAAGACTTACTCTGAAAAGCAGCCAATCCAGTACGAAGGCTACGTCTTACCGGGGCGCAGGAAGGTCTTGTATTAACCGTGACATCTAAAGATTGCCTAGTCCATTGGCCGGGTACTTTCCCCCAGAACAGCAATACTCGACTAGTTGAAGAAGCTATCACTCTACCCTACCAGAAAGGTGGTGCACTCCGCGATGCCAACGCTCCAACTAAAGTCATCAGCAACTACAACAGGGTAGGCTGATGTCGGACCAAGAAGTCTTTATGATTCGGCGGTCACCACCGATGCCACCAACTGCACCCGACATCAGGTCTTTAGATGAATTAGAATCAAACATATCGCCCAACGCCCCTGAGTACGATGGCGAGTCTGAGGGCCAGAAATGAGCTAGAGAAAGGATGAACAAACTAAAAGAAGGTTGCAGATGCTGTGTCAGGCAACGAAAAGAAGCATGGGACACGTACGAAGTAAAGCTGGCCGAATACAACAAGAGGAAATTAGAGAGAGAAGCCAAAGAAAGACGCGCAGCCAGAGCACACAGAGCTCCTTACGACATGATACGATAAGCACTAGAAGAACTCGAAGCGATCTCGCATCCCAACGAGGAACAAGAACAACTCCAAGAAGTTCTCCGGACAAGACCTCAAGGCGCATGGCGGAAGAACTCATTCCAAGATCCCCGCTAGGACAGTGTCACATGAACAAGAAGCACAAAGACAAAGGAGGTCTGCATTTAAAAGGCTAGGACCAAACAGGAGCCAGAATCGAGAGAAGGGGAGAGACCACACCCAAAGTAATCAAGTCGGGCATCCGAGAGAAGAGAGGAGCAGTGCATCTTACGACTCATCCCTATGATTTCTTCCTAGGCTAAATGATAGCTGGCAGGAAGGGAGAGCTAAATCAGAACACAGAGAAGCCAAAACGCACGATAGGTTTCCATGTTTTTCAAGGCGACTTGCTTCAGTACGACTGCCTCACAAGTTCAAGCCGTCAAACCACTCCAAATATGATGGGAAGACCGAGCCAAGGCAGTGGCTCAGAATCTACTCACAATTAATTGAACTAGCCAGTGGAGACGATGATATCAAGGCATTGTTCTTTCCTATGACCCTAGAAACCATTTCCCTCCAGTGGTTCGATAAATTGAACTCGGGGTCTATTAGAGCCTGGGAAGACTTGCAAAGAGCCTTCTGCAAAAAATTTGCGGGCATCATTACGCACAACATCATGCATGCAGAGCTAAAAGAACTCAAGCAAAAGGGAGGTGAGAGCCTCAGAGATTATTTCGATGTTTTGGAGAATTACGTGCCCAAGTGCATGACATCAATGAACGAGAAGTGATCGAAGCCTTTTCTCACGGGATCATGGCTAAATGGCAACTTCAAGATTTCTGCAAAGAGAACCCAAGGAACAATGAAGAATTCAGACACGCGGTAGAAAAGATGATTATGGCAGAAGAAAAGATGAGGGAAAGATTCTTGGACAGAAATAATCGAGAAAACAACAGAGATAACTCGGATAGGAGGAATTTTTTAAACATCGAACATCCAGATAGGAAGCGTGGACCAGACAACACCGTCGCCATGGTTGACAAGACAAAAAAGTTTTTAAAATTTGGGAGGTTCGAAGACATTGAGAATATGCATTATATATGGCACCCGCAAGGAAACCACACAACAGGAGATTGCCAGATCTTCATTGATCGGTACGCAAGAAAAGGAAAAAATAAGGAAAAAGAAGAGGATAACAAGAAGAAAGACAAAGACAACATGAAAGATAAAAGATTCCAGCAGCCAAAGGGAACAGTTGAAGTAATCTTCTCTGGAGTTCCTGGTTCTAGAAGCAAGCACCAAGACAAACTGGCTCTCTACAGCATCATGGCGGCTAAACCAGCCGTCCCAAGGTATCTGAATTGGTCACAATACCCAATTTAATTTTTAAGAGAAGATCAATGGACTAGTGTTGGAAATGCTGGCCTATATCCACTAGTCTTAGATCCAACTATAGCAGGGATGACAGTCACCAAGGTCTTAATCGATGGAGAAGCTAGACTCAATATCATATTTTCAGAAATGCTAAGGAAGATGGGGCTAGACTTTGCCAGGTTGATTACCCCAATAGGGGTGCCATTCTATGGAATAGTACCCGGCAATGCTGCTGATGAGTACAGGCCCGATCTTCCGAGAGGTAGCTGGTAAGTTCGATTTGTGGAGATCTCAACGTTGGCGATCCAGCTTCAAATCAGACACAATTCGAACCCTGCAACTGTTACACCACTGCTCCGTTGGTTATCAACCAAGCACAACTTGATTGACCTCGCCAAGAAGGCTTTTCCTGCAAGCGAATCAAAGAGCACAAATAAGAAGGTAAAACACGCAATCTGAATTTGCAAATATGAATTATGCAAATATCAATAGAGGGTTTGAGAACTCGGTTCCAAAGGACTAATCGACACAGTGGAGGAGATCAAGAACAGGGGCCCTGGATCACTGTAAAAGGATTTGTCACCACAGTTACAATGAACGATTCAGTTTCTCGATGGAAAACTAAACTCTAAACAAAACCCAATTGTCTAGCAGCGGTGGCGGCTGTGTTTATAGTCTAAGACTCAACCTAGGGTTGGGGGCGGCCAGGGGTTGGATGCCCACAACTTGGGTTTAAGGCCCGACACGATACATGGCCAAGTTGGCC
Source organism: Saccharum hybrid cultivar R570 (assembly GCA_038087645.1). Classification (NCBI taxonomy): domain Eukaryota; kingdom Viridiplantae; phylum Streptophyta; class Magnoliopsida; order Poales; family Poaceae; genus Saccharum; species Saccharum hybrid cultivar. The sequence continues at coordinate 21,083,885 of JAQSUU010000106.1, read as the reverse complement.
CAAATAGGTGACGCAGCACCTTGCCATGGTCACACAGAATGATCCACGGACCTTCTGGAGTTGGGACCAGATACAAAACGACAGCATCATCGTCCCCTTTCCAACGCATCTAAGAACGCCCTGTTTCAATGTCATATGAGAAAGTTATGACCGAAATAGTGACGACGTGTCTGCTGAATCCGAGAGTGACGTGGCAGCTGAGTTGGGGATGAATTGCAACTTGGGGAAGACCATAGTGTCGGTGTGTCCAGCGTGGCGATGTCCTCATCATCTGCTATGCCGCTCGGACAAATCACTCTGTCAGTTACATTTGGAACACAGACTAATTACCGAACTAAATTCATTCAGTTTGAAGTCGCGGAGTTTGAGGCATCATATCATGCCATCCTTAGGAGACCAGCACTTGCCAAGTCCATGGCTATACCTCACTACCCAGATCTCCTGCTCAAGATGCCAGGGCCTCACGAAATACTCTCCCTCCGGGGCAACTTGAAGCGCACTTTCGATTGTGACATTCAAGCAATCCAAATCGCAACCAAAGCGCAGGCGGCCAATGGCAGAGAAGAAATTACCACCATCGCTGCACAAATGAACACGGAAGAGTTAGAGATCCATGCGAAAAAGCCTTGCGTCCTTGCACCACCAAAAGAAACCGATGTAAAGAAAATTGACCTGGGTACTGGTGATCCCGAGAAAACGGTGACCATTAGTGCCCACCTCTTGGCTAAATAGGAACTCACGCTCACCAACTTTCTTCGGGACAACAAAGATATCTTCGCCTGGAAGCCGGCCGACATGCCAGGTGTCCAAAGAGAGTTGGTTGAACATAGAATCGATGTCAATGAAGGTTGTAAACCAATCAAACAACGGCTAAGAAGATTTTCACCAGACAAGAAGGGATCAATCAAAAAAGAGATTACAAAATTAATGGCAGCCGTGTTTATAAGAGAAATTCTTCATCCAGATTGGCTAGTGAATCCTGTTCTAGTATAGAAAAAGAACACAGCTGAATGGCATATGTGCATCGACTACACGGATCTCAACAAACATTGCCCAAAGGGCCCGTTTGGGTTACCACGAATTGATCAAATTGTCGATTCAACGGCAGGATCCGCCCCACTATCTTTTGTCGATTATTATTCAGGGTATCATCAAATCATATTAAAGGAAGAAGACCAGAGCAAGACATCTTTCATCACTCCGTTCGGTGCTTATTGTTATAAAACCATGTTCTTTGGACTCAAGAACGCCGGCACCACCTATCAAATAGCTATCCAAACATGCCTCGGTGAACAGATTGGTGATAATGTGGAAGCTTATGTCAATGACGTAGTGGTAAAGACAAAGAACCTGGACATGCTAGTCGAAGACTTGAAGCAAACTTTTGAAAACCTAAACAAATGGAAGTGAAAATTGAATCCAAACAAGTGTGTTTTCGGGGTAATATCTGGATAACTACTCGGATTCCTAGTCAGTAATCGAGGAATAGAAGCAAGTACTAAGCAGATTCGAGCCATAACAAGAATGGGACCCCCGCGCTGTGTAAAATATGTGCAAAAAACTGTCAGGAAGCATGGCGGCCCTCAATCGCTTCATCTCATGACTCGACAAAAAGGACTCCCGTTCTTCAAGTTATTGAAAAAGACAGGCAAGTTTGAGTGGACAGAGGAAGCCAAGGAGGCTTTTAAAAGCCTTAAGGTGTACCTCACCTCATCACCCATACTCACACCGCCTAAGAAGTACGAAGACATAATGTTATACATTGTGGCAACATTTACGTTGGTTAGTGCAGCAATCGTGGTAGAAAGACAAGAAGAAGGGCATGTATACACAGTACAGCGGCCGGTATACTACGTCAGCGAAGTTCTAACACACTCAAAAATACGATATCCACAAGTACAAAAACTATTCTACGCCCTCCTGATTACTTCTTGCAAGCTACGACACTACTCGAAGGCCACAAGATTACTTTGATAACAGATTTCCCTCTTGGAGACATCCTACACAATAGAGATGCGACATGACACATATCAAAGTGGGCAGTAGAACTCGGAGCTCTAAATGTCAATTTTGCTCCGTGGAAAGCAATAAAATCACAAGCACTCGTAGACTTCGTGGCCGAATGGACAAAAATCCAGCAAACCGCGCCAGATGCCTGTTGATATTTGGTAACGCAATTAGGAAATGATCCGCAAGCGCACGGATATCGGTGAGCACTTCACCCAGGATGTTATCCAGAGTATCGTATTTATTTTTTTACCACTAGGAGAAAGCGTGCATCTGACTAACCAAATCTATTACTACTAACCTTTAGGCTACAACCACTGTGATTTGATGTGAGCGATGTATAGAGAAGACTGCAACTGCACTCTCGTTCTAACCTTGGTAAGGATGATCTACTGCTCTATTGGGGAGGCTCACGGAATCTAGACACCTCAAAGGATGTTCGACCCGCACCTATAAACCCTATCGATCCTGCTAACGGGATATGGAATACAAAGGTAGCTACGGAAATGTCACGTTCCTCGCTACTACCACGGTCCGGCTAGACAGGGGATATCTATGAGTATCCTAGCCCAAACACCTCGTTTACGCTAGAGATGATTACTCTAAACTCTACGCGAAGAGATTAAAGTAAACTCATAAACCAAAGAACAATAAAACAAAGAACTTACTAGAATTTAGAAGTCGAAATACTGAAGAATCATAGGAGCAAGCCTCGGGTTAGGAGAACTTGATCCTACAGGTACAACCTCGAAGTAGTCACCGACAGGCCGGGCTTCCTTCGATCTATACCTCCACTCTATCTCTCTCAATCTAGAAGAACTAAGTCTAATCTCACATTGGATGCTAAGCCCTAATGAGGTGGGAACCCTAAGGGAACCTCTCTCTCTGAATCCTCTCTGGAAAATATGAAAATAATGGACTTGGATTCTCCTCTCTAGGGGCCAGGGGTCCTGCTTATATAGTCCCTTCAAGTGAACCTGGGCCGTCGGATCAAACCGACATTAATCGCACGGTTTTCCTTGATCCTTTAGGTCGGTGGGGCATAATCCACGAGACTCATCCTGATTGGTTGCAGACCTAGGGCGGGCGCCCCAGGGTCTAGGGTGGGCGCCCTGGTCCCGGGCCCGTTCGGCCTCCCGTTCGATCCCGTGGCTTCTGGAGTCTTCTAGATGATAGAAAATCGGTGAACACGTTAATATCTCTATGTAATTCCGACGTGTGGGCCTTTTCTTTGTATTTCCTGATAACCCCTTGCAGAAACAGATAAACAACAAAACTCGTGGAATTCTGTCAGATCAAACCCTAATTCTAGGTGTTGCTTGCATATAGGTCCTTTTCCTTATTTATTGGATAATTAAAATTGATACTTAAGAACCGTCAACAAACACCCCCATACTTAGGCTTTTACTCATCCTCGAGAAAAGGATGGTTTAGAAAAATAACTGGGGTTGAAACATTGTAAAGCATTCTTTTTATACCTGCAGGGTGTTGTGAATGTCCACTGTGCACTGTAGTCAGGGAAATATATGGTTGAAGTAGAGATCCTTTCTTCTCATCCTGTCACTTGGAGTTTTTATATATTTTTGAATAGAAAACTTAGCATACCTTTATCCTCATAGGGGCTCTCAGATCACTCATTTATCTTTTGTATATCTTACTGAGGCTGTTTTAATTTGTAGAAATTCTCAAGCATACTTACTTTGCATATATTGCCTGGGTCAAAACGGGATCCGAGGAGAGGAATGCCATACTCTTAGATCAAGACTTTGAAAATTAAAAACTTGTCAACTCTTACTGGCATATTGCTTATTAGAGGGACCATGGCTATCATTTTTTTTTCATCTCATTTTTTCAGGTGGATACTGAGGTACCCCTAATTCTACTTCCGGACACTTGTCCATTTTTCTGCGAGGTTGTCGAGCACTTGCTCCTTTTTATTTCCTCAAAATATATTTTTGCATAGCCCATGCCTCTAATGCAATAATACTTCGGAAGAGTGAATCTTTCTGAATAAAAATGTCTTGATCTTGGGAGCATGATAAATCTCTCAACAAGGGTCTAACTCGTTTTGCACAAACTCAATACAAAGCAAATTAATATTTTTAGGTTTATCAGGCATATAGAATATTGAGGATGGTAGCTATATTTTTGAAGTTTTTTTGAAAAGAAAATCTCCAAGCGACAAAGATTTCAAGAATAAGATACTCATATTCTACCATCTCACATTCCACAATGACTTGAGTAACACATGGTTTTTTTTAAAATGATTTTCAATAAATGCAGGTTTTCAGAAATATCACAGAGTGAGATTGATCATGATTAAAAATATTTTTGTCTTTTTAAATTATCATGTTAGGAACAATATTCTACACAGCCCAATATGTATTTGTATATATGTAAATAAAGCGTGCAGAGTATGTACCTGAATCGTGGAGTGGTGCAATCGAAGTGCATTTACCATGTCGAGGGGATTCCCCCATACTTGTTTCCTGTTTTCTTGCATAAAAATAAAGTGGAGATACACGAGGCATAATAATAATAATAATCTTTATTTGTCTTGAGGCATTTATTACACTGACTAATGAAGCGAACTAATCTAAACTGAATTTAATCGAATCTAATTGAATCTAATGATGAAGACTAAGACACACTGCCTCAAGGTCTAATCTAGATAGCTCAGTGTTGCTCTAAATCCCTGATCCTAGCAAGGGCATCAGAAAGGTCACGTTTAAGCGCGAGCACAGTAGTGTTCAGGTTGGAGACCTGCCTACTAAGGGAGCTAACTGTGGACTGAAGTTCCATAATATGTCTATTTTGCTATCTTGATGTCCTCATCCACATCTGCTATGGTCCTGCGGCGCTTCGGTGGTGTCTCAAACGAATTGAGAGCGTGCTTAGGAGCTTCCTTTAGTGGGATGAAGCGAACTTTTGCTGTCCTAACTCCTTCGAAGCGGGGCCTCTCCTTCTCCATAGTGTAGTGGACGCTGCTGATCTCGCCGCTCCGGTTGGTCTTAACGCCTACAACCCGCTCATTGGGTTTAGATGGCAGGATCTTCGTGCCGGCTGGTACCTTGACGATGGCTTCTTGCTTGGACGACGGTCCCTTGGGAAGAAGGGGCTACGGTGGTGTAGTAAGAACTGGTTGGGCGTAGTAGGATGAGATTGAGCTGCGCTGGTTTGATGGTGGGGCTGCTAGCTGTCGCTCTATGTTGGCCGGGACGTAGGCGTCGGGGTCATCCTTGGGCTTGCGGTTGAGGTCGTAAGGGACGATCTCCCAGTTGCGGTTGGTCTTGTCGGCCATTGGAGAAGCAAGGAACTAGACAAGCTCTAATTGAGGAGGAGAGAAGGATTGAATGAATTGGTGTTGAAAGCTGACGTCAGGGGTCTGTTTATATAGGGGTCAAAAAGTGCCTCTAGGGTTTCCATAGATCCATCCCGCTGCCGGGCGTGCGTAACAACCCATTCGCGGAATTTTCTGGATAACGATAGATGAGGAAAGCACGTCGGAAGAGGCCGGGGCCGAGGGGACTCCAGGGCAGGGTGCCCGCCCTCAGGGCGCCCGCCCTGGGTCTGCCTCCTCTGCAGGCCCGCTTGCTCGAGCGTGTTTCTAGAAGTATTTTTATCCCGAAAAATATATACGTGGCCCAAAAACATCAGATTAAAAAGGTCGGGCTTTAATTCTCCATCGGAAGGTAAAAATGGATCACGTCTATTTCTTCTAATTCTTTATTGGGTTCTAAAAATAATTTAAGACGTTAACCATTTATCTTGAATAACGTACCTTCATCATTTTGAAGTGTAATAGCTCCGTGGGATGATGAATTGACTACCTTGTATGGTCCTTCCCATTTACTCCGGAGTTTTCCATGCCCAAAAAGCTTCACCCTGGAATTAAAAAGTAATACCTTATCTCCGGGTGAGAACTCCTTCTTCTTGTTCGCTCCTGGTGGTACATACCCTGAAACCATAAAATTAACAATATCTGCATACCAGGGGTCAGACCTGTTGATTCCATAGAGCATGTCGTCCCGGAGTGAATCATTAATGGGTGTTTCCTGTGGATCCTTAAAGTGCATTCTAGCAACAGAATTTTCTACTCCCTTTTTATCTTTTATTTCTAAGTCAAATTCTTGGAGTAACAAGATCCATCTAATTAGGCGAGGTTTAGCATCTTTTTTAGTGAGCAAATATTTTAGTGCAGCATGATCAGTGTAAACAATTATTTTAGCTCTAACTAAATAAGATCTAAATTTATCAATGGCAAAGACAACAGCCAGAAGCTCTTTTTCAGTGGTTGCATAACTAAGTTGAGCTCCTGTAAGATCTTGGAGTGAGTAGCCAAAGACTAAGTGATGTTTTTCTAAAACGGTCATTAATCGCAGAGTTTGTTCCTGAGTGAGTTTATTACTAATGATCACAGGAAACTCTGGATTATTGTTTAGGAAAGCATAGATAAGACCGGGTGGTAAAGTTTTAAGCTCTATAGGAGGTCTGGGTGTTTCTGCAAACTCATCTAAAGGTTCAGGTTCAGAAGGTTCAGCTTCCTCTTCTATGAAGAAAGGGGCTTCTTCTTCTAAGTCTGATTCATTTAAAAGCTCTAGAGACGCAGCTTTTACCTCTTCCATAGGATCAGGCAAAAGAGATGACTCGATCTTATTATTCAAGGAGTGAGAAATTGTCATAGGGAATTTAAAATCCTTTCCAAAAGAAATATGTAGCTTTCCAGTTTGACCTTCATAAAGGAGTCTTCTAAATGGTTGTCCTATCAATAGGTCGAAGTCCCATGTATCAAAGATATAAAAGTTTAAATGAATCATGGAGCCTTCTACCATAAAGGGTAGGACATTCACAATTCCAAGACTGGGGACCAATCGTCCCGAAGATTCCTTCATGAACTTTGTTGTGGGGGTTAAAATTAATTTTCCAAATAATTTAAGTGCAAAAGCTTCAGACATGATATTGATTCCCACAACAGGATTATAGAGAGCATCAAATTGATCAGAATCATAAGCACAGCGTATAGTGATAGGAGGTGTATCCAAACGGATCACTTCAGAGGAAAGCTCTGACTCCTCCAACCATTCGCTACTCATGACTGAGATAAGCTCTCTCAATTGATATTCACTTGGTAAACAAATGCTATAATGGCCGCTTTGGGGTTTGTCTATAGAATGGTAGTTTGAAATGTTTCCAAAATCGGCAAAAAGATCGGATTCTATATCCAGCATGAAATCAGGTGGTGGAATTTCTTCCTTTTGTGGCTCAAAACTTGGGATAGCTGAAGTAGGTGAAGAATTCGGCAGAGTGTCTACTTCGGCTTCGTAGGTTTCATCATGGAGGGCATTATCCATCTCAGCTTCTAGGATTCTATCTAGGATCGCTCTAGCTTCATCAGTAGGGATACGAAAGAAAGAACCTCTAGACATTGTATGTAGCATTTGTTTATGATCTTTCTGAAGACCTCGAAAGAAATGAAAAAGGAGAATAGGGTCTTCAATATTGAGTTTTGGACCAGATTCTAAAAGATCAGAAAAATGTTTCCAGGATTTTCCCAAAGTTTCATTTTCTTTTTGTTTAAAAGATAGAACTTCGAGTCTAAGGTCGGCGATACGATCGAGGGAATAAAAATCTAAACAGAAGTTGGCTCGTAAGACTCCCCATTCACCTCGTTGTTGACTTACCTTCTGACTATACCATCGTCTAGCTTCTCCTCTTAAGGAAAAAGGAAAAAACTTCCAACGTAAAGTCTTATCAGAAATGCCTTCAATGCGAAGACAATCGCATGTTTGCTCAAAATCTCTAATATGAAGGTAAGGATTTTCGTCTTCCTTTCCCGAAAAGGATAGGTTCTCAATCATGGCAATTAACCTTGAACTTAACCTATACTGGGATGTTTGGATAGGCTGTGATGACTCCCATGGTAAAAGGTCAGTTTCCGAAGGTGTTGCAAATTGATAGATTGATTTAGAATCTTGGTTCTCCATAAGGTAAGAATAAAGAAAAGATAAGGAATAAAAAGATAAAGAAAGATAAAAGTATAGGTACAAGCTAGTAGTAAGATTCAAGGTTATCTCAGCAAACCGTCTTTCTCCCCGGCAACGGCGCCAGAAATGCTTGTTGATATTTGGTAACGCAATTAGGAAATGATCCGCAAGCGCACGGATATCGGTGAGCACTTCACCCGGGATGTTATCCAGAGTATCGTATTTATTTTTTTACCACTAGGAGAAAGCGTGCATCTGACTAACCAAATCTATTACTACTAACCTTTAGGCTACAACCACTGTGATTTGATGTGAGCGATGTATAGAGAAGACTGCAACTGCACTCTCGTTCTAACCTTGGTAAGGATGATCTACTGCTCTATTGGGGAGGCTCACGGAATCTAGACACCTCAAAGGATGTTCGACCCGCACCTATAAACCCTATCGATCCTGCTAACGGGATATGGAATACAAAGGTAGCTACGGAAATGTCACGTTCCTCGCTACTACCACGGTCCGGCTAGACAGGGGATATCTATGAGTATCCTAGCCCAAACACCTCGTTTACGCTAGAGATGATTACTCTAAACTCTACGCGAAGAGATTAAAGTAAACTCATAAACCAAAGAACAATAAAACAAAGAACTTACTAGAATTTAGAAGTCGAAATACTGAAGAATCCTAGGAGCAAGCCTCGGGTTAGGAGAACTTGATCCTGCAGGTACAACCTTGAAGTAGTCACCGACAGGCCGGGCTTCCTTCGATCTATACCTCCACTCTATCTCTCTCAATCTAGAAGAACTAAGTCTAATCTCACATTGGATGCTAAGCCCTAATGAGGTGGGAACCCTAAGGGAACCTCTCTCTCTGAATCCTCTCTGGAAAATATGAAAATAATGGACTTGGATTCTCCTCTCCAGGGGCCAGGGGTCCTGCTTATATAGTCCCTTCAAGTGAACCTGGGCCGTCGGATCAAACCGACATTAATCGCACGGTTTTCCTTGATCCTTTAGGTCGGTGGGGCATAATCCGCGAGACTCATCCTGATTGGTTGCAGACCTAGGGCGGGCGCCCCAGGGTCCAGGGCGGGCGCCCTGGTCCCGGGCCCGTTCGGCCTCCCGTTCGATCCCGTGGCTTCTGGAGTCTTCTAGATGATAGAAAATCGGTGAACACGTTAATATCTCTATGTAATTCCGACGTGTGGGCCTTTTCTTTGTATTTCCTGATAACCCCTTGCAGAAACAGATAAACAACAAAACTCGTAGAATTCTGTCAGATCAAACCCTAATTCTAGGTGTTGCTTGCATATAGGTCCTTTTCCTTATTTATTGGATAATTAAAATTGATACTTAAGAACCGTCAACAATGCCTTCCTTGACCATTGGAAGATGTACTTCGATGGATCACTCAAGCTAGGTAGGGCTAGCGCAGGCCTTTTCATATCTCCAGAAGAAAAACAACTCAAATATGTGCTCCAGATACTGTGGCAAGCAACAAACAACGAATCAGAGTATGAAGCACTCATCCATGGACTGCAGATAGCAACTTCTCTTAGAATCAAATAGTTACTTGTCTACGGCGATTCAGTTGTGGTCATCAATCAAGCCAACAAAGATTGGGACTGCACCAAAGACAACATGGATGCCTATTGTGCTAAAGTACGAAAACTAGAGAAAAATTTCCCTAGAAATCCTGCATGTCCTACGAGATTCGAATGTAGCGGCAGATGTTCTCGCCAAACTGAGATCGGACAGAGCGAAGGTCCCAACAGGTTTGTTTGTAGAGGAGTTGCCGTCACCCTCCATAAAACAACCCGGTGAGATAATCTCTGAGCCACCAGCACCAACAACCTAGATCATAGTAATCATCAGATTATGGACTCAAGACTTCATCGACTACATTAAAGAAAACAAGTTACCATCTAATAAGGAAGAGGCCACTAGGATAATCAGAAGAAGCAAGAACTATGTCCTTGTAGGCGACAACCTATACAGAACAACCGTGTCATCAGGAGTACTTAAATGTATCTCAAGAGAAGAAGGAAAAGAAATCCTAGATGAAATCCACTCAGGTTGCTGCGGCAACCATGCAGCCTCAAGGACACTAGTAGGCAAAACTTTTCATGGTTTATATTGGCCAACATCCTTGAAGGATGCAGAAGAACTAGTCAGAAAGTGCAAAGGGTGCCAAATGTTCGCAAGGCCGCTCGTCGGGGGTGCCACGACTCGCCATTGAGTTTGTGCCGCCGTAGATTCCGGCGTGGTCCACGACGACTGCTGCGGCGCGCTCAGGCGCCTACTTGGCACCATCCTTTGTCTCTCCACCACCTCCATCGCGCCGAGCCGCCCACCTGCCACCATCCTCGCTCTTCACTACACTCGAGCGCAGCTTGCTGGCTACCGCAGTTCCCTACAAGGTAGGCCGTGCCCGCGGGCGATGTCGTGTTTTAGGTGTTTCAGATGTATGTGTTAAGTGTTTTCATTTGGATGTTGTATATGTTGCAATGGCTGTATACGCATGTTGCAAGTGTATATTTCATGTTGCAAACATATGTTCAAGTGTTTCAAATGTATGTTTCAAGTGTTTCATCTTATGTTGCAGAAATATATCTGGATATTGCATAACATGCATATTGCAAGTGTATGTTTCAAGTGTTTTATACATATGTTGCAAATGTTTTATCTGGATGTTACAAAATTAGATATGGATGTTGTATATGTTTTTGCTATGGATTTCAAATGTTTTCAGGTGTTTCCAGACGTATGTGGCAAGTGTTTCAAACGTATGTTGCAAGTGTTTTTATCTAAATGTCACAAAAATAGATCAAGATGTTATACATCTTGCATTGGGACCCACCTTGTTGATACAAAAGTGGATCTGCAAACACAAAGGGCTAATACCCAATCCGATATCCAAAGCGTGCCAGTCGATTTGACCTGTTAATCGACAAGGATGAAAATACGAGCACTTTGGTCCTGACAACAGCGATACGCCCAGAAGCCACGGCCAAGAGGTACTCACGCGGAACTCGAGGATCGCCGAAGGTCGCACTGAAGCGATGCAGCTCGTCGAATCGATGAGAACTCATAAAAAGAAAAAATATGCAAATTGACGAAGTCACCGAAAAGTAAGTAGATGCAAATAGGAGTAAAATTAGTTTGATATTGATTGATATATCTTTTACATTGTCCCTCAGTCTATATTTATACCCTGATCCAAGGAAACATAACCAAACACGACTAGGACACCGAGTCCATATCTAAGGAAAAATATGACTCTTACATTAATCATACTCTAACAAATATAGAAAAGGAAATCAACACCTACCTACTTCCCTGTCCGCCTTAATTACGATAAAAATTCCATCGTCCTCCTCTTCATCGGCATGCTTCCCGTCATCACAAGTTTCATCGGCAGCAGTCTTCAAACCTCCCTTCATCGGCATCGGCAATAACATCTCCAACCTCATCAACAACACCTCTGAGTCTAAGTCCACCTTTCCATCGGTCACCACCATTCATCGGCAATAACCCTCACAAGCTAATTTTCATCGGCACCCTTCTGTCACCGTATACAGTAACTTTTCTCCTGCCGATTAGCCCACTTTGATCATTTTGACACGTGCCAAAAACGGTGTCAACACATGCCCCCAATTTCAGAGTATAAACCATTGATGCTCCGAAATTTACTCCAGACAACGATTGCCTTTACCCAATTATCTCAATTCATCCTCCGAGCATAACATAATATGTTACCAAATCCAATCAAATCTAGTCCTGATTCACGTGCCTCAGTAAATATCGTACGATTTTCAACCACTCTTGCTCCGATTATGGTTAAGATACAAAAATAATAGTCCATCGGCAAGAACCTAACACAATAACGCCGCCGCTTTCGGAATTAAAATATCCTGCACCGAGATTTCTTCCGAGACATGATTACTTGCCATCAAATCATCTGTACAATCCCTTGATTATCGTGCGAACAGTTACCATATCCGTCTGAACTACCTCGACCTACACGCGCGCGGCAGAGAGATAAGTCCAGAATACCCCTATTCCAATCGGCCTATAAATAAATTTCTCCGGAACGCTCGTCTTCTACCCTCAGACTCTAACCTTTGGCATTCTCTCTTTCTGGTGGCGACTCCGACGAACAACCGCACGACCTCAACCAATAAGAACCTTCCCCGGCGTCAACCTCGAGTCTCCAGCTTGTGCCCCCATCTTCCTCAAGACAATGGCAATCAACTTCGACGTCCCTGCGGTTCGTTTTACCTCCGTCACTTTTTACCCTGATTCCTTTTGCCCTTGCAAGTTCATATAGTTGGTAATTTTTTCTCTTTTTCTCTGTTCTTTTGATCCTCCAAACTCAGGAACTAAGCAACAAGCTAGTTATCCCAACCAATTAGCCGCACATCCAATGTCTAGGTCCAATGGGCAACCCAGATCCAACTGATTTGATCAATGCAGAGGTTAACAGAATTCCCTTCAGAGCCCAGAATTTCTCTCTAAATTTATGGAAAGATACCTTCCGATCCTGGCCTAAAACCACCAAGGGGTGGAAAGATTGGTACCTGAGGGTAAACGGGTCGATGCAAGTGTACTGGGCAGAGCGAAAGCTAGATCAATGCATCAGGCTATCCATTGCCGATATGCAGAAGAATGAGTCGATGATGATTGCTGCTGCTTACTTCTGGTCAGACATAACAAATACTTTCATGTTTGGACATGGCCCAGCTACTCCCACCCTTGCCGATGTATATATGCTCACTGGCCTAGATATTTCAACTACCGATGAAGCCTCCATTTACGGCAGAAAATCTGAGTATAGAGTGAATACCCACAACATCGGCGGTTGGATAGGGTATATTCAAGAATACAAGAGGACCGGGATAGTTGGTCAGAGGGAACACGCCACATTCTTAAATATGTGGTTAGAAAATTTTATTTTCTGTGGTCAATCGGTAGGGCCAACCAATGCTTTCCTCTCCACAGCTGAACTCCTGGCCAATGGTATAAGGTTCCCTCTTGGCCGATATCTTCTGAGCTCCACTTATCATCTTTTACATCAAGTGTCCCAGAAGCTTCTGCTTGGCGAACCCATCGGCAACTTAGGAGGCCCGTGGTGGTTTATTAACATGTGGCTGAATGCCCATATGCACAAACGCTTGCAATGGGACTTCTTTGCCCAACAATTCCCGCGAGAAATCACCGAAGACCACGTACTTGGAGATAAAGAATCGGCAACATGCCCACCCCTCAATTTTGGTGAAGCAATAATTGTTCTTCCCGGAACAGAGGCCAACGAAGATAAGATCGGCCGATTCTTTCAAAGCTTTTATAATGGTCTTTCCCGTGACCATCGAGCCTGGATGCCCTACATCGATGAAGAAACCAGATTCCCCCTCCTCTTCAACTTTGCCGATGATACCTTGAATAAGGATGATAAACTTATGATGGCCATCATTACTCCCCGGGCAATCCCAGTGAACACATTTGGCAGTGGGAAAAACACCAACATCACTTATGAATTCTACAACCCATCGACAGTATCACGTCAATTGGCCTTTGGACAACTGCCGATTAAACTTTGTTTTGCCGATGTGATTAAACCGAGAGAAACAATCTCTAGCCGAACCGACTGGAGCAGGGTAGTGCGACTTTCTCCTGATGTCGATGCTACAGACATTGATCTATCTGCCTGGATGCCAGCCTCTTTTATCACCGAATCATACAAGTTATGGTGGCAAGAGTGGAAAGGACAATTATTTGCAACATCTGTTCATACATATCGGCATATGATCGACCCTGAGCATGTCATTCCCGATGACGTAGTAAGTTTCTTTTAACACCCTTCTACTTTTCTTCTTTTATATATCGGCAACTAACTTTCTTGTGACAGGTCGATGACCCAGCACCATCCATAAGCAAGAGTGGGAGACCCTTTGACCTTCGACCTGTCTCCCCAACATCACCGATCGGCTACAACGCCCCCACTCTGGCTGCTCTGACTCATCAGAGAACCCGTGCCAAGAAAATCACCACCAAGCCAAAACTGGAAACGGCTAGAGCCATGCCATTGGCTACCGCTGCGACCCTGATAAAAGCATTCAAGGTAACAACCCTGTGTATTCCAACTCATGCCAATCTCAGACTGTACTAACACTAATTTTCAGGATGTAAGAACCACTGCTGGATCATCATCGGCAACTCCTCTGGCATCAAGCACCACCATCTCTGACAAACCTTCAGAGGTATTCCTTCAACTTTACATTTAATCTGTTAAATATCATATCTTACACCCATTTTGCAACAACAAACGGGTACATCGGCAAGTGTACCAGATGTCCAACCTCCACAACCAACAAGTGCCGATGCCCTCTAGCCAACCATTGCTGAGACCCAAGCAATGCGCAAAGCTTCGACAGATGCTGAGGCACAGCCAAAACGGCAGAAGTCCGTGACAATCCCAACATCTGATCCAACCCCTCTAAGCTAACCAGAATCGGCCGATGCAACTAAGCAAGCAGTTGATCCTCCTGCACAGGGCACGTCATCAGCTATTGTATCCCAAGGGCCAACTACCGATGAGACCACAGAGGAATTGCCATCAATCCTAGCACCAGTTAATCCTGAAGCTGAAAATATCCCATCGGCAAGCTCAGCCGATCCTCCACATGGCACACTCCAGGTTGCTCCTTTCAGTCAAAGACAAGAGATTGCCTTGAAACAAGTAAGCCGACTGACCTAGTCGATTTATAACATTCATACTTGACCTTAACTGACCCCTTTTTTTCTTTCAGGAACAAGACTCTCCAAACAGTCTATTCTCCTTTGCCATCGATGTTTCTGAAGATGACGGAGAGGAAGCAAGCTCTTCTCTTGCACTGGGGACAATATCGGCAGAAGTCAAGTCCAAGCTAGAGGCTCTACTGAACTTGTTGCAGCAAGACACCGCCCAGTTGGTAGATGATTCGGATCCTGCAAAAGTGATCTTCAAAACAATCCACGGTCAGGTCCCCGCCGATATCGAAGAGGCACTCTTCCCAGCAGCCCACTTAGAAAGCCGACAACTCCAATATCAGAGGGCTGCTCAACGTATTGCCGATAGAGCCGCTCAGGCTTAGCTTAAAGAAGAGATGCTACAACTGAAACAGATCGCCGATGAAAAGCACAAGAACATCGGCAGTTTGCAGACTTCGGATGCCGAACTTAAGCAGAAAATCTCGAACTTATCGGCAAAGAGAATGGCTCTACTGGCTGAATTGAAAGAAGTCGAGGCAGCTCTAACTCATGCCAGGCAAGAAGAAAACTAGTTACCCGATGCTATCAAGGCTCTTCAGCAAGAAAGAGATATCTAAGCTCGCAAAGCCCTGGCAATGAAGAAAAAACTTAAGCCAGTGGAGAGTGCTGCCGATGAAGATATCAAAGAGATAAAGGAAGCCGATCATATTCGCCTACGTGCGATATCAACTATCCAATCTTTATTAAATTTGTAAATCATGTTTGTTGCATCAGCACTTTAGAAACACTGATACCCTTGTATGATTCCAGCCGATAGGATTGTTATCGGCACTTTATGCTTTTATGCATCCATCTAGATACTAGGGTAATATTTCTTTAAATATTTTCCGTTTAATGCTCTAGAAAATATAACCCCTTCGAGGGTTTCTAGAATATATGTGTTACCAGGAACAAATTGGTTTATTCAATAAGGACCCTCCCAATTAGGAGACCACTTGCCAAACTTTGAACTCTTAGTCCCAATCGGTAAAATCAATTTTCAAACCAAATCTCCATCGGCAAACTCCTTTACCTTCACCTTCTTGTCATACCATCTGGCTACCCTTTTCTTATTTTCTTCAATGCTAACTAAAGCCCTCAACCGATGACCTACCACATCTTCTAACTCGTCTTTCAAAAGAGTATCATAGTCATCGGCTGTCAATTGATCTTGAGAAAATATCCGCCTAGAGCCAGTTCTAATTTCCCAAGGCAATACTGCGTCGTGTCCGTATACTAACTGATAAGGCGTTACTTTGATTGCACCATGACATGCCATCCGATATAACCACAGGGCTTCATTCAATACTGTATGCCACCGCTTAGGATTTTCTTTAATTTTGTGCTTAATGAGTTTGATAATTCCTTTGTTAGAAGCCTCAGCCTGACCATTAGCTTGAGCATAATAGGGAGAAGAATTCAAAACTTTAATCCCCATATCAACAGCAAACTCATCAAATTCTCCTGATGTAAACATGGTACCCTGATCGGTAGTGATGGTTTGAGGAATATCAAATCGGTAAACAATATGCTCTTTCATAAAATCGATCATACTAGCCGATGTCACCTTTTTCAAAGAAATTGCTTCAACCTATTTTGTGAAATAATCGGTAGCAACAAGAATAAATTTATGTCCTTTGCTCGATGGCGGATAAATCTGACCGATGAGATCGATAGCCCATCCCCGGAATGGCCAAGGTTTAATTATAGGATTCAGAGCCGATGCATGCGCTCTTTGAATATTACCGAACTTCTGACACCCCTGACATCCTTTAAAATATTTAAAACAATCTTCAAGAATAGTCAGCCAATAGTATCCATTCCTTTTGATCATCCACTTCATCTTGAAAGCCGATTGATGTGCCCCACACACTCCTTCATGAATTTCACCCATCAAGCTTTTTGATTCATCACCGCTAATACATTTGAGTAAAACTCCATCTATAGTCCGATAATATAATTCATCATCGAGGAGCACATACTTAGTGGCTTGAAATCTTATACATCTTTCAACCTTTTTAGATGGATCCTTTAAGTAATCGTCAATCTCCTTTCTCCAGTCATCGGTATCAACTGCCGATGTTAGCACTTCCTGGATAGGCTGATACCCTAAAGCATGCTGAGCTAGCCGATTAGCTTCTTCATTATGCAATCGAGAAATATGTTCAAGACGAAAATCTCTAAATTCTTTCAATAATTGCAAACATCTCTCATGATATGAAATCAAAGCTTCACTTCGGCATTCATAAATCCCAGCTAATTGATTTATAACCAGCATAGAATCACTAAAGATTTCGACAACATCGGCATGTATCTCCCTAAGCAATTCCAACCCTTTTATCAAAGCTTGATATTCAGCCTGATTGTTTGTCGATGTAGCAACAATCGGCAATGAAAACTCATACTTCCTTCCTTGAGGTGAAATCAACACAATGCCGATACCTGCTCCTTCACCACACGTAGACCCATCGAAGAAAAGTGTCCAAGGAGCAACTTCCAGAGAGTCCACTATACTACAATGTTGAGTGACGAAATCAGCCATAACATGCCCTTTAACTGCCTTAGCCGATTCGTAACGTAGATCAAATTCTGACAATGCTAAAATTCACTTGCCGATTCTACCACTTGCTGATCAAAGATTGCAATTCAGTTTTATCGGCAGGAGCAACCACCTTGTTAATTGCATCAATAGACTTCCTACTGATTTCAATGCCTCTCTGATGCACCATAAAACCCAAGAATTGACCTGCCGATACACCAAACACATATTTATTAGGATTCATCTTCAATCCATGCTTCCTTGTGCACTCCAGTATCTTCCGTAGATCGGCTAGATGTTTTGTAATATGCCCAGACTTAACCACTAGATTATCAATGTAGATTTCCACTAATGTGCCGATGTACTCATGAAAAATCAAATTCATAGCTCTCTGATAAGTAGCACCAACATTTTTCAAACCGAAAGTCATGACTATCCACTCAAACAACCCTACATGACATGGACATCTGAAAGCAGTTTTGGGAATATCTTCTTCAGCCATGAATATTTGATTGTAACCTGCATTACCATCCATGAAGCTGATAATTTGATGTCCGGCTGCAGCATCAATCAACAAATCGGCAATAGGCATTGGATAACCATCCATCGGTGTGGCTTTGTTGAGATTCCTGAAATCAATACAAACACGAAGTTTCCCATTTTTCTTATAAACAGGAACCACATTAGAAATCCACTCCGCATATCGACACTGCCGAATAAACTTTGCCTCAATTAATTTAGTTATTTCGGCCTTAATGTCAGGAAGTATATTAGGGTTGCATCGGCGCGCTGGCTGCTGATACGGCCGAAATCCAGATTTGATAGGTAACTGATGTTCAACTATCGATCGGTCTAATCCAGGCATTTCAGTATAATTCCAAGCAAAATAATCTTTAAATTCTTTTAACAAATTGGTTATTTGCTGTTTACACTTAGAATCTAACTTAGCGCTAATAAAAGTAGGCCTTGGCCTATCACCATCACCAATATCTACCTCTACTAAATCATCAGCCGATGTGAACCCTTGACCTAACTTTCCATCATCGGCAAACCTATCCATTAAAATTCCTCTTCAGAACCGACTGCTTGGATCGGTGGAATTTCATAATCAGCGACTCTGAGGAACTCTTTCTCCCAAACTTCCCTTGATATGCATTTGGTTCGCTCATAAGTATCTGATTCTGCCGATGCGATGATATAAGAAGAATCACCAGGGACAACCTCAATGTTATCCCCAACCCACTGTGCGAGGCATTGATGCATTATGGAAGGAACACAACAATTGACATGAATCCAGTCCCTTCCTAGAAGCAGATTGTATGCACCTTTACCATTGATAACAAAGAACGTCGTCGGCAAGGTTTTGCTGCCGATGGTCAATTCAACGCATACTGCCCTTTAGCTGGTGACACATTACCTTCGAAATCTTTTAGCATCATATCGGTTTTGGTCAAATCCTGATCTCCTTTGCCAAGTTTCCGATACATCACATAGGGCATAATATTAATTGCAGCTCCTCCGTCGATAAGTATCTTGGATACAGGCTGCCCATCAACTCTGTCTTTCATAAACAAAGCTTTGAGATGCTGTCTCTCGTCATCGGTAGGTTTCTCAAAAACAGCCATCATTAGATCTAGTGCCAGCTGAGCTACTTGATTGGAGAGAACAACTTCTTCCTCATTATCAGATAGCGCCAGAAACTCCATCGGCAATATAAATACCATATTAACATCTGCCGATGGGCCCTTATCTTTGCGTTTCACCTGCCACTGCTGATGTTCAGACCTCTCATTGGAAGAGCTTTCCTCTCGGTATAGGTCCTCCTGACGCTCACGCTGCATCCTTCTTTTCTGTGTCTTTGTCAGACCCTCAGGGCACCATCGAGGAAGCTTAGTTTTCGAAACCGGCTGATAACAGGTCCCAATTGATTCTACACGACATATATTAGGGTCCCTGTAGAATATTTCTTCATCGGGAACTCTTGCATTTGCCATCTCCTCGAGCTCCTCTTGATTTCTTGGAAAATAACCAGCGCGCTTACCAAGCCTTTCATGTACACTAAGTCTGCCCCCAGCCGATCATGCACTAATGCTCTGCCTTTGATTGGCTCATTAATAGATAAACCTTGATTGCCAGGCTGAAACCTCCTTTCTGGCCGATTGGCCCCATAGTAACCATTGCACTCACGGCAATTTTCAACAGTTGGCAATTTAATGCCTTCTTCCCAGCAATGGATGAAAAACGGGCACCTCTAATGATCTTTATGCTGATACCATTCTTCCCGACATCTCTCTTCTTGCTGTTATCGATATCGGTCCCTACGCTGACGCCAACCCTCCTGCTGCCTTCGATGGGTAATCACAATGCCAGGTCGAGGAGGTTTTTTGGAACTACCACTTTCTCCCAGCAGACCCTTGCTTTTTGCGACATCGGTAGTTATCCGATGTTGGGGATCCACTGATGCGTTTGTCTCAGCAGCTTTTGATGTCAATACCTTAGTCTTACCCTTGGCATCCAACATATTTGCTGGAAAAAGGATGCTGATCGATTTTCATCGGCTTCTGGGTCTTGGAGTTGCCAAATTTAATTTTCCCAAATTCGATGGCTGATTGCAACTGCTGCCTGAACACCTTGCACTCATTTGTACTGTGTGAAGTTGCATTGTGCCATTTGCAGTACAGGATCTTCTTTAGCTCTTCTACCGATGGAATCACATGATTAGGTGACAACTTAATTTGGCCTTCTTGAAGCAAAAGATCAAATATCTTGTCAGCTTTGGTGATGTCAAAGGTAAACTTCTCTGGCTCTTTCTGATCAAAAGGACAAGATATCGGCCTTTTATTCTTAACCCACTCAGCTAAGCCAATAACTGGTTCTTCATCAGAATCAGAATCTTTTGCCTCATCAACAAATGATACTTTTTTCTCCAACTCTTTTAGGCTAAAAAACCCTAGTTCTTGATCAGAGATCCTTTGTATAAGATGACCCAGGCTTTCAAACTCTTGAGAAGCATACCTGTCCTTGAGATGTGGCAATAACCCTTGAAAAGCCAGATCGGTAAGCTGCCGATCATCCAGCACCAAGCTATAGCACTTATTCTTTACATCTCGTAGCCTCTGTACAAAGCTTTCTACCGATTCATCATTCCGTTGCCTTAATTTTACTAAATTGGTAAGCTTCTTTTCATGGATTACAGCAAAGAAATACTTATAAAATTGTTTTTCTAGATTAGCCCAAGTAATAATAAAATTTGGTGGCAATAATATGAACCACGTGAATGCTGATCCAGACAAAGATGATGAAAATAGTCAAACTCTTAATTCATCTCTGCTAGCTACCTCTCCACATTGAATAATGAAGCGATTGACGTGTTCCATCGTTGATGTATCATCTTGTCTAGAAAATTTAGTGAAATATGGTACCTTGTACCGATTTGGGAGAGAAATTAAATCATATGCTGGAGGGTATGGAGTCCGATAAGAATAAATATTAACTTTGGGTTTTATCCCAAACTGATCTCTTATAATTTCTGCTATCTTATCGGTCCAAAAAGCATCAGCCTCCTGCTGACGAACTGGCTGAATTTCTACGGGAGGTGCCTGCTGATATCCCTCCACGTATCTTTGTGGCACACGATCTCCAGCAATCGGCATATTCGCCGTCACTTGTGGCCCACTAACCTGCTGGAAAGGATTCATCGGCTGAGCTGCCGATGCCTGATTCTGAAAACCAGCTTGCATATGACCTTGCTGAATTCCTGCAACTTGCTGATTTTGCTGAACTGTATGCTGAATAGGTAACTGTCCTGACCAACCATTATTAGAACTCATCGGTACAAAATTTGTTGATGACTGGTAACTTGTTGATATTGTTGGATAACAATTAGTATAACCAGCTTGAGGCATGAACTGCACCCTAGGTTGACTCATAACAGGGGCCTTCTGCTGCATCGGCAGTAGGCTTGCCGATGGACTTATATTGGGTGCTTGAAACGAAGGCATCTGAAAATCTCCTGAAGTTGGTTGTGCAGTAGTTGATGTAGCATATTGAGGCACCTGATTCATCGGTGAAACAGTCGATGATACAGGAGCTTTTCCTACTACGTCAAGCACTTGAGGTAACCCAGAGTTGAAGGCAGATAACTCCGGAGGCATACCATATCCCCACCAATTAGCAGGAATCTGGCTGTTCTGAGATACAGGCCCTGACATAGCTGATGCCGATAGATCTGTATTGAGCTGAACTCGTCCTTCTGAAAGTACTGGATCTGATCTTACCGGTGTAGATTGGACATTAGGCAAACGTGCCGAAATTAGAGGAGAAGTAACTTCTGTACCCACAACGGCTGAGGGAGCCGATGGAGCATTGACCGATGCCGGTTCTGGTTGGTGATAAGCTGGCCCAACATAATGTGGTGGCACTTATCCCTCTTTAAAAGTTCGAACCACAGCATTATGAACAGTATTAGACAACACATTAGAGTGGTTAATCAAAGCATGATTTACTGCAGAATTAACCATCTCTTGAAATTTACCAGGATTGGAGTCAAAGGTAACCTGTCGAGGCAACGACAAATCTTGCTTCTTGATGACTTCTCCGCTCCTGTTTAAGCTGAATGATTTCAGGCAAAGCTGCCTGTAATTCTCTATAGCCTTTTCCATAGCCTGTTTCTGATCTTCCTTAAGATCTTCTTCTGATATCGCGATGACGTTCCCCGAATCGATATCAAGATTGAACATATTGATCGTGTTGATTGGTCTCATTGGGCGTGTCAAAAGATGTGTTGATGTAAAAGTGGATTTGCAAACACAAAGGGCTAATACCCAATCCGATATCCAAAGCGTGCCAGTCGATTTGACCTGTTAATCGACAAGGATAAAAATACGAGCACTTTAGTCCTGACAACAGTGATACGCCCGGAAGCCACGGCCAAGAGGTACTCACGCGGAACTCGAGGATCGCCGAAGGTCACACTGAAGCGATGCAGCTCGTCGAATCGATGAGAACTCGTAAAAAGAAAAAAATATGCAAATTGACGAAGTCGCCGAAAAGTAAGTAGATGCAAATAGGAGTAAAATTGGTTTGATATTGATTGATACATCTTTTACATTGTCCCTCAGTCTATATTTATACTCTGATCCGAGAAAACATAACCAAACACGACTAGGACACCGAGTCCATATCTAAGGAAAAACGTGACTCTTACATTAATCATACCCTAACAAATATAGAAAAGGAAATCAACACCTATCTACTTTCCTGTCCGCCGTAATTACGATGAAAATTCCATCTTCCTCCTCTCCATCGGCATGCTTCCCGTCATCACAAGTTTCATCGGCAGCAGTCTTCAAACCTCCCTTCATCGGCATCGGCAATAACATCTCCAACCTCATCAGCAACACCTCTGAGTCTAAGTCCATCTTTCCATCAGTCACCACCATTCATCGGCAACAACCCTCACAAGCTGATTTTCATCGGCACCCTTCTGTCACCGTATACAGTAACTTTTCTCCTGCCGATTAGCCCACTCTAATCATTTTGACACGTACCAAAAACAGTGTCAACACACCTGTTGCAAGACGTCTGTCGCTGCTGCTTGGGGCGTCGCCCATAGGTCACTGTGTAGGGCTTAGGGCTGGCAGATGCCTTCGCAGGTGGGGCAGGTGACTGGATCCACGCTAAGGATGGCAACGGGTCGGGTTCGGATCGGGTAGAGTCTCCGTGCACCCAAAACCGAAACCCGAAATCGAAACCCGAACCCGAACCGAAAACCGATTCGGGTGGAAATCCATCACCAAAACCAAACCCACGGATACCCAAAACCCGAATAGATACCCGAAACCCGCAGATAAATATACACATATTCACATATATAAATAAGAGGCAATAAATAATAAATATTTTCATGAGTCAATTTTGAATAGATTTAATAATCTAAGTAAACAAGTTATTATTAGCATATTATAAAACATAAGTTTTAATTCCAAATAATTTATTTCGGATATCCATTGGATATCCACGGGTGAAAAATCAAACCCGAAACCGAACCCGATACCAAACCCGAAACCGAAACCGAAAACCGTAGATGAGAAATCATCCCCAAACCCAAACCCACAAAACCCAAAATCTACGGATATCCGACCCTAAGCTGATCCGCTGCCGTCTCTGATCCACGCAAGTTTCCCGCGTGCGGGCGTGATAGTCGTCCAGGAAACCCGTCTCTTAGGCTATCCGCACCCATGGACCTCTATTTTCATCTCTAAAAAGGAATATTCTATCCTAGTCATCGAGATTCTCTACTCTATATCCATTTCTTCTGCACCCGTGTTATCTCTATCTCATACTCTATACCCACTATTCCATATTTTATTCCCCTCCCTCTCTCTCTTTTTCTCCTAACTCTCTCTTATTGCTACAGTGTTTAGCGGCTGCTCTACCGGACGCGAGCTGTGGCGGTCTCCTGTAGCATATGTTACTGTAGCGTCGCATTTAGCGTGTAGCGGTGCAGGGCGACCGGACGCTACCTGTGGCGTTCAGGAGGCTTTCCAGTGCCGCGGTGCGTCCAGTCTTATATGTGCAGCACCGGGCGCTAGCAAGTTTTTTTTTAAAAAATTTTAGCGAATATAATAATAAGAAAAGGGAAAAGGAAAAAGAAAAGAGAAAAACACAGCCGGAGAAAGAAGCACCCAATTTGGCTCGCCAATGCATTCCCCCGTTTGATTTGATCTGACATCTGAGCACGCAGTCTCTACTCGGGCCCGGCGCGTCCGCCCGGCGATGGCGAAGCCCCCGTCGTCCGCGGCGGCGGCAGCGGCCGCCGGAGGCCGCGGCCCGGTTCACAACCGGACCCGGCTCCTCCTCGTCCTCCTCGTGGCCGTCGCCGCGTCCGCATCCACAGCGGGGTTCCTCCTCCGCGGTGCCCTGCGAGACCCCTGCGACGGCCGTGGGGAACCCGCCGCCCTCAACACCGCCGTCGCCGCGGGGAGTCCCCTCGGGTTCATGAGGTCCAAACTCGTGCTCCTCGTCTCCCACGAGCTCTCCCTCTCGGGTAATTTGCTCACTTAGACTTAGTGGTTCGCTTCACTTCGTAGCTCATACATTCCGGAGCCGTGCCATTTTAGTATTTGCTGGTTTGAGTACATCTCTTGCGGTCTCATTATTGGCAGCTTATTGGAACATGTGACGGTGCACTGTGCGATTTGCACTGGTGATTGGTAACTCTAATTACTATCTTTCATTTAAATTACCGAGAAACCAAACAGAGATGGAGTGAGATTTGTACTTCCAGTGGTGAATATGAGAAGATTTCTGGGAAAGCTAGAAATGATGACAATCAGAGTGATTTATGCTAGCAGAAATAGTTATCTGATTACTCGTAGCATATACTCAGAAGCTGTTGAGTACTTAACAATGTTCATGTTGCTCCTAAGTTGGAGTATTCGAGTTCTGAAATGGTATCTGTTGAAAGGATCTCCAAAACCTAAAGCATCGTTTGTTTGTTGGTGGCATCCAATTTAATGACCAATCAGTCTTAGTGGAAATACTCCTAACTGATGCAGGTGGCCCACTTTTACTGATGGAATTGGCATTTCTTCTGAGACATGTTGGCTCGCAAGTGGTGTGGGTAACAAACCAGAGATCAGAAGAAACAAATGATGTCACATATAGCTTGGAGCATAGGATGTTGAACCATGGAGTGCAGGTATGAATGCTTCTGCAGATGTGTTGCTTGGAATTTCGGTCTCACATTTGTGCATGTAGCGTGGGATTCACATGTGCCAATGTGGTAAAGTTACAAGGCAACACTCTTAGTTTCTAGAAGTATAATCGAATTTTGAGAAAACACAAACACAATAGCAGAGGGCGATAACTACCATCTGATAAATATAGGTCATCAGGTTTAGACTTGTTGACTTAACTGTATTAAATTTTCTGGAAGGGTTGTGCTCTTGTTCTTAAATATATGTCTGTCTAGGATTTTGCATAACCAAGGGCCATGGCACACCAACAAAAGATGTTGTTACCCTCATTCAAAGCCTTGATCAGGTTTGTTGTTCTCTTGAATGTTGTGTGTACTCTAGGGCATTGTACTAAATGACCTTGTGAATAGAAATTGATCATTAGGACAATAGAGTTTTTCTAGGGGCAAAAAAAATCAAAATCATAGACTACCTTGTACTTTTAACGGCTTGTCTATAGCTCATTGAGTGATTCAGTGGCTGGAAATGCACAATTTTTGGGTTGTCTGATTGGAATCCAACGTCCATTGCTGTCTTCCATTCTTTCTTGAGTTCTTCCTCTGAATACCACCTCTGCTGCTAGACACTTCCAACCGCTCTCCTCTCCCTCGCATCCTTCTAATCCTGCCTCTGCCCTGCCTATGGTTGCTTCTCTATGCTTCCTGCCACTACTGCCATCGTTGTTGACCATGTCCTGACCATATCCATTGGCCGTCCACCACTTCCCCTGTAGGTGGCGGTGCGCCACCTTATCACACCACCTTTGTACAGTTGTACCACCAGAACTGCCGGTCGAGCTTGCTGCCAGTGGCCTTCCCTCTAAACCCAGGACCTTTTCCCTGGTGAAGACCGCCCACCTGGAACCACAAACCCTAACATCTTCAGAGCCCTCATTGGGGTTGGGGAAAATAGTGGGATTGATACCTCTAGCATGATGAAAGGTGGCACTTAAAATGTCGGGTGAGCAAGACCTTCGTATCACTCGGTTGTAAATTACTTCCTTCGTTCCAAATTGTAAGTCGTTTTGGCTTTTCTAGGTACATAGCTTTTTGCTGATTTGCTATGCACCTAGATATACACTATGTCTTAGCTTTTTGCTGATTTGCTATGCACCTAGATATACACTATGCCTAGATACATATTAAAAACTATGAACCTAGAAAAATCAAAACGACTTACAGTTTGGAACTGAGGGAGTATCTTTTTTTTCTATTTTTAAAGAACGCTTGAAAGTTGAATTGAATCCAATTGTAAGCATCATCCATGAAGAATATTGATAAAGTTGGTGGAATTGCAAGAGTAATAACTAGCCTATGGGGTCATATGATGGTAACACAATTTTTTTGTAGCTTTGTCTCTGTTATTGTGAAATATGCTAAAATTACATGTAGTGAGGAACAGAGGGAATATGTCTCTTGGTTCCTCATTTAATTTTTTTCACATCATAAGTCACTGATTGTCGAGTCCTGTAAATTGAAGAGTATGCTAAAGAGGCAGGGGAACTTTAAAGAGCTATAGTGTTATGTGCCTAGGTTGCCAGAGATTGAGAGGGGATTTGGGGAGAAGGTGAAGGCTGGTTCTTTGGGGCAGCAGGAGCATGGAGCAACAGCCAGGAGGCTGGCGCCCAGGCCAGGGCAGAGAGATATCCCTTGTTCTACTTCTGCTTAAGTTGTAAAGGTGCATGGTCCTCTTTATATAGAGGTGACTCTAACTTGACTGCTAAGTAACCTTAGCACCTCATTTGACTGACAAGGCGCCACTGTTTCCCAAGGTGAGCTGGGTACGCCTTGATGCCTAGGCGATGCCTTTGATACTGTTCAAAAGATAACACTTCCTAACCAACTAGGCTCTAGAACTTTCTTAATTATTCTAGACTTGGCAATGACTTGAATGGCAGCTGAGTCGCAGGACCTGTGGCACTACCCATTCTTGTGAACAGTACTGTGGACTTGAATGGACCTCTTATTGGGCCCAGTTGGTCCTGGGCTATAATATGTAGGTATTTATCTTTCTGAAAATCTACAGCAACAGAAAAGAACACTTCTCAACTCTTGAAACATCAAGTACAAGAAGAACGCTGAGTGACATTCTACTTTTTTCCTCCTTGAAGTGGCAGGAGAGTTGCCTGTTGTTTAAAGAAGTAAAAAGTAAACCAAATCATGAACATCAAAACCTAAGACATTCACCTGAATTGAATCCAATCTGAACAAAGGGAGCAGGAAGAACGCTGAGTAATATAACTTTTTTGAAAAAAAAGAAAGATAACTAATTTGTTTTTCACTGAAATAGTTAATAGTATGATATGTTGGGCCTTCATATCTTTCTATGTTCAGTGGAGGAGAAATTGCTACAGTTCAGATGGAATTTCAGGAGTTCAAAGAGAATATGGGAGGTAGGAGGAAGAAGGATGGATTTGAATATGTTAGAACTGGGACGGGGACCAATTCCACTGTTTTCTTTGTTGATGTCCAGCTCATGGTAGCAAGAACTACAAATTTGAGATGATCAGAATGGCTACTTTGCTTCTAGGAACTACTCAGTGCAATTTGTAAGCAGGAAGGATTGAGTATAATGCGTGGTTGTATTGCGTTGAGCCTCTCGGGCAGTATATATAGAGTACAGAGACTTGGGAGGCAAGACACCTCCCTGGATACATATGGCAATATTGGATTACAATCCTAACTACTAAATATACTCTAATACAATTCATTAGTCATTTTCTTGTTTGTGCACCTCATTTGGCTTTAAAGAGCTATAGTGTTATGCACCTTATAAATTATGACAGAGGCAATATTGAGCATAATTTAATGAAGTGCAAAAGGAAAGATGGCTGCACAAACTATCTCAGCTGACATGCATCGAGATGTAAGTTAATCCTTGCTTACTTTGAACTAAACTGCTTGTTTCACAGGTTTTACCAGCTAGGGGACAGGAGGCAGTTGATATTGCTCTGAAAGCTGATCTGGTTATTTTAAACACTGCTGTTGCTGGCAAGTGGCTTGATCCTGTTCTGAAAGATCATGTTCCTAAAGTCCTTCCGAAGATTTTGTGGTGGATCCATGAAATGCGAGGGCATTACTTTAAGGTTGAATATGTCAAACATCTTCCCTTTGTTGCTGGAACCATGATTGATTCTCATACAACGGCTGAATATTGGAAGAGCAGGACTAGCAACCGCCTGAAGTATGTGTAAAATTATTGATTCTCTCTGGTCCTTTTCCATAGTATTAATTGCTGGGTTCTGTATATAACATTGAAGAGAATGGTATCTTAGTTTGACTCCTTACTACTGATCTGAATAACCTATCTAGGAGAGAATATATCTGTCCCTTGCTTCTCTGTTGATAGCTCCAAACTGACTGGCTATATGTATTTTTCTGATTTTATGTTATGTATGGATCAGCTGTTTCTTGCATTTTCTTACTTGTTGAGTATCTAATTCATCATTGTACACCTGTAATTTTGTATAAAGAATACAGATGCCACAAACTTATGTTGTTCACCTGGGGAATAGTAAAGAACTAATGGAAGTTGCTGAAGACAATGTCGCAAGAAGAGTCCTACGGGAACATATTCGTGAGTCCCTTGGAGTACGGAGTGAAGATATCCTGTTTGCAATAATAAACAGTATGTTTGACTGCTTTCTAATTCTGCAATTTCCAATTATATTCTTTGGTCTATGTGAATTCTTTATGTTCTTGTATTGCATTATCCATTCTTAAATATCCTGTAATGCACAGGTGTATCACGAGGAAAGGGACAAGACTTATTTCTTCAAGCATTTTATCAGGGTTTGCAGCTCATCCAACGCCAGAAACTAAAAATGCCTACAATGCATGCTGTAGTTGTGGGAAGTGATATGAATGCTCAGACCAAATTTGAGACTCAGTTACGTGACTTTGTGATGAAGAATGCGATTCATGACCGTGTCCATTTTGTGAACAAGACATTGGCAGTGGCCCCTTATTTGGCAGCAATTGATGTGCTTGTTCAGAATTCTCAGGTGAGTCATAACTCTGGAGGCTCCTTTCCTATGGTCCTTGTTTTTCTCCTCACAACTCGGTCTCTGTTAATTGATTTTCCTGGGGCATGTTTATAGGATGCAAGGTCTAGTTAATAAAAGAGCTGATTCAGTCAGTTCTCTAGTTTAGTCTGCCTGCTTGTATTCTAATGCCAATTTTTAATAACTAATGCAGCCTATATGTTCACCATGGTACCACACTTTATTTCACAACATAAGTTCTTTATGTCACAGAGAAGCTTTCGGTAGCTAAAGAATGTAAAAAGGGTCATCCTTCAGTTGGTGTAGCATTTGGGTGAGAATTTTACTTTCTTTTACTTTTGTCATCTTCTCACCTAAGGCCATGTCTTAAAATTTATCAGGACTCAGTGTTCTCCTAAATGGCCGTTTAGCCCATTTAAACACAATTTAAATGGTGCACGGTAGTAATGCTGTTTTTGTTTAATTGACCGCTTATCCCATTCAGGCTTGTTACTTTAGTTGTACCAACACTCTCTGAAATTTCCTTATCTTTGGTCTGCAGCTTTGCCTAAGAACAGGCCAAGAATCCAGTTGGTATCTTCTGGTACTGGCTAAAAATGCTTAGATTAGGGAGTGCAAACACCGTTTTGCACATCAGGTGTTCTTTCCAATTAGTAAACTTTGGTAGAAGTCCTGGATTAGTATATGCCTGCTGTAAATGATTCAGTTTGCCATACTCGATGCGCGATCAATCATTGCTGCTACGCAGGTAGTGATAGACTGTTTAGATGTTTGTTCCCATGTGAATTTCCATCTGCTTTAGACTTTCAGTAATAGCATTTATTTTTTCTACCTACTAGGCCCGTGGAGAATGCTTCGGAAGGATAACAATTGAAGCAATGGCATTCAAGTTGCCAGTATTGGTAAACCTCCTTTCTCTCTCTTCCACTTGTGCGTGTCAGTACAGTACAGTACAGACAGGGGACAGGCAGGTGGGCGCGGCCATGTTGGGACACCCGAATGCGCACTGTAGCAATTCGTTTGTATTTGGTAAAAATTGTCCAAACTTTGACTAATTAGGCTCAAAATGTTCGTCTCGTAAAATACAACAAAACTGTGCAATTAGTTTTTAATTTCATCTACATTTAGTACTCCATGCATGTGCCGGCATTTTGATGTGATGGGAATCTTCTTTTTGCATAGTGGAATTTGGGGTTGAAATTGGGAACTAAACGAGGCCATTCTTGGGAGTATCAGTGGCCAATCACTTCTTCGGAGTATCAATGGCCAATCTTTCTACGTAGTACGTACTCCTCCCTCCGTTCCAAATTATCAGTCATTCTAAGAATCTTGGAGAGTCAAAGCATCAAGTTTGATCAAAATTACAGAGAAAATTATAAAAATTTATAACATTAAATAGGTATACTATGAAAATATAATTAATGAAGAATCTAATGATACTTAATTGGTGTCATAAATATTATTATCTTATCATATTAATTTAGTTAAATTTTAGATTCTTTGACTCTCTAAGATTCTTGAAATACCTTATAATTTGGGATGGAGGGAGTACTAGGCAGCTGACCATGCTGCAGCGTTTTGAAACGCGGACCACCGATTTTCTGAATATGCAGAGTTATTGTTGTGAATCATGAGTATGGAGCCACTGTAAACAATTATGAGCCCGCCATATGCTGTTTTGGCCTGCATTATGTCGCGCACCGTCAATTTTCGACCTGATTTGATTAATGACCTCATCACCACCTTGCTATATCAGGGCACGGCTGCTGGAGGGACCACGGAAATCGTCCTGGACGGCTCGACTGGCCTTCTGCATCCTGCTGGGAAGGAGGGCGTGACGCCTCTTTCAAAGAACATTGTGAGACTCGCAAGCCATGCCGAGCAAAGGGTCTCCATGGGGCAAAAGGGCTATGACAGGGTGAAAGAAACGTTCATGGAGCACCACATGGCTGAGAGGATCGCGGCGGTGTTGAAGGAAGTTCTGCGGAAATCACAGGAACACTCCAGGTCTTGAGCTTGCGCTAACATGTTAAACTAGACTAGATTTTTTGGTTACGTCTACGTGGTTCAGACTGGAGGTAAACTGTAGATTACAGTCTGTTCCATCAGTTGGTCTCACATTTTCTCTTCGTTTTAGGTGATGTTTAGTTCGTGGGGT
Source organism: Saccharum hybrid cultivar R570 (assembly GCA_038087645.1). NCBI lineage: Eukaryota > Viridiplantae > Streptophyta > Magnoliopsida > Poales > Poaceae > Saccharum > Saccharum hybrid cultivar. The sequence continues at coordinate 21,052,670 of JAQSUU010000106.1, read as the reverse complement.
GAAAATTTTTGGTATCGCATCGGATGTGTCGGAAAGATGTCGGGTGGTTCGGATACTAATAAAAAAACAAATTACAGAACCCGTCAGGAAACTGCGAGACGAATCTAACGATACTAATTAATCCGTCATTAGCACATGCTGGTACTGTAGCACTTACGGCTTTTATGGATTAATAAGGCTTAAAGATTTGTCTCACGATTTTCTCGAGAACTGTGCAATTAGTTTTTTTTCTACGTTTAGTACTCTACATATGTTTAAACGCTCGATGTTACTGTAAAACCCAAAAATTTTCGAACTAAACACCCCCTTGGCTACTGTACTAGGAATAGGACCGAAGCTTTAAGGCTTAGATGCCCGATTTGGGGCATTCCGAATGCACTGTGTGATACTGTAGCATTTTGTTTTTATTTAGTAATAATTGTTCAAAATTGATTGATTATGTTTAAAATGTTTGTCTCGCAAAGAACAACAAAGCTGTATAATTAAATTTTGATTTTATCTACATTTAGTACTCCTTACATGTGCCAGTATTTTAATACGACGGGAAATCTTTTTTTTTGTATAATAAAATTTAGGAGTGAATTTGAATATCTAAACAAGGCCTGAATGTTTTTACTGCTGGACCTGTACGACTTCACCATTACTAGGAGTTGGTGCGCGCTCTGGCATTGCGGCGATGCCGTTGATGAGGTTTGACGTTGTTACAGTGCAACACATTAATCGTTTCCAGTGCAGCTGCCAGATTCAACAGAATTCATTGAACAACTAGCCAGAACACCCGCGCCAAGCACAGGTAGAGGGTAGACAACATGAGAGTGGACTCATTCTGTTATGTTAAACGTACTACACACGTACTACCAGCTGAGCGGAGCCTCTGTTCCGAATGTACTCCCTCCGTCCATTGAAAGTGTCGCCCGGGAAATATGTTTGTGAGGAGGGCACGTTTTTTCAACGACACTTTCAATAGGACGGAGGGAGTACGTGCCATGCTCCAAGCTACAGTACTTGTCTTCAAAAATGTGTTGCTGTACAAAAAGGGGCAATGTAGAGATGTCATAAAGCATGTGGAATCCTTAAATGAGGATGCCTGACACTGGATGAAACCTGAAATAGCAAAAGCTGCATTAGAGATTAAATAGTTGTAGGCAGTTGATGCTAAAGAAAATAGAGGGTGATGGGGATACTCACATTATCAAAAAAATTAGTGTAGACAACATTATGTGCGTGTACTGTAACAGTTATTTCTTTTAGAGACAAATGACCATAAATTTGGAGAACATCAAGGATAAGTGTTATTGTTGGACCGAGATGTTCAAAGCAGATAACCTAACATATAACTATTTTAAGAAAAGCAAAAATGCAGAGGCATATTTGAGGAATGGATGCATTTATTCTAGTTATGCAAACTTCTAAGGCATATGTGTGAAGAAAATGATGAGGCATTCCTTGAGATGTGATGTACGGCTCCCAACCTTCGTCACCCATAATACTGTAGCAGCCTAGCAAGAAATACCAACCTGAAACATCGACATAATAGTTGGCACAACAATATATTTATGGACAGGTTGAAACGGAAAACTGAGCTGTATATGTAAATAGTCCCATATATGTGAAGGGTGGTATTGTTTTAGTTCCAATCACAGAGAGTTAGAGATTCATATATGAAATACGCAGAATACTTCTTGGAAGGACAGAATCGAGAGAGAGCTTGCAAATTTACGTGTACCTTGTTTCTGTGCTGTAACTATATCCCTCCTCTTGTACATAAATCCTATTAGCAAGCGAAAGGGTCCAATTTTACCGTCAGAAGTTGTTCGTGCGTTGAGAAACCTTACAACCTTAATTATATACTGCTCCATCATCATATGCAAAGACGGGGCAAAAGCAGATAAAAATAAAAGCATAGAAAGCAAAAAAATCAGATTTCATATGAAAATTTCCTGAGCAGCCATTTGACCGGTTCCCAACAGGAGTCCTTAGATCCACTGAGTATAGACAATGCTAATACTCACAATCTAAATATACCTAAATCTCCATTCCAGTTACAAATCAGCACAATCTTGACTGCAGGTAAGACAATACATGTTGACCTTATTATGGGCTAGCAAATAGTAATATTGCTGTAGTTATAGGTATCAGGAAATAGAAACTGGGTTTTAAAGACTCGGAGACATAACTAAGGGGCACAAAACAGGCATATATCAAAAAAAATGTATGGATTTAAATTGGATTTTAAAACAGGCATAATAGAGCGTACACTATCAGAGAAGGAGAATCTCAGCAACCTAACAAAGGGAAACAATCACCGCATTATCTATAGTAATTGAGGATACCTTGAAAATATAATTTGACAATGATCATGTAGAAGAACCTTGAAGCATCATAGGATGCAAATAAGCAAGGACGCACCAATACGTTTGGCGGAAAATTCTGATAGCAATGATAAGGCAGTTTAAGATACCTAGGAGTCGTAAAGAACATTATTTTTCTCATACCCAATAGAAACATAGAAAGCAATATTTTTTTGCCCAGGAGAAAACATATTCAACCTATTCATGAGGAAAGGACGGAAACTGATGTAGTGATGCACCCAGTTGCAGAGGAGGACTTAAGGAATTATCCATGCGAGTTAAACAGAACAAACAATGTGTATGAAAAATCTGTTTTGTCAATGTGGGTGATACGGAACTAAATGATTAGATGTAGCACGAAACATACAGTAAGTTAACTGACCTCCTTGTTGAGAATCAGTGCTGTAAATCTGCGACCTGCTGTAGAACTAACAGACATTTCAGATGCCGGAAACTGTGCCAAAAAGAAGGATAAGAAGGCATTGGTTCAATTGAAGGAGTCTAGAATACAACGCAACCAAGCATCCATCACATGGTGTGATCCAGCGGTGCCGCAGAGCTTGCAGCGCCGGTGGCGTTGTAGGCACGTGCGGTGGCGTGGGTCCATGGTGTTGCGCGGGGGTGCGGCGTGGCGGACCGCGTGCCTCGCAGATTGCTAGCATGACAGAGCCCTAGCCGCACGGATGGCCAGCGTAGGTCCGCAGGGCCATGGAGAGGCCGCGGCGCTGTCACGCGGGGGTGCGCAAGGGCGCGGGAAGGGTGCGAACGCGGGCCGCCGCCGCTGGAGGGTGCGGCCGTGGGAGGCGGAGTCGGTGAGACGATGGATTTTTTTAGGTGTTTGGCGTCGGTTGGGGGCAGTGGAAAGGATAGGGCTGACGCGAGGGGCCGCGGCGTCTCGACGGCGGCGTGGCGAGCATCCTGCTGCTGCAGGTACGATTGGACGCTGGGAGAGGAAGAGCGCGTCACAAGAAGGTGCCGGGGAGAAGGGGTGTGGGGTGGTGGTTTGGGGTGGTGGTGCCGGCGGCCTCACGGCCACCAGCGACGGCATCACGACGTCGGCGAGGGCAGCTACCTGTGAGGCCCTGGCAGGGGCGCTTTGCGGCCAGAGGGCGCAGCTGGGGCGTCGCTCCGGCGGGGTACGCCGACCGGCGGAGGTGCAGGAGCAGTGGACTTCCTCGGTGGCGTCGGCGCTTTAGCCGCGACCGCGACTGAGGCAGGACAATATCCTTGGCTGGCGTGGCGGGCATCCGCTGGCAGCAAGCAGCATCGGACGGCTGCCAGTGAGGCACTGTGGATGAACATGGATATGGGTGGAGGAAACGGGGCAACTGTTGAAGCACAGTGGCATAAAAAAAAAACCCTGGTCACTTGAGCTTATTCAGAGCTACTTTCCAGCCATGAAATAATATTTTTCTCTCACAACATTTTAGTATAAACATCCGCAAAAGCCAAATTACAACATAAGCAAACAGGTGAAAGATCTTTATAGATTTGTACGCTAATAACAGTTGCTAGAGTACATGCACCGCCCCTTTGCTGACATCCTTGCCAATGGAAATTGCTTCAGAGGCGAGAACAGCACGGTCTCGATCGAATTTAGCTCCCTTCCGTTGTCAGCTTGGGCTTTTTTTTTAATATAATATAGATAGCTCCTGAAGGTCGCCGGCCCGGTCACTTGACATCAGTTGGCGGCGGCGAGCTTGCCCGGCGGCGGTGGCAGCGGCTTCTTCTTGCCGAGCTTGTACCTGACCATCCTGAGGATCCGCAGGAACCAGTAGGCGCTCACCAGCTGCAGCCCCGTCGCCATCGCCTGACAAAGCGGAAGCAACAGAGCATGTCGTCATGCGTGCAGTGGGATGGCATGGGTCGGAGGTTGTTGCGATCGAGTTGGTTTGGCTGGCGAACGGTTTCGCTGAGGGAGGGGGCATGCGTACCTTGATGAGGATGGGGTTGTCGGCCGTCACAGTGACGTAGGTGATGTAGGGCCCGAACCCCATCCGGGCGACGGAGAAGGTGATGGCGAAGAGCACGTCGACGAGGAGGTTGAGGTCGGTGTCCCGGATGCCGAACTCCTTGAGCATCTCCCGGAGGTGCAGCAGCGGGCTCGAGATCTCCGTGACGAACAGGCAGGCCACCTCCTCCGTCCCGCACTGCACGGCAAATCGTTAGTTATTAGTTAGCTCAACAGACCGCCAACTAACGGCCGGCGGCCTACCGACGACGACGAAATGCATCTGACTTGTCGCCGCTCGCTCACCCTCTGGTAGGCGAGCCCGGCGCCGATGCCGACGACGCTGACGAGGTGGTGCACGGTGTTGTCCAGCCGCGTGTCGCCGTTAAGGCTATCCGCACCCATCGACCTCTATTTTCATCTCTAAAAAGGAATATTCTATCCTAGTCATCGAGATTCTCTACTCTATATCTATTTCTCCTGCACCCGTGTTATCTCTATCCCATACTCTATACCTACTATTCCATATTTTATTCCCCTCTCTCCCTCTTTCTCTTTCTCCTCTCTCTCTTTCTCTCTCCTTCTTTCCTTTTACAGGCGCGTACGCAGCAACGCTGCCTGTGGCGCGTCACTGTAGCGAACGCAGCTGTGCCGATCAACATACCGTCTTGCGGTGCATACATGCGACCGGTAGATTTAGCGTTGACTTCTCTTTAGCGTTCTGCGGTGCCGATAGCCTAAGGTGGCAGCACGCCGCGTCGTACACCATGTACGCAAGCGTAATCGCCAGCGCCCTCATCTGCCAGTATTTATTGTGACGCCACTGACCCACTGTCATCGGCTTGTCATGAGAGTTAAAGATCGCCGGTGGTGGTTGTGGCCGCCAGCCAGCCGTTCGTTCAGGAGGAAGGCGGATGCCAGGGCGTCCGGCACTCCGGCATGTGCGTACGTACGTTCGCACGCCGTGTTATTATATATGTACGAAAAAGAAAAAAAACCGTATACCTGGCGCGGGGAGGATGCGGCGGCGAGCGGGCAGACGGGGCACGACCAGTCGTCGACGGAGAGGCAGGCGAGGCACACGGCGGCGACGGCGTGCATGGTGGAGACGGCGCGGTTGCAGAAGTCGTAGGAGCGCTTGGGGAACAGCGCCCGCACCAGCAAGAACGCGGTCGACCACAGCACAACCCCGGACGCCACCCAGCTCACCACGTTGCGGCCGTTGACGCCCGGATCCTCCATGGCCGCCGACTCAGTCTCCATAACCGAGAGGATCTTCCCTCCTACTAGCTCCTAACCGAGAGGATCTGACGAGAGAGAGATCTGGGAGGAAATGAAGGAGGAACTGAGACACGATCGGTCACGGCGGTAGCGTGACTGACAGGTATACAGACTCGGACACATGATGCCATCGAGTTATATGGGCACAGACTGCCCGGCTCGCTGTGGCGGAGTGATATGATAGATAGATTCACCGGTAGGGACGGGCCGGTAAAGGACGAACTAGGACTCAGGTGTCAAATACGCATCTGATTTAAGTTGGGGACGTCGGTGGAAAGCAACAATTCTTAACTCGTTCTTAGTTCTGGTTGGTGCACGGGACGTGTCATACCTCTCCGTTTCTTGCTCTTCCCTCGTGCAAAACATACTCATCTGTCCCTTAGTGTTTGTCGTTTGAAAAGTATGCCCTCCTCTCAAACACGGTTATCGAGCGATAAAGAAAAAGGGACGGAGGGAGTATGCTTTTTGTAAATCCCAAACCCAAGCCCACCGCCACACCCTCTCCTGCCGTGCCGCCGCCGGAGTAGGCCGACAGCAAGGCCGTGGCAGCAATGGGGTTTTTTTCTGTGCATTTTCGGCGTGGAGGCAACAGCGGGACGGTGGGTCAAGCTCTTGCGCATGCTGTGAGGGGCTCGATTTGTGCGGCTGCTCACGCAGCAGCATCAGCGCCTTGTTGGGTGCAGCCCTAGCCAGCTAGAAGCGCAGCGGAGGCGACCAAGACAGGTTCGCTGTTTCGGTGCGGATCTACCCGAGCGAGGCCACCCCCTCCCTGCTTCCTTGGCGCCGGCTGTAATACCCTGAAATTTGACTCTTTAGAAATATAGCTAAATTGATTTAATTTTGTATTTTTTGTGGTCATGAAACCGTAGGAAAATAAAATTTTTATTAAATTAAAATTTATTATAGGGCTTAGCAACATTGATGGTGCATTCATGCTGGTGCATATAATTTATTGAAGTGAGTGGTTTTGGTCAAAACTTCAAAAAAATTTGAATTGCTTTGAAAACAAGTTTGAAATAGCTTTGAAATAAAAGAAAATAGAGAACCCTCTCTTCTCTCTTTTAGCCGAAGGCCTACTCTCCTCCGCTGGCCTGCTCTCTCTCTTTTTTTTCCTCCTAAACCGCAGGCCAGCGCCCTCTGCAAAGCCCAGCTATCCCTTCCTAATCCCGCACCCACCTCGGCTTGACAAAGTCCGAAGCCCAGCAGCGAGCCGAGGCCCGCGCGGCATCTCCCTCTCTCCCTCAGATTCTCCTGCTGATGAGGTGACCCCACGTGTCAGTGTCGTCTCCTACCTCCGTCGTCTGCAAGCCGGACTTTGTCCGAGGAAAAATTCCGTCGCAGAACCCCATTTTCGCGGGATTTTCCGCGTGATCCGCACGCCTGGTGCCCTATAAAGCCCGAGGATCTCCAGCCGCGTCCGTTTCGCATCTACGAGCCACCGTTTTGCCCTAGCTGTCGCCGTTTGGTACTTGCCGATCTCGAAGTCAAGTCGCCGCAACCGTGCTCGCCGTCTACCGCCTCGCCGCCGGTCGTGAACCGCTGCCAAGCTCCGCGTTGAGGTTACAAAGCTGTCTACGCCCCTATCTCTTTCTCTTTTGCTCTTTATTTCACACGTGTCACCGTCGAACCTTCACAGGAGACACCGTCCACCCCGTTGAGCCCCACGACGCCGCCGAGCCTTCATCGTCCACACAGAGCCCCTTGGTGAGTCCGCATCCATCCTCTCTTTCTTCCCGTGCTATTCCCATCGCGAACCGTGGTGTGATATGCCGTTTGGCAAGGCTCCAGCGAGCTGCTTGCGTCGGCCATGGCAGCCACCGGCCGGAGTTGATGTAGATGGCCGGTTTCCTCTCTCTCTATCTCTTGGGGTGATTTTCAGCCGTCCATTTGTTGATCAACGCGCGAGATTAGAAGATACCCCTTCGCAGGGTAAATTTTTTAAAGAGTCCCTGGATTTTCCCGGAATAGAACCCGCCGTCCTAAAACGCCTCCTGGGAATACGCTTTCTTCTTTGGAAAACGTAATATTCACCGGGTTAAATGAAACTATGTTTCATATGTTGCGAAGCAATGTTTCGAAACTTTAAATGCTCGTATCTTGCTCATTTTAACTCCGATTTGATCCGTTCAAATTTTGTTAGATTCATAATCTCGTAAACTACATGTTAATGCCACTGTTAACCATGTTTTCAACCTTTAAATTTCGAGCTCGTATTTAATGAATTATTCTACTATAGGAAATCTTGTTTAATTTGTATCTTTTCCGTTATAGTTCCGATTTGCGTGCAATTCGCGTCTGTGTGATCATAGCGACACGTAGGATCGTTTCGCAAACTTTTCGTCTTGTTTTGCTACTGTTGGTGTACTGTTCTAATTATGTCTCTTGTTTGCTTCGTGTATGATTGCTCGGATGCTTGTATGTTGATGTGTTGATCGAGTATAGACGGTGAGCAGTTCGTGGACGATCAAGAATACTACTACGAGCAGGATCAGCAGGAGATTTTTGATCAAGACAAGTATAACATGAGACCATTCTTATTGTCCTATTCACTGAAATCATCATACATATGCATGTGTCCTCCTTGACAACCGTAGAGATTATAACTTAGCTGTTGATACCCTGATTCCTTGTCACCTATGGGATTTGCATTGGGTAGCTATTGCTAGTGCTTAATAATAAACAATGATCTTGTAATATGACTAATGAATTATGCAATCATCCAATAAGATGATTTAATTACTGTTAAAGGGTGCTAGAGCATTATGTTGTTTTTATGTTGCTCTAGTTTCTCTCCGTAAGGACTTACCTATAAGTGATAACCGGGATTGACAGTACAGCTGTGAGGGCTATATAGCTCTGGCTCTAGTTGTTTAACATACCTTTTCTAGCTTGTTAGTGGTTACTAAAAGGCGCAAGAGGGGTCATGTCTAGTATGGTCTTGGCCTGCTAAGGTGGGTACAGTCTTTTGTAAGTCGCCCCTTGGAGGGAGGTTCATGCTTTCCAATTGAGAATCCTTAGCGGCCCTAACTTGTTAGACGAACTTTTAAATGGCTTTATATGATTTCCGGTGTTTTGGGAATGGCCTCTCCATGCATTTGGAAGTCATGACTCACAGTGAAAGTGCACACCTCTGCGCAGAGTTAAAAACTGGTATACTAGCCGTGCCCATGGACACGGGCGGCCTTAGGGATTCTTACAGAATAAATGTTCACCATTGTTATATCATGCTTATTATGGTTGATATTATTATGCTTATGTTAATTGCTATTTCACTATTCTTATTACAATTGATCATTGGTTTATAATGGGAATTTGGTTATCTTGTTGCTACTCAATTTGCTAAGCAAATGGTGAATAAAAGCTAAATGCAGTCAAACCAGTATCTAGCCTTTTGAGCCTCATGAACCCCATGATATATTTGCTGAGTTCGACATGGACTCACTCTTGCTATTTCCCACACCTCAGGATAGTCTCTGGAGTTTTTAGGCTTGTGATCAACCAGTCAGTTTTTCCTGGAGTGAGGTCTACACCCGGTGTTTGAAGTTATCTTTCCGCTGTGTTGCTCTCTAAGGTATATTTTATACTATTGCGTTTTGTATATTAAGCATTTGTCTCTTGATATTACACTTATCTGCGGCTATATGTGAGATTTGACTTCTTTATTTCACATATAGTGTATGTCTGGTTTTGACCTTAAAACCGGGTGTGACACCGGCTAGCCTAGCGGATTTGGAGCCTACGTAGGGGTGGCACATGCCCAGCGTCGGCGCCTGTGAGGGACGATCGGATCGACGTGGCGATCAGCCAAATTTGTGATCAGGTGACGTTGTGTGGCCGGTGGTCAAATCAGCAACGGGATGGCCAGAACAGCGTGCCCGGCAACCAGATCTGCGAGGTGATGGCTGGATCGACGTGGCCGGTGGCCAAATATCGGTTGAGAAGGCCGCGGTGGGTTGCTCGATCGCCATTGGTGGTGGACGACAGTGATGCCTACGGCGCCACTCGCTGGAGGCACCATTTTTTATCTTCTACATCAGCCCACTGTATCTCCTCCGCTGAGAAGGTCATGGCAGGCTATTGGTGCCAGACAACGGTGATGCCTACGGGCGTCATTCCCTCGTTGGAGATGTCGTCATGTTCCCTGCTGTTCTCCATCTTCTCCATTAGCACACTGTGTTCTGCACTCCGCTGATGGGACTCGACGTGGTGGCTTCTCCTACATCCATCCCTACCTGCTAGACGGGCATGAGGTCCAAGAGGTCTTAGCTAGATGCTAGCGGACACCTCAGATGGTGGAGAGTTGCACCCACGCTTGAAGACGTACAAGGTAGAGAGTTGCTTCTACGCAAGATCAAGATAGGTTGAAAGAAAGGACAATGAAGAATGTCTGAAGCTTAGCCTTTGTAGCTTTTTTTAAGTCCTTAAGCTGTCTTTTTTTGTTGTTGTTTTTGCTTCTCTATTTTGTGGCTTTGAGCCTAAGAGCTCATGTAACTTTTGGCAACGTATATCTCAAGTGGATATAGAGGCTGGATTTTATATCCTTTATCTAAAAAAAAACTATTTATTGTGAGCTGGAGGTTTTCCTTTTTAATATATGGTTAGTAATCTGTTGGACTGGTCCCCGAAAGCGACGTGGCTAGTTCAGTTTCAAGGAAAAAACAATAATAATTGGAAAAACATCATAAATGCACTGTTGCAGATAATTCATGTATACCTGGTTCTAGATATAATAGTGGGCTAAACTATTATATTTAGCAGTAGTCTTGTTCTGGAGCTATCAAAAGCTATAATAACAAAATATAATGTACGTTATTTTATTTAGCAATTTTACAAAAATAAAACATGAAAGTTCCTAATTAATTGTGCCCAAAAACATGAAACTAAGTGAATTTTATAAACAGAAATACTAAAATATATGCACAGATTTTAAGAGAACATATTTATATGTCTATTATTTCAATCAGCATACTCATGGCAATAATCAACATTTATATTTATTTATCATTCAATAACAAACTACTTAACAATTATGAAATGGTCCATTACATCATTTAATTATTATGCAAAGAACACATCGGTGAAGCTTAGGTTACACACATCTTCTAGAATAAAGAATGAATATTTGTGAGTTGGTCAGGATTAGTGGCGTTCGGGCTAAGCCAAATAGATAGCAGTGTTTAGTGGAGCTAAAGTGTTTCTAGCTACAATAGCAATAATTGGCAATATCATAGCGGCCATGCCCTACGAGCTATATATAAACAACAAAACATAGCGGTGACCACATTTAACATATATAATGAAAGCAACCAAACATAATCTTACTAAATGCAACTTGTATGTACAAAAGACCAAATACCACATATACAAAACACCCTTCTTACCCGTAGCCTTGACTTCAGATTCAGCGCCATCTGCAATACATAACTTTAATTATTCAGTAAACTTCCAACTCCATAGAAGATGTTCATATATTCCTAAACGCAAAATCATTCCTAGTTAGGCAAAGTTTTCAGATCAGAAGCCAAATAAAAATCAGAAAGAATCCTTTGAAAACATTAGGGGATGCACACTTTTTCTTATTGGCAACTAAACACATCAGACCCTGAACAATCTTGAACAGTAGTAAGACAACATAGACAACAAAAGCAGCTCACCAACAGGTTAAATTGAGATCTGATCATAGTTGGTCTGAACTTATTTAGATTAAAGTCATAATATGAGGACACCAAAAAATGTGGATAAGCAATGAATTAGCTAAGTATAATCCAATGAATTAGCTAAGTATAATACTATAGTCCAATGAATTAGCTAAGTAAATATGGATCAAGTCTACCTTGTTAATGTGACCGCTAGTGAGGTACTATCTACATGCAGGTAGCTGATCAATTGGTAAGTATCCCATCAGAGAGCGGTCTTCATTGTCTGAGAACTTGTACAACCAATCCTTAACACAAACAAGGGCTTCAAGGGTTCAGGTGTCATTGAACTTTGATTATCACTAAGAACCAATGAAGTTGTCATTGACACAATCATATGACCCAACAGGATTCATTGCCGTCAGACTGTCCAAGTAGCACACGGTCAGTCATATGACCCCCCAAAAATCAGTAAATAGAATGAAAAAAAAGAATTTTTAAAGCTCTGTTTGGCACAGCTCAGCTTCACTAGTAAAGTTGTTTTTTGGAAAACAGCTTCATGAGCAAATTTCTATGTGAAGCTGAGCTATTTTGGAAAAACTGTTTGGCAAAATAGTTTCACCAACAACTTCATGCATGGATGAGAGAGAAATGAGGGAAAGAGCTAGGATAAGCTACTTTTTTCTTTTTTTAAGGAGGTACAGAGAGCTTTAAATTAACCAGGCAAAGTGTTACAATTAGTGTTTAAGAGATCAGTGACACAGGCAGGTGCCCGTCTCCACCACGTAGTCGTATGCATATTTCGCCTAGCTAAATGAGCTAACTCATGCGCTACCTTGTTGCACACTCTCTTCACCTTATGGCATTTCCATTCCACTAGCATTTGCATGTACTCCTTGGCTTCCAATATGATGAACCTGAGTTCTGATCTATCCAAGGTATCTGCTTCCAAGGCTTTGAGCACGGTAGAACAGTCCGATTCAATGATCATCGGTCCTGGACACCATTGGCCTGCAATTCGAATACCCTCAGCACAAGCCTGGGCCTCAGCTTCTTCTGCAGAAGCACATCTGAACAAAACAGGCCACGCCGTTAGCTGCACCTCCCCTGTAGAGTTTCGGATCACAATGCCAACTCCAGCTTCTCCCGTCGACTCGACAAAAGAGCCATCCACATTCATTTTCAATCAGCCATCCGGAGGAGGTTCCCAGCGCTCCGAGATTGCCGTTGTTGGCGCACAGATAGGCTCTGAACGCCAGCACTTGGCTTTCCCCTTCTCATATGTTATCTCACTCTGTTGTTGGACCTGCGCCAGTGATTCATGCAAATTAAGCAGGAAGAAAACCGAGTCTGACACACTTGTGTTACCTGATTGATGCGTCACATTATTGTGGATGGACCATGCTCGCCAAAGCACTAACAAGCACAGATCACCTTGCTCCTGTGAGCAAGCAATGGCCAGAGCTCACGCATTGCATCCCGTAGGTGTTTTGCTTGCGGACACTCAACAGTAGCATGGAAGCTATCCTCAGACGAGGTACCACATAACGAGCATTGATCAGTCCTCTCAATCTTCCTGATTGCTTTGTTCTTTTTCGTTGGGAGAGCGTCCCTTCCAAGCTTCCAGGCAAATATGCATGCGTACGGAATGATTGTTGACGCTGCCGGCCTTGGCTGCTCTAGCAAGGCCGGCGTTGACGTCGTGAACGCTGTTGCGGAATGATTGCTGTGGCGGCGGCTCCGGCGCGGGTGTGGCTTCCGCCCTGCTATCTCGCGCTCCTTCACCGTGGGCTCTTTGTATCCTTAGCTGTCTTGGTCGTTCCAGCGCTATCTTGTATTTCTTCTCTTCTTTACCTACTATTTATGTATTTCCTTTCAAAGAACTGGTGTTCCCTTTATTTTCAATGAGTAGTAATGGTCGAAAATTCCTTGTTTTGTCCTGGAACACGCGCGGTTTAGGCGACTATGACAAATGCATTGTGGTTCGAGATGCGATTAAAGCTGCGGCTCCCTCGGTGGCTTGCCTCCAAGAGACAAAGTTGCATGATATCTCAAGCTTCAAAGCCAAAACCTTCCTTCCCTCTAACCTCTCCAACAACTTACTTGTCCTTCCTTCTGATGGTGCTAGGGGTGGGATCGCTACCGCCTGGGACCAGAACCTTTGGAGCTTGACTAACTCCATCGCCCTGCACTACTCCCTCACTACTACCCTCGCTTCAACCATCTCTGATTGTGACTTCACAGTCACCAACGTTTATGCTCCTTCTGACCACCGCCACTCTCCTGCCTTCCTCAATGAACTTCTTTCCCTTTTACCCCTAATCTCTGGCCCTTGGCTCATCTTTGGGGACTTCAACCTCATTAGGTCCCCCGATGACAAAAACAACGGCAACCTCAATCTTAATCTTATGAATTCCTTCAACCTCGCTTTGGATCACCTTGGTGTCCTGGAGATCCCTTTGCTTGGCCGTTCCTTCACCTGGTCTAACCACCAGCCGTCTCCTATTCTTGCTCGTCTTGACAGAGCTTTTGTCAACCTCGACCACTCCTTGGCCTTCCCCAACACCTCCCTCTCCCCGCTGCCAAAGCCTACCTCTGACCACACCCCCATCCTACTCTCCATGTCTTCCTCCATCCCCACTTCTAACATTTTCCGCTTCGAAAACTCCTGGCTCCACAACCGCTCTTTCCTACCTGCTGTTCTCCCAGCGTGGCACGATGCGCCGTTCCGTCCGGATCCGGCAGGTAGGTTGGCTGCATGCCTCAAGATGACTAGAGCTGCTGCTAAGGCCTGGTCTCGGCGTAACAGGGCGCCCCCCCCAACTCATCCCAAACTGCAAATTTATTATTCAACTTCTAGATTACTTTGAAGAGCAACGACTTCTTTCTAGTGATGAATTCCAGGTCAGGAATTTGTGCCAAGAAAGATTAGCGCAGTCCATCAAAGAGCGGGCTGCATATTGGAAGCAAAGAAGCAAGTTCAGGGCGATCAAAGAGGCTGATGCTAATACTGCTTTCCACCATGCACAAGCAACTGTTCGGCTCAGAAGCAACAAGATCAGAATTGTTGAGTGCGACGGACAGCAGTTCACGAACCATGATGGCAAGATGGCAGCACTAACCGGGTTCTTTTCCACCATTATTGGTCAGCCAGGCTGCTCAAACTGGAGGTTCGATGCAGTCAGTCTATTCAGGGACGCGAGACAGCCGTCTATTGCTCTCACTGCGCCATTCACAGAGCATGAGGTCAAGTCTGCGCTACGCTCCAGGAACCGTAACAGCGCTCCTGGTCCGGACGGATTTGGCCCCTCCTTCGTTGCGGCATGGAGTACCGTCAGACAACAGATCATGGATTTCATGAACTCCTTCCACTCAGATGATGTGCAACTGGAACGAATTAACAGATCTTACATGGTGTTGATTCCTAAGAAACCTGGTGCTACTGCTGTTGATGCATTCCGACCGATATGCCTGCAGAATTGCACGGTCAAAATCTTGGCAAAAACTCTTACCGGCAGGCTGCAGAAGGAAATTGGTAACCTCATTGATCTGAACCAGACTGGTTTCCTCCTGGGAAGATCGATTTCAGAAACCTTTGTCTTTGCTGCGGAGATTGTTCAAGCTTGCAACAAGAGAAAGATCCCCACGTTAGTTCTGAAACTGGACTTCGCAAAAGCGTTTGACACGGTAAATTGGGCCGGCCTCGACTATATCTTGTCAGCGCGAGGTTTCAGTGCAACTTGGAGAAAATGGATGCAGCACATCCTTGAGTCTTCAAAATCTGCTATTCTGCTCAACGGTGTCCCAGGTCCTTGGATCAATTGCAGACGAGGGTTAAGACAAGGAGATCCGCTTTCTCCATACCTTTTTCTTTTGGTGGCCGATACTCTGCAGGCTTTGATCCGTCAGAAAAGCGAGATCAGACATCCAATTGTTAGTAATGCTGGCTGTGTGACACTCCAATATGCGGACGACACTCTGATCGTTCTCAGGGGGAACCTTGCTGATGTGCAATGCCTGAAAGATGTCCTTGGTTTGTTCTCTGATGCAACTGGACTCTCCATCAATTACCATAAGAGCACTATGGTACCCCTGCATTTGGAACCAGACTTACTTCAACAATGTGTTGACACCTTGGGCTGCCGACTAGAATCCTTTCCCCAAAACTACTTGGGACTTCCTCTCTCGGCTTCCAAGCTCCCGGCTTCAGCATTCAACAGTTATATCCAAAGAACAGACTCCTTCCTCTCTTCCTGGCAGGCCTCCTTGCTGAACACTATGGGAAGAGTTGTGCTCGTCAATTCTGTGCTCGATAGCCAACTTGTCTATGCAATGTCTGCCCTAAGCATCCCGCCGGCCATCATCAAAGAGATCGACAAAAGAAGAAGAGCCTTTATGTGGGCAGGGGAGGCCCAAACATCGTCGGCTAAATGCCTTGTAGCCTGGGAAAAATGCTGCACAACCAAGTGAAAGGTCTTGATGGCTAGAGGGGGGGTGAATAGCCTTTTAAAATTTTCTACAAAGACAAGCTAAACAAGTTTATCAATACAACAAATAGCGAGATACGAGTTTTGCTTAGCCTACGGGGTGTTTGCAAGCCACCTATCCAATTCACAATTCTAGTATATTGGCACTCAACCGCACAAGCTAAACCGAGAAGGTAACTACAACTACAACTAGCAAGCTACACAAAAGAGCTACTCTAGCAAAGCAAACTAGCTAGCAAAGATAACTAAGAAAGTAATGCGGAGTTGAGTTAGGAGAGTTTCACCGAGGGGCGAAGTATTGAGCCAACCAATATGATCAACAAAGAATACCAAGATAACCGAACACCGGGATCAATCAATCACAATATGAAAGTGATGACACGAAGATTTATCCCGAGGTTCACGTGCTTGCCGGCACGCTAGTCCCCGTTGTGTCCCTTTTCACCACGTGGTTCGGTGGCTAATCGGTCTCACACCGAGCCTCTCAAAAGGCACCACAAGAACCTACCAAATGGCAAAAGGTTGCAATGACACGAGCAATTTACTAATGTTGCCTTTGGCGCTTCGCCGAGGTAGGCACAAACCCCTCACAATCACCGGAGGTGGCCAAGAACAATCACCAACTCTTGCCAACGCCTCCAAGCTGCTCCAAGCCGTCTAGGTGGCGGCAACCACCAAGAGAAATAAGAATCCCGCAGCAAATCAACCACCAAGTGCCAACTAGATGCTATCTCACAATGCAAATGCACTTGGATCACTCAATCTCACTTCGAATATGCAAAGAAGCAAGAGAGATGAGTGGGAGGGGAGTTGCTTAGCTCAAAGTGCTCACAAGTATGTCAAATGTCCAAGAGAGAGAGCCTTGAGCCGGCCAACGAGTATTTATAGACGTACCCCTTCGAATATAGCCGTTAGAAACTTGAAACAGCCGAAGTCGCGCTGACCGGACGCGCTGGTCCAACTGACCGGACGCGCCGGTCGCACAACGGCTAGCTTCGCGAAGCACTGACCGGACGTGCCGGTCGCAACGATCGGACGCGCTGGTCTTGACCGGACGCGCCGGTCCCGTAACTGACCGGACGCGCTGGTCAACCCTGAGCCGCGCACAACGAAATAGCGACCGGACGCGCTGGTCCAACTGACCGGACGCCACAGTGCCCGCGTCCGGTTGGAGTCCAGTAAGCTCCCCGGACGACCGGACGCGTCCGGTCGACTGTGACCGGACGCGCCACGCGTCCGATCAACAAACCGAAAAACGCGCAGACACTGGACACTGACCGGACGCGTCCGGTCAAACAGTGACCGCGTCCGGTCACCACTGTGACCCCCGTTTGCCTCCGTTTCTTTTTCCGACTTCCGGCGTAGTGGAAAATAGGCATTTCATTTCCCCGAAATCGCCTGAATCCCGCGCTCGCACGCTCGGCGGGAGGGAGAGAGGACCCCAAACCCTCTCTACCGCTCAAACTCCAACGCCATCGCAAATGTGCTAACACCACCAAGTGATCACGTCATGTGCGAGTGTGTTAGCATTTTCACAATCATTTTTCGAGGCGTTATTAGTTCTATCCAAATGCATATGATCATGAAATGCACATCTAGAGGCACTTAGGAGTTCATTAACCGCGTCATTCCCCTCTTTATAGTACGGCTATCTATCCTATAATGTAACCACACCCACTAGGTGTCTTGGTTACTAAAACACAACCCTTAAGCATATACCTTTGCCTTGATCACGTAGGGTTGCGTCCAAATCCAAGTGTGGCCATCATGATCACCATGTCCATCTTGCCACCAACCTTGGAATGTACTAATCCTCATATGCTACATACAACTTAGGCATAGGATTAGTACTTAGGCATTGTCACTAATTACCAACACCAAATATAGAGCTTTCACCAAGGATCTCGGGGGCATTGGCATCAAGGATTTTGGCACCCAAAACATCTGCCTGCTGCTCAAACTGATCCATAGGCTACACTGCTCTGGTAGCTCCGCTTGGGGAGCTTGGGTTCGTCAACATGCCAACTTGGCTACCCTGAAGGGCGACTTGCAGGGACACCCTTGGGACATGTTGCGGTCCATTCTACCGCTATACCAGGCCTTGACCACGGTCGCCATCAAGGACGGTTCCGCTACAGCCTTCTGGAATGATGTTTGGCATATGGATGAGGCACTTGCTGATCGTTTTCCGGCAATATACAGTCACTGCACTCGCAAGGAGGTTTCGGTCAGGGAAGCCGTACTGTCGAACCCCCACAATGCCTTTGTTCCAAGATTGTCCAACCAAGCAACAGTTGAGCTTCAACAGATCAATGCCATTATTGAGCAAACAGCCCTGTCCCAAGGCAATGACCTAAGGAAATCCCAGTTTGACTGTGGCCATGGGAAATTGGACTCCTCTTCTATTTACAAGTTACTGAAAGCAAGACAGCAACCTGCCGACCCAACCTCAGACTTCATCTGGAAAAATTCTGTGCCTCCGAGAATTCAGTTCTTCATGTGGCTTGTCTCAAAAGGAAGAATCCAATGCCGTGCAAACCTGTGCAAGAAGAGGATCGTCAGTAGCCCGGGATGTGAAATCTGTGGCGCTACGGAGGAGACAACTGACCACATCATTCTGCATTGCCCCTTCGCCAGGTCCTTCTGGAACGCGCTTGGATTAACAGTCACGGATGACTTATCTGCTCAAGCCATGCACACCCTGCCAAAGATCCAAGCCTTACCGCTCACACAATACAGCACCTTCTTCGCCATGTGTTGCTAGCAGCTGTGGAAGCGACGTAATGCTCTCATCTTCCGAAATGAGACTCTCTCCATAAGACAAGTTCTACAAGCGTGCTGCCTTGATGCTGCAGCCTGGCGCCCTCGAATTCCCAGGAAACAACGTCAGGTAGCTGATGCATGGTGTCTCTTTCTACAGGAGCTAATAAACCAGTCCATGTAAATTGTTGACGTTTTGTAAATCCTTCCTATCCTTCTCCATGTAAATTCTGGAACAGGTCTGAAAGTCATTAAATAATAACAATCAGGTGGGGAATCTCCCCCCGTTGAATGCTCAAAAAAAATATGCATGCGTACTTTTGGTGGCACATTGGCTTTCCAAATTTTCCGCCATAGCGAGCGTTCTCCATCCAGGTTGGAGCTTGACGCCGTGGCTTGAGGAATATCCTGCAATGTTTGCCCAAGCTGATATGCACTCCTAACTGAGAAAATGACTGATCGCTCCGGGTGCCAAGCCAGCACATCATCTGTCCTCCGATCAGATAGCTTAATCTTTGATATGCTATCCGCATCTGCTGCATTGAAAACGGTCTTGATTCTATCATGATCCCAACCTCTGCCCTCTGCATCAAGTAGCTCCGAAACACGGTGCATGCGGCATCTCCCCCGGACAGTTGTAGTACGGCATGAGAAAAGCTACTTTTTTTTTTTAGCTTCGTCCCAATTCATGTATTCGTGAGAGGAGGAGAAAAACAACTTCACCCATGAAGCTATTTTTGAAAATGAGTGTTTGGCAAAAAAAAAAACCCTTACAGTAGCTCATGAAACTATTGTGAGTTATGTGAAACAGACCCTAAATAGATAGAGATGAGTGACGATTAGTCAAAGGCAAGAACGTGTATCCAGCAGCCGGAGCATAGCCTGCCATGAGCACCTGGCTGCACCTCCCATAGGCGCTGGATCGGGCAGGGGAAGGAGAGTGGCCGTACCTAGATCACTAGAGCTGGGAGACGACGACGACGGCCGTCGTGTGGCTGGGTGTGTCCGCGAGTGTTGGAG
This sequence comes from Saccharum hybrid cultivar R570, assembly GCA_038087645.1. Taxonomy (NCBI): domain Eukaryota; kingdom Viridiplantae; phylum Streptophyta; class Magnoliopsida; order Poales; family Poaceae; genus Saccharum; species Saccharum hybrid cultivar. Next base: position 21,033,184 of record JAQSUU010000106.1, on the reverse strand, counting down.
GAACTGGGAAAGAGTGAACCCACCCACGGGTTGAACCCACACGAACCCGAAAAAAATCAACCCATGCATTACAAGTCCATTCCAACCCGATTTCCTACCAACCATTCAAACAGTTCCATGGCACAGCCCAACCCAAAAACTCCAATTATTACCCGATGCATTAGCAGGCTTAAGTGCCAGATTCAACAGAATTCATTGAACAATTTGTACGCTATAAATACAGTTGCTAGAGTACATGCTTAAAAGAGTTAAAGAACAGCGCACTGCGCAGACCCGGGTATATATTTATATGTACAGCACGGTCTCGATCGAATTCAACTCCTTTCCGTTGTCAGATTGGGCTTTGAATATAATATACGTACGTAGGTCGTGAAGGTCGCCACCGCGGTCACCTACATCAGTTGGCGGCGGCGGCGAGCTTGCCCGGCGGTGGTGGCAGCGGCTTCTTCTTGCCGAGCTTGTACCTGACCATCCTGAGGATCCGCAGGAACCAGTAGGCGCTCACCAGCTGCAGCCCCGTCGCCATCGCCTGGGCAAAGCGGAAGCAACAGAGCATGTCGTCAAAGATGCGAGGAGTGCCATGGTCGGAGGTTGTTGTGATCCCTTTTTTTTGTGTGTGGTTTGAAAAGTAGGTTGCAGCGATCGAGTTGGTTTGGCTGGCGAACGGATTCGGTGAGCTAAGCATGCGTACGTACGTACGTACCTTGATGAGGATGGGGTAGTCGGCCGTCACGGTGACGTAGGTGAGGTAGGGCCCGACGCCCATCCGGGCGACGGAGAAGGTGACGGCGAAGAGCACGTCGACGAGGAGGTTGAGGTCGGTGTCCCGGACGCCGAACTCCTTGAGCATCTCCCGGCAGCGCCGGTCCTACGATTTTGAGGGCCCTCTGGCGAACTCGTCGCGACGGCCCCTCTAGACCATAAAATCTTGTTGTCTTTTTTTCACCTCTCTAGACTATAAAATCTTGTTGTCTTTTTTTTTGCACACCCTGACATATGTTTCTTAAGAAACATTCTAAAATTCTAACAACCTAAATTAGAAGAAAAATATGACTATATGATTACAAAGTACTATATGTCAAGAATACTATACAAATAATTAATTTGGATTATAAGATTATCAAGAAAAAAACACCTAGGCGTCTATGGCCTAGATGAACTGCCTAGTCGACTGGTCGTCGCCGCCGTGGTCTCGTCCTCGTCGATCCCTGGCTGGTCTGGTCGCCGGCTCGCTGCCCTCACGTTGGGACTTGGGAACTCGGGCGTCGGTGACTCGCCGTTGCGATCTCGCGTGTGGCGTCGTAATTTCCAAGTCTGCGATGTGGGGCGAGCAGCAGCGGGCAGCGGCACTACGGCGCAACTCCTGGCTCCTGAAAAAGAAAGAGACCAATCTGATCTTAGCCTCCTTAGGCCGGCCTCCTGGGCAAGAAAGAGCAGAAGCGTTACTTTGGTGATGTGCCTGCTAGCTTCTCAATCATCTTCTCATTATTCATTAAGCCTAATATTTTTTAATAGACTTATTAAGCCTAATAGATTATAGGGGTGGGGGGTTTACAAACCTGGGCTTGGGCCCCTCTCCGGCTTGGGCCCTCGGCCGTCGCACACTCTGCCCCTCCCATAGGGCCGGCCCTGTCTCCCGGAGGTGCAGCAGCGGGCTGGAGATCTCCGTGATGAACAGGCAGGCCACCATCTCCGTCCCGCACTGCACGGCATGCAGCTCGGTAGTTAGTTAGCTCAACAGACCGCCAACTAACGGCCGGCGGCCGGCAGCCTACCGACTACCGGCCGACGACGAAATGCATGTGACTTGTCGCTACTCGATCGCTCACCCTCTGGTAGGCGAGCCCGGCGCCGATGCCGACGATGCTGACGAGGTGGTGCACGGTGTTATCCAGCCGCATGTCGCCGTTGAGGTGGCAGCACGCCGCGTCGTACACCATGTACGCAAGCGTAGCCGCCAGCGCCTTCATCTGCCAGTATTTATTAGGGATTATTATTGTGACGCCACGGTCATCGCCCGGCTAATGATCGCCGGTGGTGGTTGTAGCCGTTGACGCGTGCCGGGGCGCGGCGCGGCGGCATGGACGTTCGTTCGCACGTCGTATTTTTATTTATATTTATTATATGAACAAAAAAGGTACCTGGCGCGGGGAGGATGCGGCGGCGAGCGGGCAGACGGGGCACGACCAGTCGGCGACGGAGAGGCAGGCGAGGCACACGGCGGCGACGGCGTGCATGGTGGAGACGGCGCGGTTGCAGAAGTCGTAGGAGCGCTTGGGGAACAGCGCCCGCACCAGCAAGAACGCGGTCGACCACAGCACGAGCCCGGACGCCACCCAGCTCACCACGTTGCTGCCGTTGACGCCCGGCTCCTCCATGGCCGCCGACACAGTCGCCATAACCTTAAGGATCTGACGAGAGACAGATCTGGGAGGAAATCGAACAATGATTGATCCCAAGCAAAGCAAGGCGCACGAGTTTATATAGGGAGAGACTAGAGAAGAAGGAACTCACCAACGATCGGTCACGGCGGTAGCGTGACTGACAGGTACGTATACAGACTCGGACACATGGATGCGGTGGAGTTATATAGGGAGGGGCACTGACTGCCCGGCTCGCTGTGGCGGAGGGAGTGATAGATTCACCGGTGGATTCAATGGGGGCGGTTGGGGACGGGTATAGGTCGGACTCGGACTCAAGTGGCAAATACGCAGCTGATTAAATTGGGGGCGTCAGAGGAAAGCAACAATTCTTAATTCGTTCTTGGTTCAGGTTGATGCACGGGACGTGCCATACCTCTCCGTTTCTCGTTCTTCCCTCATGCAAAAAAATTGATTTTTATATTATATATATAATAAACCATTTATTGCGAGCTGGAGCTTTTTCCATTTCAATATATATGGTTAGTGATCTGTTGCACTGGTCCTCAGATAGCGACGTTGGCTAGTTCAGTTTCGAGGAAAAACAATAGTAATTGGAACACCATCGTATATAGATGCACTGTTGTAGATAATTCATACATGGTATAGCTAGCTAAACCATTTAGCGGTGGTAATCTCAGTGATAGATAGATGTTTTTGTTTATGACTTTGTATCTACAATAATTTTCTCTCTATTCAGTATCGGTGAGAGCGTTGAAGATAAAAGTACTACAGGACACATATTTTCTCAACTACCCCATTCTGGTAAAAAACACTTCAAATTATATTATTTATATGATATTTGCGAAATACTTATAATACAAATATACACATGCAACTAGTTTTCAAAGTAACAATTAAAAGTTTTTTTTGGTATTTGTAACTTTTAAGGTAACCAAAATCTGAGATACACGATATGTTTTTTTTTTCGTGATCGGAGCCTCAGATCAGTTCATTGGAGTCAACTTGTCAAACTACCTAGTAGGGAGACAAACGAGGAACTAGCTTGTAGTTGTAGCAAGAAACGCTAGCATCATCTTTGACCACTAGCTAGACACATGTGCAAATAATTAAAGCAGAGGGGGCTAGTAGCTTTTGTTGTACGTACAAACAACACCGCCATATAGTCCTCTCAGTACATACTCCCTCCACGTTGTAAAAGAAGTCGTTTTAGACAATGACATGGTCTCCAAAACATAACTTTGACTTCATTTTCCTATAAAAATATTTATTCAAAAGTGATATATGTATACTTTTAGGAAAGTATATTTAAAGACAAATTTATTCATATTGTTTTCATATTTCCAAACTCAACAACTTAAAAGTTATTCATGATTTATATTCCCAATGTCTGACACAAACCTTGTCCAAAACGACTTCTTTTACTAACATGGAGGGAGTATTCTACATTACTCCACTGTTGGACCTGAATGAAACATGTTCGTGCGTGTTGTCTCTAATTTGCTGCTATACAGTAAACGTACAATAGAAGCTAGCTCCAGCCCAGTTAAGTAAAACTCCGAAACCATTTTTTTAATCTACGATGACGAGATGTTATCGTGTCAGGGCCTGTTTGGTTCCATCAGACTAAAGTTTAGTCATTTTAGTCATTTTTAGTCCTTAAATTGCCAAAACAGGATAACTAAAAACAGGGACTAAATGGTTTAATCCTTTTATCCTTGGAGGTAAAGGGGACTAAACTACCAAAAAATACACCCAAGCCATCTCTTTAATACACTCACGACCTTTCCCCACCCCTGACCTCACCCCCCCTCCTAGCGTTGTGTGGCCTGTCAGCCTTGGCCGTGCCAAGCCCCCACACTCTCCCCGGCGGCACTCGCCCAGGCAATGGCCCCACCAACCCTGCCGTTGGCTGCATGCGCCCGACCTCGCTAGCCCTGCCGCCTGCGCTGGCCCGCTTACCGCTCGCCCTGTCGCCGGCTCCGCGCGGCTCGTTCGCCACTCCGAGCTCGCGCCGTGCCTGGCCACGCCGGCGGCTCCGCGCGGCTGTCCGCGCTCTGCCTTGTCGGCGGCTCAACACGCCCGGACATGCCCCGCCGCGCGGCCTGCCTTGCCCGCTATCGGCTCAACGCGTCCAGCCCTACCGCGTGGCTCCGCATGCCTGGACACGCCCTGCCGCTCGGAGCTCGCGCCGTGCCCGGCCACACCGGCAGCACGGATGGCTTCTCCGACAGTGGGGGTGCTCCCTTCCTCACCGGGCACCTCGGCAGCGCGGGGAAGGAGGAGATTAGGCAAATTAGGTCATTGTCCACCAGCTTTAATGGCCTTTAGTCTCGAGATCCAAATACAGGGTAGGGACTAAAGTTTTGTCCACTAAACTTTAGTCATGGGACTAATTAAACCAAACAGGCCCTTAGGCTGTTAGCTGGCTAGTCAGCGTCACCAGTGTTGCAATCACTTTGTGAGAATGGATAGATTGGCTCACCAGTCACCACACAGTACACACATGCACCTATCACTATTCATTTCATCGATCCACCACAGCATTTTACCCTACAAGCCGGAGGCAGGGTCCGTGCGCCTCGTTCGGCCACGTCGCTCCTAATTCACCCAATGCTCGATCAGCCCAACTGTAAGGCGGATGTGATTGGGTCAAGAGCTGTCATGTACTAATTAAGAGTCGGTTGGGGCGCTAACTGCTCCCCATTTCTTTTGAACCTTGTCTCCCCATTTATTGATATGTCTGATGAGCGTCTTTGATCACCAAGTCATTTACCAAAACTCGGGATGGGGTCTGTCCAAATCACAATATAGCCTGAGTCCCAACCTGATCCCATCCGGGCCAACTCATGAGCACAAAGATTACTTGCACGGGGCGAGAATGAAATGTATATAGGTTTTCAAACAAAAATCAGGTTATATATATATATATATATACTACCTATATAGTTGGCTACAAAATAACTTATTCTGTAGCCACTTTGAGTTACGATAATTGCTATGCTAATTTACAAGATTATAGTAACTCCTTACTATGTGATTTACTATAATATTATGGTAAATATCCTCATGTGTTATAGTAATTCAACTATCGTAAATATATACTGACATTATCGTAAATTAGTATATAAAATTATCGTAAATATATACTGACATTGTCGTAAATAAGTTATTTTGTAGCCACCTCTATTTACGATAATTTTATATACTAATTTACGACAATGTCAGTATATATTTACGATAGTTGAATTACTATAACACATGAGGATATTTACCATAATATTATAGTAAATCACATAGTAAGGAGTTACTATAATCTCGTAAATTAGCATAGCAATTATCGTAACTCAAAGTGGCTACAGACTAAGTTATTTTGTAGCCAGTTGTAGGATAATATATATATATATATATATATATATATATATATATATATATATATATATATATATATATATATATATATATATATATATACATGAATAAAATCAAAATATACAAGTAGGCCTAGCTTCCTAAATAGGACATCACCTAGAGCAAGGTCATAGTCTGATGATTTAGGGCCGCGTACGGCATCATAGAGTCAGTTTCCACGTACACATGTGAGGTCTCATGCGCAATTAGACTAACCGCAGCGGCTCCTCTATATCATCCGCCACGCCGTCCTGAAGGAGAAAAACAGCCACAGCGGGATACGCTAGACCGTCCGCCACGGTCTCTCGTCCGCTATATGCAGCGGATTCCCGTAGCTACGCCATCCCCTCACTGGCCCACCACCGCAACGGCAAGCGCCCAAATCGGAATCCGCCCCCGCGTCGCGCCCCAGCCCCGCCCCGCGCCGGCGTCACGCCCGTCCGCCGCCGGACTCCCCCCGTGCGCCGGCAGCTTGAAGAGGCTGCGTCGGGGCGGATCTGGCAGCTGTCCGGCATGGCCTTCGTCCCCGCTCCGCCGTCGGCTCGGTAGGGCGCCGCAGGCCAGTTCGTCCGGCCGGATCCGCCGGACGTCCCGGGCCGTCTTGGCAGGCCGACGGGAGGTGGAAGGCACCTGCTAGGGCCGGATCTGTGGCCCGCCCGGCAGCCCAAAGCTCCAAGGTCTCTCGGTTGGCGCGCGTCGTCCGCCGGCGTGGAGGAAGACCGACCTGCCTCGGCCCCACCCGCCTGCCTCTCCCGGACCGACCTCGGCCGCCACCTCTCTCACGCCGACAGTACTGAAGAGGCCGCCTCTGGTGGCGCTGGAGTAGGGGGCCATCCTGAAAAAGGAACGTGCCCCCCTACATCGGGGGTTCTCGGAGTTGGGGCTGACAAGGAGGAGGGCCGGGGCAGAGGGCAGTTGCGTAAGCGGCGGCGGGGAGGTTCATCAGTCGAGGCAGCTACATCTGAGGAGAGCTCCACCGCGCGCTCCAGACAGCGTCCTGCCCAATTCAGGTGTGTGCATACATCTTCTTCCTGTGAATTTAACTCTAGCACAAATGTGTTCTATGTTTATCCCATGTTGTTACTGCATATTATTTCAATGAATTGTGGCAGCAAAATCCTTTGTTGTTAGTAGTACCCTGAACTGCAAAGATTTAAATTAAAATGTTGGAACACAGACATACCCTGCCAGCAAATATCAATTTGTTGTTTTAATTAAAGGCTACACTTGTTTATCACTAATATGACATTAAACAGATGCCTGATGCCTGTGCATCTTAAAGGATGAGCTGTTGCGATGGCGAAGTCGATAGCCAATTGTGTTTTTTTGGGGTCAGCTAACTAACTAGAAAGCCGGGGAGCGGCAACGCCGCGCCATCTTTGAGCTGAGCTGTTGCGATGGTGTAGTTTTGCCTGAGTTCCATTAGGTTATCTTTGTAGCACTCTAGGATATGTGATTTTATCAAATAAAATTAAATGACTGTAACCCAAGTTTTGCATTTGCTTTCCAATTGATCAATCCTATGAGATTTTTTTGTGCAATGCATTTATATCTCGTATTCTGCAAAGGAATCAATAAAGTAAACTTTGAATCGATGATGAGATGTTCTTTGGGCTGTTGAATTAGTCTTTTTTTTAACTGTAAGTGCATGGATGATGAGATGTTCTATTTTGCCTGCTGGTGCTGACACAGATTCAGTTAATTTTTATTTTGGTATTATTTCAGGATGGACCCTAGCCAGTCCAATGTTGGTGAAGGATCACAGGGGCAATTTTCTGGTGGCAACATTGGTGCATACTAGCCTGGCTGGAACCCATACATGTATGGGTACCAAGGTCCTACAGGCTGGTTTCCCTAAGGATTCCAACCCCGTCCACCGAATGTTCCAATGATGAATCCAAGTGGCTATGCTCCAGAAGGTTTCCATCAGCCTCAAATACCAGAAGCAGCTGTTCACCAGTCTGAGGCTGATGTGGAGGAAGTGACAGCTGCCACAGCAAACAGAAGGGGCAAAAAATTAGCCACTGGGACAAAGTTGGGTAACTTCAATCCAGATGAAGATAACAACCTTGTGAAGTCATAGCTTGAAATAAGCTGTGACCCAATTACAAGTACTAGACAGAAAAGAGATCGCATGTGGGTGAGGATCATTGAACGGTACAATTCGAGGAGAGCAGCCAACCCAGCCAGGAGTTTGAGGTCTCTACAGAGCCGTTGGGACACAATCAGGGCTGAAGTTACCCTATTTGCATCCTACTATGCAGATAGCATTCGCGAGAATCCTAGCGGGATGTCGGATGCCGATAAGGTATGCATTTTCTGCAAAGTTAGTTTACATTCAGTTTGTATGTATGAATCTATTCTAACACTTATATTTGTCTTGCAGACCACTCATGCAGTTGGTAACTTTGCTGCTCTACAGCAACGCAAGTTTGGTTTCCTGCATTGCTGGGAGCTTATGAAGGATGCACCCAAATGGCAGGATCCGAATGCTAGAGACATTGCAAGATCGGCCCGAAGTGAAGGATTTGGGGAAGATAGTACCGCATGGACTGACACCGTGGACGATGCAGAGGGTCAGGCTAGCCCTGTTCCATCCGGAGCTCAAGCGAGGAGGCCTATGGGCAGGGATTCAGCCAAAGCAGCGAAGAAGAAAGCAAATTCCGATGCTGGTTCAACGTCTTCTGCAGAGTACGCAGCGAGAATGCAAGACCTTTCATTGCAAAGAATTTCTCTCATGCAAGACGAAGCTGTGCGTAAAAATGATCGTTTCCAGCAGCTTGCCGCCTTCGACGAGAAGCGTTTTGAGGAAATGCGAAGACACAATGAAGCATTGATACAGATTGAGCAGGAGAAGATTAGGTTGATGCGTGAGCAGCACGAGGATGAAAGGCGCAAAGAGGAGAAGAAAGAAGATGAAAGGATCCTTGCGATTGATCTTGATGCATGCCCACCATCATTGCGATTGTACTACCAGACTTGTTAGGAAGAAATATTGGAGAGGCAAGCAGCAAGGCGCCAAAAGAGCCAAGCGCCGTGAGTTCGGATAGCAGAGGCAACCACAGAGACTTTATTATATTCATTGTGGTGTGTTCTTATATTCACTGTGATGTGTAATATATTTGTCATGAGAACATTTATCTTGTGTAGTCGGAATGTAATTTAGTTGTCATGAGAACATTTATCTTGTGTAGTCGGAATGTAATTTAGTTGTCATGAGAACATGTCATGAGAACATTCGCCTTGTGTAGTCGGAATGTAATTTAGATGTCATGAGAACATTTACCTTGTGTAGTTGGAATGTAATTTAGTTGTCATGAGAACATGTTTGTTCATCTTGAGTATCTGCAATGTTGCCTTGAACTTACATGTTTTTGCATCTTCAGTATGTGGAATGTTGTTATCATGACTTAAATGTTCCAGCAGGTGGGTGTCCATCATGGTATCCCATCTTGCCGATTTTGATTTTTGTCCACAATTGAAATAATGTTGAGTAGTTCCCTATTACAGTAGAACCTTGTCAAATTGGAGGTCAATAGTGTGGATCAGTTACAGAACCTTGTGAAATTGGAGCTCTCCAGTGTGCAATTTCAACATCTCCGTCTGGATCAGTTATAGAGTCCGGAAGAGCTGCACATTTCATGGAAAAAGAGCCTAGGATCGAAAGTTTGCATCTGGTGCGCTGAACCACTTAGAAAGCTCATAAGAATTACAATGTCCGATTTAATCAACCTGGAGTTGCAAATATTCAAGATTTGGAGGTATGCAGTTGTTCTAGGTTGAGGTTTGAACCATCAATCCCAAGGAGTGCCAGGTACATCTTATCAGGCAGGGAAGGACACTTTACCTGCAAGCATCCAACACCTGACCACATTGCATACCTTGACCCTGTTAAACTGTGAAACCTACACGCTGAAGGAGAGGATAACAACAAGCTGGCACATATTCCAAATGTGACTATAATATAGTGGATAAAATGGATTTAGTATCAAGTATTGTATATATAGACTGAGACAACTCCCCAGCATCATCGGCGTCCATGGTTTCTGACCCTATTCTGTTGCCAAACCCAGCCTCTACAATCATGAGTGCAGAGCGGCATATGCAGTTATGCATGTAATCAATAGATTAAATGGACTGCAAGGCATTGACAAATTAGTGTCTTCCATTATCTTAAAAGCATGTCTACAACAAAGGAGTGCACAAAAAGCCTCCAAACATGGTACATTCCAGTCCTACACATCGTTGTTAAGCAAAGTCTACCATTATGTGCTGATTGGGCGGCACTAGCTGCCTTGGCCTTCTCGATAGCCCCCTTTGAATTAGCATCAACCAATTTCTTGATTTCGATGTCCTTGCCAGCAAAGTCCCTTACCTCAGTGACCTGTTGGATCATGTGAAAGCACAAGTTGTTAAGCATTCTGACATTAAAGCTCAAAAAATATATTGCAAAAGCCAGGGAGTTATCATGCTTATTGGTGTTTTCAATTTTTACAGAGGTAGACAAAAAATGAACTGCATGTTACAACATAACTATCTTGCAATGTATCCCACAGAAAAGCAAAAGGAACTAGAAGGGACAAGCATACCTTGTAGTCTTTGTAGTCCCTAAGCTTGCACTTGCTCCTAGACTCTCTACTGTTGCTGAGATCCCCGCCTCATCCAGTGGTGCTCGATGAGATCAGATTGTAGCTGATAGTGTGTGTTTCGGTCATGAAGCCTATGGTGTGCAGCAACAAATGCCTCACGGTCCGGATTGTTGTTGTATGGAACTGCTACATCTCTGATATTATGAAAATCAGTATCACCAGCATTGTATTGTTCATCCTCCACGATCATGTTATGCAAAATAATGCAAGTCATCATGATATCGTTGAGCTGCGTACGGTCCCAACCATATGCAGGTCCTCGGATCACCGCAAATCGAGATTGCAGGACACCAAATGCACGCTCAATATCCTTGCGTGCACTTTCCTGTTGGGTGGCAAAGTGCTGGGTCTTCACCTCCATGGGGTAACGAATAGTCTTAACAAAGTCCGCCCACTCAGGGTAAATCCCATCAGCAAGGTAGTACCCCATGTTATACGTTCTTCCATTGACTTCAAATGAGACGGGGGATGAACGACCCCTTAGGTAAGCAGAGAATACCGGGGATCTATGAAGGACGTTAATGTCGTTGTTACTACCAGGCATGCCGAAGTAAGCATGCCAAATCCATAGATCATGCGATGCAACCACCTCTAAGATCATTGTTGGATGCTTCCCCCTACCCATGAACTGACCCTTCCAAGCTGCTGGGCAGTTTCTCCACTCCCAGTGCATGCAGTCAATGCTACCCAGCATCCCCGGGAACCCACGTTCCTCACCCTCTTGAAGAAGCCTAGCTACATCGGCAGCGTTGGGTGCCCTTAGGTAATATTTGCCGAACACCTCGATGATAGCCCGACAGAAATGTTGCAAAGACTGTCGAGCAGTTGACTCACCAATGCACACATACTCGTCGACGGCATCTGTCGGGACACCGTAAGCGAGAATGCGTATAGCGGCGACGCACTTCTGCAAAGCCGATAGTCCTTCCTTGCCACAGGCATCAAACTTCTTTTTGAAGTAGTTATCATGATTTTTGATGGCGTCTTTAATGCGCTTGAAAACATGACGTCGCATCCGGAACCCAGAAGAACAGTTAAGCTATGAGGTACTACACACATAGAGGAATCGATATTGGAAATATAGTGACCTTTACCTTCTACGGAACTGCTTTTCAGAGTAAACAGGATTTATAGCAAAGTAGTCGGCTTTGATCCTCTTGTGACTGGAAGGAAGGTCCCTCGGCCGAATTACTTTTTTTGGCGCATCAGACCGACGGCGCCAGCACCTGCTAGAACTTTCTGATTCCACGAGGTAGTTGTATGTGGCTTCCTCCGCTTCATCATCATCAGCCAACTCAGTGCCATCTTCTTCCTCCTCCATCATCCAGTGGCTGCGCAAGGGACCAGAGAACCAATCCATGGCATTCCTGGTACTCAAGCCTGCATCATCCATTTATTTCACAATAATTTCCATACTTGAAGGATGAACAATCATAGTATTGCTTTGATGATAAGAGAAAAAAAGGCAGCTGAACCTCAACCAAATGACACTGGCAATCGGTCATATCCATAATACAATGCCTAAATTAGTTGTGACCTTATTGTTTACAAAATGAGCAAATGAAGGGGCTGCAATCATTCCCGTGACATAGGAGGAATTAATCCATGAACCACCAAGGAGAGAATTCATATCGACATGAGAAATGTTGAGGCATGAATATCTTTGTGGTAACAGCATATCTTTGTGGTAAAGTGTGATAAGATTCATCCAAACACCCACCAACCCAGTAATCAACTCTACATTGTCAGATAATATGCTTCTCCATCTAAAAGCAAAGGATGATAGCTTACTGTTACCATCAAATAATCAGTAATTTTCCTTTTATTCATTTATGAATAAATATAAATCAGCTTACTGTTACCAACTTTAAGCCATGGTTACATTACAGACAATTTGTTAGACTTAATTTGTTTGATTCTTCAAAGCCTCCCATACATGCTACGTATATGATCCAAGAGTTAATTCCTCTGCCCAACATCTCCAAAGCTTACTTTGCTACCATTATCTTCAATTATCAGTTTGAATTTGTTGAATTTGTGACTAAGCATCATTTAACATTTTTGTTCCTGAACAGCATGCCTAAGAAAGAAACAAAAGGATAGCAGCATGGGATTTCCCATGCGCACATGTCAAGTCCGTTTTGATCAGGTTCATGCCCCCAGCCACTATCACTTTCTCAAACGAACAAAACCTCGGATACAAGCAAACTTTTTCATAAAAAGAAAAGGTGAAAGGAAAGTTAAGCCAGAATGTTTTGACCCTAATAAGTTCATGGTCCCCTTTGACTACACGGATACAAAACAGAATAAATCTACAGAAGCCATTCAAGGAGCAACCAAAGTAAATTCACCCATGCGTGGTCGGCTGGACCATATTCCCCAAGTACTTGATTCAAGACTCTCTAGGCCACTTTTGACTGCAATTGGAAGAAACCAAAACTGTGCGCAACCAATGCGAATGAAAGGAATCGCGCGCGCACTGAACATTCAGTATTTTACAACTGCCATTCACTCTCCCAAGCGGCCACAGCTCGTTTTAGCACACATGATATCATTTCGTAAAATAGAGACAGGGAGATGAACTCCACTCAATGCTGAGGCATGAAAAGTACCTTCGAAGAATCAGCCGCACTCGAAGTGGACGCAGCAGCTGTCCCCAGTGCAGATTTCAACGGTCGGCGCACGGCAAGGGCGGCCGGATCTAGGCACACTGCAGGGCGGTCGGCGCGCGGCGTGCGGACCAGTGCAGGGAGGGGCTCGCGAAGCAGGGCAGGGCGGTGCGGCCTGCGTGGGACGGGCGACGCGGCCTGCGTGGGATGGGCGGCGCGGTCTGCGTGGGACGGGCGGCGTTGGGTGGGCGGAGCCAGGCCGAGCGGCGGCGGCGAGCATGGACGAAGAACCGCGCGACGGGGAGGAGTGAAGAGAAAAAAATACCTGTTAAGTGGGCCCACTGCTGTTAGTTGTTATAGAGGATGTGATATAGAGGATGATGGTTGCGGAAGAAATATGTATAGAGGAGAGAATCTTTATGACCAGGATGTATAGAGGATGAAAATAGAGGATGATGAGTGCGGTCAGTCTTATTGCTTGTACACTTGCAAAACAAGCTTCCGCCTTTGCACATAGGGCATCATATGCTGATGGTAGATTACCAGCTTCTGCACTAAGGCCAGTTCCGTCATGATTCCGAATTACAAAACCTCAACCAACAGATTTGTTTACGGCTTCAAAAGCACCATCAACATTCATTTCAATCTTCCAAGCTTGGGAGGGATCTAATCTAATTCTACCCTACAAAGCGCAATGACTCCACGCCCATGGAGGTTGTCCACGTCGCCTCCAATGTTCTCCTCCGTTGGATCTTGCATCATGCGGCCCAGCTTGCTTGGAGCCGATTCTCGTCCGAAGCAGCTTCTTGTCGTTCTCTCTACCTTCAGGATCTTTTTAACGGTTGAGTGACACATTACAATCCAATTATCAAGCGATCACATAACTCTATTATCACGTATCAATAATCGTATTAATAATTAGAAACATCATTGAACATTTTTTCAAAATAAGAGAACTTATATACATGACTACAAGTTATCCCATTCTATGACTAGTTTCTCTTGGTCGCTCATAAGCACTTATCAGAGTTAACCGGCAACTCATCTTGAAAATGCCCATTCCAAGATCTACTAACCTTTGACTTATTGAGCTTGGCTCAACTATCATCAAGTTGAAGTACCTGCAACACAATTTAACGGTAGCACCGAGTACATGGCATACCCCCAAGACTCAATTCCAACATATACTTTTGCTGGATGCAAGGGAATTTAATGGGCATTTGTATATTTGCGTAAAAGCATGGCGTTTATTAAAAGGAATGGCATGCTCATGATTCATAGTTCAACTAGTATAGAAACATTGGCAATTAAATATGAACAAAATATTAGTAGGTGATCATCATCATATTTTATCTCATCATCAAGTTCCATCATTACCAACGCTGCATTGAATCTAGAAGTAAGAACAACTGATAAGATTCCGTCCTGAGGAACTTCAGGCTTTCAATAAACTCTGCAGAGGTGTACAACTGTACTTACACAAACGCCATGGACGAACCTCCCTACCCGTGCCTGGATAAGGGTTGCCTCAAGGCTCCAACCTTTCCTCAATGTGGCTTCCATGTCGACAAATGGTTTGATAGGGTACCGATGTAATGCCATCACATCTACACCGCATCACCCCTCATGCCGAATCCACCCAATAAGTGAGTCACCACCGGGTAATTAGCTTATCACCCCCATTTGCGATATGTGATTTGTACGGGTGGTTACTCAAACTCACTATCCCAAAGAACGGTTCTTAGCTACTCCACGAGCTACATCACGGAGATCCAACACTATACCCCTCGCTTGAGTAGAGATTACCAAAGTTGATAACATAAGAATTTTCTTTGATTAAGTTGGATCCTTATTCACATTGAGTAAGATTAAGTCAAGTTGTCACCCTTGCAAGTTTTAAATAATTAATTGTCCCAGTGTAGCTCCTACACGCGCAAGAGTGAGTTCCCTTCTCAAACTCGACTTCTAACAAAACTAGCCAACTAAGCAATTAAACGAGTCCCAACCCATTGGTTAAGCAAGGCTATGATTACTTAGATGAGTACTTCTAGATTAGTGAAGCAAGATTAGGTTGTTAGTCATATTCAAATGAGATGCATGACTCAAGATGCAACAAAAGATAAATATCTGAAATAGGGTTCATAGTAGTGGGGTGTCTGCCTGTCATGATGTCCCAATGACTGAGAATGATCATGAACACTCAATCCTGAAAGAGAACATGAAGGAGATTGGAGACAAACTCGGCATTTGGATAAAGAGATAAAGAGAGGTTTGAGATGGGTACTTGGGTAGAGACATCCAAATGTGCATTAATGTTCACGTCATTTTTATTTAACTATGTGCTGAGGTGGTTAGGGTTTAAGGCTAGGTTTGCAACATTATAACTTTCCAAAATATTCCACGGACACTTCGTCATACACAATGGACACTCCGTTGGGGGTTCTCCCGAGACTAACAGATTCTGGTTTGGCTCTAAGTAGGTTGACAGACCCTCTATCAGGAGTGGTGGACACTCCGTGAGATTATGACTTAGACACTTTTAGGTTTTCAGTGCTCGGTGGACACTCCATGCCATATGACGGATGCTCTGTCAGTAACTAGGTGCTCTTGGGTTCTCTGGAAACTAATATTTATAATTTAGTGGACACTCCACCTGATTTTGTAGACACTCTGCCATCTCACTCGGAGAGGCTATAAGTGCTCAGCTATGGGGTTTTTGGCTAAACTCTAGGGTTGACGGACTCTTCGTCGAATGTGCTCCAACGAATGTGACGGACGCTCCGTCGTCCAGTCGACAAAACCTTTGTTCTTAGCTTCTCAAGGTGTTTCTAGGTGATTCAACCCTAGATGTGGCAAGCTCTGCTTCTTGCATGTGTGGAGGTTGCTAGGGTGGTTTAAGTGGTATACTAGGCTCATGATAGCTAGGGTTCAAGGTTTATTTGCCAAGTGCATCTAGTGATCTAAAACTAATTAAAAACCATGATAATTTGAGAATTAAATCTCAAGATTGGGCATGGCAACTTAGCTCTAAGATTTGATGGGTTCCATGCCACAAGGATGAAGATGGTGAAGCTCAAGGTCTTGATCTTGGGCTGATCTTGCTGCCCTTTCCTTCTTTGATCTCCCATCCCTTCTTCTTCTCTACTTTCTCACTCTAGTCCATCCTTTCCTTTCTCTTGTTCTTCATTCTAAAGAGAGAGTGAGTGAGTGAAATGAGAGAGGATGAATGGAGCTGAAACTCCCCTACTGATAGTGTCGACGGCGAAAAATGAACCTGCCGCCGGCACACGTAAGCAAGCCGAAAGAAACCGCATGGAGCAGATCCCAAGCTCTCTCTGAACTTAGGACACAGGACCAGTTGATTCGAACCTGCGGTGTGCCAGTCAATTTGACCCTGCAATTAACAAGGAGAGAAAGGTAATTAGTAATTTAAGGTGGAACGTGTCGGCTGCTATTCCAGGCAGTTCCAAATGTGCAGCTATATAGCCGAATTGATGAGGCTATAGACTAAATAGTCGATATCTAGCATGTTCATGATATAAGATATTGGAAAAGGATACTATTGGTAATTTATCAAATATTAAATGATATAGATCTAATGCCAACGATCATAAAACATGCAAGAATATGGTAGACAATTGATATGAATGAAGAACATCTGCATTGACTTATACTTTGTACTTGCTTAGAGATCAAGACAAGAACAAGTACAATAAATAAAAACCAATAAAATAGCAATGCACGGGCTATCGGCAAAGTAGCCGATTCCAAGGTAAATAGAAAGCATAACACGTGGTCAATCACTTGTCTTAATATAAATGAATCTATGGGCTCGGTAAATCTAATCTATCACCACAACAGAGGGGGCCAAACGGATCAGAGACAGCTATGATACTGGTAACAAATCTCAAAGCATATAAATCTATCCATATTTAAACAAGATCATAAACATGTGCTACGAGCGTGGAAGCATAAACAACCGGCCAAGTGAGGCTGATTTGGGTAAAATTGTCGTATAGCACACGAACACTCAACCATCAAAGCATAAACAAATCTACAAACCGACCAAACCCAATTTACGGCACTATCAACAAGTCAATCAGCTGATGCGACATTGATAGTAGATCGGCAAACTACAAGTCTAGCGATCTATACATTTACTGCAAGTCTAGCGATCTATACATCTAGTCATGCCGTGATAGAATCGTGAAAGTGTGCCATACACGTGAAAGCTCAAGCTATCGGCTAAAATAGCCAATAGAGACATAGCGGGTGGATGACGTCGTGTCCCCCTTAATGAGTAGATCCATTATCCGCCAAAACCCATCTAGTGCGCTACCAATAGGTTGATAGTGAAGACAGCAAACCAAAGACCGACGACTAGTGAACCTATTCCTTAATGGGAACAAGACTCCAAACACTCGCTATGATCGATCTAGATTGAGATAAAACGGTCAAGTAAAGCAGGATCTAACGTCAAAAGGTAGATTCTAGCATGAAAACAAGTAACAAACGATAGATTGAAAGATAAGGACCGAGAAACCTCTAGTCTAGATCGAGCAATTGGTGATATTATGCCAAACAGTAAACCATCTAGCACGATATCGATAACTAACCTATACCACCGCTCGTAAGAGATCAATCAGCTGATGCAGCCTTACGAACAACGATATAGATCGAAACCTTGTACTGTGACTTGCAAGAGATCAATCAGCTGATGCAGCCTTACAAGTAATAATATAAGGGGTGACGGATACTCACAAATAAGTCGAAGGTCAATTAGCTGATGCAGCCCTACTTGCCCGAAGAACTCGCCGAAATCTACTCTACTCCTACTCCTAAGGGTGGCGTGAGGCCGGTAAAAAGTGAAGGTACTATTTTGATTGATGTGATGATGATTTACAATCTGCCGTAACCCCTTATATTTATAACCCCTTATATTTATAGGTTTGCTGGACTTCGCATACATAGACTAGAATAGCTGAACAAAACAAATCTATACCTAATAATAAAGAGGCAAAATTTCAGGCGCTTTTTTTTCATCCATCCATTTGCTTGATTTGTCTCCCTCTAACTACCGGACAATGGAGAGTTTCTTCCGTCCGGACTTATATATATCCCGTGGATACGGAGTTTAATTCCAAAACGCATTGGGTTAATATGTTCGTCAACGCTCCTATTTTTATATGACTATTATTGAACACGAATTCTCAAATCCTAATCAAATACGATTGATTGTTGTTGCTCTATATTTTTATATGATTATTATTGGACACATGTTCTTATAAGGTCTCTCATATTTTTATATGACTATTAACGGACACGAGTCCTTATAAGGTAATGTAGATACTTCAAATCCTAATCAAATACGATTGATTGTTGTTGCTCTATTTTTATATGATTATTATTGGACACGCTTATATAGGTAAAGTAGATAGTTCAAATCCTAATCAATACGATTGATTGTTGTTGCTCTATTGCCGGCCAAGCGCCCTCACATGTTTATGTTTTTTTCCTCCAAGAGTCCCTATATTGTTGCTGGTAATATTGCCAAATATGATTTTTGAAATTTTGCCTCTTTATTATTAGGTATAGATATATCCTTATTTTCATATTTGTTTTCTTCACTGGATGGGTGTACAGTACACCTTCAAATGGCACCGTGGATGCCGGGTGCAGCTGTATGAGAACGTGCACGGGTGCAGCTGTACAAGAACGCGCAAGTCACTACCAACTTCGCGTCGTGTATCTAGCTCACTGATGGCAAGTTCTACAAGCCTTGTTGGTGTTAGGTGGACGTGTTCGAGTCGATCAACAAAAGGCCCAGAGGATGGTGTGCATCATCGGGTGCCCCGTGAACTCCAACGTCGTGTTGGTGCATGACCCGCGGGTGCCAGCATCAGCGTCTGAGAATCTCCGTGATCTGCTCATTAGAAAGGTGAACGAGGGCGTTAGCGTCACGGTGCCGAACAACCGTCTTAGCGAGGACTCCCACCACGGAAAGCCAGCTCATGTGATGGAGGAGCGATGAGTGAAGAGCGATGTCTAAATGAAGACTGAAGACCGATGACCAGCAACAATAGGTGATCGAGTGAAGAGCGACGTCTATGTGAATACGGGCCGGGTTCGCGTAGGACCGGGGCATGGGACTTGGCGTCTGTCGCCACGAGGTGTGGGACTCAGCATCTGTTGCCACGGGGCCCAGGACTCGGCATGAATTGTGTGTTGTTTTAAGGCTCGATCGGCATCCTTGTTCACCGGGCTCGGCGTGCGCCACCGTGGGGCTCTATGTTGAGGCCGAGAACCCACTCACCAGCACATAGTGGGCGCACACCCGAATCTCATATCGGAACGTCGGAGCAAGCGTGCACGGAGAGGAACGCTAGCACAATGCAGTTAACCCCTTTTCTCCCCCTCCCTTTCGCGGCAGTGAAGGATGTGATTGTATGACACACGGAGCTGGATGACGGCTCCAAGCAGCGCGCTTGTCGTAAGCACCGTGGCAATACGGCGCCGACGGCTACCTAGCCGTCACTCTCACATCACCACGTAGACGTAGCAACTAACTACGTGCTTGATCGTGAGCCGTTTTCATCTATCTTAGATCCCATGTCCTGTGTGGCTGGTGGTTGTTCGATATGATGCCTCGATATGAAGTAAATATTTTGTGTTTTATTTGCATGGGAGAATGAATCTAGCAAAGTTGTATCAATTTGATATACACTTCATAGGACATTGTTCTATTATTGCCAATATATTAACTTATATATTATAGATGACCAATTTCTTAAAAGGACAAACCATAGCATTTATGTTCTCATTTCTCATATATATTCAATAGCTTATTTTACCCCGTTGCAACGTATGGGCATGTTTTTTTGGTAGTTAAATCTAAGTTGGTTGAGTCTCGCAAATACATGCCCTAGACTTGTTCGGCCCAATAACTGGTCACGTATGCCAGGCGGCTAGCTAATTACGTGGCCGTGTTTACATGTCCTGTATCCATGCACCACGTCTGGATGAATATCTGCCGAGAGATAGTTTTCCCTGGACGTCATGCATCTCAAAATATATTAAAATAATATTTCCTGGCCGATGAGGAACTCTAGACATCATGTATCTCCAAATATACTAAAGTATATTTTCTTTCCTTCTTCGCATGTACGTGAGGCACCTCGTGTCGTTCCTTGCCAATGACATTTCCTGACCGGCCAAATTTTGGTGTCACCGGATAGATGCCTCTATCTCATGCTGACATGTGGGCCAACTCCAATTGAGTGGAAAACAGCTCACTCTCCACTTGATCTTGCTTTCTCTATGAAGTGGCGGATGGTCTGCCAAACCCGACGCAGAACCTTCTGTCATCTCTCTGACTTTGAGCAATTAATTTGGGAATTGGGGAAATTGGCATTTGGGCCAATCTCTAGGATCAAGGAATAGGCAATCACTGATGAGGGGATAGAGAACAATGACCGGCACCTTCCAAGGAACTTCTCCTTGATGTTGACTCCGGTTTGACCGATGTTGACCTTGGGTTGATTTCGAGGACTTGGGAAGATTGAAACACAAATTTAGAGTCCTTGCCCTAGCAGAGAAGGCTAGGAGCTGATAAAAGCTGCATCAGAGAACTTGAGATATTCTTTATACAACTTCAAGGATTTTCACCAAAAAGACTTAGTTGGAACGACTCAGGTCGTGACACCATATATACGGCTGCATAGCTACGGATAATAATACATATAGCTACATTATTCCTCGGATTCGGTAGTATCAGTTGTATCGGATAAGACACAAATGGATATTGACATCATATATCCAAATTCGAGTATTTGGGTACAGATGCTAAATCTCCGAATTGAGATACAGTATTAAATATACAAATACTAAAACTCTTTGAAAGGGTCGGTTGAAAAATATCCGTACCATTCGGACTCCTGGCCTTACCTTTGCTATTGCTAAGTGCTAGTTACAAATGAGTTAACCTCCTGCGGATCCTCTCTGCTCATTGGGATCATCCAATACGGCTCTCCCCACATCTGCTCAACTTGGCAGCCTCCGAGCTCACACTGTAGCGTCCCTCCCACTTCCGGTCTATCCAAGTGAAACTCTTCAACGTTGTACACCACAATGCGGCGCCCTTTCGGGTCTTCCACCGGTGTAGCACTGATCGTGTACACGCAGTTCCTCTTTACCCCACCGGCGATGTCCTCACCGCTTACGCCCACCGAGAAGCCATGGAGCCTGTCAACGAACAGCGCGCGATCGCCGATGTCGGTCACCTTGGACCACTCCGGCTTTGGTTTCTTGTGCCTGGCAAGGTACACCTCGGAGAACAACTCACAATCCATGTCCCTTGCGCGGTGGACAAGCAAGAAGACGTCGTCCGTGGAGGCGACCAGGTGGACACAGTCGACGGCGTCGTCGTCGTCGCCAGGCGGCGGCCAGATATCCGTGACCTTGTCGAGGGTCCTCGCGTCGATGACCGTGGTGACCAGAGTGCGCTGTTGGAGGACGAAGAAGAAGCCGCCGCGGTAGTTCACGGTCATGCCCGACGAGGTCGTCGACTGGTACAGTGCCGTCCACTCGCCGCCGCCGTCTCCCTCGCAGAAAAACACCGTGTCACCCCGCGCGATCATGACGCCGCGCGGGGACCGGTCCCACGCGAAGCCGTCGTCGGTGGGCGGCACCGCGCGGCGGCGGCCCTGCACGCGCGGCGCCTCGGGCTCGCACACCGGTGATGGCTCCTTGCACCAGAGTGGGACGGGCAGGTCCGGGAGCGGCGCGGACTCGCCGGTGAACGGGTCGACGAGGCGGGACGGGTGCCTGAAAGACGACAGGTCCGTGGCGAGCACCGCCCCGCCGTACGGGGACGGCACGATCCGGCGCCCAGTGACCGGGCGCAGCCGGACGCCGTCGCGCAAGCGGTCCTCGGCGAGGGAGAAGACCATGTACCCGTGCTGCGACGGGAACGCGACGCACGGGAGGGTCGTCTCCTTGTCCTCCGCCGGTGGATCGTCGGCGGCGGCGGCGGCGGCGGCGATACGTGAGCTTGACGACGCGTACCATGATGATAATGATTCGTTCTTGTTGTCTCTATTGGGAGAGAGCATCAGGAGGGCAGAGCTGAAGCCAGCATAGTCGGAAAACCTACAAGCCTCTGCAAGCTCAACGTCGTGGTGCGGCGGCTCCATTATCGCCGATGGCGAAAATCCGCAGGCGAATCTGCTCAGCTTATCTGACAATCTTGTCAACATGCTGGGTGTCGTCGTCGTCGCGTGCATATTGCCAGCCCAACTCATGCTTTTGCCATGGCGGCCGCGTTGTATGTTTCTTCACGTGAGGAAAGAGGGATCATTGTTTTTGTGTCATAATAACATATCAGCTTGACTTTAAAGGAATCCAATTAGGGTTGACCTGCATATTTTTGACGAACACAATCAGAACTACTACGGATTTGTTTCCGTCGCTGCTACATACATGTTCGTACATGACCCGGGCACCCGGCCGGTCTCATCGGGAACCGCAAGGTTACTATAGACTTAGAATATGACGAATGCGGGGTATAGGGCATCCGTTCGTCCGGACGATACCAATGGTGGGCTGTGACGCAGCACAGCGAGCGCTCATCCACTCGCCTTCACCCTAACCATTCTAAAAAAAAAGAAAAAACATTCTTATCCCTTCCGATGCCACTCTGCCTCGCTGCTGCCACGCGCCCCATCCGGCGCCGCTTGCTCGCCCTGTCGCGAGCGCTTTTCGCCCCCTCCTGTTGCGCGCGTTGGTGCTGGTGGTGCTCGCTTCGCCTGTCGCGCACGTTGCCCGCTCGGCAGAGCCAAGAGCGGTGCTGGTGGCGCTGGTGCGCGCGTACGCCGCTAGTGCTAGTGCGCCCGCCCGCCCGAGCCAAGACCGCTGCTGGTGGCGGTGGTGCTTGCGTGTCGCCAAGCACCACCGCTCGCTGCCGGTTCCGACCCTGGCGGCTGGAATTAACCGGTCTCGGTCTTTTTCCTCCCCTATGTTGCATATGTATGTTTCAATTATTTCAGACATTTCAGATGTATGTTGCAATTGTTATATTTTGATGTTGCAAAGGTAGATCAGGGAATGTTGCATATGTTGCGAGCGTTTCAGATGCATGTTGTAAGTGTTTGTTCAAAATGTTTCATCTGTTTCTAGACATACGTTGCAATCGTTTTTTATATGGATGTTGCATATGTTTCACATATATATTGTAATAGTATGTTCCAAAATGTTTCAGTTGTTTCAGTTTTATGTTACAGCAAGTGGTTTTATGTTGCAAGTGTTATTTTTTTATGTTTCATGTGCTCTACACACATGTTGCAAGTGCATGTTCCAAGTGTTTTATTTTTTTTCAAACGTATGTTGCATTCAAAAAAAATTCATGTTGCAAGTGTTTTATATTGTTCGGTCGGGGGCAGGAGGACGGTGCACGCGTCGCACAAGGGGTCTGCAGACAGGGCGCTAGGGGTGGCGGACAGGTGCTTCGGTCGGGGCACGCCAAGTCCCAGCTCTCAAGTGCCGTCTGCGCGGAGAGAGAGAGGGGCGGGTCTGGGGAATGACCGGTGGGCGCAGATACGGGGACAGAATGTGCGCGTGGGTCGGGACAAATCCGGAGGGTGGGACCATGGCGGACTGGGGCGGGTTGTGCGGGTGTCCGAACGCACACGTCCGTCCGGACGTCAGAGCGCTAGCCACGCCATTTTTGATAATTCATGTCTCCTAAAGTATAGGAAAAATATACAATTATGTGGCTCCTGCCTAGCTACGAGAACAATCCAATCACTTTGTACAGATGTGTTAAAAACAAGAGTACACAATGGTTTTTAGGGCAAAAAAAATGTGTTTGCTCATTTGGAAAAACGAGAGTACATTATAAATTACTCAATCCGTTTGCTCATTTGGCAAAAAAACAATGGTTTTTAGGGCAAAAAAACAGAATTGATTGGGTGAGGACGTCCGCACGACGTCGGACGCACCCGAGTAGCACGACCTGACTCAACCGCACGCACCCGAGCAGCATGACCCGACTCGACCACACGCACCGGAGCAGCACGACCCGACTCGACCGTAGGCTCCCTTCTAAAAGTCCTATGTTTGGTGTTGGTAATTAGTGACAATGCCTAAGTACTAATCCTATGCCTAAGTTGTATGTAGCATATGAGGATTAGTACGTTCCAAGGTTGGTGGCAAGATGGACATGGTGATCATGATGGCCACACTTGGATTTGGACGCAACCCTACGTGATCAAGGCAAAGGTAAATGCTTAAGGGTTGTGTTTTAGTAACCAAGACACCTAGTGGGTGTGGTTACATTATAGGATAGATAGCCGTACTATAAAGAGGGGAATGACGCGGCTATTGAACTCCTAAGTGCCTCTAGATGTGCATTTCATAATCATATGCATTTGGATAGAACTAATAACGCCTCGAAAAATGATTGTGAAAATGCTAACACACTCGCACATGACGTGATCACTTGGTGGTGTTAGCACATTTGCGATGGCGTTGGAGTTTGAGCGGTAGAGAGGGTTTGGGTCTCTCTCTCCCTCCCGCCGAGCGTGAGAGCGCAGGATTCAGGCGTTTTTTTGGGATATGAAATGCCTTTTTTCCACTACACCGAAAGTCGGAAAAGAAACGGAAGCGAACGGAGGTCACAGAGGTGACCGGACGCTGCACCGGACGCGGTCACGGTGTGACCGGACGCGTCCGGTCAGTGTTCAGCGTCTGTGCGAGTTTCGGTTTGTTCATCGGACGCGAGGCGCGTCCGGTCACAGTCGATCGGACGCGTCCGGTCGATCAGGGAGCTTACTGGACTCTCACCGGACGCTGGCACTGTGGCGTCCGGTCAGTTCTAACAGCGCGTCCGGTCATTGTTTCGTTGTGCGCGACTCAGACTTGACCAGCGCGTCCGGTCAGTTACGGGACCGGCGCGTCCGGTCGTTCCCGGCGCGTCCGGTCGTTGCGACCGGCGCGTCCGGTCAGTGCTTCGCGAAACTAGCCGTTGCGCGATCGGCGCGTCCGGTCGTTGCGACCAGCGCGTCCGGTCAGTGCTTCGCGAAAGAGCCGTTGCGCGACCGGCGCGTCCGGTCAGTTGGACCAGCGCGTCTGGTCAACGCGACTTCGGCTGTTTAAGTTTCTAACGGCTATATTCGAAGGGGTACGTCTATAAATACTCGTTGGCCGGCTCAAGGCTCTCTCTCTTGGACATTTGACATACTTGTGAGCACTTTGAGCTAAGCAACTCCCCTCCCACTCATCTCTCTTGCTTCTTTGCATATTCGAAGTGAGATTGAGTGATCCAAGTGCATTTGCATTTTGAGATAGCATCTAGTTGGCACTTGGTGGTTGATTTGCTGCGGGATTCTTGTTTCTCTTGGTGGTTGCCGCCACCTAGACGGCTTAGAGCAGCTTGGAGGCGTTGGCAAGAGTTGGTGATTGTTCTTGGCCACCTCCGATGTTTGTGAGGGGTTTGTGCCTACCTCGGCGAAGCGCCAAAGGCAACATTAGTGGATTGCTCGTGTCATTGTAACCTTTTGCCATTTGGTAGGTTCTTGTGGCGCCTTTCGAGAGGCTCGGTGTGAGACCGATTAGCCACCGAACCACGTGGTGAAGAGGGACACAACGGGGACTAGCGTGCCGGCAAGCACGTGAACCTCGGGATAAATCTTTGTGTCATCATTCTTATTGTGATTGATTGATCCCGGTGTTCGGTTGTCTTGGTATTCATTGTTGATCATATTGGTTGGCTCAATACTTCGCCCCTCGGTGATACCCTTCTAACTCTATCTTGTATTACTTTCTTAGTTATCTTTGCTAGCTTGTTAGCTTTGCTAGAGTAGCTCTTTTGTGTAGCTTGCTAGTTATAGTTGTAGTTACCTTCTCGGTTTGACTTGTGCGGTTGAGTGCATTTATACTAGAATTGTGAATTGGATAGGTGGCTTGCAAACACCCCGTAGGCTAAGCAAAACTCGCATCTCGCTATTTGTTGTATTGATAAACTTGTTTAGCTTGTTTTTGTAGAAATTTTTTTAAAGGCTATTCACCCCCCCTCTAGCCATCAAGACCTTTCACCTTCCTTATTCGTCGCGCCTGCCTTCCTTCTTCCTCCTCCCGCTCCCTCTCACTCTCTGCTTCTTCTACTACGCCGCGGCTCCCTCCCTCCACACCACCACGCTCCTCTCCCACTCCTCCACTCTCTGCTCCGCGCCCCCTCCCTGCATGCGCGACAGCTGCGCGAGCTGCTGCTCCCTCCCTTCCCCCTCCCTCAACGCGCCCCTTTTCCTCCTATGCCATCGGATTTGGGGGCGACGACGGCGGGTTTCCGGCAAGCCTCGCGGCTCCCTCCTCCCTGCTCTCTCTCGCTCGCAGTCCGCGAGCTCCATGCATTGCGACGGCTTCCGGCGAGGTAGGTGAGGTCCTCGGTCTGGATCTCAGCCTTCTTCTTCCTCCCTTTCTCCCTCTCTCCCTCTAGATCTGGCCTTCCTCCGCCTCCTCCTCCTCCTCCTGCTCCTCCTCCCTCGTCTGGATCTAAGGGATGTGTTGGTCGCTAGGGTTCCGACCATAGTCACAAAGTTTCTGGGTCGAGGTACGGGGTCGCGGTACGTGGTACGCTACTTGCGAGAGATTTTTACACTTAGGGTCGAAAATGAACCTGTGAACCTGGGTCGGGGTCGACGAACCCGGGTCGAGGGTCGAAGGTGGTGAACCCGTTTTATGTGACTATGGTTCCGACGAGCTCTCGGGTGGCTCAGCTCGCACATGTTTCGATGGTTCTCTTTGGTTGTTGCAGCAAGGTTTCAGTTGCTGTTGCAGTAGGCGTCAGCATGCATGTTGCAGTAGTGTGTTGCATGTTGTTGTAGTAGTTGTTACATGTGTGTTGTTACAATGCGCCCCTGGTGTTTTAGACTTTTTTCATTGTTTTAGATTTATGTTCTTCAATCTCATGTTGCAGTAGGTGTTCCATCGTTGGTGTAGCAACTTTTCTTCAATGTTGTTGTAACAATTTTGGTGTTTTAGTAACTAAAACTATCTATTCAATGTTGTATTTTTTTCATGGATCCCTATGTTTCAATGGACAGTCTCATATGTTTCAGTAGTTTGTTCGATGTTGCTTCAGTAACATGTTCACCGTGTTTCAGCTGCTCATCCTATTTGTTGCAGCAGCAAGCAGAGGGGAACAGGGGGGCGGACTGTGTGGGGCGAGTAGGCGACTGACAGAGGTGCAGGGGCCCGCGAGTGGGGGGCGGGGGGCGGATTTCCGTGCGTTTGGGGTTGGGGGTGGGGCGGGGCGTCTTCGGTCTACTTTTCCTCCTCCGTCTTCTCTTCCGTGCGGGTGGGTGGGGCCTGGGCGGGGCGGGGCGGGGCGAGCTGGTGGTGCGTCCGGACGCCCCCCGGGAGCCGGGCGTCCGGGCGCTAGCAGCCCCCCCCCCCCCCCCCCCCCCCCCCCCCCCCCCCCCCCCCCCCCCCAAAAAAAAATGTCGTGTGAATACATGAACATTGTGCGAATTATTTATGGAACAATAAAATACGTGCAGACCCAAAAAAAAAAGGAAACAAGAAAAAATGGATATACAAGGTCTAGAACAAGGAACAGGAACTGTGCTAGGAATAGGAACTGCCCAAGGAAGACAACGGCCCAAGATACTGATGAAGGAGATGACAGTGAAGACCAAGATCAGCATGTAAAATCTGATTCAGCAACAACGGCTCAAGATATTGATGAAGATGACAGTGAGAACCAAGATCAGCATGTAGAATCTGGTTCAGCAACAGCAACTGAGGAAGATGAAGAATCTGTACATACTACGGATGGAGCTTTCATTTGAATGATGACTTGCTTAATTAGTTAATTTGAAGAATCTGTTGCTTGCTTGATTTGCTTAATTATCTGGTTTGACTATAGGATTTGTAAACATGGCTAAAAACAACAAGAGCACCAGACCCCAGCTCAGCTCCCCTGTTCGCTTGAACTTATAAGCCTGACTTATCAGCCATGGTACAGTGTTTTTTTCTCTTACAACAAATCAGCGCACAGTACTTTTTAGCCTGGCTTTTCAGCGAAGCGAATGGGGTGCTATCATCCACTAGATTATTATATCTGAACCAAATCAAGGACAGATGCACATGCATACACCTATATGTCTTCCAAGACTAAAACATCACTAACTTCTATTAAGTTGAGATTGAATTTGCCAAGCATCAAGGATACTCTGCAGGCCAGATCTATAAGTTGGATGAAGCAGATTAACACCAAGTTCCTGCTTCATCCGAGCATTAGAAACCCGTTTCTCTGCAGGTACAATTATCTCTTGATAATCTAAGCCTGTAGACTTGGCATCAATGGTTTCAGTTATCAGATCAGGATATCTCCCCTGTATCAAACTCCTAGCAAACGCGAAAACTTCAGCTCTTGGGGCAGGGTCATCATCCACCACATTAAATATTTTCCTGGAATAGAATTATAAACATGAGAAGTGAATCATTAGCAAACAAGATATTTCAGATTTCACTAGGTCGCTACGAAAGAACCAAACATGACTAAAAACTAGAGTACCAACTGTACTTGGGTTTGGAATTGAAGTTTTTATATTTGAATAGTGTATGATCAGAATATCAAACGTGCAAATATTGCATCTAGAGGTACTAAACATGGTACTCCCTCCGTTCCAAATTATTAGTTCTGGCTTTCTAGATACATAGGTTTTACTACATATCTAGATATATATTATGTCTAGATACATAATAAAAGCTATGTATCTAGACAAGTCAGAACGACTTATAGTTTGGAATGGAGGGAGTACCATTCAAAGTCTCATAGCACAAAATGCGAAATTCCCACCCTACTTGTTACCCTAAGAAACTTCATGATGCATGATATAATTATGTTGGTTAATTGGTAAGTAAGATGCCTTCTAGAGAAAACAGAGATACAGTTGAAATATCTTGGTTGTGCATTCCCACAAGCAACGTGGCACAGGAATTAAGACTGAAATATTGTTGGATATCACAAACTGAAGTGACATCAATGCATCCGGAAAGGAAACCTTGCACATCTGATGCTCATGCTAGCCAAGACAGCCTGGTAGATGTCAGCCACATGGATTCGTGCAGTATACTGCTTAGATTCTCGCAACTTTTGTCTCTGTGACAAAGATTTGCCCTTAGCTAAGGTGTCCAAAGCACTGCAGTAAACAGGGTCTAGTCATTGGAATATAAGAAAAGAACTATGAAACAAAGGATTTCACAAAACAGTCATCAAGGTACTACAACAGTCTCCAATAATATATTCTTCATGTCAAAATCTATTCTATTATTTGGCTTGGCATTATAGATATGTTTCAGTTTTCATAAGCTTTACACAGTGCTACTAATCAGCATGCCAACAACTGTTCCATTTTTGGTCAAACTGAATTAGTAGAAATTAAAATGGTGAAATGGAATGAAATTTCAGCAGGTCAAAACCTTCTTCCAGGCCCATATATTCCACCCAAACGGAATATAAAAGCTGACAGATTTGGATCATCAATAAGATTCAGCCATCCTTTTTCTGCGTTATATCTTAACTTGGCAGACTCGCTCTTTGGGTTTACTGTATGACTGCATGCACAGCAGTGTATTTAGCTTTCTATTAAAATGTACTTCATGGACAAGAAAAGAACCAATAAGTCCCTTACTCCTCATCAACCAATACACCACCACAATCACCATACACACCTGAAAGTAAGAAAGTATCACAAAGTAGCTTTCTAAGGAAAATCTCTTATATGGTGCACTGCACACAGCATGATTTGTTATTACCCTTGACTCAGCTTCAATGTTTGACAACTTCAAATTAAGTGCATGACAAGAGAAAAAGAAATATATGCATCGAGTAATGTGTCAACTGCAATAGCTGCCCTGTGCAAATATCACCCACAGATTTCCAAATGCAGTGCTAGCCACAAAACGCTTGTAAATTAGTAAATATACTCCATGCCAGTTTGTTGTATAGTTAATGGCTAACATGATATAAGCAGAAGAATGGAAGAAGCACTCTGCTCAATTTGATGTTACTCCACATATAATATGTTGGCAACTAAATAAGATTTATATGAGGGGTCTATCCCCATGTTTGGATGTTTGGGTGTCTTAGATAGTGAAATTTCAAGTCTTTGCATCACAACTTCTTAGAGAAGATATTTGTTTTTCTTCCCTGCTATTTGAGCCGGCTAGTTTTCATAGGAAACATCAATTTCTAATGATACTGCAAGAATAAGAACCCCCATCCCCCTCAGGTCTAGGGTTCAACTCCCTATGGGAGCGAATTTAAGAAGTCCAGGGTTAAAATACACCCCTCAGTAGCTGTGTTCCTGAATTATTCGTGTAACCATCTGAATCGGTTTTAGCGAGATACACATGTCCGCAGCACGTCCAGGGCAGCTGGCCTTTGGGGTGTTTCTCGGCCTGCACGTGAGAAGCTTCTTCTTAGTGCAACGCCGTTGGGGTGGTTTTTTCTTTAATATTGCAGCTTTTAGCTTATGAACAAAATATTGACATATTTAGTGAGGAAATTCCCCTCACTGATTGCAGCAATTCTCTTGACTAACCCCAATAAAACTTGACAACTTTGAGCAGCAGGTGAGCAACCTCACCCTGACAACCCTGAAATCCCCAACCCCAAGTAGCATATGATTTACAAATAATGAACAAGTTAAATGAAAATATCATGCAATTAAAGCTGAATGTGCACAAAATATTTGAGAGCTTACTTGTTGATGAAAGGTAGCATAACCATTCAAGATTACCATGGCTGACCATTCTCCTCAGGTCTTCATCTAATTTAAGTAGCTGGGGTAACAGGTGCAAATTACCATAAAGTGAAATCCAGTTAGCATTAAAGCCTGATAAAACAAATGCAAGCAATGATTGACTTACAACTTACAGGATCACCAATTCCAGGGATGGGTGGGATGGAGATGAGCAAGTGAGTTGCTTGTCGCAAACTGTGAACATTTTCCAGGCTGGAAGTGACATATCTATCAGTAATAACCACTTTAAACTCAACCAAGAACAGAGAAATTTATGTACAGGAGCATACTATCATCATACCCATTAATATGAGCAAGAGGATGTGGAGAACACATGCTAAGTAACAAGGGGTGCTCAGACCTCAGAATGGAGTCAGATACACAGTTTGATAGCATGGTAACTAAGTAAAATAAACTCTACCAACTAGCCTATCAGATAGGCTTAACATACGGCTAGTGCATCTATGCTGTAAACAGTTGCCTAGTGCAAGCAATGTGTTACAAAGACAAACTAACGGATTAGTAACAAAAAAGAACCTTGTTACCACCTGCTTCTGCATGATTTCACCAGAAACTGCTATCTCTACATTCTTTGCAAGTAAAATGTGCCAGTGGCATTCCTAAAAGGGAATAATCAGTGGGCTATAGGAGGGGCTTTCCACCTGCTTACTAGTTCCTACAGGTGAATGGAGCAACTTATTGACGATTTAGATTGTTTCTGCTTTCCTTATATTTGATTCATTAGTATTTAGAAATGTTTCTGGCTGATGAACCATCAGCGTTCAAGCACAAACGGAGCAGGCTAGAAACAAAGTGCAAGAATGAAAAGGGGACAGGATAAGGATAAGCAGCACGAATCCACACCTGCTCTCTGTGGCATCGAAAACGAAAGCATTCATGCCCAGCATCTCGAGCTCCCTCTTCTTGGTGACACTGGTGCACGTCCCGGAGACCTGCCTGCAGAGGGGGGAATCAGGCTGAGAGGGGGGATTGGACATTAGGAAGGAGCGAGCTCGGTTTGCGCCGGCGCCGCCCAGCCAGCGAGAAGCAGGGAGGATGAAGTGGGCGGGGCAAGAGGGAGTGAGGGGTAACCAACCAGCCCTGCGCGAGGAGGCGCTCCGAGACGTAGCGGCCGACGAAGCCCGCGCCGAACACGAACATGTGCCGGGGCTGAGGTGCCCAGGCCACCGGCACCGCCGCCGTCTTGGGAGCGATTCCTGGAATCATCGTGATTCGCGTTTCTGGCCCGCAAGAAGACTGTGGTGGAAATTAACAGGATCACAAATTCGCAGAATCGCAGTTCAAAATAGCAATCAATTGGTTGAATCGAGTGAATCCACTACAAGAACCTAGGTGTGGGTGGTTCTGTTCTCGGTGTAGGCCGCATACGCGGATGAGTCCTGCCAACCTCTCAAGTGAAGACAGAGGCGGAGCTCCACCTACGGCGGGGTACGGCAGCTGCCCCAGCTAGCTGAACTGATGACCCCACTCCTTTCTTCTCCTTCCAATGGCCTGTGTCTGCGGCGGAGATTTTCGTTGTTGGCGTTTGGTGCCTCCAGCACCCGACCGAGGAAGACGACGACGCCTCAGAAAGCCTTGATGGACTGGCAGTACTCTGGCCCAGTTGATACTTAGCAACGGCGGCCCAACAGGCCAGGCCAAGCTAGCTCAACATAAGCTCGTGCCATCCCTTTCGGCCTCTCCGTTTGCCTGATCGCGGCAGTGCCCGGCGATTTTTCTTTTGTGCAAATCCTTTTATACGAGTAATAATAAAGAGAATTTCAAAGTATCACATTTTGATTTTTTTTGTGGAACCAAAATTAAGGACACCAAAAAAAACTTTGTGCTTTTCTAAAATATATTCTAAAAATTAAGGGTAACCCATTTTATTTGTATTTGTCATCCTAGCTTTTGCAGTTTTGAGACAAAAAAATTTCTAAAATGCTACTCTCTCGGTCCCAAATTATAAGTCATTCCAACTTCCTTCGAAATACAAAGCATCTCAAGTACTTTTTATATATATTTAGTCAAACTTACTCCTTAGAGTGCAAGATGAGCACTTATTTTAGGACGGAGGAAGTATGCTATAGCCTATAGCTGATCCTTTGGACACATTGTCTATGACTATTATGCTATCTTTGAGTGATATGTACGTTTCTTACATATAGTAACTCACTCACCATTAGAAATAAGGCCCAAATCGATATTACTACTAGCAAAAGAAAAATTCGCCGCGTCAAGGTCTAGCTCACACGCTATCAAATCAAGTTGCATATATCTATTATACTACTTATAATAAAAATATATATACGTAGTGGTTTCGTCCAAAGAAAAATCATGCGCGCGCCCCCACCAACGTTTGCAGCGCTGGATAAAATGGTTTCACGGTTGAAAGAGGACGCGTACGCAACGAGCCTAGCGGCTGGCGCCACGGAGCGCATCAGGAACATGACGATCGCGTGCCATGAGCACCGCAGCATGCCGTCGGTAGTCAACGTGGTCCGGTGCACATTGAGGAAGCGACGGCGCGGCCAAAAAGACATGGCAGTTGTGAGGCCCCTTATCTCTCCGAGGTTTTCTCCGGTTGAAAAGCTACTACACTAAAAGCGTCCGTAGATGTCTTTCCCTCCTTGGAGGTAGCGCAAAGGAGATCCTCCGTTGTGCCCATGCTATTTGTCCTTGCCGTAGTGGTGATCGGTGGTGACCCGCGGGGCCGACGACGGCTTGGCTGGAAGCGGTTTGCGAAGACTGGCGCGGAGGCACCTGCTCACGCTTGCCAATGACCAGGACGGCTTCAGCAGCAATAGCCAGCTGAAGGTGTCTTCCTACGGTCGTTGTTGTGGCGGCGCGACAACGGTAGCCTCAGGTTTATTTCGCCTGCCGTGGTTCTTGACTCTTTGTGAGGGTGGTTGTTTTTTGTTTTTCTGTAAATGTTTTGTTGTACTTTGCTTCTCCTCTATTAATATACGCACAACAAATTTCTTGCTGGTGCCTTTCAAAAAAATAAAAAAGGACATGGCAGGCCCTAGACGATCTTGATGTCGGGCTGGTTCCACGAGTAGGCACTGGTGCCAGCCGCCGAGGGTTGCCGGCTGTGGGGACTGGGGAGGCACGAGAGCACGTCGGACTCCTGCTCCATCGCGAATTCGCGAGTCCGCGCGGCAAGGTGTGCGTCCATGGCGGCACAGAACACGATGTTTGCCCTGACGTGCCTGCCCATCACGAACACCGCCCTGCCGGCGACAGGCGCCGCGGGGAGACGTTAGTCCACGGACGGGACGACCGCCGGGGCGGCGACGGCGAGCATCGTGCAGGTGTTGTGGAACGGCTCAAAGGCCGCGCGGAAAAGGCATGCCCGCACCGGAAGTCGTGGGAGTACTGGAGTAGACGATCCGCAGCAGCTGGTCGTGGACGCCGGACCCGGACGGCACGAAGAGGCGAAGGGCCGTGCCGATAGCAGCAGCATCGATGATATAGGAAGGCGCTCGGTGCGTGGCGGCGGCGTCGACAACAGGAAGAAGATAATCGACGGGTTAAGCGGTTTCTACCCGATTTAACCCAGCCCGTAAGTTGCGTCAGGGTGCGGTTTGCTATGGTCTGGTTTGTGGGCTGGGTTGTAACTGGACCACGCGCCTTGCTGGGCCCAACCACCGTCCGCAGCCGCCGCGAAGTCTCCGACTCTGATAGGCTCGTGAGGTCTCCGACACCGCCGGAGAGCACGTCCGGCGCGCCCACGCGGGTCATGATCGCCAAAACAGCGCACCCACGCGGAGGTCGTGGCACTAAACTCCCGCAGCTTACAACCACAACAGCGCCATCGACAACCTCGCCGGAGGCACGCCAGCGCCACCGACGAGCCGACGACCTCGCCGCAGGAGCGCCCGAGATGGAAGGCCTCGTCGTGCTGCCACAAGCAAGATATCCGAGCTCGTCGCTGTGATTGCTGGCGGTGGGAACGCCCAGCTCGTCATCGATATGCCCGGGTGCTATAGATGCGGTCGCTTTGCTGCTTTCATCAGGCCCCCCGGACGCCACCAACCTTGTGCTCCCTGCGGTCACGCACAGTCAAAATCCTATCAATCGAAGTTCCAGCTGGCAGCTGCTGTCCCGAATCAGCAATCAGAGTGTTTCTGGTCCAATCCACAGCAGCACTTGGTTGCCGATTTTGGTGGTCCATGCTTGTGCGAAATCTTGCCGGTGTGCTGTCTTGGCCAACGACACTGATTGGTCAGGTAGGCTTTGAGATGGCATAGATGGTTTTTTTTCTTCTTGAATACGTAAAAAATTTACGTATCATTGTATTAAGAAGAAGAGTTTGAACTTACAAATAATGCGCATCTGTCGAGCGCCGAAGGAAGTCGACCAAACAGCCGTAGATGAACCATCCTAGTAAGAGGTGTCGAGCGCCGAAGGAAGTCGACCAAACAGCCGTAGATGAACCATCCTAGTAAGAGGACTCACGTTTCGATATTATATAAATGAAAAACAACCGATACAAATTCAGCGGTATATATGGCCTTGTCCATGCGAATGTGACATGCTGCTGTTATGGAACGACTGAGGTTGAACTCGCTAAAGGCCAATCCATGAGTAGTTACTGAATCACCAGGAAATAAATACTAAACAATACGGCAAGCATCTTGTCAAATGTCCACATCTCTAATGTGTTTTCTAAATAAAGTCAATGTCTTGGTTTTGAAAGTGTCAATTCGAAACAATTTGGCAGATGGACACCCGCTACTTTAATTCAGCCTATGATCACAACCACGCAATCGTGGTACTATACCAACACAACAAACGCTTATACAATGCGCCTATGCCTTTGTTGTCATCAAATCCTGACGCAGCAATGCACCGGTCCCCAACATCAGCGTGTTCATCGACTTTAATTTAATTTTGGTTGCCACACTACTAAAAAAACACTTAACCACGACCTTTTCAAAACCCCCTCGGAGGTGGGCATGATTTTGAACCGCCTCAGTTAATGCCTCGTATTAACCGAGACGGTTATTTTTTATTAACCGAGACGGTTACCTAAAATCTATTAACTGAGGCGAGCAATGTAATATAACCTCCTCGGTTAATGCCTATTAACCGCGGCGGGCATTATAATGCAACCGCCTCGGTAAATCATTAGCCGAGACGGTTATTTTATAAGGCCCGCCTCCTAAAATCTAGCCCAGCCCGCTACTATTTCGAAGCCCAATACCAGTGTCAACTATATAAACACAATGAAACCCTAACATACTCCCAGCCCACTCTCTCGCCGCTCCTTTTCTCCCAGGCGCCACAGACGCAACGCCAAGCGGCTCCCTCCTCCGGTCCCTCTCTCTCTCCACCACCACCTCCCTCCCTCTCTCTCTCTCCGGTGGCGCGCGTCGGCGGTGGGGCCCTTGCCCGCACGCGGTGGCGGCGAGATGCGGCGGCGGCAGTGGCAAGATGCGGCGCGGCGGATGCGGTGGCTGGCACCTCTCCCCCCTCTCCGAGCGCGTGGCGGATGCGGTGGCCGGTGCGGCGTGGGGGGCGCAGCCCTCCACTCTCCCTCCCTCTCCACTCCGGCGCGGCGCGGCGCGGGGGGGGGGGGGGGGGGTTGGTCCCCTGTTCCTACGGATCCAGGACGGTGTGGCGGTGGATCCAAGGCTGGGGAGGCGCTCCACCTCCAATAGCAAGCAGCGGCGGGTGGGAAGGCGCTCCACCTCCAACGGCAAGCAGCGGCGGGCGACCTCTCCCTCATCCGGAGCATCTCCACCACCGCCCCCGGCTGGATCCGGTGGAGGGTAGCCGGATCCATGGCGGGGCCGCCCTCCGGAGGTGACTCCAGGGCCAGCGAGGCCGGATCCGGCGACGGGGAGGCCGGATACGGTAGCGGGGAGGAGGATCCAGCAGGCGGGGAGGCGCTCCATCTCCGGCGAGCAACGGCGGCGGCGGCCCGTGGATGGGTTCGGCGGGCCTATCCACGGGTTTCCCTTTTTTGTTGTTTTTTATTAACTGAGGCGGGCATCGAAGGGCAGGTCTGATGCAGTTGGTGAGTGCTAGCTCGTCGAGTCACCAGGTCCTAGGTTCGAAGCCATCTCTCTACAGAATTTCTACGGGGTAAGACTTTGCTTCGGCTATTTTCTTCCCCAGACCCCACTCGTGTGGGAGCCTCTGGCACTAGGTCTGTCCTAACCGAGGCGAGCACCAAACCACCTCGGAAAATAACCTATTTACCGCGACCTTTGGTCCGAGGCGGTTTGGATGCCCGCCTCGAAAAATCACTTTTGCCCGCCTCGGAAAAGATTACTGTAGTAGTGCCACTCAACCTGTAATAAAGTTTCAATTGTTATTTTAATCCCGTGGTTGCACGGGCATTTATGTGTAAACTAAATTACATATAATGCATGTCAGACTAGAGATATTTTTTAACAGCTCCTGAACTTTTGCCAAATATGTTCCAACTTCTTCCTAAGTTGTAAATGGCGTACTCATGCCGATCATACGATCCTCCAAGTCAACCGCCTAGCTCGATTATTGAATCGTGCCTGGCGTGTTCGTGTATTTTTCCTAGCGGGATCGAAACCCCCGTTTGTACGAAAGATTCCGTTGACTTGAAGGCCTCAAAAACATTGCTTGATTCGAGAGCCAGTGAGCTCAGCATCTAGTTTATTATGTCATTTCAAAAGGGGC
This sequence comes from Saccharum hybrid cultivar R570, assembly GCA_038087645.1. Lineage (NCBI taxonomy): Eukaryota > Viridiplantae > Streptophyta > Magnoliopsida > Poales > Poaceae > Saccharum > Saccharum hybrid cultivar. The sequence continues at coordinate 20,995,664 of JAQSUU010000106.1, read as the reverse complement.
TCCAAAAGGAGAGAATCGAACTGGATGTGCGTTTATACGTAGGCCGTAGGCGGCGCATTTCTTTCAGAATCTACCCTACCGCCTAGCTAGTACACGTAACAAAAGCAAGCAAGCCAGCAGACACGAGTGTACGAGGAAGAATGGCTAACGTTCATAGCTGCAAGGACTTCCATGTCCGAGTCGTGAGCCGTCGCCTCGTGATGGCCTCCGACACCACCATCGAGCCGCACGTCGTCGCCGTCTCCAACCTCGATCTCCTCCCGCAAACCATACAGGTCGCCATGTTCTGCCTCTACCCCAAGCCTCGGGCCACCATGGCCTTCGACGCCGTCGTGTCTACCTTCGAGGCAGGCTTGCCTTCCTTGCTGAACCACTACTTCCTGCTCGCCGGCCGCATCGCCACCAACCCGAGCTCCGGCCTCCCCGAGGTTCATTGCAGAAACCAAGGCGCGGAGCTCGTGGTCGGGGAAGCCACCGGCGCGGCGCTGGCGAGCCTGAACTACGCCGAGATGAGCGCGTCCTTGAGGAGGATCCAGCTGCCGTACGGCGACGACGTGGCGCTGTCTGTTCAGGTGGTGGCGTTCCCGTGCGGCGGCTTCACCGTGGCGTGGTCCACGAACCACCTGCTCGTCGACGGGAGAGCGCTCAGCTCGCTCGTCAGCGCGTGGTCAGAGCTCGCCGTGTCGGGGAAGCTCTCCACGGGGTCCCAGCCGAACCTCGGCCGCTCCGTGTTCCGGCCTCGTCCGGCGCCGTCATACGACGCCGCCGCGCTCAACGAGGCGTTCACGGAGGTGGACACCAGGAGCCAGGTCAACGTCCTGACATTCCAGCAGAGCTTCGTCGAACGCCTGTACTACGTCGACGCGTCCGACATCGCCTGGCTGCGCGAGGAGGCGAGCCGAAACGGCCGGCGCGCGACTCGTGTCCAGGCCGTCTCGGCCTACCTCTGGAAGACCCTCGCCGGCGTCGTGGGCGCGGCGGACGCACGCTGCCGGATGGGATGGTGGGTGGACGGGCGCCCGCGGCTCACGTCGCCGCCGGAGCTCTGCGCCGCGATGCGCAACTACGTCGGCAACGTCACCACCTTCGTGCTCCGGGAGGAGCGCGTCGACGACGTCGCGCGGGCGCCGCTGTCGGACGTGGCCGCCATGGTGAGCGAGACGATCACAGCGCCGGCGTACAACGAGCACTTCCAGGAGCTGGTGGACTGGGTGGAGGAGCACAAGACCGAGCGGTACGTCGAGACCGCATGCATCGGGCTGGGCAGCCCGACGATGACCGTGACCTCATTCGCCTCGTTCGCCACCGACACGGACTTCGGCTTCGGCCCCGCTGCTATGGCGCTGCCAACAAGCGCGTTGACGGCGAGGTTGTGCTCTGGGTTCATGCAGATCGCCGCACGACCCGGGGACGATGGCTCGTGGATTGCCAGCGCCTTCCTGTGGCCGCGGCTTGCGGCGGCGCTCGAGTCCGACGAGCCGCACGTCTTCAGGCCCGTCACCGCGGAGTACCTGGGCCTGTCTGCCACACAGTTCCTGCACAGCCGCATCTGATCTGATTAGAGCTATACATTTTATTTTATTTTTCCTGATGATGACGTACCGTCCATATCGCATTACTGAAATCGTCATCAGTTGTATCATCGCAATAACAACTATTTGTGTGGACAGTTTGATCTTCAACCATATAACTTTGGGTTGTCAAATGTTGATAAAGTTACTACTATATCCGTCTTAGATTTGATATGAATCAAACTACTTATTTCTATTACCTAATAATAGAAAGGTAAAATTTCAGGCATTTTTCTTCGTCCAGCCCATTCTATTCTGGCCCAACTACCGGCCCACTCGCTCGTGTCCTCTCACGTTCCGTCGCTGCCGGCCCAATCGCTGCCTCACGCCCACTCTGCGTCGCTCCTCTTCCCCGTTCCTCTTCTCGATTAGAAAAATCGTGCGTCCCCTGACCCACCGACGCTGTCGCGCCGCGCCGCCGTTTCTTCTGTACCTTCGACTCGCACGCAGCCCGTCGCCGCTCTGCCATCCAGCACGCAGCGCCGCAACAGCTCGAGTTCCGCGTGCAGCGCCGCTGCTCAGATCGAGGATTCTGCGCCTATATGGAGCTATCGGCGTCCAGCATGCGCCACCTCCTCCCGGGGCCTATGCCGTCGCTCCTGCTGACGCGTTCTTCCCAGTTGCCGACGCCGCCGTTTTGGTCAAACGAGTCGGATTCGAAATTGGATCGGAATTGAATCGAACGAAGACTCTAGCTCCTATCAGAAAAATCAAATCTGGGTAAGTTCGAGTTCGACATGAACTCCAAGTTCTACACGAATTCCTTCTGTTTTTCCCTACTATTTATATATTACTGATTTTGGTTGAAACTAAAATTAAAAGGTGTCATTGGGATATCCTCGACGAGCAGAAGAAGTTCCTGATCTCGCTGAGCAGAACAAGTACATAACTCACCTTCGAATTCTGATGTCGCTGCTTTTTTTCCCTACTTATATATTACTGATTTTGGTTGGAACTAAAATTAAAAGGTGTCATTTGATCATTGGTTTACTCGTTGTGTTACCATACAAAGGCAATAACTTTTTGATAATCTGAGTGATAAATTATTAGCGTTAATGTATGTCACTTAAATTAAATCTACCAGTGGAAAGATGGAAACAAGGACATCTCTGGTTAACAATGTTGGTCTAGATGATTTACAAAGAAAAGTTGTGAGGCCACCAGCAAATCTACTGGAAACAAGGACATCTCTGGATAGCGAAGCGAGGGAGCTAGACTCATATTTGGTAAACTTTTTATCCCCTTTATTTCAACTGCAAACTTGGCCAATTTTTACTTCCACACTGAAATAGTGGTAGTTATTTATGTATTTCAGTTAGCAACATGTGATTTTTTTGGAGATTTCCTTGGATCCTTGTGTGCACCGGCTGTTTTTGATTTTCTGCAAGGAAAACATACTGGTAAAGAAAATAGTGTGGCTTGTCAGGCAATTCAGCGCCTTCGTCTAGATCCAACTCAGGAGAATCCTGACCAATTTTCGACTCAAGAAACCAGTCCATATAACAAACATTGGTCTGATCCTGTTGAACCTAGCTTTGCTGATGATGTTGAAATGCCTCCCACCCAGATGATATAGAGGATCATGTTGGAGATTATTCTGATGATGAGGATCCATGGAAACTTTTGAATTCACATGAACCTGGCAACCTAAAGATTTGGCCTTGAAAAGTTATTTTGATGACCTATGTATTCAACTGTCTTTACTGATCTGTTTTGGAGCAGTGAAAGGTTCTCCACGAGAGGTTATTGGCACTTCAAAAAAGAAAATTCTCGCATTTCTATTTCCTATGGCAAAGATGGAAGGCGTCGTCATACCTGAACATGCTAAATCTTATTGGCACCACATGTTCCTCCTGGAGGAACATTGGTTCCCAATCACCACCTCGTTTTGAAAAGGTACTCATCATTGTTACAGTGTCCATGTAAATTAGGCATGTCTAATCTGTTGACTTATTTTTTATATCTTTTTGGTGAAATATAAATTATTTAATTTGTTAACCATCCTAGATTCAGTTTTTGAGATCATTTGAGTTTGGAGAAGAAAATACCACTGTGTTTGGGGATTTGAAAGATTACGATGGATCAAATACTGGCATTAATTTTGATGATGATGATTCGGACATACCAAACGACATAGATGTTGATTCTGATGTTCCAACATATCCTAATGAGGTTTATTTTATTGACTTTTTGTTTGCTGGTTGCTGTGTTTAGCTATCCAACATTTGAGTAAATATTTCATTTTTATTTCCCCTCTGTTCAGACTATTGCTGCACCTCCCAATGGTACACAGGAAGACATAGATACATATGGAAGCCTCGACGACTTGTGTTGATCACATCTGATGAGCTTTTAATGGTTATACAGTCCATTTACATCTATGTCTTGTGCGGTTACAAGCATTTTGGTGCCCTGTAAGTCAATATGTTGGCTAAATATATATGTGTAAGCATGTCAAAACATGCTACGATAAATCTTATTATAATAGAATATTGCTGTATTGGACAAAATTGCTTGTAGGATCGATTAATTGCAATATCTTCCCAACAATTCTGGTCTCACATCTTTGTCATGTGTTGGGTTTTTTACAGACGGAGGAACTGACTGTGATTAGTAAATTCCCATGCAACAATCCTCGGCGCTAAATTAAATAAAATATTATGTTGGTATATTTAATGTGCTTCCTTTCATGCATGCACTGGATAAGGGCTTAAGGCATGCCGTTTTGGCCATATATTGTTTCCCCCATATAGATGATCAATGTTGTTACTGCTTGAACAATGAGATGCATGCACGTCTCAGCTGAATATTTTCAGATGTGGAGTTAAATTCTTAGTCGTAGGTCACTTTTTATTTCCTTTCGTGTAACAAGCTCTTTTGTTTTTGGTGCCGTCTAAGCCCTTTTCTGGCTTGGACGGTTGCGTATAATCGCACTTTCTATCTCGCTTAATGAAATATATATGTTCAGATGCGTTCGTGAAAAAAACACCTAAGTCTTAATGACATGATGTTAAAGCGAAGCTCTACTAACTTAGCTATATTATGCATCCACCCATACACAAAAAATCCTCAAAACACACCTGGGGGTGATGCTTCAAAGCTTTTATATGATTGGAAACTTCATTTTGGCTGCTGATTTCTACAATCCAAATTGCGACTGAGAACTTCAATTTTGAGATGTGTCCTGAATTTGGCTTTTCCCTTCAACTTCCAAAACTGATAGATACTTCTTCATACAGAGTGCTCTCCTTGCCAACATTGCTGAGGTTGAAAAGCAGAGAGATGGATGCTCGAGTTTCAACATGGAAAGAAAGAATTGAGAATGCTTTGGAAGAGCAGGTTAGTTGCTGGCTGGAACTGCTTACAGTTTTGCATCTATGAACTTGTTTAGCGCTCACCCCTACATCCATGTCTTTCAGGATAAAAATCGACCTTTTGATATGGGTTCATATGGGGAGCAAATCCTTGACACAATTTCGTCAAGAACTGATAGTACAGGAACTGCATCTTTTGGTGAGATTGTTTGTGGCAGACCAAAGTATGAGGTTGTCATAACATTCTCTGCCCTTCTCCAGCTGGTAAACTTCTATTTTTTTCCCCAGTTTCGTAAGTGCAACCCCGAGCATTTTTTAGACTCGTGTGTTACAGGTAAACGGCAGAAGTGTTGATCTGGACAAAGGACAAAGCACAAATGAGTTGGTGTGTTACACAGCTGAGAATCCATTCCACGCAAGGCTCATTGGTCTCAACCAGAGAGACTAGAAATGGAGGCACGCTTTGCTTAGAAGAGAGTTAAAGTCCCCACTGCAGAATGCAGGCAAAGGTGGTGAGTCCTCCCTAGCACAACATGAGTGCCCCAAGAAGCCTTTGCATAAAAATGGCAAGATTCCAGTCAAGACAGGGATCAGGCTAACTGCAGATGGGAAGCGAAGGCTGAGGTCAGCCTCTCATCTAATGCAGTTGATCAATCTGGTTAGAGTCTGATTCTTGTTACTTCAGTGGTGACTTCATAGGCAGGATGGGTTCAGTTATTATGACTTAGGCCTAGCTGCAAGTGTACATGTACAATAGTTCATTGTGATATTTTGTATGTATTCGTATCTCTCACTTGTAATGCTAACAGGGCAAGATTTGTCGACGGACTTGCCCTTTTAACATTGGTAGATTCATTTACCTGATATTTTAAGTGTTTTACAAAATATGCAATATACAATGAAAAGTCTGTCATAAATCATATTCATATATAGTTAAAAAAATATATTGACAAAATAGTTAGCAATTCCTAACATAATATATTGTGTATTTATTGTTCAATGATTTCCTATTATATGTGGATGCAACAATCCAATATAACTTCTTTGTTGGAACAATGAACAAGTGAGGTACAAAAAAATAATGACTTTTTAAATGTATTAATTATTCACCCGTAGCAACGCACGGACATATTTACTGGTGACTAATAAATTTATAAAATGGCATCAACATCTATAACTCTAAAAGACTAAAACAGATATATAAATAAATATAATTAATGATGATCTAATAATACTTACTGCCAAAGGATGCTAGCTCAGCTGGCTAGTAGTTCCGGAGACACCCCTCAGGTCCTGAGTTCGAACCCCCATGGGGGCGGATTTCAGGCTGAGGGTAAAAAATCTCCTCGCTCATTCTAGGCCAAAGCACGGGTTAAGAGACGGCTCGAGTCTGAGTTCCCTGTGTGCACACAGGTTAAGAGATGACCCTCTCACGGAGTTTGGCTCCCTGTGTATGGATGGGGTGGGGGTTCGGAGATTTTCTCGATTTGCATGAGAAGATCTTCTTCTTAAAGCCGGAATAACCGGAGGCTATCTAGCCCCGCGGATCGAGTTTTTAATAATACTTATTTAATATGGCCCTACAAATAAATCAATAGAGAGAAGCATAGCACACACTGTGGTCCTCCTTGTAGATGATCGCAACCCGCTGGCGTAAGTTCTTCCTGAGCACCTCCTCAGCCGCGTCCGCCGCCCGCTGCGCCACCTCCACCAGCCGCTTCGTCGCCAACTCCCCCACTGTTGCTACTCCCCAGCCACCCGCCCTAGCGGCGGACGAAGCCCTGACCGTACACATCGGCGGGCGCCCATGCGCACTCAAGGCCGCGGATGGCACGGGCGATGCGGCATGGAGGCGGGGCCAGAGAGGGGCGAGGTGGCCGAGTGAGCGGTGGTGGTGGAGGAGGAGAGCATTGGGGATGAGGAGTCGGCGGTGGTGGTCGGGAGCGAAGGTTTAAATGTCAGGGCGGAGGATGATGCTCGGAGCACCGAGCAGCGGTGCACTGACATGGTGAGTTTTGTCCGGTGGCTTTCGGCCGCGAGGCCGTTCTTTCGATGCTGTTTTTTTTGCTGTGACAATGGAATCCAGCCATCGAAGTGTCTGCCGTCTAGCACTAGCTGGTCATCATGACACGTGTGTCACACGGTATTTTCTTTCTTGTGAACCCGTACTTCACTACTTCTTTCTCTCCCATAGAATTTGAGGGCCCCTAAATGCAGGAAAAAATTTTGTTTCCTGTGTTTTTCCAGCGAGAATGAACCGGTTCCTGTAAAATTTCTGTAGAATTCCATGGCCTCACTCAACCTCTTTGCATCATAGAGACCTTTGAGCACTTGATTGATGACTATGTGATCCACCCTCCAGCCCGTCTTCAGGATGAGGCCAAAGGCGGCAAAGTCATGCTTCAGGCGGCCCATGCGGCAAAAGCAGCCGATGAGGATGCTGTAGGTGCAACTACTGGGGGCCACCTTGACAGAGCATTCATAGATCATCTGGTTGAAGAGGGAGACGACAAGCTTTGAGTCTGAGGTGGAGGAGCGCCGGCCCAAGGCACGAGAGACAACGGTGAGGATCTGGTTGAAAGCGGTAACCAAGGCAGGCCTAGCATGGCAAAGCAATTCATCAAACAACTTGAACGGGTCAACAAAAAACGTTTGGTTGTGGTGGGCATGGAATCGATCCAATCCAATTCCCACTGATCCAAGCAATTATGCAACCTCCCCACCGCAGACCAGGAAGGAGTCACTTGTGTCGTGCGCTTTGCTCCGGCATAAGGCAACACCACCATTGTTGCTCCCACGTCACTAGAGTTTAAGGATTGTGGCGGATCTAGATGTGATTCCTCTTCCCCATCTCGTTTGCCTCATCCTCTACCCTCCATATCATCGGCCTACCTATTTTGGGTTTCAAGTTTATGTCATATAGATTAACTACTTGGGCCGAGTGATTTGCTAGCAGCCAGGTCAGTTCTAGGAGTGTCGATACAGGACCCACAGGATTCCTCATTGGAGTAATTACTAGCAGCGGGCCCTGGCCTGGCCCACCGTCAGACAAAAGAGGCATGACGACAGACGATGTCAATTCTGAGTAGAATAGACCAAACTAGCCGGACTTCTAATGGAAAGTACCTTCTGTAATTGGATTAGGACACCTTTGGATCCGACTAGGACTGTACCTGCACCATAGCCATTTCTATCTATATAAAGAGAGGCTATGGGCACCCCCTATAACAACACGATCATAACAATCAATCTAACGCAAAGGCTAACGTCGACTGGACGTAAAGGCTATTACTCGATCGCGAGGGCCCGAACCAGTATAAATCGACTGTCTCTTGCGTTAACCGTCGAGTTCTACACACGTCGAGGCCTGAACAACTGTCCCGGGTACCACCATGGCAGGCTATCGGTGGTAAAACATCAACAGCTGTGCGCACATTTGCATCCGAGAGCTGAACAGACCTCGATAACATGACCTTCTCGACGGGATCAACCTTCATCTTTGGGTCATGGATCTGTGAGGTGGACAATGACAGTAAGCTCCAAGGCTGTCTCCTCAAAGATTCAGCTCGTCATGAAGACCTCGCTATTTCAATGTCTACGACAGATCAACTCGCTGGAAGATTCACGTGGCTCGCGATGTCTGATCTAACTCAGATTTCACGGCCAACCGATTTCGACTTAAACTCAGGCTCTGCATCTGAGATGGAGTCTTATCCGGGTTCTTTCTGTGATGTACCAAGTTCTTTTCCGCTAGGACTCCACAACATGGTCTCAATCTTTCAAGAATTCAACTTAGGATTCCTTCAGAGTTCCTTTAAGAAGCCAGATCCTTTCCCACTTGGACTCAACAGCATGGCTACATCTTACCAAGCACTACTCCAAGGATCAACCAGTCCGGTGCGAAGGGTGCCACTGACAGGAGCTCAAGAAGGCCTCGTACTGACTATAACATCTCAAGACTACATAATCCACTGGTCAGGTTCTATTCCTGAGGATAACAGTACTCGACTAGTTAGCATGACAACGGTCCTACCCTACCAAGAAGGAGATTCAATCTACGTCGTTGAAGCCTCTACTTAAGTTCTCAACAACTCTGATAGTATAGAAACTGGCATCGACAACAGAACGCTTCATACTCGAGAAGTATTCATGGTTCATCATCTCTGATCACCGTTGATCCCTCTAGAAGCACCTGACATCAGGTCATCAGATGAATCCGAATCCAATATATCACCCTTTGCCCAGGGACACGATAGTGAAACCAAAAGCCAGAAACAAGCCAGAGAGAGGAGGAACAAGACGAAGCAGGGACGCCGACGCCGTGCCCGGCAGCGCAAGGAAGCCTGGGCCAGATATGAATCTGATATGGCCGAGTACAATAGAAGAAAATCAGAGTAGGAAGCCGAAGAAAGGCGCGCAGCTGGGAGAACTCACAACTTTCCATACACCAAGATTCAAAAATTGGTTGAAGAACTCGAAGCTCTCTCTCACCCTAATGAAGAACAAGGGTGCCTTAGAGAAATTGTCCGATCAACAGCCATACGGATACAAGGTGGAAAGACTCGTTCAAAACAACCCGCTAGATCAAATTCACAGAGGCAGGATAACCAAAGTCAATGGAGATCTGCTTTTGACAGGCTAGGTCCAAACGGAAGCAGCAACAAAGGAAGCAGGGAGGACCAGAACCAAAGTAATCGAGTCAAACGAACAAGAGATAACAGGAGCAGACCATCAATTCCTTCAGCTCCACGAAACTACTCACACCGAATCAATAGCTGGTAAGAAGGTGGGGCTAAGTCTGAATACAGGGAAGCTAGAGTACCCGACAGATTCCCTTATTTTGCAAACCGACTTCTTTCAGTACGACTACCTCTTAAATTCAAGCCTTCTAACCACTCAAAGTACGATGGCAAGACCAAACCTAAGCAGTGGCTTAGGATATATTCTTAATCAATCGAGCTAGCTGGTGGTGATGATGACATGAAAGCACTCTTCTTTCCTATGGCACTAGAGGCTATGCCGCTCCAATGGTTTGACAAGCTGAGTCCAGGATCAATCAGGGGCTGGGAGGATTTACAAAGAGCCTTCTGTGATAATTTCGTAGGCATCATCACGCACCCTATCACGCACCCTATCAAGCAGAAAGAAGGCAAAAGTCTCAGGGACTATTATTGACGGCTCAGTGAATTGCATGATCAGGTACACGACATCACTGAATGAGAGGTCATTGAAGCTTTTTCCTATGGTATTGTGGTCAAGTGGCAATTCTAGAATTTCTACAAAGAGAGCCCGCGAAGTAACAAAGAATTCAAGCGCATGGTAAAAAGGATGATCACTGCGGAGGAGAAGAACCAAGAAAGATTTCCAGATCAGAATAATTGGGACAACCCTGACAGCCAAAATTATCGAAATAATGGACATCAAGACAGGAAACACGGGCCTGACAACACTATGGCTATAGCAGACAAAACAAAGAAGTTTTTCAAGCCTAGAAAATTTGAAGACATTGAAAACATGCACTACATATGACATCCGAACGGAAATCACACGACCGAAGACTGTCGCATCTTTATTGATCGATATACAAGAAATGGCAACAATGGAGAAAGAAAAGAAGATAACCAGAAGAAGGATGAAGACAATCGAGAAGATAAGAGATTCCAAACATCCAAGGGAACGGTAGCAGTAATCTTCGCCGGAGTCCCGGGTTCTAGGAGCAAGCATCAAGACAAACTGGCCCTACGAACCATCATAGCAGCAGAACCAGCTACTCCTAGGTACCTCAATTGGTCATAGTATTCGATCTAGTTCTCAAGAGAGGATCAATGGACTAGCGTGGGGGAATGCTGGCCACTACCAATTGGTTTTGGATCCAACCATTGCTGGTATGACCGTCACAAAAGTGTTAATCGATGGAGGAGCTGGACTCAACATTATATTTTTAAATACGCTAAGAAAGATGGGGCTAGAACTCACTGGGATGATTACCCCAATAAGTGTCCCTTTCTATGGGATAGTACCCGGCAAGGCCGCTATGCCACTCGGACAAATCACCCTGCTAGTCACATTTGGAGCTCCCGTGAACTACCGTACCGAGTTCATCAAGTTTGAGGTTGCAGACTGTTGACGGTCATTAAACACCAAATATACCCATCAATTATTGCATAACTTGATATGAAATTAATTGCAAAGCATAGTTGTAGGATTTGATTCTAACAAGTTCCACGAGTTTTGGTGCTCTCATTTGTCTTGTAGGATTTGCAATTTTTCACAGAATAAAAGTATCTCAAATGATGAATTGGAGTGCACCATTGCGAAGAGCTCGTCGAGACGATCAAAACGGACCTATCATTTGTTATATTCGGAGTTCGGGATCAAATTCCACCGTGGCACATACGTGAGAAGGCTCTAGAGATGGGCCCGAAAGGCCACGGAAGTGTGCCAGGTAGCACCCCCTAGGGCCGGGCGGCACCCCCTAGAGCCCGTTCACCTTCGGCTTTTGGAAACTTCCTACACTGCCTCCTAGGATGCATCTAAGCCGTACGTCAAGTCGGTTTGATCGAATGACTCACGTTCATCCCACCGGGCTATAAAAGGAGACCCTTGCCCCCTCCCTGGAGCATCCCAATACTGAAAGTCCTATGTTTGGTGTTGGTAATTAGTGACAATGCCTAAGTACTAATCCTATGCCTAAGTTGTATGTAGCATATGAGGATTAGTACATTCCAAGGTTGGTGGCAAGATGGACATGGTGATCATGATGGCCACACTTGGATTTGGAAGCAACCCTATGTGATCAAGGCAAAGGTATATGCTTAAGGGTTGTGTTTTAGTAACCAAGACACCTAGTGGGTGTGGTTACATTATAGGATAGATAGCCGTACTATAAAGAGGGGAATGACGCGGCTATTGAACTCCTAAGTGCCTCTAGGTGTGCATTTCATAATCATATGCATTTGGATAGAACTAATAACGCCTCGAAAATTGATTGTGAAAATGCTAACACACATGCACATGGTGTTGATCACTTGGTGATGTTAGCACATTTGCGATGGCGTTGGAGTTTGAGCGGTAGAGCGGGTTTGGGTCTCTCTCTCCCTCCCGCCGAGCTTGCGAGGCGGGATTCGGCGCTTTTTGGAGAAGTAAAATGTCTATTTTCCACTACGCCGAAAGTCGGAAAAGAAACGGAAGTGAACGGAGGTCACAGAGGTGACCGGACGCTGCACCGGACGCGGTCACGGTGTGACCGGACGCGTCCGGTCAGTGTTCAGCGTGCGCGCGTGTTTCAGTTGTTTGATCGGACGCGAGGCGCGTCCGGTCACAGTCGATCGGACGCGTCCGGTCGTTCAGGGAGCTTACTGGACTCTCACCGGACGCTGGCACTGTGGCGTCCGGTCAGTTCTAACAGCGCGTCCGGTCATTGTTTCGTTGTGCGCGACTCAGACTTGATCGGCGCGTCCGGTCAGTTACGGGACCGGCGCGTCCGGTCGTTCCCGGCGCGTCCGGTCGTTGCGACCGGCGCGTCCGGTCAGTGCTTCGCGAGTTAGCCGTTGCGCGACCGGAGCGTCCGGTCAGTTGGACCAGCGCGTTCGGTCAGCGCGATTTCAGCTGTTTCAAGTTTCTAACGGCTATATTCGAAGGGGTACGTCTATAAATACTCGTTGGCCGGCTCAAGGCTCCCTCTCTTGAACATTTGACATACTTGTGAGCACTTTGAGCTAAGCAACTCCCCTCCCACTCATCTCTCTTGCTTCTTTGCATATTCGAAGTGAGATTGAGTGACCCAAGTGCATTTGCATTGTGAGATTGCATCTAGTTGGCACTTGGTGGTTGATTTGCTGCGGGATTCTTGTTTCTCTTGGTGGTTGCCGCCACCTAGACGGCTTAGAGCAACTTGGAGGCGTTGGCAAGAGTTGGTGATTGTTCTTGGCCACCTCCGGTGATTGTGAGGGGTTTGTGCCTACCTCGGCGAAGCGCCAAAGGCAACGTGAGTAAATTGCTCGTGTCATTGCAACCTTTTGCCATTTGGTAGGTTCTTGTGGTGCCTTTTGAGAGGCTCAGTGTGAGACCGATTAGCCACCGAACCACGTGGTGAAGAGGGACACAACGGGGACTAGCGTGCCGGCAAGCACGTGAACCTCGGGATAAATCTTCGTGTCATCACTTTCATAATTGTGATTGATTGATCCCGGTGTTCGGTTATCTTGGTATTCTTTGTTGATCATATTGGTTGGCTCATTACTTCGCCCCTCGGTGAAACTCTCCTAACTCAACTACGCATTACTTTCTTAGTTATCTTGCTAGCTAGTTAGCTTGGCTAGAGTAGCTCTTTTGTGTAGCTTGCTAGTTGTAGTTGTAGTTACCTTCTCGGTTTGACTTGTGCGGTTGAGTGCAATTATACTAGAATTGTGAATTGGATAGGTGGCTTGCAAACACCCCGTAGGCTAAGCAAAACTCGCATCGCGCTATTTGTTGTATTGATAAACTTGTTTAGCTTGTCTTTGTAGAAAATTTTAAAAGGCTATTCACCCCCCTCTAGCCATCAAGACCTTTCAAGTGGTATCAGAGCCGTGGTCACCGTTTGCTAGGCTTAACAACCTCGGTGCAAGATGGCTCAAGTTATGTTCAACCATGTTAATGGCAAGCCTCCATTCTTTGATGGCGTCTCTTCCTTTGATCATTGGAAAAGAAAGATAAAAGCAATATCTAGCCAATATACATGAGAAGGTTTGGGATGTGACCAAAGAAGGATACATCATTCTTGATGAAGAAAATCTCACTCCAAATGACCGCATCAACAAACAATGCAACACGGCGGCACTTGACATAATCTACCATGCCATTGATGACAAAGTATTTGAGCAAATCAAAGATCTTGAAAAGGCAAATGAGCTTTGGATAAGGCTTGAAGAAACATATGAAGGCACTTCAACGGTAAAAAGTGCCAAGCTATATATGCTCAAGGACAAGTTCTCCACTTTCAAGATGAAGGATGATGAATCCATCCCGGAGATGTTCTATAGGCTCCAAGTCATTGTCAATGATCTTAAGGGGCTTGGAGAGAAGGTTGAGGACAAGGACTTCTCACACAAGTTCTTGATGTGCTTACCCAAGAAGTTTGCCACCTTGAGAAGAATGATCTTTAGAGAAGGATTGGACAAGGTCAAACCAACCGATGTGCTTGGAGATATAATGACCGATGCCCAATACAATGATGATGAAGATGAGGTAGAAGAGAAGAAGGAGACCAAGGTCAAGCAAGAGAAGCCCATTGCATTCAAGGCTTCATCTTCTAAGGGCAAGAGCAAGGTGGAGAGTGATGATGATGATCCATTCGATGATGAGACCATGGCCCTCCTAGTGCACAAGATGGGGAGGTTCATGAAGAAGAAAGGATATGGGGCAAGGAAGAGAAGGGACTTCATGAAGGCAAAGGAGGTGCTTTGCTACAATTGCAATAGCCCCGATCATGTAGTGGCAAAGTGCCCCTATGAAGACAAAAGATATCATGATGGGGAGTTGAAGTTGAAGAAGAACAAGAAGGAGAAGAAAGAGAAGAAGAGCTTCACTATCAACAAGAAGAAGAAAGGTGGTGGTTATGTGGTCACTTGGGATAGTGACAACTCCGATAGTGATGATGATGAAAGCTCTAGTGATGATGAGAGGACCACTAGGCGAGCCATTGCAAGCATCGCCCTCTCCAACAAGTCATCCATCTTCGACACTACATCGACATGCCTTATGGCCAAGCCTACCAAGGTAAAATATGATGATAGTGATGATGATTCTTGTGCTAGTGATGGTTGTAGGAGTGACGATGAGGAGGATGAGGACTACTCCAAGGATGATCTATTAGGCATAATAGATCAAATGAGCAAGGGCTACAAGAGGACAACCAAGAAATACAAAATCTTGGAACAAGAGCTCATTACCAAGAGCAATGAAAATGATGCCTTGATGGAGGAGCTTGTTGCTCTCAAAAAGAGTAAGGAGTGCAAAGGAATTGAACAAGAGCTCAAAGCTCTTAGGAAATCCTTTGATGAGCTAGAGGCCTCTCGTGAGTGTCTAAAGGAAGACCACGAGGACCTTGAAATTGCTCACACTAGGCTTAAGGAAGCCCACTCCTCTCTACTTGAGCTCATCAAGGAGAAGGACCTCAAGTTGGAGAAGCTCATGAAGGAAGCTAAGGAGGAGCAAGTGATTGTCACTTGTGATATTGAACTAACATGTGATATTATTGATGATATTTTATTTGTTGGTCCTACTAATGTTTCATGTAGCTCATCATCATCCACCACAACCAACTCTACCTCTACTACTAGTGATTCATCACTTGTGGTTGAGAATGAGACTCTCAAGAGAGAGGTGGATGATCTCACCCGCGCATTGGGCAATGCCTATGGTGGGGATGCCCGCTTGCTAAAATGCTTGGGTAGCCAAAGATTCTCTCTTAACAAAGAGGGTTTGGGCTATACTCCCAAGAAGGGCAAGGCGGCCTTTGCTACTCCAAAGCCTCGCTTTGTGAAGGGCAATGGTCGTTATTGCAATAGATGCAAGCAAGTTGGGCATCTAGAGATTAATTGTAATAAAATGAACAAGAACAAGAAAAATGCTAATGTACCTTACATTCCTTTTGATTCTTGTTATGTGCTTACCAAGGGTGAGAAAGGTGTGCATGCTAAGTTTGTTGGTACACCAATTGTGGGTCCAAAGAAGAAGGCCATTTGGGTACCAAAGAGCTTAGTTACTAACCTCCAAGGACCCAAGCAAGTATGGGTACCTAAGAAATATTAATTTGTTTTGTAGGTAAATTACAAGGCCGGAGGAAGGCATTGGGTGCTTGATAGTGGGTGCTCTCAACATATGACCGGTGATTCAAGAATGTTCAACTCTCTCAAATCAAATGATAGTGGCATTGATAGTATCACATTTGGTGACAATAGCAAGGGTGATGTGAAGGCTCTTGGAAGGATTGCAATCTCAAATGATCATAGCATCTCCAATGTGCTACTAGTTGAAAAGCTCAATTTCAATTTGTTGTCGGTTGCTCAATTGTGTGATCTTGGCTTCAAATGCATATTTGGTGTTGATGATGTGGAGATAGTTAGTGTTGATGGCTCTAACTTGATCTTCAAAGGTTTTAGATATGAGAATCTATACTTGGTTGATTTCAATGCTAGTGACACTCAACTCTCAACATGCTTGCTCACCAAATCAAGTATGGGTTGGTTATGGCATAGAAAACTTGGTCATGTTGGCATGAAGCAATTGAACAAGTTAGTGAAGCATGACTTAGTTAGAGGCTTGAAGGATGTCACATTTGAGAAGGATAAGCTATGTAGTGCATGTCAAGCCGGAAAGCAAGTAGGCAACACTCATCCATTGAAGAGCATTATGAGTACTTCCAAGGCATTTGAGTTGTTGCACATGGATCTATTTGGGCCAACTACATACACAAGCATTGGTGGCAACAAGTATGGTTTTGTGATTGTGGATGATTTCACTAGATACACATGGGCATTCTTTCTTGTGGACAAGAGTGATGTATTTGACATATTCAAGAAGTTCATCAAGAGGGTACAAAATGAGTTTGAGACCACAATCAAGAAAGTAAGAAGTGACAATGGAAGTGAGTTTAGAAACACAAGAGTTGATGAGCTATGTGAGGAGCTTGGAATCAAGCATCAATTCTCGGCCAAGTATACACCTCAATCTAATGGCCTAGTTGAGAGGAAGAATAGAACCTTGATTGATATGGCAAGATCAATGTTGAATGAGTATAATGTGAGTCATTCTTTTTGGGCCGAAGCAATCAACACGGCTTGCTTCTATAGCAACCGCCTCTATTGCCACAAGTTTCTAGAGAAGACACCATATGAGATCTTAAATGGAAGAAAGCCCAACATTGCATACTTTCGGGTATTTGGTTGCAAATGTTACATCTTGAAGAAGGGCACTAGATTGAGTAAGTTTGAGAAGAAATGTGATGAAGGATTCTTACTTGGTTACTCCACTACTAGCAAAGCTTATAGAGTTTGGAATTTGGCTAGTGGTTTACTTGAGGAAGTTCATGATGTTGAGTTTGATGAAACAAAAGGCTCTCAAGATGAGGAAAATAACTTGGATGATGTGAGAGGAACTCAATTGACCAATGCTATGAAAGAAATGGATATTGGTGATATTAGGCCAAAGCAAGTGATTGATGTGGATGACAACAAAGATCAAGTGCTCCAAAGTCTAATCACACAAGCTGGTGGTTCTCTAATGCAAAATCAAGCTAGTACATCATCTCAAGTGCAACAAGATCAACAAGTGGCTAGTTCATCATCTCCAACTTATGATCAACATCAACATCCAAGCAATCAAGTCCAAGTGCTTCAACCAACTAACATTGCAAGAGATCATCCATTGGATTCCATCATTGGTGACATACAAAGGGGAGTTCAAACTAGATCAAGATTGGCATCATTTTGTGCTCACTCTTCTTTTGTGTCAATGGAAGAACCCAAGGACATTGATAAAGCATTGAGAGATCCGGATTGGGTAAATGCAATGCATGAAGAGCTCAACAACTTCAAGAGAAATGAAGTATGGGAACTAGTTGTGAGGCCTAAGGATCACAATGTCATTGGAACAAGATGGGTCTTTCGCAACAAGCAAGATCAAGATGGGATAGTAGTAAGAAACAAAGCAAGACTAGTGGCTCAAGGTTACACACAAATAGAGGGTCTTGACTTTGGTGAAACTTATGCCCCGGTTGCAAGATTGGAAGCAATTAGGATTTTACTTGCCTATGCTTGTGCTCACAATATCAAGCTATATCAAATGGATGTGAAGAGTGCATTTCTCAATGGGTACATTCAAGAAGAGGTGTATGTGGAGCAACCTCCTGGTTTTGAAGATGATAAGAAACCCAATCATGTCTATAAATTGAGGAAGGCTTTGTATGGATTAAAGCAAGCACCTAGAGCATGGTATGAAAGATTGAGGGACTTCTTGCTATCCAAAGGATTTGTCATGGGCAAAGTGGATACTACTCTATTCACCAAGAAGATTGGGAAAGACTTGTTTGTATTGCAAATATATGTTGATGATATCATCTTCGGTTCAACCAATCAAGATTATTGTGATGAGTTTGGGAAAATGATGGCAAAGGAATTTGAAATGTCAATGATCGGTGAACTTAGTTTCTTTCTTGGACTTCAAATCAAACAAATGAAGGAAGGAACATTTGTGAGCCAAACCAAGTACATCAAAGATATGCTCAAGAAGTTTGGCATGGAAGATGCAAAGGGCATTACAACCCCAATGGGCACTAGTGGAAGCTTGGATAGTGACAAGAGTGGCAACATGGTGGATCAAAAGCTATATAGATCAATGATTGGTAGCCTACTCTATGTGACAGCATCAAGGCCCGATGTGATGTTTAGTGTATGCATGTGTGCAAGATTTCAAGCCTCACCAAGAGAAAGTCATTTGAAGGCAACAAAGAGAATATTGAGGTACTTAAAGCATACACAAGATGTTGGATTGTGGTATCCCAAAGGTGCAAGCTTTGAGCTAGTTGGATATTCGGATTCCGACTATGCCGGTGACAAAGTGGAGAGGAAGAGCACTTCCGGGACTTGTCAATTGTTGGGAAGATCACTTGTCTCATGGTCATCCAAGAAGCAAAATAGTATTGCACTATCTACCGCCGAGGCCGAATACATCGCCGCGGGTAGTTGTTGTGCACAAATCTTGTGGATGAAGGCAACATTGAAGGATTTTGGAATCAACTTTAAAAATGTGCCATTGTTATGTGACAATGAAAGTGCCGTGAAGCTAACCAACAATCCGGTTCAACATCAAAGAACAAAGCATATTGATGTTCGTCATCATTTCATTAGAGATCATCAACAAAAGGGTGACATTGCTATTGAAAGTGTGGGCACCGAAGATCAATTAGCCGATCTATTCACCAAACCACTTGATGAGAAGAGATTTCACAAGCTAAAGAATGAGTTGAACATACTTGACTTCTCCAACATGAGTTGATGCACCCCATATATGACATGCCTCTCCTTCGAGCCCCAAGGTACAATTGGTTGACATGTCATACATTCTATGCTAAGGACTTGTTTAGTGCATCTAGTCATAATTTACATGTTCTAGGCTTATTCATGAAAATCAAATGAATTTGAAGTTTATATGGTGCCACTATTGTTTCCATGTCTTGTATGATCTAGTGGTAGCATATAACTTGTTTGAGCGCTTGTGATCCTAAGTGTTTAATCTAGAAAACTTGTCTAAATATTTGCTTCAACATGGTGCATGATAACCCTTCTAGTGAGGTGTGAAGAAGCTTGCCCTTGGATCAAACCGAAGCATTTTATTTATGCAAGCAATCTAGGTTGAATCACAAACTTGATCCTCACCCCATATTTCAACATGATAATCTATCTAAAATTGGTCCCTTGTGGTCATTGGTGCCAAAGGGGGAGAAAATATTGTTCACAAAGATAGAACTCAAAGGGGGAGAAGCACAAAGGGGGAGCAAGCTCTTGAAGGGGATCAACTAAAATTGTTGAGCACACAAGTAGGGGGAGCAAGCTCTTAAACATGAATGTTGCATTTCCATGTGCACTTCATATGTATGATGCATAGTTATGCATTTCTTTTTCTCCAATACATTGCTTGTGTGGTGTTTTGCTAGTATACAATTGAATGGTGTATTGAAGTACTAGCATGAATAGGAAGTAGTTAGATTTCTTTTACTTCATGTTTTCCAAAGTGGTACTAGAGCCTTGCTTATAATGTTGATCTCACGAGGTTTCTAGTTTTGTTTATGCTTTTTCAAGTGGTATCTAACTACACAAGGTGCTAAGATGGTGTTTATCGCTACTCCGATGGTATCACGCTTCAAAGGTCTATAATCCAAAATACTTAGCACCTATTGATAGTCAATGCTCCTATATTTTCCTATCTAACATGTATGCTTTCAAAATCCAAACATATAGCATACATGTAGGGGGAGCCATTGCTATCAATTTGAATTCATGATCACTTGTCCATACTTCTTACACATGGTAATATACTTGGACAATGTGACATGGGTTCAATCAAAATTTTATCATAACATCTTTGTGAAAGGGTTGTCACCAATTACCAACAAGGGGGAGATTGAAAGTCCTATGTTTGGTGTTGGTAATTAGTGACAATGCCTAAGTACTAATCCTATGCCTAAGTTGTATGTAGCATATGAGGATTAGTACATTCCAAGGTTGGTGGCAAGATGGACATGGTGATCATGATGGCCACACTTGGATTTGGAAGCAACCCTATGTGATCAAGGCAAAGGTATATGCTTAAGGGTTGTGTTTTAGTAACCAAGACACCTAGTGGGTGTGGTTACATTATAGGATAGATAGCCGTACTATAAAGAGAGGAATGACGCGGCTATTGAACTCCTAAGTGCCTCTAGGTGTGCATTTCATAATCATATGCATTTGGATAGAACTAATAACGCCTCGAAAATTGATTGTGAAAATGCTAACACACATGCACATGGTGTTGATCACTTGGTGATGTTAGCACATTTGCGATGGCGTTGGAGTTTGAGCGGTAGAGAGGGTTTGGGTCTCTCTCTCCCTCCCGCCGAGCTTGCGAGGCGGGATTCGGCGCTTTTTGGAGAAGTAAAATGTCTATTTTCCACTACGCCGAAAGTCGGAAAAGAAACGGAAGTGAACGGAGGTCACAGAGGTGACCGGACGCTGCACCGGACGCGGTCACGGTGTGACCGGACGCGTCCGGTCAGTGTTCAGCGTGCGCGCGTGTTTCAGTTGTTTGATCGGACGCGAGGCGCGTCCGGTCACAGTCGATCGGACGCGTCCGGTCGTTCAGGGAGCTTACTGGACTCTCACCGGACGCTGGCACTGTGGCGTCCGGTCAGTTCTAACAGCGCGTCCGGTCATTGTTTCGTTGTGCGCGACTCAGACTTGATCGGCGCGTCCGGTCAGTTACGGGACCGGCGCGTCCGGTCGTTCCCGGCGCGTCCGGTCGTTGCGACCGGCGCGTCCGGTCAGTGCTTCGCGAGTTAGCCGTTGCGCGACCGGAGCGTCCGGTCAGTTGGACCAGCGCGTCCGGTCAGCGCGATTTCAGCTGTTTCAAGTTTCTAACGGCTATATTCGAAGGGGTACGTCTATAAATACTCGTTGGCCGGCTCAAGGCTCCCTCTCTTGAACATTTGACATACTTGTGAGCACTTTGAGCTAAGCAACTCCCCTCCCACTCATCTCTCTTGCTTCTTTGCATATTCGAAGTGAGATTGAGTGATCCAAGTGCATTTGCATTGTGAGATTGCATCTAGTTGGCACTTGGTGGTTGATTTGCTGCGGGATTCTTGTTTCTCTTGGTGGTTGCCGCCACCTAGACGGCTTAGAGCAGCTTGGAGGCGTTGGCAAGAGTTGGTGATTGTTCTTGGCCACCTCCGGTGATTGTGAGGGGTTTGTGCCTACCTCGGCGAAGCGCCAAAGGCAACGTGAGTAAATTGCTCGTGTCATTGCAACCTTTTGCCATTTGGTAGGTTCTTGTGGTGCCTTTTGAGAGGCTCAGTGTGAGACCGATTAGCCACCGAACCACGTGGTGAAGAGGGACACAACGGGGACTAGCGTGCCGGCAAGCACGTGAACCTCGGGATAAATCTTCGTGTCATCACTTTCATAATTGTGATTGATTGATCCCGGTGTTCGGTTATCTTGGTATTCTTTGTTGATCATATTGGTTGGCTCATTACTTCGCCCCTCGGTGAAACTCTCCTAACTCAACTACGCATTACTTTCTTAGTTATCTTGCTAGCTAGTTAGCTTGGCTAGAGTAGCTCTTTTGTGTAGCTTGCTAGTTGTAGTTGTAGTTACCTTCTCGGTTTGACTTGTGCGGTTGAGTGCAATTATACTAGAATTGTGAATTGGATAGGTGGCTTGCAAACACCCCGTAGGCTAAGCAAAACTCGCATCGCGCTATTTGTTGTATTGATAAACTTGTTTAGCTTGTCTTTGTAGAAAATTTTAAAAGGCTATTCACCCCCCTCTAGCCATCAAGACCTTTCAAATACCCTAATTCATATTCTCTCATTAGGATCAAGAGAAGGTCCCATGAATGGATCTACCTCCTAGAGCTAGCCATCAAGATAAGATTAGTTCTCCATAGGATCTAGTCTTATGAATAGAAATAGTGAGATAGAGAGTGAGGGAAGAGTTTGGAGGAGGTGCCGGCCTGTCGGTGCTCCCTCTACAGCTTGTACTTCAGCGGATTCAAGTTCTTCAAGATTTCTCTGGTAATCAACTTCTGTTCCAAGCTTACTATTGTTTATATTTATTGATCTATCTTATTTGTGACTCTTTTGAGTGCTTTATTCCTATTTCGGACAGAGTAGAGTATTAATCTTAAGTGTAGGCATGGTGCTTAGGCTTAGGTTTAATCGTGAATGCCCCCTGTTAGCCAAAAGGTGGTAGATCACGTAGGTGATAGCTGCGTTGAGTCCTTTGTAGTCCATCTCCCGTTAATAGGATTGGTAGGCCCAATGGTGTTCATAGGGAAGAAACTCTAATTTTGTTCCTTGGAAGACATCGCCCTAGTTGGATATAGAAGACAGAAGTAGAGGATTCTTAGTTATCCTCTCTACACTCTTATTTATCCTAACCTTATTGCTACTCTTAGTTATCACAACCCATAACCCAATTATCATCCTTTTGTTGAGTTAGATCGTAGTTAGTCACACATGTTTCCCTATGGATATGATGTTAAAAACCTCTGGGTGAAAGTTATAATGGTATTCGTACGCTTGCAGATCATTCCCTGTGATTATTCTATGGGCGTTAAAAAATACCCACATAGACTTCGAATCCTCATATCATGTCATCATTGGGCGACCAGCATAAGCCAAGTTCATGGCAATACCACACTACATGTACCTCTTGCTCAAGATGCCAGGACCCAACGGTGTTCTTTCTCTCCGAGGAGATCTGAAGCGTGCTTTTGACTATGATGTTTAAGCAATCTAAATTGCGGCCAAGGCACAACCAGCCAGTGGAAGAGAAGAGATAGCCACTGTTGCTGCTGAAATAAACCCAGAAGAGCTAGAGATCCCAGCTAAGAGGCCTAGCATCCTTGCACCACCCAAAGAAGCCGATGTCAAGCAAATGGACCTGGGCACCGATGACCCCTCTAAGACGACGACCATCAATGCCCATCTCTCTACAAAATAGGAACTCACGTTCATCAACTTTCTTCGGGATAACAAAGATATCTTCGCTTGGAAGCCGGCTGACATGCCAGGTGTTCCAAAAGAGTTGGCTGGGCATAGAATCGACGTTAATGAAGGATCCAAGCCTATGAAGCAACGGTTACGACGTTTCTCCCCCGACAAGAAAGCAACAATTAAGAAAGAAATCGCAAAACTGATGGCAGCTGAGTTCATAAGGGAAATTCTCCACCCCGACTAGTTGGCCAATCCAGTCGTCGACTACACAGATCTCAACAGGCATTGCCCGAAGGACCTGTTTAGGCCACCGCGCATTGACCAGATTGTTGATTCAACAGCAGAATCTGCTCTACTATCCTTCCTTGACTGCTACTCAAGTTATCATCGGATTGCATTAAAAGAAGAAGATCAAAGCAAGACGTCCTTCATCACACTGTTTGGCGCCTACTGCTACAAAACCATGTTATTTGGACTCATGAACAGTGGCGCTACTTATCAAAGAGCCATCCAAACTTGCCTTGGTGAGCAGATTGGTGACAACACAGAAGCTTACATTGATGATATTGTAGTAAAGACAAAGGATCTAGATATGCTTATTGAAGATCTAAAATAAACTTTCGAGAACCTAAAAAGTGGAAGTGGAAACCCAACCCAAACAAGTGTGTTTTCGGCGTACCATCAGGACAACTACTCGGTTTCTTGGTTAGTCATCGGGGGATCGAGGCCAGCACCAAACAAATTCGAGCTATAACAGAGATGGGTCCTCCCTCTGTGTCAAGGATGTTCAAAAGCTAACAGGTTGCATGGCAGCCCTCAATCGCTTTATCTCATGACTCGACAAAAAAGGTCTACCTTTTTTCAAATTGCTAAAGAAAACAGGCAAGTTCGAGTGGACAGAGGAAGCCAAGGACGCTTTCGAGAAGCTTAAGGTATACCTCACCTCCTCGCCTGTTCTAACACCCCCAAAGAAGCATGAGGCTATGATGTTATACATCGCAGCAACCAACATGGTGGTCAGTAAAACGATTGTCATAGAAAGAGAAGAAGAAGAAGGGCACATATACAAGGTACAACGACACATCTACTACATCAGCGAGGTACTTTCGGATTCAAAGATTAGGTACCCGCATGTATAAAAACTACTCTATGCCCTCCTGATCACCTCTTGCAAGCTCTGGCACTATTTCGATGGTCACAAGATCACGGTGGTAACTGACTTTTCACTCGGAGACATCTTACACAACAGAGATGCAACCAAGCGCATTTCCATGTGGGCAGTTGAACTTGGGGCACTAAACGTAGATTTCACTCCTTGCAAGGCCATCAAGTCTCAGGCACTCGCAGATTTTATAGTAGAATGGACAGATATCCAACAACCAACACCAGAAACCATCCTCGACCACTGGAAGATGTACTTTGATGGATCACTAAAACTAGGCGGAGCTGGCGCAGGTGTCCTCTTCGTATCTCTAGACGGAAAATAACTCAAATATGTTCTTCAAATACTCTGGCAAGCTACAAACAATGAAGCAGAATACGAAGCACTCATCCATAGACTCCGAGTAGCTATCTCTCTTGGAATAAAGCGACTACTCGTCTACGACGATTTAGCAGTAGTTGTCAACCAAGTCAACAAAGACTGAAACTGCACCAAAGACAATATGAATGCATACTGTGCTAAATAAGATAATTCAACTGGCATGGATTATAAAAATCGATTTATTCAGAGACGGAGGTAGTAGTATGCAATATAGCCATATAGGAGTACTATATGCTGTATACGCGCTGCATTGAAATCAATTCACCATGTGATTTGTCATTGCAGACAAACCTACCAACATACTTGTACGCTTGCAATTGCCTCTCACACCTACCTCTTGGGCCTTTGATTTCTTTGGAATGCAGGATTTTCATAATACTCCAAATCCTACAAGATTTTAGAACTAAGGAAATTTTAGGAAGAATGTAGTATTTTCTATAATACATTTGCATCTAAATTACTTATGTTTGCCTTTGTAATAGATAATTGAGTAATCCCTTAAGTTTGCATATCATTATAACAATAAACTCAAATTAATTAATATGCCCTCAAATTTACATATAAAACTTGTCAATATTTTTATCACTAGCTGTGATTATAGTATAGGGAATTGTTTTTTTTTTTGCGATCAAGTATAGGGAATTGTTATATCTAGATGGTTTGTACACAAGACAGAGTTTATACTGGTTCAGACAGAGAATACCCTACGTCTAGTGTATGTGGATTGTATTGCTTTGTGTGCCGTATGTACGTGTCGAGAGTGTTAGAGGTGTTGCTAGGCATGATCGATCAAGGGCTACCTATCCCGCCTTATATAGCATGGGGTAGGGTTACCTAGTTATCCTATCTAATTGATGGTTTTCTTGTCAATTACAATTGAATCCCGATAAATCAGGCTACATGCATATTTGTGTCTTGTATGTATATCAAGTAAGTGTAGGCTCCATGGGTAGAAATCGGACCGTCCTATGTCCAGGAGAGCAGTTTTGTCCTCTATGACGACACCCATGTGCCATGTAATCGTCAGTAACCCTTGAGTGCTTCATGATCGAGCTATAACAATGTTGATCATATCTCGACCAGAGCCGAGTCGTTTTATCCTTCTCCCTTGATCTAATCTTCCAAGTTTCACCCGCCTAAGCATGCTTTGTTCTTGATTGTAGGGAGGTCATGAGCAAGGACTCACGAAATACCTAAAATCGACCCGGGGACGATGGCTTGTGGATTGCCAGCGCCTTCCTGTGGCTGCAGCTTGCGGCGGCGCTCGAGTCTGACGAGCCGCGCGTCTTCAGGACCGTCGCCGCGGAGTACCTGGGTCTGTCTGCCACAGAGTTCCTGCACAGCCGCATCTGATAACAGCCATACATACTCCCTCTGTCCCTTAAATTAAGGCAGAGTTTAGATCCCTTCAAACTTCCAAAAATTTTACAAGATTTCCCGTCACATCGAATCTTTAGCCGCATACATGGAACATTAAATGTAGGTAAAAAAAATAACTAATTGCACAGTTTGTCTGTAAATGTCGAGACGAATCTTTTGAGCCTAGTTAGTCCATAATTGGATAAATTTTACCAATTAACAACGAAAAGTGCTACAGTAACTTTACACTAACTTTTACACCATCTAAACACTACCTAAGTCGTTTGAGAGAATGACGCTGGTACTAAGGACACTGGTAAAATACCTGCATACCCTAGCATGCAATGATTCCATCAGCTAAAAAAGTGCAGTACTAGTACTAGCGGTAGCAGGTGCGATGGAGGTCTGCGCTTTTTTTTATTCTTGGCCGAGTTCCATTGGCCGTCAAGAGTGAAGGCAGAAGGCTGATGCGTCTGTTAGACACGGACAGCTGTGGTACGGTAGAGCGACGAAAACGGACGGAAACGGACGAAAAAACCCTATTTCTACTTCCGTTTCTATATTTTTTTAGCGGAAACGGGATCGGGTTCGAAAACGGAATCGGAATATGCGGACATACGGAAACGAACAAATACGGATGGAGAGCCGGAAAATTAAATTAAGATTACATAATATAATATTCTCAAAGTATACATACTACCTCCGTCCAAGAAAAGATGCAATTATGGGATGCGTGTCAGTCAAACTGACTCAAGTTTGACCAAGTTTATAGTAAATAGTATTAACATTTATGTCTTCAAATAAATTTATTAAAAAACTAGATTCAAAGATCTTTCCAATGATACCAATTATGTATCATAAATATTAATATTTTTTAATATAAATTTGATCAAAGTTCAAACTGTTTGACTTCTCGAAAAGCGAGAATTGCATGTTTTTGTGGACGGAGGGAGTATATAAAGTCATGTAATAATATATACAAAGTTTAATATTCATTTACATGCTATGTACGTGAACATAACAGGCATATTTGGTGATTCGTAGTTATATTAACATAATATAAGGACATGTAATTGTTGAACATGTTGAGTATAGATTGAAAACGGGATAAAAACGGAATAAATACGGGTCTATTCCATATTAAAACGGGATTACTCGGAAACGGACGGAAAACACCATTTTCTACTTCCGCAAATACGAAAACGGGATCTCGCAAATACGGAAACGGACGGGAAAATATAGAAAACGGTACGGGAAAAATTCCGTCCGTTTTCATCCCTACCTATGGTAGCTATAGGTAGGACTGTGATGTTGGCAGGACTCTATTTCAGGACAAAATTTGAATCGGAGAATAACTTTTTTTTACGGAGGCACACGTAAACACTAGCTTTGCATGTTTTTTTTCCTTGGTGAACCTACCGTCCATATCGCATTACTGCAATCCTCGTCGCAATAACTAACAACAATTGGTATTTGTCCACTGTCTATATCATTGCAATAACTACTGATATTTGTGTCAACAATTGATAGTTTGATCTTCAACCATACTTCCTTCATCCTAGAAAGAATGTAAATCTCAAATTTCAAGGCTAGATTAGTGGACATGTGAAATTATGCATGTACCCCTGCTATATTATTAACTACTCTATAGAGTTCCAAGAAGTAATCTTTGTCTCTAAAGAATTCTCCATAAGTTCAAAAAATTTTACATTATTCAGTGTCATGAGCCATGCGGTGGTTTTTTTTGGTTGTTTTTATTGGGTGGATCCCACTTGAAAAAGCTAATCAAAACATAGAATTACATGCTTTTTGAGACCAGATTTGAATCCTAGGATTACATTTTTTGAGACAGACAAAGTATAACTTTTGGCTGCAAATGTCAATGAAGTTACTACTACATCTGTCCTAGTAGAAAGTACACAATTCTAGATTTGATACTACTTAGGTTTGACTAAGTTTATAAAATCTTATCAACGTCTATAACTCCAAAAAAATATATTATAAAAATATACTTAATAATGATCTAATAATATTTATTCAGTATGCTAAATATTAATATTTTAATATAAATTTGATAAATTTAAATTGACTAGACACACTAGAATTTTTTTTTTAGTAACGAGGAGGTGGATCGAACAATATAATTATCAGTAGTGCTGATCTCTGCATTCAAATTCATTACCTAGCTAGCTGCCCCCTGGACGCAAGATTGCTGCCGTTAGGTGTACCAGTTTTCACCATGGTTATATGATTGCTGAGGGCTACTAACTTTAGTGTCTACGTCATCAATTGTCCTATACGTGAGTAAAACCGGGGAGAAGACAAAAAGACTAGTCTAGCTATTATCGAAGAGATAAACTATACTAGAAACAGCATAATTATCACCATATTGGCCATACGTATACATGCATGCATTAATAATTAAAAAAAGGAGGCTCATCGTAGTCTCTATATGCGACATATACATCCTTGCATTAATAATTAAAAAAAGGAGGCTTATCGTAGTCTCTATATGCGACATATACATCCTTATACCCTGCCTATTACCCGAAAGTGTCATTCCCCAAACCCCAGGCTGGCCCCATACCCCTCACGGTGCAGAATTCAGACCAAGGCTGGAAATCATAACTCACAATCAGCTAGTGTGCAGCAACCAGACGAGCCATGGAAGCAAACACCAATCTAAGTCTCGATTAAGCGCCCCCAAGAACTGCATCGCGCGGCTGAATTGCTGGGTGCAAGGGAAGCTCACACTAAGGTAAGACCTCGCACATTTGACATTCCCCTGACACTTATGGAGTGTTTGGTTTTGAAAATCAACCCGTTTTAGATGAGATGATGCATAATGCGTCCATTCCTCAAATTAGTACTAATTACTAGCTTGTGAGGAATGAGATGGTGATGAATCAACTCATTCTATTCCACAGACCAAACAAAAAACTAAAGAGTGGGATGGTGATGGACAACTTCATTCTACAAACCAAGCACCCCCATAATCTCTGCTTGGTTCAAACCACTGCTTGATAGTTTACAACCATGCTGTGGATTATTTTGTGCAAGATTGAGGCCAAGCAACAAGCATACAAAGGTAAAGCTTATTATTGGTCATATAAATAGCACATGTAAATATCTAAATAGTTGGGTATTAGTGTAAGGCTTAACTAAGCAGCAAGCTAGCGCCACTGCAGTGCATCAAGGGCCTGTTTGTGGACACGGGCATCCCCAGCTGCTACCACGTTAAAACCTACAAATAAATAAATAGCGAAGAATGAGATAAACTGAAATTTTGCTGATCAAAAGCAAGAAGTGCACGATTGAAATGTCAATAAGTTTTTCCCATAATGCAGTTTGGCATAATTATCCTATGTAATTACTGAAACCAGGGGGCCACTCTAGAGCTTATGCAACATTGAAAAGACTTAGGGACAGCAAAAAGAGCTTGATGAATTTTAATGACAAGTGAAGATTATACTTGTGGGCCGAGATTCTGCAGTAACAGGCCAAAGGAGCCTGTCCCCTCTCCAATCAGTTATTGACCCTCCAGCTCCTTCAATGACAGGTACCAGAGAGAGGAAATCGTATGGCTGCACCAAACCACCAACAAAATCAGTTATCGCAGTAAAGAACTTTCATTCATTCAGGCAGTAAATGCATGCTACATTGACTGCTGTCATTCTATTACATATATGATCACAGTTTTTCATTTCACTAAGATTGCTAGTGAATATAGTCATGTGAAATCAAATCTGAGTTCAGAGAATACTTTTTCTAAACTTCTGTTCTTTATCATGCATGAAGATAACTTCCCTATGATATCACATATATATTTTCAAATGATTAACCAGATATTTCAAGTATTAAATGATTCAGAAGTTGAAACAGCACGGTTCTAGTGGTTATCTAGAAGCGTCAAAACGATACCTAAATGCATAGCCATCCCCATGCTTACCATAGTACCAACCAAATACCAGCACCATTATATACAGATGAGAATAAATGAAGAGGAAGAGAACTTTAATGCTTGCTAGTTGCTACACTAAAGCTCGCTACATAAGCATGATCGACCAATTTGGTACAGCTAAAACACCGATCTAGAAAATAATCAATGAAAATTTTTGGAAATTACAGTGCCCACTAGTTTTGAGTGAACCTCAGTTTCAATGTTCTTAAGCTGACTTAAGCTTTCACAATGTATGCATAATTTCTAAGGCCATCCAAACAAAACTTATAGTAAACTAAATGCTTCAGCAAGTAATTCAATCTTGCTAGTAATTAGAAGTCAAAACCAACTCTATTTGCTTGATTTCAGTTTATTTATGGTCCTTTCCTTTCTGTTGCCAGAAAAGAAGAAAACAAGAAACCCTCTGCTGAACACAATTTAAAAGGCTAATGCCATATTCCTAAGTCGTAATAAAAAAAAATGGACATCATAACCTAGAGAAAGGAAGCAAAAAATCAAGCTTAACTAAAGAAATAGCAATATCAAGTATATTAGTAAAGATGCCCACAAAGAGATTTGTCAAGAAATTTCTCAACAAGATATATCATGATTAAATAGCTAATGATTTAGAAAAGTTTCATCAAAATGCCATGTAAAGTTAGTATATTGTTGATATAACCAACAGAGACATTATATAGATATAACAATATGATGTTTTGCGACACTGATAAAGCATTAACTATCTGCATATGCAGTGCAGTTGTGGTAAAAAAGAATGAAGGAAATGGTGAAATACCAAGGAAAACAAAGGCAACTAGAAATGAAAAAAAAGAAAACAAGTGTACCGGCTTCCCATTGTGCAGAAGTGCTATAAGTGTACCAAAAAGAGGCTTGCCTACAAACAACGAATTAGAAGTCATTATAATTAAGTTCGGCTTAATCTTCCACATAAACTCATAATGCGATCAAAGATCCACTACCAGTTATGAAACTTTTCGTTCCATCTATTGGGTCCAAAACCCAAACATAATCTGCAGAACTCTCCGCACATCTCCAACCATTCTCCTCACCAAAACTGCATGATTCAAGTAAATGTTGGAAATGAATGTTCAAGGTGCCATAAAAGTGAACAGAACATTTTAAAAACTAGCAAAACAATCCCACATGGCATGAGTAGGGAAGCTCTTCAGTATAACTGACACCATTGCTTCTTCTGCTTCTCTATCTGCAATCGTGACAGGACCTAGACCATATTGAACAATTCCATAAGTTCAAAAAAAGGCGCAAGACCACCAAATATAATTAAATAATAACATATTCTAGTGCCCCAGTGCAAGCATCCTTTTATCCAATAATCACATATGGAAAGTGGTTCCTATACATCCTGAAGTCAGCCCAATTTAAAACATTGTTATGTTGATCAAATTGAACAAAAGAGTAGTTAAAGAACTTCAATATTGGTGTGAACACTTCACATGACAAGTCTATCAGGCATGAGCTTCATGTACAATAAATAATTATTAGAAAGTTGTAAGTTAAACTGAGGGTTGATTTTCTTCTAGCTACCAAGTCACTACAAACCACATCACTAGCACTATGAGATGGTCCCTATTGTCTATTGATGCCATCGTGCTCGTCCTATGGTTTGACCACAAACGTCCAAGGTACAATGATGCACAAAGGTATTAGATACAATATCTAAAGAATAGCTTCATTGGCACTATACCGAAAATGCATAGTGCCAGTACATATTGTGCCTAATTGGGTCCAATACTCCAGTGTTACAACTCACGTCATTGGTGCTAGACATAAAGGTAGAAGAATGGGGAAAAAAAGATTTTTGCCAAGATATATGTGTGTGTGGTTGTGGCATGGTCCACAAAATGATGGATGATAAATCAGTAGGTTTCAATTGGCACTTTATATGGGAACGATGGGGCACAATACCACAAACGCACATGAGCTGTGAACATGAAGGATTCTGAAGCAGTGCAAAACTAAAGGCAAGGGAAGGAGTTGGGTTCGAATGAATCAATTGGCTGGAATACACATGTACATGAATTAGGGAAAATGAACTAAGGCCGATGTTGTGGGACCTAATAGTAACAGATTAGGTCCCAGACCTTTCAATGTGCGGATCAATACAGATTCCCCATCTCAACCTACCTAACCCAACTAAGTCAATTGCCAAGATTGACTTGTCTGGACAAGGTTGTGTAGAATGAGTTACTGTCAAAGGCAGTTGTACAATTATATATAGTCAACCTTGTTCACAAGTCAAATCCTAATGATTCTCTGGACTCAAGGTAAAAACATAGCTATACAAGGATATACACAGAAAGGGTTTAGAATCCTTGAATTTTCCAACCAGGACGTGAGCAGAACCATAGGAAGGACGAAGGAGGCTCCCATCAAGAGCACAGATAACGAATTGAATAGTTCCTTACAAAAAAAATGGTTAGTTTGTCTCCACTTCTATTAATCACCGCAACCTGAACTTAACCTATAGCCTACACACTTCTTTCTTTGGAAATGATATGCATAGGTCCTACTGCAGTGCAGGACGTCACTAGGACTACCAGCCTGTTACTTTACAGTTTCAAGTGATTCCATTACAGTCCAAAATATCAACAGACTGACCACCCTTCAGCAAAATTTGGAGTGCTATGTGATTTCCTAATTCAATCAGTCAGTATCCAAACTATGAGCCCCACCTAAATATCATAGAATTTCAAACAAAGTATGCTCCTGCACTGTCCGCTGCAGCATTCCTTGCAATAGAAACTTGATACTAAAATAATTAATCTACAACGTGCAGAGAGAACAGGGCACGATCCGACTCAAGAACCAGCACACTATCACTTATACGCTATACCCAAGCCGGAAGCAAAATGAAATTACAAGTGTGGTGCAGCAATAGAGAGAAGCATAGCACGCACTGTGGTCCTCCTTGTCGATGATCTCAACCCGCTGGCGGAAGTACTTCCTGAGCACCTCGCCAGCCGCGTCCGCCGCCCGCTGCGCCACCTCCACCAGCCGCTCCGTCGCCAACTCCCCCACTGCCGCCGCTCCCCAGCCGCCCGCCCCAGCGGCGGACGAGGCCCTGACCGTACACATCGGCGGGCGCCCACGCGCGGTCAAGGCCGCGGACGGCACGGGCGATGCGGCGCGGAGGCGGAGCAGGCGCGAGCGGGGCTTAGGGTTTGCGGAGGCGGGGCCGGGGAGGGGCGAGGTCGCCGAGTGAGCGGTGGTGGAGGAGGAGAGCTTTTTTTTTTATTGCGGAGGAGGAGAGTAATGGGGATGAGGAGTCGGCGTCGGCGGTCGGGACTCGGGAGCGAAGGTTTAAAATGTCGCGGCGGAGGATGACGCTCGGTCGCTCGGAGCACCGAGCAGCGGTGCGCCGACGCGGTGAGTTTTGTTCTGTGGGATGGGATCCAACCGTCCAGGCGTGTGCCATCTAGCACTAGCTGGTTGTCATGACTCATGACACGTCGCACCGTATTTTCTTTCTAGCGAAATGGTACTCCGTACTTCACTACTTCTCTCCCGTAGAATTTGAATTATTTCCCCTCAAGAAAAAGAATTTGAATTATTTGCCTTGTATGTTTAGGACGTCCCTAAGAATCACAGTATATTTGCCTTTACGTGCCTTTAAACTTTGGTAGCGTTTGTAATTTTAGAACATCATCCATTCACAGCGCAATCTGCATACATTAAGATATGTTTGGTTCGGCTGTCTTAGGCCGTCATCGATTCACAGCGTCAACGGATAGCGATGCTTCGTGTTTGGTTAGCTCTGTCCGTAAGACTGACTCCAACGACAAGGACCCAAACTGGTCAGGATGCAAACGGCGCGGGCCTACCTGCAAGCCCGCTTTGCCTGCCCCGCAAAAATCTCATTTTGGACAATGTAGATAGCCAGGGTAGATAGCCTGCTTTGCTGTTGCGGTTTGAAACATGCCAACATGCTAAGTCTAGCGGACGGTAGCGGGGGCCTGCAAAGACCTGCTAGGACCCGCAAATCCGCTTGACGCCCCGGCGATGGACGTTGCGACCTCCCACTGGGTGGTTCCGCAGCGCGACAACGGCGGCGGCGGCGACGAGCCGTTCGGCACCGCGGCGGAGGCGTCGTCGGCGCTGCATGTGGCGGCGGCGTCGACCACCACGACGGTGTCCACGTCGACGGGCGCGAGCCGGAACAGCGCCGCGAGGAGGGATCAAGAATGGGAGGTTGCGGCCGTGGCGCTGGCTGGGGGCTTCGCGGTGGTGAAGCGCTCTGATGACCCTCGCGAGGACTTCCGGCTGTCCATGGCGGACATGGTCGTTGGCTGCGGCATCTACATCACCGATGGCGTCGAGCGCTTGCTCCGCTGCTTCCTGGCGCAGTGGCGCTTCAGTCTGGGCGTTCGGTCGTGACCGAAAATTCGGGTCGGTTTCTTCGGTCTGTTTTTAGATCGGTCTTTGGAAATCGCAAACCGAAGTGTTGCCCGAGAAAACAAGAACCGACGGATCGGTCTTCAGTCTTCTAATTCGGTTCTTCGGTTGTAACCGAGCAAGACCGACAACGAAGAGAACTAGAGACAATCAGCCTGTTCGTTTCGCTGGTTTATTGTGGCTGAAAGTACTGTTCGCTGGTTTGTTGTGAGAGAAAAACACTGTTGGATGGCTGCTGATT
This sequence comes from Saccharum hybrid cultivar R570, assembly GCA_038087645.1. Classification (NCBI taxonomy): domain Eukaryota; kingdom Viridiplantae; phylum Streptophyta; class Magnoliopsida; order Poales; family Poaceae; genus Saccharum; species Saccharum hybrid cultivar. The sequence continues at coordinate 20,961,024 of JAQSUU010000106.1, read as the reverse complement.
CTGCTGATCCAGCGAAACGAACAGGGTGAATGATGACTTCTCGAGAGAGGAGGAGAGGGACTTCTCGAGAGAGGAGGAGAGGGAGTCGGCAGCGCTGGTCAGCAAGAGAAGGGGCAGCGCCCTCAGCATGCCTCGCCCGAGCAGCGGCAGCGGCCCCGGGCGCATTGGCGGACCCAGCACTAGGGCAACTAGGGCCTTGGCCCTAGTCGTGGCCCAAGTTGCTAGAGAGTAGGTCTTCAGTATTTTTTTGGCCCAGCCCATCAAACATCAGCGTCCAAAAGCCACGGAATGCGCCGGCCTGAATCGCGAGTTTGCGACCCTAGCGGCCTCGCCTCCTCGCTCGCGTCCAGGCAGGGTGGACGGTGGAGTCGCGCCGCTCCGCCGCCTAGCACGCCTCCGCGCCGTCGCCCGCTGCTGCCCCTTGTCAGCTCGCCCCGTCCTGCCTCTGATCTGCGCTCCGCGGACCGCAGCGCCGCCCTTGCCCGGTAGCTGCCGCCCGCCCGCCGGCCACTGCCCAGCGTTGACCGCCCCGGGCCCCGGCACCTCGGCCCCGCTCAGCTGCCAGCCAGCCATGGGCTGCTGCCCGCTGGGAGCAACCGAGTAGAGCAGGCGAACAGGAGCAGTCCAAGTGCCCGCTGGGAGCAGCCGAGCAGAGCAGAGCAGGTGCAACCCTTTGCAGAGCCGAGCAGCTGCAACCCTTCACCCTTGGTTAGTACTTCGTTGATTGGATCTGGAACTAGAAGGTGTCATTCAGTCTTGACTTTAATTCTCTACTAATTTTGATTCAAAGTTCCCCACTGAAGTTCCCAATTTCAACCCTTTGCAACCAAAACTAAAATGGGATCTTCAATGTGGTGCATGACCGTGAGAAACTATGAGATTTATGACGTTGATTTCTCCCAATATGGTCATAATCAGCTTCCATACAGTTTGATAACTTCATTCCGATTTTGGCCGTTAAAATTTGGCCCTAGTCGTGCCCAAATCCTGAGTCCGCCACTGCCCGGGCGAGCAGTGGTGGCACCTCCGGCCTCGCTCATCCAAGAGCAACAGGCACCCCTCGTCGTCGTCGAGTCAGCCAAGCAGCACGAACCCCTGGCGCCCACGCGACCAGGAGAAAAGCGTCCCCAACCTCCCTCGTCCAAGCAGCAATGGGCGTCCCACGGCTTGACCAAGCAGCAGCAACCCTGGTGCCCATTTCAGTACTTGTGAGAGAGCTGAGAGAGCGATGAGATGGGAGACAGACCCACGTGATTGAGAGAGACATGAGATGGGAGATAGACGGATGAAAGGATAAGGTTCTGAGTCTTCACGTTCTGTGCCTCGGTCTGTTCGGCTAATCGGTTAACCGATGGAGATAACCGAGTACCCGATATCATAATCGGTTTTCAACAACTCGAAACCGAACAAAGGGACCCATGACCGAATGTTCGGTTTATTCGGTCTCGGTCTCGGTCTGTTCGGGTTCAGTCTTCGGTCTCGGGTTTTTTTGCCCAGGCTGAGTGGCGCTCACCGACCGGCGCCACCGCCGCAACACCGTGGCGGCGTTCGACGACGTGTGGGAGGCTGTCTTGTCCAACCCACAGCCGCAGTCCCACTCCCACGCCGCCGCTGCTGTTGTCGCTGCCGCCGCCTCCGACGCTACGAGCTGCAAGGCTGCAGCCATGTCTCATCCCTAGATAATGTGCTCATCGCACACGTATGTCGTCTGCAAGGTAATAAATAGCGGCGGTAGCGGCAGCAATTGCATCCGCAATAGTGGTAGCAGTCCATTGCCGCTACCGCAATGAGGTAGCGTTCTGAACTTTGCATCTTGTAACTTTGCGGCCGCAATTCTAAATAGCGGGCCGATATTGCGGCTGCAATTGCGCGTAGCAGGTTGTAATAACATGAAAGCAAATATCCCTAATTAGTCCAGCCCACTGTGACTCACACCCCAAATTCAAATACTCACACATCGACTGTGAAACTTAAAATTATTCATGATATATGCACTTAAAATTATTTATACTTATTATTCATGATATATGTACTTAAAATTATATTTATATGGGACTATCGGGTGCCGCTATTAGAACTTATCATCTGCAATATCGCCCGCTATCCGCAATCCGCTACCTCAACATCAATCCGCTGCCAACCCGCTATACACTATTTATTACCTTGGTCGTCTGTGCACTTCTATTAATTAGGTGAAGCAACCACACTCTAGTATAATATGTAAAAATGCGATTATATGTACATGTAAATTACGCTTTCTGTTTCTTCTATGAGTTTACGGCGGCGGCTCCTTTCGGCCTGCTCCCTGATGCATGCATGTTTATGTTCATGTTCACTTTATCCGTGGAAATCGGTGTCACAACTCTAGTGTATGGCACTATTTCTCGATCCCAATCCATCTCTACCTTCTCTCCCTTCATATTTGCTCACTGAATTTCATTTTCATACTTGCGGGTCCTGCTAGGCTAGCAGGTTTCACCGCCAAGGCCACTGGGTGTTTTGCGGCCAGCACGCTTCAGTTGTGGACGCCCGCAAAGTCTGCAAGCACGCGTTGCGGCCAGTGCGGCGGCTTGCAGGACCTCTGTACACCGGCCCGCTTGCATCGCGACAAACTGGAGACCCATTCCAACATTTGGGTACTATACAGTAAATGGGCCAAACACCCAAACCTTTATCCTCTCCAACAGAGCCCCGATACCCAAACTGCCTCCTCCCGACCGCGCTCTCTCTCGGCCGAGCGCCGCCGCCCGCTTCCTTCTCAGCGGAGCGCCGCCGTCTGCCTCGCCCTGCCGCGTTTCCGCCTCGTGCCACCGCGGATCCACCTCGTGCTGCCGTCCGCCTCGCGCCGCCGCGGATCCACTTTGCCCCTGCCGGCAGCTCCCCGCCGTGGCCCCGCCTCGCCGTCGTCGTCCACGGAGCCGCCGCGGACTAGCCTGGAAGCGCCGCTGCGGGCCCGCCTTGCCCTGCCACGGAGCCACCGCGGGCGAGCCTGACCGCCCCAACCGTTCACCGCCGCGGGCTCGCCTGCCTTGCCAGCCGCGCCCTGTCGCGGGCCCACCACTTCGGTCGCCAGAGGAATGTGTCGCGGTGGGAGACGACACTTTTTTGCGTTGTCGCACGCCTCGAACCCAAAATGGGTTTTCTGTTACTGTGCCTCACCTATTTTGTATTTGGGTCGCCATTTGCATTATCTGTTGGAGTCAGTCTAACCGATCACCGACTAAAGCCCCGTTCGGTTAGGGAAATCCTGGCCCGGAATCATTCTTGCTAAGGCCTCGTTCGTTTCCATCGGATTGCCCTGTTTCGGGGGCCGTTCTGGCTGGATTGGAGAGGCCCGTTTTCAACCCAGGCATGAGCTCAAATGTGCGTTCGTTTCGGCCTGACTGGAACCAAAACGGACCCGGCTTGGATTCCCCCTCGCACAGCACGGCCCGGATCTAATCCACACCTTCTACCCTCCGGAACGAACCCAGGCCTGGAATGAGTGACACAAGTGGATCCCGTGGTTCTAGACCTGGATTGATTCAGGCCCTGGATTGGATCAGCTGGACGAACGAGGCCTAACGAAATCTTATATAAAATTGAATAGCAATTCTGGACCGCACTGTTCATGGGAGTTTTTCTTGCTAAACGAACGGGGCCTAAACGGTTAGCAACCAATACAAATCTCGATCCCGCTCCCAGCTCGGTGTTATCCGATTTCGCTCCCTCTTCTCGCTTCCGCTCGACTTTTTTTTCCCCTCCTCGCAAGCTCGCATGCCCCAGGCGGCCGCAGGCCGCACAATCGAGGTCAAGGAGCCAGGCGAAGTTCCACGGGCCGAGCAGCCGGGGCCTGGGCCCGTCCCAACGACCTCACCACTAGCGGCAGGCCAATATAATTTTGTAGTAGTATTGGAAGTATATACCCTCCATCATTGAAGTATATTTGTTTTGGGACGAATGGAATATGTATTTATACTGACGATATTGTATAAGGCTATCACCACTACTAGTGCCGATGCGTTTGTACAGACGGTTCTGTTTTCACTGGTCTTTGGTTCTGACATTTGCTCGTATAAAAATAAAAAAATCTACCACTAGTAAACACGATTTATGTACCAGTGGTTTCTCATCATCATACCAATCTAAACTTGAGTACTAAAAACTGAACAAAAGCTAGATACGAAGGCAACAATTTTTTTTCATCTCATCCAGAAAAAGGGGCGGTGCCTGGAAGGCCCAAACGGGACGAAAAATATATCTTGCTGCCTCCTTTTTCCACGAGCTCGTCTTTCCGAGAAGTTTCCTTGCCCGCTGTACTGCGAAAGCGCGGCAGAAAGAGGGAGACGGAGGAATCTACAACGGATGCGCGATGCATGCACGGGCGCGTCGGAACCGTCAGACGGTAAGCAACGGTTCAGACTTGGGTCTGGTCGCGCTGCCTCAGGCGAACCTGAATGTTCCGTGTTCGTGAGACAGGCCCGAAGTCAATAATTTTTTACTACTATTTCACAGACTTTACGTGCCATGCATGTGCTGGCGTGCCGCTGCGGTGCGCTGGGGAGAAAGCGACACTCGTGTGTACGTGTTCACTTGTTTTGGGTTCAACTTCGTTCAATTCGTTGGTGCTTTATTAGTACAACTATTAATTTTGCAAAGCGACATGTAAGGTTTGTGCGAGAGGCCGGAATCGACATTCGTTGACATATTCCTCTCAAGTCCTCTTCCTCTGCGAGTGTGCTAAACTACTGAGCCTCTGTAGCTACAATAGTTCGGCCTAAAGTCCACTAGAAGTCTACAGTAGAGCGGAACGTTTATTTGAGCGGGATGTCCTCGATGGGGTTGTACGTGGTTCCGTCCTTGCATATACATGTGTTAAAAGCGGCAAATTGTTTCCAACGACCAAAAATGATAGCACAGTACGAGGCATGATATGTCTGAAGAAACTAGAAATAATCCCAAGATTGGAAGGTGAAAATGAAAGAAAGCCGATACCAGAAGCAAAAAAAAATTGAGGCTAAGTCAGTGCCAAGTAAGATATATGTACCTTCAGCCTGTTCGCTTGGGCTGAAAATAAACGACTGAAAATACTGTTAGCTGATTTGTTGTAAGAGAAAAATACTGTTGGCTAGCTAAAAATAAGCAGCTGAAAGTTCAGCCGAACAGACTGCTTGTCATCGGCAGACTGTACGTGAAAGCTGAACGCTCACTTCTTCATCGATCAAAAGGCAAAAAGAAAAAAAGTTCATGCACTATTGCGCCAGCACGCATCAGACATCACTAGAGTCAAAGTCAAGACTCAATCAAGAGCACAAGGCACAAGGAAAAGGAGGCGCGGGCCTTTTTTTGGTGTTCATCAGAAAAGAAGCAAGTCCGTCCGAGAGAGGTTAGACGGACCTTTCCTCAAAAAGAGAGAGAGAAGAGATGGACCGAGCGTCCAACGGCGGAGAAGGGAGATCGGCGTGGGATTCGCCGCCAGAACGGCAAGCCTCCGTCTCCGTCCCGTTTTTTCTTTTTCTTTTTTTTTAAAAATCTCCACGCTCGCCTCTTTCCCCGGGGTTTCCTTGCCCGCCGTACGCCCGTCCTCGACGCGCACGCGCTGTTTCCGGCTTGTTTTTCCCGACGCACGGCTGACTGGCTTTATTCGGTGATGCCCTTGTTTTGTTTAGATCCCAAATTCTTCCCCAAATTTCACTATACAAAAAGGAGATTCTCCATCATATAAAAATACCAGCAAATATATGGAGTACTAAATGTAGATGAAATCAAAAACTAATTGCACAGTTTTGTTGTACTTTGCGAGACGAACATTTAGAGTCTAATTAATCAATATTTGGATAATTTTTTACACTAAAAACAAAACGCGCTACAGTGTTCCGAAGGAACACTGTAGCGCGCAGTGCCGAATCGGATGTTCCGATTTCGGATCTAAACACGGGCGATGAGAAGAGAGCGATTAGATTAGATGGCGGCTCATTCGGTGATGTACGCATGTTGGTGGGTGGCTGATTAGCTGACGGCGGGCCGCGCACGCACGGCTGATCACGGTGTAGTACGTACGTCGGAACCGTCAAGCAAAGGATCGGATCGGGCGGGGCGGACGTGACACAGCCGGTCGCGCGCGACAGGCTGTACTAACGCTCCTCATTGGACAGTGAATACGTTGTCATGCTAATGCTAGCTGTGCCACAGCTGGCGGCAAGAAAACTCGTTGTTTCGGTACGGTTGAGATGAGGAGAGAGCGATTGCTGTGTCTGTGTGCTTGTTCGATAATAGGTGTCCAAAATACTACTGCCTAGTACGTACGACGTCTGCGGCGTCACCGCATCCAGCCATCAGGTGGAGTTATCCGCCGTCGACGTACGGTATGAGTGTACGACGTCCCCTTCGTTTTCGGAGCTCTCACTGATCCTAGGATGGAGAGGAGCGAACACATGTCCTGTTCACTTAACTTATCCGCCTGACTTATCAGTTATGGTGTAGTATTTTTCTCTTATAACAAATCAGCCAACGGTACTTTCAACCATAGCTTATTAGTCAAGCAAACAAGGCAACAGATCCTCTGGAAGGTTATTCGGTAAACGGCCATGTTTTGTTTTCTCGACCGGTTTACACGTGGTCCAGTTTTATATATAAGTGGTTGATTTATATAAGATGGCTTGGAGCAATTTTCAAATAGGAATCTCGAACTATTAATTTTTAAGCCACTCTAACCACTTATATATATGTTAATATATATTTTCTTTATCTCTTGTACATTTACATTCGAATTTCTCCTTTCTTCTTATTCTTTCTTCTACATCATTCCACCTTCAGATCTGCCGATTGAATTTGTGTGCTTAGCTTTCCACACCAATCCATTTTTCCTAGTGCACAAAGATTGAGAGTTAAGATAAAGAGTTGTTGGAGAAAGTTCTTTTTTTTCAATTTTACCAAAAAATTCAAAAGTGGGAGGCTATAAGTTGGGTTATATCTATACCTCTGTATCAATATCTCTATCTAATATTATTATATGTAATCTCTATCTCTACTCTCTATGTAAAGAGTGAACCGTTTCTTCTAACCCGATTTTTTATTCCCAAATTATCTCACGCATTTTGTGTCTCGTATGTGACCCAGACTGATGCCCCATGACCGTATGAGTTAGAATAATTAACTCATGTCCAATTATATAGTATACAAAGTCCAGTTATAAGAGCAAGTGATTGGACATGAGCAAGTGATTTCTTTTATCCAGCTTTTTTTTACTTCCCGGACTACCCTCACGTCTTTCATGACTCATGACCTGTACTTATATGAGTTAGAGTTAGAGCAAGTCAGGTCTAACGATGATACAGAGTTTGATTTCAAGACGTATTGGGGTCCCGCTTTTTTAATTTCCAAATTGCCATCGCACCCTCCTTATCCAACCTGCACCTTTAAGTTGATGATCGTCATATATAAATCGGCCAGAAAAATAAAGGCCTGAAAGGCCTGAAACTTATATTTGTAAGCTTATTATATTTCTGTAGTCAAGGTCACGTAATTCGGCTGCGCGTAGATCAAGACGTGCCTTCGATTTTTTTCTGAATAGATAAGGATAAGGGCATAAGACTACCCGCAGTGGGTATTCTAAAGGGATACTCTAAAGCTTTAGAGTATGAATATAGAGTAAAAACTGCTGCACTGGGTACTCTAAAACGATACTCTATCTTTTCTCTCACTCTATATTTAGAGTGGTACAGTGCTTACTCTCCCCACTAGCTAAACAAAGGAAAAAAATGCTATAACTCACAAACCAAAAATCTAAATTAAATTTCGATTGCACCATTAAATTCGTCTCAATAAATCCTTCAAAACTAGATCACACATGGATATATTTAGATAAAGTGACAAGTGAGTCCCACAGTGGATAGAGTGGATAGAGGATGATATAGAGAATGGATGGGTGCAGGAGAATTGAGTATAGAGGAGAGAATCTTGCTGACTAGGACGTATGGAGGATGAATATAGAGGTCCATGAGTAAGGATAGCCTAAGACCATGATTCTCTAGATTCCACTTTAGCACTAGTGAAGAGATTCTGATGAGCCGTGACGGCCTGGTTCTAGTTCTTTGCATCGTTGGACCATGACAATTGACAAGGGCACCTCAAGACACTCGCTGCTGACTGGCGAGTGGTGAGCCGAGTCCAGCCAGACAGCACTAGCGGCACGAGCACCGAGGGAGGAGGAACACAGGAAGTCTTGCTCCACAAGACAAGTCAAGTCGCGGTGCGGCTCCCCCACCTGGCAGCGAGGCAGCAGCGGCACCTGGAACCGGAGCGCGATCATCGCCGACCGGATTCGGACGATTCGCATCCAACGGGCCGCAGGGCCTCTGCCACGACCTCACTACCACATCCTGCCGTCCGATCCATCCGTCTGCCTCGGTGATCCGCGACCGATGGTCAGGACGCCCGCGTTAAGCAAACGACCCAGCAGTCCAGCACCGCGTCCCCAGCGCGTAGTTAAAAACGCGGGCGGGCGCAGCGTACCCGTCGCTTCCTGGCTGCTTCGTCCATCTCGCCCAATCGTCCTCTCCTCTGCCCTCCGCTCTCCCAGCAGGAGCAGCCAGCCCACCCGCGACGCCTCCAGCCTCCCCACCCAGTGCCACCACTCCCAGCCTTGACTCGTTCGCTGGGACCGAACGAACACCGCCTCGTGCTCGTCGCCGTGCTTCTCCGGGCTCCTCCTCTCCTCCACGCCCGGCGGCGCCGTCCTGGTGGTTCCGCGGGGCGCCGGTCGGGCGCGATCGGCCGTGCGGCCACCCGGCTCCGGAGAGGTGAGCCGATCCCGTCCTCGCCGTGCCGTCTCTATTCGTCTGGTGCTGGGTGGCCTTGTCGGGTGCTGTGTTTCTGGTGGGGTTCCTCTGTTCTAGGCGTCCCTGGCGCTCGGGGGCGACCGCACGGCGTGTGCGGGTGGCCACGGTGGTGGATTTTCGCTTAGGGTGGGGGCGATGCCTGCTGATCGTGGGACTCGCTTAGTTAGGGTTCGTGGCATTTATTTGGTCGGTTAAAAGTTTCAGCTACCGATCCTAGGTCGCCGCGTTTTTCGTCAACGGGATTTTCCTGTGACTTTTTTAAGGGTTTTGGCTCTGATTGGCGCCGAGGTCAATAGGCTGGGGATTCTTCTTCTTCTTCGGTGCGAAATCAGGGGTCCTGAAAAATCACATGAAACGTGGATTCTGGTGATCGTGTCCAGTGTTCTCCTTTCTTGCCTTCGGTTGCATTCTGGCAGTGGGAAGGAGTAGGATGGCTCTGCTTGGAACTTGGTGGTTTTTGGTTCTGGATAACTGCTATCACTAGCACTCCGAGTCATTGATACTTGTGGTTGTGGGATTCAGAAGTTCACTGAAATAATTAGATGATGAAGTTGTTCCCTATTTATCCATAGAGAGAACAACCAAATCGGTGGTACTTTTTATAATTAATTACATCCTATCGTAATAAATTAGTGTTAGCACACATTTAGCAGGCTTTAAGCTACCTTTCCCAGTTCAGTGATTTATTGCTGATGGTGGCCCTGTCAAGTCTTATAAAGAAAACATGCACGTTAGATGGAAAATATTGTTCACAGAGAAAAAGGGATCTGTTGGCTCCCTTGGAAATGGATTTTTGGCTTGTTGTCTATCGTCAGTGTTTTGTTTTTGTTACACTATATGCTGAAAAATGCCTCCATGTTTGAAAGCAATGCAATTGGTCCCTTTGAGTTTAGTGGAACTGCTATTGTGCAACTACCTTTTTCCTTTGACTACTGGTGGAGTTTATTCCACTAGCAAAATTTTACTTTGCCATATAGGGGGAAAGAGTGAAGAACTCAAATCCTTTGTTTTTTGTTGTAATGCCTTAGAAATTTCTGCTTTGTTTTGAGAATCAAGGCCTCAAGAGCTTCTTCTACTGGAAGAGTTAATGAGCTCAATGTATATTCTGCCTTTGCTGGTATGATTGTTTACCATAGGTCATTTGACAGATCAATATATATTTTGCATGTGTAGGCATGGCTGTTTACATCAATGATTTGAGAATCCATACTTTTGAATTATTATGGTTCTGATCATGCTTGTGCTTTTGTTTGTGTTTTGTGGTTAATGCAGATATATTGTAAAATGGAAGTACTTCGTGATATGCACCTGCCACCAGGATTTGGATTCCATCCTTCGGATCCTGAACTTATTTCTCACTATCTGAAGAGGAAAATACTTGGCCAGAAAATTGAATATGATCTTATACCAGAGGTGGATATATACAAGCATGAACCATGGGATTTACCTGGTAGGTTGACCATGCTTTCATATAGTTTTTAGTTGAGTTCGTGGAGAACTTTGCCCAAAAAAAAGTATCTCAAGTTTTATCTATGAGTTTGACCTAGATGTGATATCTAGTTGGATCCTATAAAGTCCTTGTGAATCATAGACAGCTAGATGAGAAATATTTTTCAATCAAGTTTATCACTGATGCAGCTTTTTTGTTTTACATTAAAGTGATTCCTGTCAATCTGTATCCTCTTTATCTAGTATCTGTTCTTTAGCTCTGTGGATGAAGTTTTCTGCTATTTGCACCACTTATTAACGCAATTCAAATGTTCTCTCCTATTGCCTGGCTCATATCCTCATATTTCCTGATTTTCTGAGTTCTGATGGTATTTGCAGCGAAGTGCAATCTTCCAATCAAGGACAACAAGTGGCATTTCTTTGCCTCTCGTGACAGGAAGTACCCTACTGGCTCTAGGTCAAACAGGGCAACACTCGCTGGTTACTGGAAATCAACTGGGAAGGACCGAGCCATAAAGTTGAACAAGCGAACTCTAGGAACAAAGAAGACTTTAGTTTTTCATGAAGGCCGTCCTCCCTCTGGCAGACGCACTGAGTGGATTATGCATGAGTACTGCATAGACGAGAATGAATGTAAAGTCACCCCTGATATGAAGGTATTGCACTGTTGATCGTAATACATGTTCTGAGTAATATAATAGTGGTTTCAGATAATTGTATCTTCAAGAGTATACGTATTAGATCTTGCTTCATGTATTTATATGTTATAGGACTTACTATAGATGGCATAGATGGGCTGTGCCACATGGGCTGGCACCAGATCCGACTTACTGTGTGGTGTGCCTTCAAGCCATCTTGCAGTCAATTTGCTTGGTTATATGATTATCCTATAATCTGTTGCCTAAGGTTGAGGTCCAGTATGCTAATGTAGTTTTTCTTTTTCTGCAGGATGCCTTTGTCCTCTGCCGTGTTACTAAAAGAAATGACTGGGCATTAGATAATGATAATGAGGTGGGCAACAGGAACTCTCATCTGGAACAACTAGATGATGCTGCTACATCAGCTGTCAGCACTGTAAAGCCAGAAGATGCTGCTGCCTCAGTCATCTGTCCAGAAGAATCGAATCATGCTGCTACACCAGTTGGCAGTGCTGAACTATCTAATGATGGTGCTCAGGCAGCTATCACTCCTGATTCAACATCTCCAAATGGTGGTAATGATCTGGAAACATGGCTGGAAGAACTGTTGGATCCTTCACCTTCGTTTAACCTTGTAGCTGATTCTGGTTCTGCTGACTTGTCTCTGACTGAACAATGTGCTGAATCATCGGTAAGTTTCTGTGGCTCACAGTCGTTCTGGACTTTTTTGAGTAAATTACGCTGTCAGTCCATAAGCTTCTCCCAATGTTGTTCATACATGTCCCTAAAAAAACAATAAAATATAAATCTGGGTCCTTAAACTTACTAAGTGCAGGGACACCAATATCTAGTATGTCGTGGGGCACCCAAAATTTGGATTTGTTTTTTTTATATAGTTGATACCCTGTTTGGTAGAGCTTATATCTAAGGGCATGTTTGGTACAGCTTCTTCTGCCCTTGATTCTCTGAGAGAAGTAATTTTGTGGCTGAAAGTGGATTCTCTAAGATAAACTATAGGTAAAAGGTGATTCTGTGCGAGAAGTGAATTAGGAAAAGCTACTTTTTTCAGCTCGCTGTTGGTTCATTTCAGAGAATCACTTTGCGGAATCAGCATAGAATCACTTCTCTCACTCTGTAAATTGCTGTTTGGGTTTGGCACAGCTTCTCCTGGATAGAATCTGCGCCAGGAGCTCTATCAAACAAGCCCTTAGGTTAGCATAATGTTTTTATTTTCCTTGGAAAGCTCTAAAGTAAAAATAAAAATAATGAATCTCTGCAAAAGTATGAAGAGTGAATAACTCTCATGTTGATAATTCAAAATATAAAGCGGCCAAATTATTTTAAGTTTGTTTGATCTTTGGGATTTCTGGATATATTTCCTCATTGGGTAAACTAAACCTATAACTACACATTCAGTTCCCTTGTCCCTAATAATCAGTACTTTTCTCTTTGGACCATGGAAAACTGTTTCTGCAAATTGTCAATTCTTTCTCTGTTGTTGTATTGTCCATGCTTTATTGTATTTTGGCTGGGAGTTTTTATTCACTGCTTTCAGAAATTGCGTACTTGTTTGTACTGGTCCAACACCCTTTGCATTTGTTTTCCTTGCAGAATCCTGGTTCCGTGGCTCCGAATATTGGACCAGGCCATGCTAGCCCTATCCAGGATGGAACAGATGCCACAGACTACCTATTCATTGATGATCTTCCCGAGGATCTTTACAGTATGTTGTATCCTGGTACTGACCAGTTCAATGACAGTATATTCTTGGAACAAGCTGGCCAGGAAGGTATTGCTTTTCCTACCAACCAAGCATATATGATGGGAACAGATTCGTATGCTCTTCCAAACAACTTTGAGAATGGAACTGCAAATGCTGAATTGCAGTTAGACCAGGAAAATAACAAGATGAATCTGTCAAATGGAAATATTGACAATGGAATTATAATACGGAGCCGCAGAGCAACCACATCTCCTGCTAACAATTCACTAGCAGCTGGCAGGTTTAAAATGCAGGTTGGAATTAAGAAGATGGTTACAAGTAATTCTGAATCTATCAACCAGACTATGAAGTTTACAGATAACAGTGGCCGTTGTCTTGATCTCAGGACTGATGTTGAGCACCAGAAGAAAAAAACAAACAATGTCATATCTGCCAAGCAGTCTGATGCAGCCAATCCTGAAGGCCACAGCAATCATCTCAAGGGCTTCAAAAGATGTTCATCAGCTGGATTCAAGGCATACATATTTGTTGCCTTTTTTGTGGTTGGAGTTGCTGCTGCTGCAGTGCTGCATTATCACTGCTCTGGTGCCAACCTATAAATTTGAATCATCAAACATCAGCATGCTTAGTTGTAGCTCTAGTGGTCAGCGGCAGCATTGGCTTGAGCGTAGCATCTTCCCGGCTTCACCCTTGGAGTAATTCGTCATTACTTACTTGCATTGGACTGGAATAGTAATCGAGTTCCTCAGCTTTTCTCACTGGGGTTACCGGCCTTCTGGAGATACATTTGTGCGACCACTGATTCCCACTTATCTCCACATGTTTTTTGTGGTGCTGTACATATTAAGTTTTTTTTTTCTCTTTTTGATCGTCTAGTTGCTACCAACGGGTGCCTATCAAAAAAGAAAAAAAAAGGGAAAAAATGGTGGGGGCGTATGAACAAAAAAGATGTACCTTTGGCTGTTACTGTTATCCTTAGATTTGTAAATCTGAACTATGTTTATAAATGATGATAGTGGATGACTACATAATTACACTAGAGACCACTGCGTGTTTGCATTGAGACCACTGCATTGTTTGCATTCTCTTTTATAATAGCATCTGTTTGAAGAAGTGAAGATGGTCGCTCGCTTGACTACAGAATTGTACTCCAGTATTCCATACGAATTCTGATGTCTAAGAGTTTGTAAGTACTTTAGGTTTCAGAATTTCCTATGGTGTATCGTTTGTTTCATGTGCCGTATTTCTGGTTGGCATAAGCTAATTGCTGCTGCCTGCTTGCATAGTTGCATGCAAGAGCTACAATTTTGGTGAAATGGAGGAAACAAGTTACCCTAGATGAATTTCCTATGATGTATCGTTTGTTTCATGTGCCGTATTTCTGGTTGGCATAAGCTAATTGCTGCTGCCTGCTTGCATAGTTGCATGCAAGATCTACAATTTTGGTGAAATGGAGGAAACAAGTTACGCTAGATTGGTTACCGTGACAGACTTAAGGGCACTATACGCTAGCTGGATATCTTACCTGCGATTAGACTTCGATAACGATTTTGGTTGTCTCAACTTCGCTTGCAACGCAAACTAGATAAGCAAAATTTGTACCGAGTTCCAGAGCAAATCTTCTGCAAACACGCAGAAGTGAGAGCTCAAATTTACTACTCCCTCCATCTCAAATTATAAGACATTCCAAGAATCTTAAACCCTGTTCGTTTCACTGGTTTATTATGGCTGAAAGTACCGTTCGCTAGTTTGTTGTGAGAGAAAAACACTGCTGGATGGCTGCTGATTTCGCTGATCCAGCGAAACGAACAAGGTGATTTCAAGTTTGACCAAATTTATATAATAAGATAATAATATTTATGACACCAATTAAGTATTATTAGATTTTTCATTAATTATATTTTCATAGCATATCTATTTGATGTTGTAAATTTTTGTAATTTTCTCTATAATTTTAATCAAACTTAAGATGCTTTGACTCTCCAAGATTCTTGAAATGCCTTATAATTTGAAATGGAGGGAGTAGCAATTTTTCTTCACTGTCAGCTGGGTGTATATGCGAACAAACGGATACTCAGTTCAGCCAATCTCATCGAAAAATTCTACCACTGAAGCCTTCAACTTGAATGCATTCGGCATTCCATCCAACAATAAAGTACCTTAAGTCAATCATTAAAAAAAAACTGCGAGTACAATAAATAATCTAGCATGCTGGTTACATAATCTTGCAACCCAGCATTGGGCCTATCCAGGAAGGCCACACCGTTTCTGTTAGATTGCTACTATTACTAAGCTGCAACCAGGGCCTAACAAACCCCGTCTCGCATGAGAAACCTTGTTATTCTACTATCCTGGATTACTGGAACCTGCGCTACCATGCGCTCTGCACCAGTATCTGAATATGATGGCTGGGAGAAACTTCCAAATATGTAGGTTGCTCGGCAGCCCTTGTGCCAGTCTGAACTCCATTAGCTTGCATGCTGGGGAGTTCACCTCCTCTTAAAAATCCTTCCTGTGAAAAGAACACAAATTCAATAAATAATGTTATTGTCCTCTTTAAACTGTTCAGAGATGACATGAGAAATTCCAAATGCGAAACTAATTTGAATTCATCCCTGATGACAAAAGGAATATTACTAGTAACCTGCTATATGCAATTGAACTTACCAAAACATAATAACGGAGACCAGCCCACCTAATGACAACTGGAAGCTATTCTACTCTCTCCAGTGTCTTGCCCAGAATCCCTTCTTTCTTGTTGAATCAGTTTCTGTGACTGACCGAGGTGGTCGAGATCCAATGGAGAAATGTCTCCACAAAAATGGACGACTAAATGGGACCTTCATGCTTGAACTTGTACCTAACCTGGGCTCTCTTCTACCTTTCTTCTGGTGCTTATTACTGTTCCCATCTGGATTCATATCAACTGCCACATTTTTTGGTATCTTGTTCTTAATCTTTGATTCCAGCTTCCCAAATAGCTTCACTGTACATTTCTCACCATGCGTGCATACAGGGCAAGGAGGATCATATTTGTCAGCTTCTGTAGTTATGCTGTCCAGACAGTCAGCATGGTACACATGTCCACACAACAAAACAGCAACAACAGCCAGCTCCTGAGCATTCCATGTCGATCTCTCTTTTAACAGCTTCAAACACAGCTTGCACACCTCTTGGTCAGGGGGAAGTGAAGTAGAATTTGAAGCACTTGATCTTGTCATTTTACTAGAAATGGATCCCAAGAGCTCACTATCAAGTGACCACCTCTCTCTTTGGGATGTTGCAACCATTTCAGAAAATGTGCGCATTGACCAACCATCGGATGACTCACCATAGGATCCTGCTGCTGCTAAGTCATTGCTGCAGACTGATAACATGGAAGAGGAAGGCCTTCCTTCAGGAGAGCTTATCTCATTGAGAGATCTGAGAGATGGAATTTTACTGTCCGAAACCTGTCTGTATAATTGATACCCTGGTGACCGCCGTGCTTTCTTCGTCGAATCTGAATCTGTAGGTTGAGAATGCCCCCTGGAGGATGATGGATCTGCTCTGGATACTAAGGGTGGTGTTGATGGAACAGATACCGATGTCTTCAAATCGGAAGCAACACTTGACATGTCCAGTGATTCCCTGGAAAGCTTTGCCTGAACAACATATTAAAAAAAAAAGATGTCAGATAACAAATGCAGTGGTATTACAATTGTATGGAACCTAGAAGGTAATAACTTCTTCGCAGGTAGCTTAATGATGCATACCTCAGGGGAAGAGTTACTTGCTGTGGAGCGGTCAGCTGAAAATAAGTAGAAACCAGTAAACAAAGTCCATCAGGTTGGGAGATTACAATAATACTCCCTCCGTTCCAAATTATAAGACGTTATGAATTTTTTTAGATACATTGCTTTTACGATGTATATAGACATAGTGTATATCTAAGTGCATAGCAAAAACTATGTATCTATAAAAGCCAAAACATCTTGTAATTTGGAATGGAGGGAGTATAAAGGATTGCTTAATGAAAGCATAGGCAATAGCATTGTTCACTACCTCGAGGATCAGCCTTTGTAACCTTAGGTGCTTCCAATTTTTTATCAGATTTGTGCCACTTTGCTCCGCGAAACACATTGGAAGGGCTAGTTCCACGGCTACTTCCATTAGAAAATCCTTCGGTTGGGGCAATTGAACCACTCTTTGTATCAGGCCGAATGCTTCCACTACTATGGTTCGAGAACAGAGTAGGGATATCCATTATGTCTTCTATATGTGTGCGATTGTCCCATCGAAAGCTCCATGATGGCGAGTGCCTCACATTCCTGTATGCTGATACTTCTAATGGAGTGATGCATGGCTGTGTCCTCTCCTTTGCAGCAATGCAGCAATTAGCTCCCATATTGCTTAAAGAAGGGGAATTAATATGCTCACAGTTTTAACACTGAGATGCTCTGAGTTCATTCATGTGACACAAGTGTTACAACTCAACACTGCCTAGCTGTACAGGGAGACAATAACAATAATAAGGTCGTTTTCAATAAAGAAATGGGCAAAGACTAATATAAAGTTAAAGACGATACTATGTACTATAGACCAGGGCACTCTAAGCCTACAGAGGGAGCTACCACATAGAAAGAAGAAAGCAACCCCGAAGATAAGGGGCATCCACAGCAAGATCATCAAAAGAACCGGTATGATTGGAATTATTAAGCTTTGTTAAATAAAAATGCACATGACAATCTTGTATCCTGTACGAATCTATTCCCTCCGTTCCAAATTATAGACATTTTGGATTTTCTAGATACATAGCTTTCGCTATGCACTTAGACATACCCTATGTCTAGATAAGCTATTTATCTAGAAAAGCCAAAACATCTTGTACTTCCTCCGTCCCAAATTACAAGTCATTCCAACTTTCCTGGAGAGTCAAAGTATCTTAGGTTTGACTAAATTTATATAATAAAATAATAACATTTATGATACTAAATAAGTATCATTAGATTCTTCATTCTCCATTCTTCATTAATTATATTTTCGTAGTATACCTATTTGATGTCATAAATCTTTGTAATTCTCTATAATTTTGGTCAAACTTGAGATAATTTGACTCTCCAAGGAAGTTAGAACTTATAATTTGGAATGGAGGGAGTGCTAGAAATGCAATCTACAACGAATTGGGCAGCATACTGCAGGGGTTTGGCTACTGAAGGGACTGGAGAGAGGCAATGGAACGTGACAAAGACACAAAAGGAGAAACGTAAACTAATGAGTCCAACAATACGACATGAATGATCAAATAGGGGTCATAAGGCCAAACTAGGATAAAAAGAAACAACATGCTTCTTGTTCCTGCTGTATTTGAGTTTATTTGGGTAAGCAGAAGTGTATGGATAAAGCAAATTTTCTAGCAAATGGAAGAACACTAGTAGCATGCTTTTAGTGCATTTGCATTCCCTCATACACCCCTAAATACTTGCAGGCGGGAACATCAACATCTATAAAGCAACCACCTCACTTATATTCACAATAAGAAAACTAAAGGGAATAAAAAATAGATGCTTGTTTATAACTGAAGGCACGTTATGGCTAACTACAGTTGGGTGAAAATGTGTGGAGGAAGAAAGCAGCTGTTAGGTAGACCAGCATCAAGACATTCCAAAACTAAAGTACACTCAAAGGCCACATCCTTCGCCCCACACAACAAAATAGCATCTCGCATCTATCCTTACTGCCGAATACGCACTGTGCAAAACAATGGCAGGATGGAACAAGTATAATAATATTTTATTGTCCGGTATCCAATTAAAGCAAAATAAAGACAATTCTGCACCCAGAGCCAGAATACAATACGATGTGCAATTCGGACAGGTCACGAGTATATTGCTTTCAAGCCACAGTTATTTATAACTGATATAAATCACCAAAAAACCGATGCTAAATCTAACTGATAATTTGTGGCAGGAACTAACACAAAATATCAGGTAAAATCAATACTATACCACACTTGAATCATATGCAAAGAGTACAGATCACTAGGATAACAGATGAGAAGTTAGCACCGATCAAAACCCACAATTCATCGGGAGCTACCTGCCCAGACGACACCGAAATTCCCCATTTCGACCCCCCCCCCCCCCCCCCCCCCCCACCCAACTAACGCAAAAGGCGCCCCCCTTAAGTTCGCGGGAATTACCTCGAATCACGCGACCTAACGGCGCGGGGCCTGGATCTGACACCGCTGGGCCGCCGCGACGCCCGGCGCCTAAGACCGCTCCCCGCCGCCGCCGCAAGCAGGTGTGTATTCCGTTAGGGTTGGGGCTCGGCCGGCGGGGGTGAGATTGAGAGGAAGGGAATGGAAGCGACGGAGAGGAAGGAAGGGGAGAGAACGGCAGTGTGGCTGTGCGGGTATAAAACCCGGTGCGGATGGGAATGGGTCTCGCGCGGACTCTGGGTCGCCGCTTGGCGCTGTGCCTGCCTGCGAGCGGAAACGAAACTGCTCCGGCCACCACTTGAGTGGACACGAGACCGCGCCTCGCGACGCTTCCTTCCGCTGCCGCTGGGCCACGTGCCCAGCGCCCCAGCTTGCGTGTCCCGGCCCGGGCCCACCTGCATTGACTTGTGAGCACCGGTGTCCACCTCTCTTTCGCTAGTGGCTACCATGGTTCGTCTACTTCCTCCATACCAAAATAAGCGTGTCTATTATATTCATGTCAATTATTTTTTTTAAATTTAATTAGATATATAGAAAATATTAGCAAAATTAAATTTCATAAGGATCAACTAGAGGATATATACTTGTCACGAGCAAATAGTTTGGGATAGTTCATACACGTTGGTTCGAGGGACCCATCAGAAACCTCACGAAGACGGTTTTCCACTGTCGGAGAGTCGGGCAGTCGTCCATCATGTGTGGCTCAGAACGGTAGAACCCAATGGATCTCTAGCGTGTGCACCGGAGATTGGAACTAGAGAGGGCTTTTCACCGGAACTCTCTAGTGGTTTAGCGGAGATGTCACCAGAGTGATCTACAGTTCAACAACTATTCTTTGAGTCTTTGGAATTTGACCGTTAGGATACTCCGATGCTCACCGGAGCTATTGGATGCGTAGGCGGAAAGTTGATTAAGTTGGTAACAACTAGTTTTGCGTGGGGGCTAATAAATAGGTGGTGAGCTCGGGCATTTCACCATTAAGAGTTTGCACCTAGCAGCAGTAGTGACTAATTGAGGCTGCTAATTTCTTGTTACTCTTGGTGGTTGCCGCCACGCAAACGGTTTGGAGCAATTAGAATTTTCTTGAAGCACTCAATTGAAGATTGTGAGGAGCTTAGGACATCGATTGTAAAAGGGCTCTTGTGCTCATCCTCGCAGGCGATCGCGAAGAGAAACTCTAGTGGAACCGAGGCTTGTGGAGTGCCTAGTTGATCGACTGACTCATAGGCAAGAGCTCACATTGGAGCCAAGCCTGAGGACTTGTTGAGCTTGCGGAGGAGCAACAATCCTTGGACTTGCCTCGATGGAGAGTAGGATGTTGGCAAGCAACTGAACTTTGGGAGAAAAATATTGTGTCATCTCGTCTCCCTTGTGGTTTGCTCCCTACTACACTTGTTCTTTACTTTGCGCAATCCTTTTCTTCTGTAGTTTCTAGAGTAATCGAGTTGCTCTTGTAGCTCTTGTACTTAACTCAAGTAGATTGCTTGCTCTAGTGGTGGCTTGTTGTTTACCTTCTCACCAGAATTGTGTAGGTGTGCTTGAGCTTAGCCTTAGTTAATTGTTCTAGTTGCTTGCTAGTTTGTAGTCTTAGTTCTAGTCTTGTGTAGAGCTTGGTCTTGCTTAGACTAGGGTCGTAGTGCTTATTAGGGCTCACCTTTGTTATTAACTATTGTACCTAGTTGTGTTTGTGCCTTGTAAAATCTTTAATAGACTATTCATCCCCTCAAGCCATCAACCAATCCTTTCACTAAGTCAAAGCATTATTCCAAAACTCTGGTGCATGCAACTTCAGTGCGCACATGACAACTGCAATGCCCTATGCGACAGTCAGACTGATCCAACTTGGAGCATTGTGTCAAAGCTCTTGTGCACACTGGAAAGCTCCAGTGAGTGTAAAAATACTCTACCAAACTCCTTTCTCAAACCTTTTACAAATTGGCTAACTCCAATAGGTGTCTCACTGGACAACCAACATCTTTAGCACTGAGTTATAGCATTTGCAAAACATTTTGAAAGTTTTTCTCTTGCTTCCTCACCATGCCACTTGATCTAATTAATACATCTGCAATGTTAGACCTCGCCTAGTTGCAACACAAAAGCAAAGGAATGAATGCAACGTTGACCACATACTGAAGGGCCTATGGTTTCCTGTGATTTAATTAAATCAAACCACCTGTAATGGAAGAAAATTCAGTAGTCTTCTAATAAAGCAGCAGTGATCGTATGATACACCGAGTGGATGCCTTGATCACATCTTGTTCTGTTAAAAGATTTAAAGATTGGAAGGTAGGAACACATGATAATGCTAGTTTAGTTGTGGAATGTCCTCAAGATCTCTTCATATGGATATCCAGGACTCACAAAGAATTTGTCGTCTTTATAGTATGACTATCTATACTAAACCCGACTAAATCACTTCTCTAATCACCTTAGGCCAGTGAAAGCAAACCTATCTTACACCTTTGGCTTGCTTTGCTTTCATCCATATGAAAGGTCATAATATGGCTAGAGGGGGGTGAATAGCCTATTTAAAAATCTACAAACCAGCTAGAGCAATTGATTAGTACAACAAATGGCGTAATGCAATTTTGCTCTACTCTACAAGGGTTGCAAGCCACCTATCCAACAATGCTAGTTGCTATAATCACTAGGCACACAATTTGCTATGTCACTACTCACTAAGAGCCCTCAAACTTGCTACACTAAAGAACTTCACTAGATGAACTTAAGCTACAAAGCAAGCTCTCAAATCTAGCTACACTAAAGAGCTTGCTACAACTAGTTTGCAGGAAAGTAATGAAGTGAGTAGAGTGATTATACCGCAGCATTGAGGAGTGAACCAATCACAAGATGAATACCAATTCAATCACTGAGAGAACACCAAAGGACAAGAGACAAGCAATTTTTCTCCTAAGGTTCACGTGTTTGCTAGCATGCTAGTTTCCGTTGTGTCGACCAACACTTGGTGGTTCGGCGGCTAAAAGGTGTTGCACAAACCTTGTCCACACAATTAGACACCATAAGAACCTACCCACAAGTGAGGTAACTCAATGACACGAGCAATTTACTAGAGCTACCTTGTGGCTCTTTGCTGGGAAGGTGGAAGACCCCTCACAATCACCGGAGCTGGCCACAAACAATCATCAACACATGCCGAAGCTCCTCCGCTGCTCTAAGCTGTCTAGGTGGCGGCAATCACCAAGAGTAACAAGAAATCCATAGCCACAATGATCCCCAAGTGCTACTAAATGCAATCACTCAAGCAAATGCACTTGGAATCACTCTTAATCTCACTATGATGATGAATCAATGATGGAGATGAGTGGGAGATGTTTGCTTAGGCTCACAAGGATGTCAAGTATGTCAAAGTGCCAAGAGCATGAGCCCCAAGCCGGCCAAACACTATTTATATACATCCCCAAATGAATAGAGCTCTTGGTCAGCCACGAGCTGACCTGACGCGGACCGGACGCTGCTCCGTGTTAGGTCACCCGAGTCCGATCGTTGGATGGCTGCCACGCGTCCCTCGTTCAAATCTCGTGCGTCGATCTCCAACGGTTACTTGACGATCAATGCCACAGTCAAAACAAGATCGGACACACAACTCTAAATCACCTGACGGTGCAACACTCAGCATCCGATCGTTTCCAGTAACGTTTTTCAGCGCGAAAACAATAATAGGATGTGTCAGGTCAACGGTGACCTGATGCGCCCGAGCGTCCAATCGCCCTCTCTTCTTTCTTGCGCACGCCCGCGAAGCCTACATCACTGTACGTCAGCGCGACCTAACTCGGACCCTGCACGTCCGATCGCGCCGTGCCGTCTACGTCCGATCCCGTGCCAAGCGCTGCGCCTCTACTGCTATGCATGACCGGACGCGACCCCGCATCAGGTCCAACGTCTGATCATGTCTGTGCCTTCTTTGTCGAGCGTTGCGCCACCTAGGGTTAGGTACCGGATGCACAGGTCCACCCCAAGGCCTGCATCTGGTCCTACCCAAACTCCTCCTTTTCTTTTTTCAAGTCCATGACCACTTCGTCCTTGCTTCCCAATTGCTAACCAAAAAGTGTACAACTTGTGTGCACGTGTGTTAGCATTTTTAAAGCATTTTACAAGGGTCAAAGTTAGCACACTAGGTTTCTAAATGCATATGCAAGAATCATGTCACCTAGTGGCACTCGATAAACCATTTAGCCAAAGATTTTTCCCTCTTTATAGTACGGCTATCGATCCTAAATCACTTACACCCTCTATGGTGTCGTAGTTGCAAAACAAAAATGGCTCCTATCATTATACCTTTGCCTTGAGCCCATTTTTATTTTTCTCTTTCTTCTTCTCCAAGTTAAGCTTGATCATCATCAACGCATGTCCATCTTCATCTTCATGGACTTCATCACAATGCTCCACACTTAGATTGCACCAACCTAGCTCATATCACAGCTCATGACAAAGGTTAGTGCTAGGTTTCATCAATTATCCAAAACTAGACTAGGGCTTTCACCATCTCATATCCATCCATCACCTCTATCGTCTCCTCTCGTCTTGAGCCCTTGCACTTCATGATCCTAGCCACCTCCTCAATGACCTTCATGTTGTTCAAGACAAGCTTGTGGACTAAGTCACCTAATCATCTCACATGAAGTACATTAGTCCACTAATGTTGTCACTCAATTACCAAAACCAAACTGACACTTTCAACTATCTGTGTGCATGCTTGGGTTTTCTTGAGGAGTATCTTGAAGACTTGTTACTTTTGGTGTTTGCCAGCACCTAGATGACCCAGTGAAGGACTTGGTGACCTTCCTCAGTGGAGCTATTCTGAGGAGGCTCCAAGGAGCTTATACATGGTATGAAACCCACCATGTTGGAGTGGTGAACGGGTATTCACAAGTGGAACCTGTAACCAAATCTTTGTGACTTAGTTGCTTCAAGGTGGATTAGAGGATTATGGAAACAATCCAATATCAAGGAGAAATCCAATTGTCTCTTTGCCTTTATCTTTCATACTTGCTTTACATTCATTACTTGTCAAGTATCATTGAGTGACAACTAGGATTTAAGTTAGTGTGTGCTTAGCATAGGTTTCATTCTTGCTCTTAAGGACATTAATCTTAATGTGAACTTTGCTAAGGACATGATTAGCTTGTTGCCTATAAGGACTGACTAGCTTGTCTTTTAAATACATTAGGAGCTGCATTGTTTGGGGGTTTAGAAATTTCATATGTTAAGGTTTATCACTTTAAATTTTTAGAGATCAATTCATCCTCCTCTTGGGCCTTTCGGTCTTACACCCACATGCATAGATAAGGGTCACAAATTGTAGGATCATAATTAGTGGAATCATAAAATCATAAATTCTACTTAATAAAATCAAAGAATCAATCTAATAAATTAAGATCATAAAGCCATAAAATCACCACTATAGATTTACAGATTTGACAACTATGGCTAGAGGACACCAATTCAAGGTTATAGTGAACATAAGCTTCATGTTCAACAAACATCACTGTGTGACTTACATTTCAAAATAAATATCACAATGATTTATACTTTAACTCCTCAAACTCCAATTACTCTGTGTTTGGTTGCAAGGTCGAAGAGAGATTGGCTAGTTTGGTCCCTCTTTCATATGTGTTTGGTTTGAAGACAATAAGTGATTCATCCCTTAGAGGAATATATCCTAAGATGTAAGTTCACCCTATCCTTAGAAAACGAAGGGACATGCGCGTCCCTTTTCTTTGTCATCGTGGGTCGTTTGCTCCGTCCTCTTCACAGGTGACGAGTTCTTGAGGTCAATCACCTATGGTAGCAACACGACACCATCGGGACTCAAGTTTAGCTCGATGATGTGGTGCTCTAGAGCCGACACTAAAGTCGACCTAGTCCATGTGCCACCCTAGGCGATGGAGGTCAAAGCAGAGGAGTCGAGGTGGCTAAGGTCAGGGCAGAGAAAGCTAGGCAGCTGAGGTTCGGGTGCTTGGCGTCATGATTCAGGGTGACGAACAAGGAGACACGGTTCAGCGTGAAGTTCTTGAGGCGCATGAAGAATCGAGGGAAAAAGAAGTGAAAGCGGGATGTAGGGATGTATGAGAGGATGACAGGTGCCCCCCCCCAAGCGCCGGGCAGGCGACAATCAGCCCGACTGACTCATGGTGTTAATTGTTGTCCATCCCACTTGCCTAAATCACCCCAACCACATAGAAAACATGACGGCCCTATCCTTCTCAACAAAACACATAATGGGAACATCCTATTCTCAAAATCAGGGATGGAACCAGAACGTCCCCAACACAATAAAAAATGTTTCACCAACTGGTTGCAGCTTGCAACAATAAGATGTCAATTCAACAGCAATCTGTTTGCTAACGATTTCCAGACTATGTCTATAATCCAACAATAAATATTACAGATATAGAAGGTGCAGAGAAAATAATATAGCATGCTGTATTTCAACCTTTCAACACAGCATGATACCCTCCTGAAATTTATACCCTTTTTCTGTTCTATTATATTGCTCACTACGACTATTGTGTGCACGAAAACAACCACCCTTGGTCGCATACTTGCTTACTATAAGACATAATTTTACACACTGCATTTGTGCTAGCACAATGAGTGCTTCTACGATATGAAAACTGCAGAATCATATATATTGTATGGCCAGCTCAGACGGACCAAACCCTTGCACCAGTTTGCCTACAATCATTGCTTATCAGGAGCTCACAGCAGCAACCATGCCCAAGTAAATTAACATGAAAAGATAAGGCACTATGATTTTCTCCACATTGAATGATGTCAAGCTGGCTATTCTCTCCAATGCCTTGACCAGAAGCCCTTCTTTCTTGTTGGTTCACTCCCTGAAACTGGTGTTGATGGTTGAGAACCAGTGGAGAAATGTCTCCTCAAAAACGGACGACTAAACGTATCCTTCATGCTAGAACTTGTGCCAAACCTGGGTTCTCTCTTAACTTTCTTCTGGCGCTTAGAGCTCCCATCAAGATCAGTATCAGCCATATTTTCCGATGTCTTGTTTTTAACCTTCAGTTCCATTTTTTTGAACAGTTTTGCTGTACATGCCTCACCATGGGTGCATACAGGACAAGGAGGATCATATTTCTCATTTTCTGCAGTAATACTATCTAAACAATTTGCATGATATGCATGACCACAGAATAAAACAGCAACTACTGCCAGTTCATGACCGTTACATGAAGACCGCTCCTTTAATAGCCTCAAACATAGCTTGCATACCTCTTGGCCAGGGGAGAGTGCACTGGGATGTGAACCATTTGATCTTGATGTTTTATTAGCAATGGAGCCAAGGAGCTCATTGTCAACAGACCACCTATGTCTTTCAGTTGTGGCCACCATATCAGAGGGTGTGCGAGTTGACCACGCATCAGATGTCTCACCTTGCAACTGCCCGGCAAACATATCATTGCTACAGGCAGAAAGCTTGGAGCTTGATGGCCTTTCTGCAGAGCTGTTTCCACTTAAAAGTTTGAGGGATGGAATGTTTCCATCCAAGGTCTGCCTGTATAGTTGATGCCCAGGCAATTGGGTTGCTTCCCTTGTCGAATTTGGGTCAAGGCAAATAGAATGACTTCTAGAGGAGGAAGGATCTTCTGAATCTGCCTTCGGTACAGGGGGCGGTGTTGAAGGAAGAGACTCTGATGTCTTTATATCTGAAGCAACAGTTACTATGTCAGGGGCTTTAGAAGACTTAGCCTGCACAAGATGGTGAAACAACAATGGAAATAATCATTAGAAACGATTGTATAGCTCAAAAATCACATCTACTAATTTGGAAATGAGAATGATACGAGACTGCACAAATGCCCAGTACCACATACCTCAAGAGTTGGATTGGCTGCAGTAGACTGATGTGCTGAAAACATGAAAAGAGATGTCAATAAAGAACGATCTATTTCTCCAGTGCTTAGCTGTTTGTTCCCATAGGCAACAGAACCTCTGCAGGCTGGTTATTTGTCACTATATGGGTTTAGCTTATGATATGTTTGAACTGCAAGTTTGATAATTTAAAGGTATCAAGATATCTGGTATTTGAGTTTTTATCATTTTAGCATGTACTGAGAAAAAAATGATTGACTCATGGAGAAGAACAAGAAACACAAAATTAAGCAATGAGGAAATCAACTTCATTTCATTGTAGCATGCATGTATTCCTATTCAGACAGTACATACCCATAACCATTCAGTCAGTAATATGAAATCCATGCAATTTGATACATGTATTCAGACAGTACATGGAAC
This sequence comes from Saccharum hybrid cultivar R570, assembly GCA_038087645.1. Lineage (NCBI taxonomy): Eukaryota > Viridiplantae > Streptophyta > Magnoliopsida > Poales > Poaceae > Saccharum > Saccharum hybrid cultivar. Next base: position 20,933,922 of record JAQSUU010000106.1, on the reverse strand, counting down.
GGGAACACAGGACAGGAGTAAATACTAAGCACAAGACAAAGAAGTATTTCAAGCCTATACCTGGAGGATCAAATTTCGAGAGCTTGGATGCTTCCATCTTTTTGTCAGATTTTTGCCACTTGACCCTGCGGAGGACATCAGAACGACTATCCCCACTGTTATGGCCTTCAGTTGGTGTAATGAAACTATTCTTTACTTCTGGATGAATGTTTCCACTACTATCCTCTATGTGTGTACGGTTGTCCCACCGGAAGCTCCATGATGGTGAGTGCCTTACCCGGTATGTAGAAACTTCAACTGGAGCCATAGATGGCTGAGAACTTTCCTTGGCAGCTATGCAGCAATTAGCTCCCATATTTATTACAAGAAGTCAACGTCCTTTATAGACAATCTTAATCAAATCTCAGAAATTGACCATGTGATCAGAAATTGCTAGTCATACTGTCATACATAACATGCTGCCAGTCCCAAGGTGACACTGCAAAATAATGAAAACCATCTCATATTCATAAAGAAGCAAAGGAATGACTCCAAGAAAACAATAGCAGAAGTGAGGGCATTATTAGCTATTAGCTATATACTAAAAGGTCTTGAAACATTCCTTGTTGGCACAGCATTAATAAGTGAAAGCAACCTTACAAGGAACCAACGAGCATCAGAAATAAGCTTACTTAATACAGTACAAAGTAGGTCCAGTGTTAGACTTTCTGTTAAACTTTGTGAGAGATGAATTACTAGGTAGGGAGCAATTGCCTTGCAATATATATGTCTGAATAGATGCAAACATAGGATGGAAAAGAGAGAACAAATTGTATACACAAAAAATATAATATGAGGTAAACTGATCCAAATACAGTGCAACAAATCTCATAATGTTTTTGTGGACCCCTTCCTGGGAAAGACCTACAGGCGCAGACCAAAGAGAACTCAGGCATCCACTAGTGGCTAAGTTTGTTTGAGACTGAGTCAATTATAGTTTGTCAATCTAGATTGGTTTGGTTAGTAAGTTTGTTAGGGTCGGCTCTATACCTATGAGATCGGCGTAACTGTTGAGATTAAGCAAGAATAAACATAAGATTTAGAATCTCCAGAGGGAGGGTGAGTTCAGTTTATCTCTGCCATCCCCATCTACTATAACCGACCATCCAACCATAACACAAGAACATGTAAACCACTAATAATCATCTCGGCGAAAGGGCCTCTAGCTGAGTTGGTTAGGTGGCTTGAGTAGCACTCCTCATGTCCTGGGTTCTACTCCCCGTGCGAGCGAATTTCTAGGCCGGGATTAAAAACAAATCCCCTCGTCTGTTCCACGCCAAAGCACAGGTTTAAGGCCCGGCCCCGGTCGTGGTCGTTCTCACATGGGTACGGTGCCGATGCGTATGTGTGTGGCTGGGGTTCTGGCGTTTGCTCGACCTACGTGAGAAGGTCTTTTTCTTAATGCAATGCCCAGGGGCTGTCTTACCCCCTACAGATCTAGCATTTGGGGAAATTAAGTTTAGCTTTGTTACGTTCAATAAATCATAAAATTCAGAGAATTGATTGGGGGAACGATTTTCTGAAGGTAAGTGTATCTTGTGGATAAGAGAAAACCAGTAGCTCATTTGAAGTATGAGAGATAACATTTTAAATCTTATGAACATAGGAGCACTGTCAAGCACCACTGAAGTTAGAAATGAAAAACATACACTAGGAGACAACCATTTGAATACAATACAAACAAACTCCTCAAAAAATTACATTGAAAAAGAATCTCACATATAATTAATGGGGGTAAACATGTTAAGGAGCTTAACAATAGCAAGAGAATCCACGGAAGGCAAGATCAGGTACCAATGTCTGATGTATTCCAAAACTAAAAAGAACCTACCTATCCCGACAGCACATAAGCATCTTTGGTGCATAATTATGTATGTATGTGTATGTCAAATCAAGAATTGTGGAAACCACAAGGCTGGATAGCAAGAACAATCACGTATTCGGATATCAGATTGGCGAAGGTACACCAAATGTACGAAGCTTCTTTTGTACAATTATTAAAAGTGGCGTTTCAACATAACCATGACCCATGAGAATAACGATGCGAAGGCAGGGGCGGGCGGACCCAGTAAACGACATGGGATTACACTTTTACACCAAGTAATTTTTACAAAATAAATCGAAGCTAGTAGGAAAGTATATAATTGTAATTAGATTCAGATCCGAATATAAATAAATAGCTTAATTTAGGGTTCGGGTACCCGGTTTCGCAAGCAGGAATGGAAGAGAAAAGGGTGGGCATACCTGGTGGGTGCTCGTCGCCGGCGAAGGACGCGACGAAGACCTGGCGAAGGGAACGACGAAGACTTGGGCACCTGGCGTAGGGCGTCGGCGGTCGACCAGTTGCCTCACGAGAGAGCGGAGCCGGGGTGAACAGGAGAAGAAATGGCAGGGGTGAACTCTGAGCGTTTCTTTCCAATTTGGCCCTTTTCGTAAACTTTTTTTTACAAATTGGCCCCAAGTAGAACTATTTCAAGAAATGGTTCCAATGTTCGCCTGTTCGGTGTGTATAGCCGAGATATATGGATCTGCATCTGTATTTTTCGTCTAAGGCCTTCAAGAAATGGTTCCAATGTTCGCCTGTTCGGTGTATATAGCCGAGATATATGGATCTGCATCTGTATTTTTCATCTAAGGCCCCGTTTAGTTTCAAAAACACCAATTTTTTTTTTTGCACAATACTCGTCACATCAAATCTTTGGACACATGCATGGAGCATTAAATATAGGTAAAAAATAACTAATTGCACAGTTTACCTGTAAATGTCGAGACAAATCTTTTGAGCCTAGTTAGTCCATGGTTGGACAAAGTTTGCCAAATAACAACGAAAGTGCTACAGAAATTTTTCCCCAAAAATTTTGGGATCTGAACAAGGTCTAAAACCAAACCTGCCACGTTCGTGCCTACATGGCCGAGCCAAACTTGGCGTATAGCATACAATCTAACAAGTACGCAGTAGAAGATTTCATGAAAATTCATCGAAAACGAATATATATCGCCAAGTTTGATTAGATCCCCAACAATTATGCATGTGTGTTACAATTTGTCGAGCGACGCTCACGTGAATGATAATAATCTGGCATTTTTTTCGTTGAGTTTAACTGGGTTTGGCTCAACCTTACATCAAGTAAGTCCCAAAACACAAAATTAACAGGATGTTGAGGTTGTGTACAAATGATGTGCGTTTAAGAAAAGGGAAGACGAGCCACATGCCCGCACATAAGCCACCTGTGAACATGCTCATGTGGCTGGTTTATGAGACCATGACATGAGTGGTGTGACATCTACGAAGATTTTGGAGCTCCAAACAAGCAAGAATAGCTATTGTGTGCAACTATTATCATAGTTATTAGGATCAGATCGGATATTGAACTGTTCAACTTCTTAGCTCATGTTTTGTTTGGTACAACTGATTCTACCGCTGGCTCAACACTATTCAAACACATGGATATCTATACCAAAATCAACGACACATGATAGCTCGGTGGGGCAACTTCTCACAAATGAACACCTTTTCTCAGTGCCATCCCTGTATCTACGCCATTAGTGGTTCTAAGTCCATTCAATTTTGACCAATTTCTCTCTAACCGATGTTTCAACCATTTTTCCTGGTTCTATTAAACGACTGATCTTTTAAGTGGATCGAATCGACCGGGGTCCTAGTTCTGGTTTTTTACCTAATAAATTGGTGTTCCTTTAAGAAAGGGAGAAGGCTAGCCACATGCCACACATATGCCATGTCACGACCATGACATGAGTGGTGTAACGCCAACGATGGTTTTGAAGCTTGTTGACGGTAGTTATCTACCATATTAAAACGTCAACATAACTTGAATAAATGCTTAGAATGGATCACCAATAGAAACTTACGGGTTTAAACTAACAATTTCCACAAGTTTTGGTGAATCTGTCTGCAGGGTATATCCAGAAAATCAGAAAGGGGGATTAAAATGTCAAAAGGAACTTAACTTAACCACAACAAAAACTATTCTAGAAGACTCCAGAGGACTCCAGAAGGCAACCCCCCGAGGCAGAGCCCGAGAGGCCGCCAGGTGGGGCCAGCCGGCACCACCCAGGTGCCGCCCGGTAGAGTGCTATAAGAGCTAAAGTAAAGCACAGTGCGAAGGAATGCATTTTCTTTTTAGAAGGGTAGTGAGCGGGATAAAATGAAACAATGGAAGAAAGAAGAGGCGCATAGCGGGAAAGTATCCCAAGTGGATTGACTACTCCTGTTTTATAGCTTAGGGAAAAAGATCACTTACTCTCTTCGGTCCTCCTCTGAGATTCTTTTTATACTTTTGATGCACAGTCTCTCGTCTATTTGCCCAATTCAGACTTGGTAGTTCCACGTATACACACGAAGTGGCTCCCTTATCTGGAATTCCTTCTTTTCGTAAGATTTGTGGATGAGGGGCAGAGCGAGGAAGGGATATTGGATTTTCAAGCCCTTGGCCCAGACGTATTGAAGCTAGCCTATAAAAATCAAGATTATAGGGACTTACACCGATCAATCCTCTTTGAAAGGAATATGCTGAGGACTAGGAAAGATATGCGAACAAGTAGATAAAAGCAAGGAAAGCCGAGTGTAATGTTCGTACCAAGGCAGGGGAGGCGGATAGGGAATACCAATGTAGAAACTCTGATTGGTTTCTCACAGGTCGGATCCAATAATAAATAGACTTTATGGTAAGGAGAACGAAGCTAGCAAAGCCAGGCAAAGAGAGTTCTTCTTGATAGGAATATCGGGATAAGGTCTTATTGATAGAAATAGAGAAGCATAGGAGGAAAACAGGGCGGATGACTCTATGACTTGTCAAAAATAGGGCTTGGCTTGTAAGGAGTCTAATAAAACTAGAATCGTTACAAAGTAGATATGTTTTTTCTCGCCCATTTTTCTACCGTCTCATATGTATGAGTAGCAGTATTGGCATTGAAAGAACGTGGGTACAGGAAATAGGGCGGTGGGGGCTAGGCTAGGTCATGTGTCTATTGGGAAAGGTAAGAGTTTATGGAGGTCTCACTCTTCTATGATATGGGTCTTTTGTACTACTCCTCTCTTCTTGTCGTACTCGTCTTTGCAGTGAAATAAATGGTTTTGGGTATGGAGAACTATGATATAGATCACTTTCTTACAACTTGATTTATTCAAAGCAAACTAGATACCATATCTACAGGTCCGTTGGAGAACTCTAAGTAGTAGTTGAAGCAAGGCATTAGGAAGATAGGTCCCACGTAGGGAGGGGAGTTTCTAACTGGACGTGCATTCATTCCCTAGGGAGGGCGCTTTAAGTGCTGGATTTGTACACATAGTAAAGACATGAGGGTATTCAATTTTGGAATATAACATGAACTCTCTCCTCTAGCTGGAGAAAGAAGGTTGGTTCTCAGTAGTCAGTGGCCCCCGCCTGTCAGCTTCCGGAATGTTCCTCCACCGCCTCCTTAGACTGCATCTACGCCGTCCAAGTCGGTTTGATCCAAGGGCTCATGTTGGACCCTCTAGGCTATATAAGGAGACCCCAACCCCCCTAAGGCATCAAGTCATTTGAGATTAAGTCATCCAGAGCCAGAAACCCTAATATCCTCAGAGCTCCTCTAGTTTCTAGGGTATAGTTAGTTAGGCTAGGTCTAGAGGGAGGTAAGCAGATCTTCGCTTGGATTTTTTACATCGTCTAGAGCTTGGTTCGGTATAATCCTTGTACTCCTCTCTCGTTGTTTCTCCATTATTTTTATATGCTTTGGTACAATTGTCAAGACAATATAGTATTCATCTTATTCATGTTCTTGGTTGCAATGTTCATTGTCTACTTTGATTATATGCTTTGTATAGTTAGTTTATCATTGTGTTTATGCATAAGTTCGTATAGCATTCACCCTAATAAGGTATCATGGGTGGGTGGTAGAGATGTAAGTGTGGTGCTTATATGTTATTTACCTGCGAATACACTCTATATTCTAGGTCATGTGATAAATCACGGATGTGACACTCTCGTTGAGTCCTTTATAGTCCACTCTCCGAGTATAGGTTGAGGAAGTAGGGCCCGGTTACGAAGGAATGGAGAGGTTTCTGTACTCAAACTTCCCTAAGTAATGCCCCTTATATGCGGATATAATGATGATCTTAGCTATGACTAAGAGGTGTAATTACACTAATCAACGTATGCTTTGACTTATAGTTAAGAATAACTTAGGAATTATTCCTCTAATATTCTAACTTGACCATGCTATTGCCATAGATAGGAGTGCTCTGAGTGATTTACTTATTATAATGTTGGATCAATGCTTATCATATACATTTTATCACATGACTTACCCCTGTTATGAGTAGAGTGATTGGTTATGGTTTATTTCTCCATCAATGTTATAAGTTATCAATATATGTTCAAAGCTACACCTTCCCTATGATAAAATATAAATACGATACCTGGTATACTCTCGGGTGAAGTGCTACAATGGTATAATTATCTGTCCGCTTGCAGAATCCTTTTCATTCATATCTTTATATTCTTTCTAGTCACATAAAATGATAAACATCTACTTAGTATATTATTTTTATAGTAATACTAGTACCAACAAACATTTCTGGCACCATCAATGGGATGACAACCTAGTTTAGTAATACTAGAGGTGTAGGTAATTAATAGGTAACTACTAAAATAAGTGAGGAGTTAATAAATACCGACAGAGCTCCAAACTCAAAGCAAGAAGGGTAGCTATTGTGTGCAACTATAAGGCATTTAAGAAAGCGGAAGGCAAGCCACAAGCCTGTACATATATGCCACATTGCGAACGAGGGCTAATCCGCCATGACTTGAGTGGTGTGATATCAACAAAGGTTTTGTAGCTCTAAAGTTCAAACTAAAAGCAAGAAGGGTGAGAATGAGGGACAATAGACTGAGAGAAGGAGTGAGAGACAGAAGAAAGAAACTAAATTTTTAGAAACAAATATAATTATGTCTATTGTTTAATTTATGTAAAATGAAAAAAGCCATGAAACCAACTTTGGTAGGTCTAGGTTGCCTTGAAATCTATTTTTTCAATCAACTGTTAGCAGAGACTTACTAGTGCGTTTGTAACTTCTAGACCTAATGCTTGTTAATCTTATAATTAAAATGTATAAGCAAATTCGTATGAGGTTCTAATATCATGAACTGCTGTGTGATACTTTATAAAAATTCTACTACTTATGAAATAGTTCAGCAATGAAATAGTTCCAAACTATTTTATTTATGTTGTGGTACTTTTTAAATGAACACAAATTGGATTAATTTAAGAACTACTTCCTAATTTTATGGGAAATGAAATAGCTGGTGTATTTGGTTTGTACAATTGTTCAATTACGGAGGAAAGCATAGGCCAAACGATATTTGTAAGTATTTTTTTTTGCATGTATCATGACTGTAATTTATACGAGTTTTAAAGTTAACTCATCTTGGATTTAACATTTATTATGTTATTTAGTACTGGCATACGATTATTACCGAATTACTGCTAAATGAATTTTACTGATCTGCATGCAAAAAATTTAGCGTGGTACACATCCTTGATAAAATTCTAGGTCCAACACTTATTTAGGTTAGGAACTCTTGGCGGCACCATTAGTAAACAACCATATTAGTCAATCACTACCGTAGAAAGGATTGGTAGCAACACTTTTTTTTTCTAAGGGCGGCTCTATATTGAGCCGCCCCTACAAATACCTTCCAAACGAGCTGCCCCTACAAATGTAGGGGTTGCTGGTGTTATCAGCTGCTCCTACAAATGACTCGATTTGTAGGGGCAGCTTTATATCCAGCCACCCTTACAAATTGGATTTGTAGCCTCTATAAATAGGCGCTGAATAGTAAAAATTAAGCACTAAAATTTAAATTTTTTTCAAATGACCTCAGATGGAGAAATGACTAAAATAAAAGTTGTAGATATCAAAAAGTTATGAAACTTTGTTGTTTACAACTTTTTCATTTGAAATCATTTAGTGCTTCGAAATGTTGTTTGAAATTCAATTTTGAAATTATTGAAGAACTCTGATTTCTCTTTTTAATCTCTGGCTAAAACCTAACTAGTCTTTCTCACTAACTTCAAATTTGATGATTTTTTTCTAAAATTTTCTAAAATCATGCTTTATCAATTTGTTGTGTTTTCACAGCTATTATTGTCCATCTTTTCATGTGACTGTGTTTTATCTATTTGAATTTTGAATTTAAAAAAATAACAACTTTAAACGTCATTTTGAAACATTAAATGATTTTAGCTGAAAAAGGTATGAACACAAAAGTTGTAGAACTCATCAAGATCTACAACTTTTATTTTGGTCATTTCTTCATCCAATAAAGTTATAGTAACATTGTTCACAAAATTTACATATTTCTCTTATGGTTTCATAAATGACCAATGTTACTATCACTATGTCAGATGAATAAATGACCAAATGATCAAAATAAAATTGTAGATCTCAAAAAGTTATGAAACTTTGTAGTTAATAATTTTTTTATTTGAAATTATCTTGTCAAGGAAAACTACGTTTGAATTTCTCAAATTTGAAATTCAAAATTTTCAAACGACCTCGAATGGAGAAACAACTAGAATAAAAGCTGTAGATCTCGGAAAGTTACGAAACTTTGACAACTTTTTTATTTGAAATCATCTTGTCAAGGAAAACTACGTTTGAATTTCCAAAAATTTGAAATTTAAATTTTTTGAACAACGTCGGATGGACAAACAACAAAAACGAAAGTTGTAGATCTCGAAAAGTTACGAAACTTTGTAGTTGACAACTTTTTCATTTGAAATCATCTTGTCATGGAAAACTATGTTTGAATTTGTCAAATTTTAAATTCAAATTTTATAAATGACATCGGATGGATAAATTACCAAAATAAAAGTTGTAGATCTCGGAAAGTTATAAAACTTTGTAGTTGACAACTTTTTCATTTGAATTCGTTTAGGACCTTAAACAATCAATTTATGCTCGGTTTTGCATAATACGTGGGGAACCAAAATACAATATAGACATAAGTGAGTGTGAGGTGCAGTGGTAGTAAAAAATGCCGTGACTTGTGACTTCGACGGAACAGGCGGGTGGTTGATCGGTGGGGGCCTCCCCGGATTAAAAAAATTGTATATTGTTTTTGCTGTTTTTTTGGTTTATAAGGATTCTATTATAAAAAGTAGACTATTCTTGCAATAGGACTTACAACCTCTATCTAATCTTATTTAAAATTCCCGGATTCGAGAATTTCTGGAAATTGAGCCGCCCCTGCAAATCTTGAGCCGCCCCTACAATCCGCCCCTACAAATCTACAATTTGTAGCAACGATTTGGTCTCCATGAGCTGCCCCTACAAATACTATATGGCTTAGTGAATTAGAGTATTATACAACACAAATATACTCGATTTCAAACTGGACGACGACGAGGACACCAAATATATATACTACTAGCTCCCATAAGTACCGATAAGTTCAGACATACTGTCATACATGCACATATATCAACAGGTACGTAGCTAGTGTGGCACTGTGCACATGGACATAGCCACATGGTGATGATACATGGAGTTTATTCGGCAAATATATGTGACACTTGTGTAGTATAAGGAGCGACTAGCAAGCACAACATATATATTCAAGGATATATATCTCAATATATATAGTGGGCTGGCTTAGTTGGGTATGTCCTTGAAGTGAGGCTTAGCCATGGTCGGAGAAGGGTCGTATCTCCCGTAGTCGTTCATCTTCACGACTTCACCTGCCTGAGAATTCGCTCGTGGACCACCACCGCCATTTCGTCGTCTTCCTGCAGCTGCTGCATGGATTCCGACGATGTCTCCTGCCATGCATGCATGAACAATTACACGCTAGAGCCACTACTTGGTAGGAGAACACAGCGAGATTAGGGTGCAAATATATATAGCGCGAAGATCCTCGATCGCGAATTAACTGCAACAACTATTGCAGACGTGTAATAAATAAACTGATGTCTAAATATTCCCTTCATTTCAAATTATGTAGTTCATTTAGTTTTGGCTCTTTCCCATGTCAAACTTCTCTAGTTTGTTCAAATAAATCAAACCATAGTTCATGAAAAAAAATAATGAAACTAACTTGACGTTATGAATGTTGATGCATTTCCTCTAAATAACTTGTCAAAATTAGAGAATTGAAATTTGATAGGACAAAATCTAACCAGACTATAATTTGGAACGAAGGGAGAGCGAGTATTTGACAAAAAAAATGCTTTCATATATCCTAGCTGCCGCTACCAATGAATTGTTTAAAGTTCAATTCTGGAGATCAAGCATCACTATATCCAAGATAAATATAGATCTAGCTGCGTTCTAGCTAGTATCCATTTGACAGTCAAACTTATACAAATAGAACTGATTGTCCTATAGGAATGGACGGAATGTAGTATAGAAATACACCATCTTGGAGTTGAAAAATTGCGTCTGATTATGCCTAGTCAACGTGTTGCATGTTCTATTGTGCCGTGCTCTTGAGAAGAAGAGGGAGAGAGGACGGGCCAGGTCAGGGGCAAATACAGAGAGAAGAAAACTAATAATCCATCCCATACTCGGAAGACTTTCAAAAAATTCTTCCAAGTTTTTTGCATTAGCTTTTGTGCAATGCCATGATAATAACATGCTTATAATAGTTGAATATACAAGAGCAAAAAAAATATATCTGCATCGATCTCTAGCTAGCTGGATCATATATACATATATGCAGTTACTGTTCCTCCCATTTTTTTCAAAATGTAAAATATACATACATACATATATATATGCATAGTTATGTACCATTGATTCTGATGCGTCATCTTTGTTCAGAAGCCTCTTCCTATGCCCTCCTGCATCAAGCAAAAGCTCCACGAATCACTATAGAAGCTGAAGGACAAACTAGTATGCATGGGTCACACGCACGATCGAGATCTTATCACAGAAATCTTCTAGAACTGGATTTCTAAGATAACAGCTCAAACCAAGAACATCTAGGAAAAAGATTAACACACACATGAACTGAATTGATCAACTAAACGACCAGCAAGCGCGCTAACCTGCCATGGCGGAGAGCAAGAGCGAAGCCAAGACGAGGGCAACAAGATAATTCGACTTCCTGGGCTCCATGGCTCGCGAGGAGCATGCAGCCAGCTACCTTGCAGAGAGAAGGAGAGGAAAGCTTGGGGAGCAGCAGCAGATATGGCAGGAGATGAGAGGAGCCTGCCTTTCCTTGGTTTGGACACAAAGGAACCTGCAGATGCGAGTTGTCTTCAAGAACTAAGAGGAGGGCATGCACTAGCTTAGTAGACAAAAAATATTGTCATTTATTTTGTTTCCCTGAGATGATGGGTATGTGCATCTCAGTGGAGTCCCTGTTGCAGGAATGCAGTTTACTAAAAAAACAAAAAGCAGACTAAAGGGGTTGGTCAGAGCTTTCCCTGTGGAATTATGAGGGTCTTGTCATCATTAGACTTGCTGGTTCAGCCTGTTTGATTAACAACTAGCTAGCCCCATAAGCTAAAGCAGGCTAAAGCCACTGACTTGTAGTCTTGTACCAGTAAATGCCATGCAAGTAGTCCCCTCTTTATTATTGTATTTGCTGGTGCATACCAACTGCATGCCTTGAGTGTAAGAATGGTATGGTATATACATATATTTTTTTATGATGAGAAGAGAAATTCTCATGAAGCAATGCATGCCTTGAGTGGATGCTGGTTGCTCACAACTATGGTGCCTTGTGGGTTCCACAAGAGATTAGAATAAATCAATTAAGTGAACATGAAGGAATTCTAATTTGTGTATAATATATATGTGCATGCAGTTGGACAAGGGTGGTCATTGGTCAGGGATCTGCAGGGTGTTTGATGGCCAGACATGGGACAACCATGCATCAAGGCAACCAGCATGGTGAGCACCAGGGGTCCAGTACCTCAGATAGAAACCATACATGATGCCTCTGACTAATAACTTTCCTGGCATGCGGCCAAAGAATCATGCGCGGTACCTGTAGTTTAATTTGTCGTTTAACAAAACGTCTCTGTCCTCAATAATACAGAAGTATTTCTACAAATAGCAATCACAAGATCATATGAAATGATTTCATCAGATTTATCATGAAGAATACTCTCCAATGTAGGATTTTCAAGCATTTTAGGTATTATCATTAAACATCGAAAAGTCGTTATTGCCAAAATTGTATGGTATACTGTAAGTATCTGAAATCCTTGTTACCTCTAGTGGGACGATGAATAACATACATTAATTTGAAAGTGCACGCAATTATATGTGGAGGACAGCGTTAAAAAGAATTGTGCTACGCAACAGTCAACATTATGGGCTATAACATAAACTATTCGAAACATAAATACTTTAGCTAAAAGAGGCTGATAAAAGTATATGATCGTCTTGTTAGTGGGGAACTGCTTTAGTGCTTCGGAATATTGTGCCGTCTAATCAGATTAGGGGTGGTAGACAACGAGAATCGTAGCTAACTAGTGGAGAATAAAGAGACCCAATTGCATGGACCTTTTCTTTTGAGCATGACTAAGATAGTCTGGTTCAATTCAAGTATTTGCGATTACGGTTCAATTCAAGTATTTCTATATCTCTATATATACACACATAATATAATATTAAAAGAAGGAATAATGGTTCTTCCGTACGTTGCCTGACACGTTTCTCACTTTCTCTCACGTGGGCTCATCTTGTCATCCACAACCCTTCAGCCAATTGTACTTCAAATCCGTTCAACGAATTGCTTCGCCGTCAGTGCTCCATCCACACACTTGCCTACCTTTCTCCGCGGTAAAGGTACAGGCCGAGAGAAGCATGTTGGATGGCACATGTATTGTCGTCCCACAAGAATTCAGGGTTCGGGTCTCAGTGGAGGTAGACTGTATCGTCGTCCAACATGAAATCGCTTACAATTTGGAGATGCAAAACCTTCCACACCACTTATGTTGTGGCCATGCCAGCTGAGCCGGTGCACGCCGCAACTCAGCACGGCTCGATGTGCATGGGTGTATGGCTCATCTTCTACTTTCTCAACCTCTCGCAGAAGGGTGCACACAACACCCAACCATTTAAGCTGAGTTAATCTCTAGTCAATTTCCAATGCATGATTAATCCTTTATTGCACTTAGCATTTATTATAGTTAAAATAAGGTTTGGCCAAGCACAACTAAATCCAACAAAGATTGCTAGTTGTACGTCGTGTGGCAACGTGAAGGAACTATGAGCACCTAAGAAGGGGTTGAATTAGGCAACTTAAAAACTTATGACCAACTAAAAACACTTATTAAAACCTATGCAAGTCTATTTATATGTGCACCAATGTTTTGTTGAGTGTGCTGCGATGTCTAAGCAAAAAGGTTTTGCACCCTAGGTGTAACACCTCGGGTGTTAAGCATACATTAGCATTGCAAATCATACGCATGAGCATCATCTTGCATTCATAATCACATGTAAAATAAAGTATAGCATTGAGTTGAAACATGTGAAACATCACTTTGAAACATGAATGTTGCATGTGCTTGTTAAATACAATTTTTGCCCTGATTATGCTTACTAGGCCAATGAAACATTGGAAATTTGATTTAAAATGGACTTTGAATCTCCATTTCAAAATCTGTTTGGAATTTCAAAATGTGCTCTAAAGCAATAATGTAGAGAATTAAATTTTGAACAACTTTTGTTTTGGGGTCAAGCTTTGAAAATGTCATTTTCTACTTCAAAATTTGAAATTTGAAATTGTTGAAAAAATCTGGATTTGAAAATAGAAAAGAAAAAGCAATTTTCTGCTTACTGGGCCGCGCGCCTCCCTTCCGGCCCACCGGCCGAAGTCGGCCCGGCCCGTCCACCCCGCCTCCTTCCCTCTCCCGTGCGTGTCGCGCCCAACCGCGGCAAGCGCCGCGCGCCCCGTGGCCGCCATGCGCCGGCACCGGCGGCACCTGGCGTCCGGTGGCCCCCGCAGCCACCCTCGACTTCTCCCGCGCCTCGACTCACCCAGCCGCGCCCACTCACTCCTCCTCCATTCCCTTCGCTTCACCACAGCAGCAAAACAGCCGAGCGGCTCTCCTCCGCCACCGCCCCCGCGCGCGCTCGCTGGCGTTGCTGTTCCGGCCACCGCAGTGCACCATCAGCGCCTCCATCTTCCTCCGAGCTCCGCCTCTCCCTCGCGCAGCCCGTGCTCGCACCAGCTTCCCGTGGTAAGGCCCCCTTCGACGGGCATTGCTCGCCGGAGCATGGCCGAGCTCGTCGGAGATGTCCGCTCCATGGGCTACTCCTCTTCGCCCCACCCTCTCTCCTTCCCGTGCGCGCATCTTGCTCGCCTCGGCTCACCGGTGCTCGAGCACCCTTCCCGTGACCATGTGTTGGCCGGGGATGGCCGGCCGGCGACCACCCACGCCGCCGCTCCGCCATGGACGGCGGTGACCGGTCTCCCGAGCTCCTTTGGCCACCGCGTGTGCGCCATCGAGTTCGCAGGGTTGAGGTGGTCAGCAAGGTGACCTTGGCCTGGCCGGAGACCTCGCCGTCGGCGAGAGTTCGCCGGTCAGCGCCGCCCCGTCTCAGCCTGGCTGACGGGTGGGGTCGGCTGACCCCGCGGACCCCAGCTGCCAGCGCCAGCGGGTGCACTGCACCGGGTGCACTCAGCATTTTCAGCAGCGGATGTTAAAAGGAATTTGAAAAATGATTTTCAGAAATGATGTAAATGCTTTGGAAAATCATAACTTGCTCATTTTGGCTCCAAAAATGGTGAAACAAATTTTGGTGGACTTCTTAGGAGTAGATCTACAGTGTAAAAATATTGTATGACAAATTTATGATACTTTTGTATAGGGTTTTATTTAATTCTTATAATTGCTTTTTTCTTAGAAAATGCATAATAAATCATAGGAAGCTCAGAAAAATATGGTTCCAGTTTTGTTAATCTTCTTTAGTGATGTAATTTACACGAAAAATATATGTCATGCATGTTCTGTTGGAAAATAGTGATGTCTAGTTCAAGTGCTATTTATGGTTGATTTTTGTTATTTTTGCTAGAGAGCAAAATTTGTATAAAACATGCATGTGATAATTTTTGTACAGTGATTGTTTACTTTACATAACATGGAAAAAATACTAAATCTGTTGTTTGATACTTTTCATAGTACAAAGTATTTTCATGCTCATTTATAGGCCATAGCTTGTCATTTTTGTGTAGGGTGTGTTACTTATCCAAATACCATGAAACTTTTATGGTACACTACCTAGAGGAGGACTATGCTACTGTAATTTTTGTAGATTTTTTATGCACTAGAAATATATGTTGCTGTTGTAGTCCCAGATTAAATGAAAATAAAGTAATATTCTTTATGGGTAATTAGTTTAATAATGAAGCTTTGATGTATCTTTGAAGCATGAAATCACTTGCTGATGTTACTTGACAAGTTAATGTGGTTGTGCTAATAAAGTGTAGTAGCACTTAAGTTAGGGTAATATGTTAGTTAGTGTAAAAGTAACGGGGAGTGTAATAGAAGAGAATGCAGTAGATGGCATGTTTTTGTAGTAACTGATATGGGATGATGTTGACTAACTTGTAGAAAGGTTTTGTCTCTAGTCTATACTATAAGTCTCAAACGTGTTCATCTGTATATCATGTCATCATGATCATCGCATACCACCGCATCTGATGCATCGTTTGCATCTTTACTTATGCAATTGCATCTTACAGGATCGCAGAAGGAGTTGCCAGAGCAGTTCAGGGGGAGCAGACCGGGTCCGATCCACAAGAAACTCAGGCACAGAAGGTGTCCGAGGTAGACGAGCAAGAAGAGGATCTACCTGAGTGTGTGGACCACCAACCCAGTTCCTTCGAACGAGGCAAGCCCCGGAGCATTCGAAGTCTCCTACTTTATAAAAGCAATTCTTTCTATATATATGAGTATATCTATTGTTGCATTAGGCTGTAGGAGTTGATTGAAACCATTGATGCATTTATTATTATCCTTGCCTACCTTATTACATTCTTACCCTGTTAGGTCAGGATCGAATAACTGCTTAGCCCTGCTTAGACCGGTAGCGATCGGTGATTTCCGGTCACCTACACTTATAGGTGGTTACTGGAATGATTTAGCTATAGAGTGAATGATATCCTGGAAATAACCATGTGTCGGTGAATAACTAGAGACCGGACGGAAAAGTTGGAGGCAACCAGATAGGGTTATGGGTGCTATTAGTTTTCCGTCTGTGTCGATTAAGGACCGATCGTTGCTCGTCCCTCTTGTCATGTTGAACGCATGCCTCACATTTAGCTGGCCGAATAAAGTACCTTTTGACCATGAAGCTAGTGGCATGATTCGGGTCGGGACCTATATGGGTGCGCGTACTGGTGCTGAAGGGGGTATGACAGGGACACGAAGAGTGAGCCCAAGGTGCGTCCTGGCAGTCGGACGGTCCCTGGGTACTACGGCTCCAGTTTATCCCGCGACGTTTACCAGAATCGTGTCATTGGTGATCTGTAGCTCACTTTAGCGGGTGAGTGTGGTTTGTGTGAGGAATAAATCACCAGCTGGTTAGGAATCGATTCGAATCGCCATCGCTCCTGGACAGTGAGCACTTGACTCGAGTTACGGCATCGTACTAATGATGATGGAACACTGATGGTTATATGGATGGTACTAAAAATGCTAAATCTAAGTTGGTGACTGGATGTTATTACTTAATCAAGTGATTGCTATAGTATAGGTGCTTACCTAGTTAGATAAGTTATAATAATCATGATGCAACTTACTTAAAATGGTTTAGATATGATAGTTTATGTTTTTCGCAAATGAGTCAGCTATTCCACTCAAAGAAAGCCTTGCATACTCCTTGGTGTCACTTTATTTTGGTTTAAGACAGGTAAGTCTAGCTGAGTACTTTCTCGTACTCAGGGCGCTGTTCCCATTGTTGTTGCAGATGGTCAAATGTACTACGGCTATTGCATTAACTGCCTGTATCCGGCGTTGGGCGACAACTAGGACCAAGGGCAATGGTCGCTCCGTATTTCTTATCTGACACTTTTGTTGGAAATGGCTACCTAATGGCACTGTATCTGAACCAAAAGTGTGTGTGTGTTTTATGAAACTATTTGCTTCCGCTACTTTATTGTGAACTTGGGTTGTAATAACTTTATGTTCTAAACTCCAATGTATTCAACTGTCGTTGCGAATTTTTATGTAATATGTGGCGGTGATTGCTAAACTTGTACGATCTTTGTTTGTATGTTGGTTGGTTTGAAATCCTTCGTGGTTTCACGGACTACCGGGTTATACGGGCTTAAGTTTGCTAAATTATCTGCCTTGGCGGAAGATTTTCTTACTTAATCTCGTATAATTGGTCGGTTCTATTACACTGGGTTCCTATCAACTACTAGTAGGAAAGATAAGCACACAACCAAGGAAAGCAAAATAAATGCGGAAACATAAATGAATTAGAGAATGCAGACTAGTAGGAAAGATAAACATACAACCATGGAAAGCAAAATAAATGCGGAAACATAAATGAATTAGAGAATGCAAGTCATGTGTTAACTTTTTCCTGGGGTATCGAGAAGCTTTCGCTTCCCCAAGTCCTTGTTGGAACCCCTCACAAGCCAAGCACCCGGTCAAGTAACTCTATGGATTGCCCATGGGACTTCCCCACTTGCAAGTGGGTCTTCATGTGGCCTTCTCCCAGGCCGCTCCTCGTCATCTTCACTATCGAGCTTTATGCCAAAATGCCAAGGGCCTTGTGTCCCTAAGTACAACACTATAACGACCGCTAGGATGGCTAGAGGGGGTGAGTAGCCTACAAAAACCTTCAAGGCACAATTCAAAACTAGGAACACCAATTAGTGACAAAGGTGATTCCCAATAAGAACTATGTGTCTAGCCAAACACTCAAGAGCAAGCCTCCAATACAATTCTAGTTAAAGACTAAGCTAAAGAAAACAAATCCTACACAGGCTAGTAACCACAAGGAACCAACTAACTAGCTGAGCTAATCAAGAAGAGCTACTTGAGCACAACTAAGAACTAAGGCTAGCCAACTACACATGGCAAATAAACTAGAGGCTAAACTACTACACAAGTAAAGCGAGCACCGATAGAAAGCACAAGTGTAGTAGAGGCAAACCAATGAGGGCAAGAGACAATTATTTACCCCTGAGGTTTGGTTGCTGCTAACAACCTACATCCCCATTGAGGCAGGTCCTTGGATTACCACTTCTATATAGTCCTTGCAAGCTCTCAAGCTTGGGACCGATGTGGTAGCTCGTGTATAAGCTAGCTAGTCAATAAGGCACTCCACAAGCATTGAGAAATCCATTAAGGTTTGCTCTTGCAATCACCGTGAGGATGAGCACTATTGATGGTAATTTCATCATAATTTTGCATAGTCAAAACCGTCAATAAAGTGTCACCCTTAGAAGAAATTAAACATAACATGATCATATTTTATATAAATAACTTGGTTCCACATGTACATGGACTTTTGAGTATATGCAGGTGAAATACATGAGAATATGGGACCAAGGGGCAAACCCTAGGGTCAACCGACCCCCCCTTTGGACCTCCATGGCCCTCAACCTTGGTGACAATCCTCCAAACACTCTTTGGGACACTCCTAGCCATTGGATGCAACTTGTGCTTTCTATGGACGACTCATATGCAAACACATGGATTGATGGACCCACCAACATGAAAACCCATTGTGACAACCATTTCCAAGCATTCAACTGCACTTATAACATGGTTTCCAAGAAGAAATCAAAGGAGGATTGACGGTTTCCAATGAATCCTTGGGTGCTCTAGAATTATTCTAGGAGGTCTCGATCTTCATTAGGGATGAAAACGGAACAGAAATATTCCGAATTGACCGTTTTCGTTTTCTATATTATGAACCGTTTTTTAACATAAAAAATTGTCAGTTTCAATTGGTTTCACAACCATTTTCAACCATTTTTTGTACTCTTTAATTGCTAAATGTAGAAATATCCCGAACCGACCGTTTTCGTTTTTCTATATCGTAAGTCCGTTTTCGACCGTTTCCGACCGTTTTCATCCTTAATCTTCATAAACCAAGTACTCTCAGTTTAATGTCAGATACTGCAATCCTTTAGTGGAACTAGATTTGAATGAGCTAGAGAAAATAGGACTGAAGAATGGTCTTTCATTGTTATTTTTCCACTCTAAATCTCATCAAGTGCACATGGAATCATCCCATTGATCATCCAAGACCATGTCAACAAAGACAATTTGCAAAAAAAATTATGAATTTTACCTTTTGGCCTCTTTGCGAGTTGCTTTAGGTGAAGAAAGACCTAGGGGTCTAATATGGATCTTGGATGAGCACATAATTTACCTCAAGTCTTCAAGTGAGAACTATGGCCATTCAAATCTTTGAAGTTTCACTTATGATGGTCATATAAATGCACATTTGTGTGGTGATCTATCTACCTCGGTGGTGGTATGTTTTCTTTGGCATAATTTCAATTATTGCAAATTTATTATGCCTTCACCAAGATATAGGATGAACTCCTTTAGACTCTTAATTGGAACAAGTTCATTTCACAAGTAATTCGATACTTGATGCACATATTAAGGGAGCCTGTAGGGGTCAAGATACCACGACTATATCAAGGCACCGAATAGTTAGCCTCTTGGGTGGTCCGATTGGCCAAGGCTGCAGCCCGCCTAAGCCATGCAGGCCCTAGGCCAAATGCCAAGTAAGGCGGTCCACCATGACCTCTCCCTTCTCCTTCCACTGCAAGCTACACAACCACGCTCGACCTCTCCCTCGTCTTGACCCCTAAGAAAGGACAGGGAGAGGCTAGACGCGATAAAGTATGCCAGCCCTGACAGAGACAGGCACACTCCGCTCACTCCGCTAGGACGGAGAGGACAACCATCTCTCTAGGCGCGGGCTCTCAGGGTGGACGCCACCCCTGCGTAGACAAGACAACACTGCAGGACAGTGATGACTTGTACGGCACTGCATTGTCCAAACTTAGCCTGGCAAGACAGATGTATGGCCCCCTTGCTACGGGATGGGTCACACGACCCCGACCTTGACTTCCAAGACCAACCAATCCACTAGGGGCCTCGACCCTGTGATCCAGGGCCGTGGCCTCCAACTCCATGACCCGGGAGGGGACCTATGACCTAGAGGTGGCTACCCACTCCCTCACTATCGCCACGATGCCACTAGAAGAATAGGAAACGATGACGAAAGCCACAGCAAGACCACGCCGCATAGGACAGTTGGTGAACCACTACCATGCCAACAATGCCATCACGGCCAGCACTGTAGCACCATGCCACGCCATGTCATAGCGTGGGGAGCAAGACCACAATGACGGCCATGCCTGGACGTGCAATGATGCCAAGACAAGACAGGGTGGATTGCAATCCAAGTTTACTCATTTCTCCCTCCCTCGGGTTCTCGACCACTTGGGTCGGGAGAACCCATCTCTCTGCTGTAACCTGGCCCCTGAACTCTATATAAGGGCAGCCAGGCCTCCCTTCGAAGGGGATGAACTCTCGAGACTTCAGACCCTCGAATCCCTTAGCTTACACACCCTCATTGTAAGACTTCAGAGCACTTGAACCGAGGAACACAAACTCGCAACCATCTCTGAGATTGGACGTAGGGCTCTGACCTAAACCAATATAATTTTCTTGTGTCTTTGAGTGCTACCATCGTCTTCCTAGAGCAGCGTGACATTCGTAAATTCACTTGTTGGTTTACAAAACACTGACAGAGCCCATTCTATATCCTATGTCTTTGATAACAAAAATCAAGTGTGCGATGTTGGGATCTCTTTCGAAGTGTGTTCTGTTGCTAGATCGTACCAGGTTGGTAGAGTTGATGCAACTCCCATGTTCTTGGGAATCGCAAGACTATCGTTCTTTTTATCTTAACCTGGAAGGGTTAGTGACAAAAAATACCTGAAGGAATGCTTAACCTACAAAACATGATCTTGCCAAATTGTGTTATATATTTTTTTAGGAATGACTAAAAAACTTTAGTGGGAAAGGAATGATAATCCAGGTCATCTCCCGTTAGTGCTTTGTTTATGGTCATAAGCTAGACCATGTGGAATCTTCATGTTATGCTATTGTTGGTGAAGTGGATCCCCGTTCCATCACCAATCATGGGTTTTATCGTTGAAGCTTTAATTGCAATGTTAGTGCCAAAAAAATGCAACCATGAGATTTGCAATATTTATGATAAATGTAAGCATCTACAACCATCCTTGCAAAGAGATTAGCAAATAGGACCAAAAGGTGAAGCCTATAGTCCTCATGCACACTTGTGGCGCATCAAACGACTAACTCAAGAGACTTATTGTGCGAGCATCCATTGTGTGGTGTTTCAAGGATGAAGCTCTCATGCTTGTCCATGGAATCCTTTTCTTCGAACTCCAGAGTCGATGTCTCAAAAGACGTCCATGGCTCAAAAGTTTTCCTCCTCACAAAGACTATCGATAAAGATAGTAAGGATTCCTGTTCATCGATTGAGAAGGCAAATTGAGGGTCAAAGAGAAGAGGCTTATGCTTGAAAGAGAGTGATGATGGTTGCTCGAGTAAATCAAGAGTTTCACCTGAGTTGTCTTCTTTTTGGGTGAAAAGCTTTGTATCATCAAAAATAGACTCGGTTGAGGCGGATGAAGAGACAAACATCACTCCTTCGAGCGATCAATGCCTGGAATGTGGCTTTGCCATTGGAATTTTTGAGCAAGAGATAGTGTCGGTGTTTTGTAAACCGGACTAGTAAACTTATATGATTGTCGTGCTGCTTTAGGAAGACGATGGTAGCATCCAATAGACATGAGGATTTATATTGGTTCAGACCAGAGCCCTAGGTTCAGTCTCAGAGATGACCGAGTGTGTGTTCGTCGCTTGAATGCTCTAAAGTTCTTACAATGGGGGGTGTAAGAATGGTGAAAGAGGTGGTAGAACCTATGCTAGACAAGAGGCAGCCCGAAGGGAAGCTCTAGGAGCCCTACTGCTATGGTGAATGAATAGAATGGTAGAGGATCAAGAATGAGACCGTCCCCCCAGATGGGAGCCCTGACTACCCTTATATAGAGTTCGGGGCCAGGGCTTGTTACAAAGAGGAGGTTCCCCTGACCGAAGGGTCGTCCTAGCTAACTTGGCTTGCAAGCTACGCCATCTTCTGGTGTTCATCCAAGCATGGCTATCATCATGGTCTTGTAGCGACGTCGCGGTAGGATCTGACATGGTGCTACTGTGCTGGTCATGGCAGCACTGTAGCCATGGTGATAGTTCGTCAGCTATCCTGTGCAACGTGGCATCCGTCTTGGTCTTCGCCGTTGTCTCCAGGTTTCCTGGGGCGTCGTATCTATAGTAGGTAGCCACCCCGGGTCGTTGTTCGCCTGGTCAGCTTCATGGGGCTCAAGGCCACTACCCCGATCGTTGGGGTCAGGGCACTTCGCTAGCTAGGAAGGTCTCTAGGTCAAGACCCTTGTCATGAATCCCATCCCACAGTAGGTGGAATCGTATGCGTGTCCTATCGGTCCGTATTCGGTCAGTGGGTTTTGTACCCATTGCCACCGCTGTGTGGTGTTGTCTCATCGGTGCAGCGTGGCACAGGGATGGCGTCTGACCGGACTGAGGTGATTGCTATCCCCTCGGTCCTTGTGAGGTCAGTGTGGCGTGCCTACTCTTGTCAAAGCAAGCATACTGAGCCACGCTCGATCTCTTCTCGTCCTGCCCAGGGGTCATGACGTGGAGAGGGGTCACGCGTCTTCCATGTGGCTAAGGCAGGAGAAAGGGTCATGGCCGACCCTGGCCTAGGCATTGGTTTGGCATGCTCATCCTAGCTGGGCCACAGTCATTCGGGCCATTGTTAACTCGATGAGTTATAGGCCGCGTGGCCTACCAACTAATCGGCGCCTTGAGACACCCCGGGGTCATAACCCCGACAATAGCCCTCAAGCGTTTTTGTGATCACGAAATGATCATAAAAGCGCTGATATGCATGCTCGTACGGAACATGGGCTCATGGTCATGGCCCACTCGAGCTTCGTTGCTCGACCCCTTGCGGGCTGACACATTCAATGCAGTGGGTGGCCACTAAGATTTGTCCAATCAAGACGTCATGTCGTCGTGGTACATGACCGTCATGCCTTGTCATGTCAGTGGGCTGCGTACTAGGGTTTGTGATCCAAGCAGGGCCAAGCGTTCTCATCGACGCTATGTCGTTCCTGCCTTTGGGAAGATCTTGATTTTTCCCAACCTCGCATGAGTATCTGATGTTGGCTATGATCCCCACAGTTCGTCACATGGCATGGGGGTTTTTAAGGTCGTTGGGTCCGCCTTCAAACCTATAAATAGGGGCCTTCCTTTCGTTTGGCCATTCTATAGACATTTCAGTGAGTCGCTTTCCCCCAGCCCCTTCGAGAGGCGTGAGTTTGAAGGAAAGAAAAGAGGGAAATTATCAAGGTGAACCGTGTGGTTCTGATCATGCAGCCCCCCGAGGATCGCTCCCCCAACGCCTGGTGTTAGAAGAGAATTTGCGAGTCGGAGGGGACGAGAGAGGTGACCGGACCACTTTCTGGGCCTAGTGGTTCTAGCAGCCTCTAGACCCTCTAGGTTTAGGGTCACTAAAACACTGGTCCCCACAGCCATGATCAACGTTTCTGGAAATTCGGGGGCGCTTTGTCGCTTCCCTCCTATTTCCCGGAGTGGGCCGACGGTGATCTCTGGCCTTGGTGACCCCGACCTCTCTCGCACGCCCTCGTTCAGAGGTTGTCAAGGAGTTCCTCGCCGCCTCTTGCGCCCATGGCGCTTTCCTCCGGATTTTGTTGTAGTGTCACCATGGTGACACTTGGTATTAGCACCCTGCAGGCGGTGCGCCCATTCTTGTATTGGTGGGTGCTAAGTGGGAAGATGCTTTCCCTGAGTTTTGGGCTTTCCTTACTGCGCATCTTTTCCTAAGGTAGCTGAATAAATCGTTGATGCAAGGAACCGTGTCACCGACCCCCCTTTTCGTACGGCCGCGAGGCTTTTTTACGGTCGTACATCGGCTCGTAGGTCATGGACCTTTGTTTCTTCTGCGTGACCGAGCCGCGATCACGCTTCGGGCTTCGCATTGAGCGTCATCCTGGCCTCTTTGCTTTGTCGATCTCTCCCACAGAGGTCATGGACCCCTGATGGTTTGTGAGTCTTTAGAGCAGGCTTAGGTCTGAGACCTGGGACGCAGGGCAGAGTTGGTCGGGGCTTGGCCCCTGACCCCTTTCGGGGTCACGGGGACCCAGCTCCGTTTTTTCCCTGGCGTCCTTGCTGACCCTGAGAGGTCGTGTTGCCTTGTTACAGGCGGGTTTGGTTTCGCCCCATGCGGGGAGAGGCATGTCCACCATAACCACGTGGTCGAAGCGGTGCGCCTCGTCAGGGTCTATGGGTAATCTGAGCGGGACCCGATATCCTCCCCAATCGATGTGGAGTTTAGTTGTGCCTCGCGTGAGACATCCCATAAATCATCGGCTGTCAATCCCGTTGGTCCCCAACCACATCCGCAGCGGCCAGAGGGGAAGATGCCTCCCCCCCAGAGGGGGTCAACCTGGGAGACTTCAAAGCGGATGACTCGAACATAGGGAGAGATGGTCGTGTGGCTCTGCATCACCAATTAGAGCCGCGGGGGCCCATCTCCTCCCTACCCCTATCTCTTTTATAGCCTCGAGCCCTTCTAAGGACCAGCCTGGTAGAGAGTTTCCTAACCACGACGCAGGGTCATGGATGTGGAGGGCCGCTCAGCGTGTGAGCCTAGGGGCTGTTGACCTCCCCTAGCCACGTTGAGTCCTGGCGATGCCCCTTCGCGTATAGTTACGCGTCATAAAATGCAGGTGTGCGAATTTGAAAGATAATGAAGGTGAAAGGTTCGAGGCTTACTCATGATATGTTACCGCGCTGGCATCTACCGCTCAGTCTTTCACCCGGCCGCCTCCCCTGCACTACGAGAAGGTGGTTAGTAAATGAAGGTGAATACGTGTGCGCTTGAGGTATCCTCTGCAACTGGTTACTGTGGCTATAAATCGAGAGAACTGGATCACCTGCTCTTCGGTGTTTGCCATGCTGCTCCTTCCTTCTTGCTTTTGGGTGCTCATAGCTTCCTGTCGGTGTTTGGTGACCGCCAACTCGCCATGGGGTTACCCGAGACGATTGTTCGGGGGACATCGATGACTGCAGAACTCGACGTTGAACGCAGAGACAACGATTTATATTGGTTCAGTCCGCTGAAATAACATCAGCGTCCCTATGTCCTGTCTAGGGTGAATAATATATTGCGCCCTGTGCTTCATGGTTTTGACCGTGAGGTCTGTTCCTATTGTTCTGCTGATCTAGGGAGCCTTACCCTCCTTTATATAGTCCAGGAGGCAAGAGTCCTAGATGGTTACAATGTAGAAGTCCTAGTAGGATTACTTGATAGCAATGTTACTAGGATTACATGGGAGGAATCCTAGTCGGACTAGATCTTTTCTCTTACTTACAGGATACCTCAGGTACTATGTACCGATAAGCCCCTGAGCACTGTATGGTTGATCTTGGAAGCTTCTTCTTGTTTCTCCAGGTCTTGTCGAGTAGAAACAAGCTTCATTCGAGTGCTTTCTTGAGAGTAACCATGTAGCACTTCTTGAAATCTTCGAGTGGTGTGCACTTTTTCAGAAAAGTACACTCACTGAGTGTAGCCCCCGAGCCTCTTGCTGTTTGGAACAAAGAGTTAGAGGGTCTTGTCTTCAATTTCTTGTCAAAAGAATTTTGAAAGCATCCGCTGAGGATATCTTTCCCGTAGCCCCCGAGCCTGTATCTGAGTACTTATAGTCGGCGCTAGGATCTGAAAAGAATATACTCAGGAATGCAGGAATAGTTGAGTTCTTGAAAGCTTGATCTTCCATCCTTGAGTTCGAGCCCCCCGAGCGTAGTCGAAGTGAAACCAAGTAAGCCTAACAATGGCTGGCCGAGTAGATGGATGAGCATATACGTGTACTCCTGTTGTAATAGTGTATACATATGTTTGATGTAGATCCCCAATAGCTTGCTAACTTGTCATCATTTTGGATGAAGTGATGAGTACGTGTAGCATGCATGGCTGTTGATAATTAGCTTTTGCATGTTGCTGTACGTACACACGCCCTCTTGTTGTCCAATCTAGAGATGCCGAAGATTATGTCCAGTTGTCCTCAATATGTTGTGAGTTTTGAGATTTGAAACATTCTGCCATGGCTGGAATCGTCGTGTCGTTCTTTGCCGAGTTGCTTTGTGCATGCATTGTAGCCTTGTAGGTGCAAATCGACTGCTTGCATGTCTCCACGGCTGGTTCATGCTCTTCGATTTGCTTGTTTGTAAGTAACGAAGCACACATAAACATGTACGTGCATGCTAGCGGTTTCCCGTCTTGCTTGCCACGACTGAATAGCCTGCTTGTGGCTCGCTTGCGTCTCGGCTTGAAGCAGTCAGTTGACATCTGTGAATCCAAGCCCCCGAGCATTATCTTAGAGGCCAAGTGGATAAATGTAATAGCAGATCTTTGTCTCCATGTTACATGTTGGCTATAGCTGATGTGCGGAGCGCCGATCATCGTGTTCATGTGATCGTCCACGTCCTAATTGACTTAAGATGAGTCAAATTTTAACGATCGCGTCCTGATTGACTTAGGACGAGTCAAATTTTGATGACCGCATCCTAATTGACTTAGGACAAGTTGAATTTTGGTGACCGCGTCCTGATTGACTTAGGACGAGTCAAATTTTGGTGACCGCGTCCTGATTGACTTAGGACGAGTCAAATTTTGGTGACCGCGTCCTGATTGACTTAGGACGAGTTAAATTTTGGCGACCGCGTCCTGATTGACTTAGGACGAGTCAAGATTTAGAGACCACGTCCCTGACTCAGGATGAGTCGAATTTTGGCGACCGCGTCCTGATTGACTTGGAACGAGTCAAAATTTAGGGATCGCGTCCAGATTGACTTAGGACGGGTCAGAATTTAGGGACCGCGTCCTGATTGACTTAGGACGAGACGAAATTTAAGGACCACATCCTGATTGACTTGGGATGAGTCTAATTTTGGTGACTACATCCTAATTGACTTAGGACGAGTCAAATTTTGGTGACTGCGTCCTCATTCACTTAGGATGAGTCTATCCGAGTAGTCGCGTAGTCTAAGTAGGACTATGGAATAACCGACCTTGAGTGCATCGAGCACTCGTATACATAAGGTGATCGTACGACTGTCTTCCTTAAGGTTCACGCGCCAGAAGAGCAAATCGACCGCTTTCTTCCGAGGTAATCTATTACGGGCTTGGCATACATTTAGCATAAAAAGCTAAGTGCCGTACTATACGACAGAATAGGACTATGTCGCAGGATGTGAGCCATCTGATAAACATAAACGACATATCCGATTTTCATAGAGATACGTACCAGCATGGTTAGCTGATGATTCTTTGAACAGTCGACTTTTGTAAGTCGGAGATGTGTTCCAGCGTGAATAGCCCGTGAATCTCGTGAGATGCGAGTGTCACGGCGAGTACTATCCGGGTGTCACCGGGTGACGAGTGCCTTAGCAGATGCTGTCTGGGTGCCACCGTGTAGTGGTGTTGCCAAAGTCTGCGCGGCTCTATTTTTGGTACGTACCCAGACAGAGTTGACTTCGTGTAAGAGCCCCGGGATGTTAGCCTGACCTTCGTGGCCAAGTAGTCGAACACCACGGCCAACTAGTCAAAAACTTCAAGCGAGTACCTAGAAGCTGTTATTGAGTACCCGAAATCCGTCGTCGACTACCTGGAAGCCAAGGTCGAGCACCCGAAAGTCATCATCGAGTACCCGGAAGCCATCGTTGAGTACCCGGAAGCCATCGTGATACGCCTTCTTTTGCTTGCTTCTCGGCTAGTTGGCTTGATGTAGTCGGACGAGGTTGAGTCATCCGACTGGTACGTCGAGCGCTCGGAACCCGTCGTCGACTGGCGCGTCGGGTCTGAGTAGTCGGAGTAGTTCATCGAGCGTCATAGTCGATGTAGTCACAGAGTAGTTGTCGTGGTTGTTGCTGACGGTGTGCAGACTGTGCACCCTTCTAGCTTGACGTGAGCCTTCTCGTTGACTTTTTGTTTAGGCAATCACGGACGTGTAGAAGGGGCTTGCACCCATGGAGTCCGAGTAGGCCATGGTGGTTACCCTATGCGCCGTCTTGCATGCCTCAGGCATACGCACATGCAGGCCTAATTCGCATGTTAGCTTGCATGGCTTTTGGTCTTGCGTGCTTGTTGCGATGCAAGCGTCAAGTCATATGCATGCAAGCTCAGAATATCAGGAATATCCATAGTTGTCTCGTATACAAACTCTTTGTTGCTTGCTTGTTGAGGCATTTAGACAGCGACGAAATCAATTTCATCCGCAGAGCCCGTCTTGGACCCGAAGTAGATGCGTGCTGCCTTAACGCAGTATTCACCGAGTCAGCTAAGCTTATGGCGAGATGAAGAAGTCTGACGCATGCGACAGCTTATCCAATTCGAGCGCATATGCCTTGGTGTCAGCGCGTAGCCGCGTACGTCGTCCTTGGCTGTGTTCGACGCTTGGATTTTCCTCGAAAGCTCGATTAGCCAACTCTGGACACCGTCCAAAACGTCAAGTCCCATCCCGAGTTGGATAACGGCGCTACAGGATCCCGTCGAGTTGCCTTGGTGCCCTGAGTTCAACTCGGAGGTGGGAACCTTGAGCCCGATCCAATCACGAGAACACAAGTTGTTGTGGATCATCTTGAGATCAGATATTGCCGCGAGTACGAACGATGTTAATGATGACCGTAAGCACGGTGAGTTGTCGATCAGGACCGACGAGAGCCGCGGTGAGTTGTCGATGAGGGCTGACGAGAGCTGCGGCAAATCTTGATTTTGAGGTCGATCGAGCTCTCAAATGCAATAGCGCTGAAAGCCCCTACCTGGCGTGCCAGCTGTCGGTGTTTGGTGATCGGCAACTCGCCACGGGGTTACCCGGAACGATCGGGGGGCATCGACGACTGCAGAACTCGATGATGAACGCAGAGACAACAATTTATATTGGTTCGGTCCGCCGGAATAACGTCGGCGTCCCTACGTTTAGTCTGAGGTGAATAATATATTACGCCTTGCGCTTTAGGGTTTAGACCGTGAGGCCTATTGTTCTGCCGATCTAGGGAGCCTTGCCCTCCTTTATATAGTTCAGGGGACAAGAGTCCTAGTCGGTTACAATGTAGAAGTCCTAGTAGGATTGCATGATAGCAATGTTACCAGAATTACATGGGAGAAATCCTAGTCGGACTAGATCTCTCCCTTACTTACGGGGTACCCCCGGTACTATGTACCGACACTTCCCTTCCTCTCCGAGTCGATGGATCGCGACAGGCATCCGCGGGAGGGGTTGCCGGAGGCTGGTGATCCACACTGCATCTCCGAGGTCTGCTGCGTGAACAGGGGTAAGTGTTTAAGCAATGTTTTGAATTTTGGTATCAACCTGAGTTGACCGCGAGTGCTCCTCAGGGCCGTCTCTCATGCCGCGTCGGGAATGGTCATTGGTGCTGCTGGCGTCGCTCTGTCTGGGGCCCTGCCGGGGGTGGGGTTTAGCACGTTTTTGTCGTCTTAGGGCGGTTGCCGAGAGTTTAGTCGCCTCATCCACGAGGCGGACGAGGCTCACCGGCAGTTTTCCGCGGCCGCCCACGAGGCGAGGCAGCTGGAGCTCGACCTTGACGCCGCTAAGGTCGCTTTCGCCGCCTCGGAGGGTGAGTTTGCCACCGCACAGGCGGCGATCACCGTTGTTCAGACCCACATCGTAGGTAAGGATCTCCTTCGTCTCAATGCTCGGATGGATGTCTGTAGCCGCTTATCTTCGTGTTGTCTTGTTGCCAGCATTGGAGGGACAGCTAGAGGTTTCTCGCCACGAGGAGGAGGCGGCTCACCTCTGGGGGTCCATCGTAGTGGAGGATCGTGAACGGGCGGCGTGAAAGTCCTATGTTTGGTGTTGGTAATTAGTGACAATGCCTAAGTACTAATCCTATGCCTAAGTTGTATGTAGCATATGAGGATTAGTACATTCCAAGGTTGGTGGCAAGATGGACATGGTGATCATGATGGCCACACTTGGATTTGGACGCAACCCTACGTGATCAAGGCAAAGGTATATGCTTAAGGGTTGTGTTTTAGTAACCAAGACACCTAGTGGGTGTGGTTACATTATAGGATAGATAGCCGTACTATAAAGAGGGGAATGACGCGGCTATTTAACTCCTAAGTGCCTCTAGGTGTGCATTTCATGATCATATGCATTTGGATAGAACTAATAACGCCTCTAAAAATGATTGTGAAAATGCTAACACACTCGCACATGACGGGATCACTTGGTGGTGTTAGCACATTTGCAATGGTGTTGGAGTTTGAGCGGTAGAGAGGGTTTGGGGTCCTCTCTCCCTCCCGCCGAGCTTGCGAGGCGGGATTCAGGCGTTTTCGAGGAAATAAAATGCCTATTTTCCACTACGCCGGAAGTCGGAAAAGAAACGGAGGCGAACGGAGGTCACAGAGGTGACCGGACGCTGCGCCGGACGCGGTCACGGTGTGACCGGACGCGTCCGGTCAGTACAGCGCAGCAGTCAGGCGCGCGGGCTAGGGTTTGCAACCGGCGCGTCCGGTCACTCGCGGGACCGGCGCGTCCGGTCAGGCGCCCTGAGGGAACTGCAGTTCGCAAGGTCGATCGGACGCGGTGCGTGTCCGGTCACACGTGACCGGACGCGTCCGGTCGATCAGGGAGCTTACTGGACTCTAACCGGACGCGGGCACTGTGGCGTTCGGTCAGTTCTACAGCGCGTCTGGTCGCTGTTTCGTTGTGCGCTGCTCTGGCTTGACCAGCGCGTCCGGTCCGATACGGGACCAGCGCGTCCGGTCGAGCCCAGCGCGTTCGGTCTGCGCGACCAGCGCGTCCGGTCGGTGCTTCGCGAAAATAGCCGTTGTGTGATCGGCGCGTCCGGTCCACGCGACCAGTGCGTCCGGTCAGCGCGACTGCGGCTGTTTAAGTTCCTAACGGCTATATTCGAAGGGGTACGTCTATAAATACTCGTTGGCCGGCTCAAGGCTCTCTCTCTTGGATTTTTGACATACTTGTGAGCACTTTGAGCTAAGCAACTCCCCTCCCACTCATCTCTCTTGCTTCTTTGCATATTCGAAGTGAGATTGAGTGATCCAAGTGCATTTGCATTGTGAGATAGCATCTAGTTGGCACTTGGTGGTTGATTTGCTGTGGGATTCTTGTTTCTCTTGGTGGTTGCCGCCACCTAGACGGCTTGGAGCAGCTTGGAGGCGTTGGCAAGAGTTGGTGATTGTTCTTGGCCACCTCCGGTGATTGTGAGGGGTTTGTGCCTACCTCGGCGAAACGCCAAAGGCAACATTAGTAAATTGCTCGTGTCATTGCAACCTTTTGCCATTTGGTAGGTTCTTGTGGCGCCTTTTGAGAGGCTCGGTGTGAGACCGATTAGCCACCGAACCACGTGGTGAAGAGGGACACAACGGGGACTAGCGTGCCGGCAAGCACGTGAACCTCGGGATAAATCTTCGTGTCATCACTTTCATATTGTGATTGATTGATCCCGGTGTTCGGTTGTCTTGGTATTCATTGTTGATCATATTGGTTGGCTCAATACTTCACCCCTCGGTGAAACTCTCCTAACTCAACTCCGCATTACTTTCTTAGTTATCTTTACTAGCTAGTTAGCTTTGCTAGAGTAGCTCTTTTGTGTAGCTTGCTAGTTGTAGTTGTAGTTACCTTCTCGGTTTGACTTGTGCAGTTGAGTGCCATTATACTAGAATTGTGAATTGGATAGGTGGCTTGCAAACACCCCGTAGGCTAAGCAAAACTCGCATCTCGCTATTTGTTGTATTGATAAACTTGTTTAGCTTGTCTTTGTAGAAATTTTTAAAAGGCTATTCACCCCCCTCTAGCCATCAAGACCTTTCACGGCGTATTAGAGCCGTGGTCACCGTTTGCAAGGCTTAACAACCTCGGTGCAAGATGGCTCAAGTTATGTTCAATCATGTTAATGGCAAGCCTCCATTCTTTGATGGCGTCTCTTCCTTTGATCATTGGAAAATGAAGATGAAGCAATATCTAGGCAATATACATGAGAATGTTTAGGATGTGACCAAAGAAGGATACATCATTCTTGATAAGGAAAATCTCACTCCAAATGACCGCATCAATAAACAATGCAACATGGCGGCACTTGACACAATCTACCGTGCCATTGATGACAAAGTATTTGAGCAAATCAAAGATCTTGAAAAGGCAAATGAGCTTTGGATAAGGCTTGAAGAAACATATGAAGGCACTTCAATGGTAAAAAGTGCCAAGCTATATATACTCAAGGACAAGTTCTCCACTTTTAAGATGAAGGATGATGAATCTATCCCGGAGATGTTCTATAGGCTCCAAGTCATTGTCAATGATCTCAAGGGGCTTGGAGAGAAGGTTGAGGACAAGGACTTCTCACACAAGTTCTTGATGTGCTTACCCAAGAAGTTTGCCACCTTGAGAAGAATGATCTTTAGAGAGGGATTGGACAAGGTCAAACCAACCGATGTGCTTGGAGATATAATGACCGATGCTCAATACAATGATGATGAAGATGAGGTAGAAGAGAAGAAGGAGAC
The DNA here is from genome assembly GCA_038087645.1 of Saccharum hybrid cultivar R570. Classification (NCBI taxonomy): domain Eukaryota; kingdom Viridiplantae; phylum Streptophyta; class Magnoliopsida; order Poales; family Poaceae; genus Saccharum; species Saccharum hybrid cultivar. The sequence goes on along the minus strand of JAQSUU010000106.1, from coordinate 20,901,200 downwards.
CAAGGTCAAGCAAGAGAAGCCCATTGCATTCAAGGCTTCATCTTCTAAGGGCAAGAGCAAGGTGGAGAGCGATGATGATGATCCATTCGATGATGAGACCATGGCCCTCCTAGTGCACAAGATGGGAAGGTTCATGAAGAAGAAAGGATATGGTGCAAGAAAGAGAAGGGACTTCATGAAGGCAAAGGAGGTGCTTTGCTACAATTGCAATAGCCCCGATCATGTAGTGGCAAAGTACCCCTATGAAGACAAAAGATATCATGATGGGGAGTTGAAGTTGAAGAAGAACAAGAAGGACAAGAAGGAGAAGAAAGAGAAGAAGAGCTTCACTATCAACAAGAAGAAGAAGGGTGGTGGTTATGTGGTCACTTGGGATAGTGACAACTCCGATAGTGATGATGATGATAGCTCTAGTGATGATGAGAGGACCACTCGGCGAGCCATTGCAAGCATCGCCCTCTCCAACAAGCCATCCATCTTTGACACTACATCGACATGCCTTATGGCCAAGCCTACCAAGGTAAAATATGATGATAGTGATGATGATTCTTGTGCTAGTGATGGTTGTAGGAGTGATGATGAGGAGGATGAGGACTACTCCAAGGATGATCTATTGGGCATAATAGATCAAATGAGCAAGGGCTACAAGAGGACAACCAAGAAGTGCAAAATCTTGGAGCAAGAGCTCATTGCCAAGAGCAATGAAAATGATGCCTTGATGGAGGAGCTTGTTGCTCTCAAAAAGAGTAAGGAGTGCAAAGGAATTGAACAAGAGCTCAAAGATCTTAGGAAATCCTTTGATGAGCTAGAGGCCTCTCGTGAGTGTCTAAAGGAAGACCACGAGGACCTTGAAGTTGCTCACACTAGGCTTAAGGAAGCCCACTCCTCTCTACTTGAGCTCATCAAGGAGAAGGACTTCAAGTTGGAGAAGCTCATGAAGGAAGCTAAGGAGGAGCAAGTGATTGTCACTTGTGATATTGGACTAACATGTGATATTATTGATGATTCTTTATTTGTTGGTCCTACTAATGCTTCATGTAGCTCATCATCATCCACTACAACCAACTCTACCTCTACTACTAGTGATGCATCGCTTGTGGTTGAGAATGAGACTCTCAAGAGAGAGGTGGATGATCTCACCCGCGCATTAGGCAATGCCTATGGTGGGGATGCCCGCTTGCTAAAATGCTTGGGTAGCCAAAGGTTCTCTCTTAACAAAGAGGGTTTGGGCTATACTCCCAAGAAGGGCAAGACGGCCTTTGCTACTCCAAAGTCTTGCTTTGTGAAGAGCAATGGTCGTTATTGCAATAGATGCAAGCAAGTTGGGCATTTAGAGATTAATTGTAATAAAATGAACAAGAACAACAACAAGTTTCATGCTAAAATGGATTACATTCATTTTGATTCTTGTTATGTGCTTACCAAGGGTGAGAAAGGTGTGCATGCTAGGTTTGTTGGTACACCAATTGTGGGTCCAAAGAAGAAGGCCATTTGGGTACCAAAGAGCTTAGTTACTAACCTCCAAGGACCCAAACAAGTATGGGTACCTAAGAAACATTAATTTATTTTGTAGGTAAATTACAAGGCCGGAGGAAGGCATTGGGTGCTTGATAGTGGGTGCTCTCAACATATGACCGGTGATTCAAGAATGTTCAACTCTCTCAAATCAAATGATAGTGGCATTGATAGTATCACATTTGGTGACAATAGCAAGGGTGATATGAAGGCTCTTGGAAGGATTGCAATCTCAAATGATCATAGCATTTCCAATGTGCTCCTAGTTGAAAAGTTAAACTTTAATCTTCTCTCGGTTGCTCAATTGTGTGATCTAGGTTTCAAGTGCATATTTGGTGTTGATGATGTGGAGATAGTTAGTATTGATGGCTCCAATTTGATCTTCAAGGGTTTTAGATATGAGAATCTATATTTGGTTGATTTCGATGCTAGTGACACTCAACTTTCAACATGCTTGCTCACCAAATCAAGTATGGGTTGGTTATGGCATAGAAGACTTGGTCATGTTGGCATGAAGCAATTGAACAAGTTAGTGAAGCATGACTTAGTTAGAGGCTTGAAGGATGTCACATTTGAGAAGGATAAGCTATGTAGTGCATGTCAAGCCAGAAAGCAAGTGGGCAACACTCATCCATTGAAAAGCATTATGAGTACTTCCAAGGCATTTGAGTTGTTGCACATGGATCTATTTGGGCCAACTACATACACAAGCATTGGTGGCAACAAGTATGGCTTTGTGATTGTGGATGACTTCACTAGATACATATGGGTATTCTTTCTTGTGGACAAGAGTGATGTATTTGACATATTCAAGAAGTTCATCAAGAGGGTACAAAATGAGTTTGAGACCACAATCAAGAAAGTGAGAAGTGACAATGGAAGTGAGTTTAGAAACACAAGAGTTGATGAGCTATGTGAGGAGCTTGGAATCAAGCATCAATTCTCGGCCAAGTATACACCTCAATCCAATGGCCTAGTTGAGAGGAAGAATAGAACTTTGATTGATACGGCAAGATCAATGTTAAATGAGTATAATGTGAGTCATTCATTTTGGGCCGAAGCAATCAACACGGCTTGCTTCTATAGCAACCGCCTCTATTGCCACAAGTTTCTAGAGAAGACACCATATGAGATCTTAAATGGAAGAAAGCCCAACATTGCATACTTTCGGGTATTTGGTTGCAAATGCTACATCTTAAAGAAGGGCACTAGATTGAGCAAGTTTGAGAAGAAATGTGATGAAGGATTCTTACTTGGTTACTCCACTACTAGCAAAGCTTATAGAGTTTGGAATTTGGCTAGTGGTTTACTTGAGGAAGTTCATGATGTTGAGTTTGATGAAACAAATGGCTCTCAAGATGAAGAAAATAACTTGGATGATGTGAGAGGAACTCAATTGACTAATGCTATGAAAGAAATGGATATTGGTGATATTAGGCCAAAGCAAGTGATTGATGTGGATGACAACAAAGATCAAGTGCTCCAAAGTCCAATTACACAAGCTAGTGGGTCTCTAATGCAAAATCAAGTTAGTACATCATCTCAAGTGCAACAAGATCAACAAGTGGCTAGTTCATCATCTCCAACTTATGATTAACATCAACATCCAAGCAATCAAGTCCAAGTGCTTCAACCAACTAACATTGCAAGAGACCATCCATTGGATTCCATCATTGGTGACATACAAAGGGGAGTTCAAACTAGATCAAGATTGGCATCATTTTGTGCTCACTCTTCTTTTGTGTCAATGGAAGAACCCAAGGACATTGATAAAGCATTGAGAGATCCGGATTGGGTAAATGCAATGCATGAAGAGCTCAACAACTTCAAGAGAAATGAAGTATGGGAACTAGTTGAGAGGCCTAAAGATCACAATGTCATTGGAACAAGATGGGTCTTTCGCAACAAGCAAGATCAAGATGGAATAGTAGTAAGAAACAAAGCAAGACTAGTGGCTCAAGGTTACACACAAATAGAGGGTCTTGACTTTAGTGAAACTTATGCCCCGGTTGCAAGATTGGAAGCAATTAGGATCTTACTTGCCTATGCTTGTGCTCACAATATCAAGCTATATCAAATGGATGTGAAGAGTGCATTTCTCAATGGGTACATTCAAGAAGAGGTGTATGTGGAGCAACCTCCCGGTTTTGAAGATGACAAGAAACCCAACCATGTGTACAAGTTAAGGAAAGCTTTGTATGGATTGAAGCAAGCACCAAGAGCATGGTATGAAAGATTGAGGGACTTCTTGCTATCCAAAGGATTTGTCATGGGCAAAGTGGATACTACTCTATTCACCAAGAAGATTGGGAAAGACTTGTTTGTGTTGCAAATATATGTTGATGATATCATCTTCGGTTCAACCAATCAAGATTATTGTGATGAGTTTGGAAAAATAATGGTAAAGGAATTTGAAATATCAATGATTGGTGAACTTAGTTTCTTTCTTGGACTTCAAATCAAACAAATGAAGGAAGGAACATTTGTGAGTCAAACCAAGTACATCAAAGATATGCTCAAGAAGTTTGGCATGGAAGATGCAAAGGGCATTACAACCCCAATGGGCACTAGTGAAAGTTTAGATAGTGACAAGAGTGGCAACATGGTGGATCAAAAGCTTTATAGATCAATGATTGGTAGCCTACTCTATGTGACGGCATCAAGACCCGATGTGATGTTTAGTGTATGCATGTGTGCAAGATTTCAAGCCTCACCAAGAGAAAGTCATTTGAAGGCAACAAAGAGAATATTGAGGTATTTGAAGCATACACAAGATGTTGGATTGTGGTATCCCAAGGGTGCAAGCTTTGAGCTAGTTGGATATTCAGATTCCGACTATGCCGGTGACAAAGTTGAGAGAAAGAGCACCTCCGGGACTTGTCAATTGTTGGGAAGATCACTTGTGTCATGGTCATCCAAGAAGTAAAATAGTATTGCACTATCTACCGCCGAAGCTGAATACATCGCCGCGGGTAGTTGTTGTGCACAAATCTTGTGGATGAAGGCAACATTGAAGGATTTTGGAATCAATTTCAAGAATGTGCCATTGCTATGTGACAATGAAAGTGCCATGAAGCTAACCAACAATCCGGTTCAACATCAAAGAACAAAGCATATTGATGTTCGTCATCATTTCATTAGAGATCATCAACAAAAGGGTGACATTGCTATTGAGAGTGTGGGCACCGAAGATCAACTAGCCGATCTATTCACAAGCCACTTGATGAGAAGAGATTTCACAAGCTAAAGAATGAGTTGAACATACTTGACTTCTCCAACATGAGTTGATGCACCCCAATGTTATGACATGCCTCTCCTTCGAGCCCCAAGGTACAATTGGTTGACATGTCATGCATTCTATGTTAAGGACTTGTTTAGTGCATCTAGTCATAATTTACATGTTCTAGGCTCATTCATGAAAATCAAATGTTTTTAAAGTTTTTATGGTGCCACTATTGTTTCCATGTCTTGTATGATCTAGTGGTAGCATAAAACTTGTTTAAGTAGCTTGTGATCCTAAGTGTTTAATCTAGAAAACTTGTCTAAATATTTGCTTCAACATGGTGCATGATAACCCTTCTAGTAAGGTGTGAAGAAGCTTGCCCTTGGATCAAACCGAAGCATCTTATTTATGCAAGCAATCTAGGTTGAATCACAAACTTGATCCTCACCCCATACTTCAACATGATATTCTATCTAAAATTGGTCCCTTGTGGTCATTGGTGCCAAAGGGGGAGAAAATGTTGTTCACAAAGATAGATTCTAAAGGGGGAGAAAATCTAATGGGAGAATTGATAAAAGAAGGGGATCAACTAAAATTTTGAGCACACAAGTAGGGGGAGCAAGCTCTTAAACATGAATGTTGCATTTTCATGTGCACTTCATATGTATGATACATAGTTATGCATTTCTTTTTCTCCGATACATTGCTTGTGTGGTGACTTGCTAGTATAATTTGAATGATGTATTGAGGTACTAGCATGAATAGGAAGTAGTTAGATTTTTCTTGCTTCATGTTTTCCAAAGTGGTACTAGAGCCTTGCTTATAATGTTGATCTCACGAGGTTTCTAGTTATGTTTGTGCTTTTCCAAGTGGTTCTAACTACACAAGGTGCTAAGATGGTGTTTATCGCTACTCCGATGGTATCACGCTTCAAAGGTCTATAATCTAAAACACTTAGCACCTATTGATAGTCAAAGCTCCTATTTTTTTCCTATCTAAGCGTGTATGCTTCCTAAATCCAAACATATAGCATACATGTAGGGGGAGCCATTGCTATCAATTTGAATTCATGATCACATGTCCATAATTCTTACACATGGTAATATACTTGGACAATGTGACATGGGTTCAATCAAAATTTCATCATAATATCTTTGTGAAAGGGTTGTCACCAATTACCAACAAGGGGGAGATTGAAAGTCCTATGTTTGGTGTTGGTAATTAGTGACAATGCCTAAGTACTAATCCTATGCCTAAGTTGTATGTAGCATATGAGGATTAGTACATTCCAAGGTTGGTGGCAAGATGGACATGGTGATCATGATGGCCACACTTGGATTTGGACGCAACCCTATGTGATCAAGGCAAAGGTATATGCTTAAGGGTTATGTTTTAGTAACCAAGACACCTAGTGGGTGTGGTTACATTATAGGATAGATAGCCGTACTATAAAGAGGGGAATGACGCGGCTATTTAACTCCTAAGTGCCTCTAGGTGTGCATTTCATGATCATATGCATTTGGATAGAACTAATAACGTCTCTAAAAATGATTGTGAAAATGCTAACACACTCGCACATGACGGGATCACTTGGTGGTGTTAGCACATTTGCGATGGCGTTGGAGTTTGAGCGGTAGAGAGGGTTTGGGGTCCTCTCTCCCTCCCGCAGAGCTTGCGAGGCGGGATTCAAGCGTTTTCGAGGAAATGAAATGCCTATTTTCCACTACGCCGGCAGTCAGAAAAGAAACGGAGGCGAACGGAGGTCACAGAGGTGACCGGACGCTGCACCGGACGCGGTCACGGTGTGACCGGACGCGTCCGGTCAGTACAGCACAGCAGTCAGGCGCGCGGGCTAGGGTTTCCAACCGGCGCGTCCGGTCACTCACGGGACCGGCGCGTCCGGTCAGGCGCCCTGAGGGAACTGCAGTTCACACGTGACCGGACGCGTCCGGTCGATCAGGGAGCTTACTGGACTCCAACCGGACGCGGGCACTGTGGCGTCCGGTCAGTTCTACAGCGCGTCCGGTCGCTGTTTCGTTGTGCGCTGCTCTGGCTTGACCAGCGCGTCCGGTCCAGTACGGGACCAGCGCGTCCGGTCGAGCCCAGCGCGTCCGGTCTGCGCGACCAGCGCGTCCGGTCGGTGCTTCGCGAAAATAGCCGTTGTGTGATCGGCGCGTCCGGTCCACGCGACCAGCGCGTCCGGTCAGCGCGACTGCGGCTGTTTAAGTTCCTAACGGCTATATTCAAAGAGGTACGTCTATAAATACTCGTTGGCCGGCTCAAGGCTCTCTCTCTTGGATTTTTGACATACTTGTGAGCACTTTGAGCTAAGCAACTCCCCTCCCACTCATCTCTCTTGCTTCTTTGCATATTCGAAGTGAGATTGAGTGATCCAAGTGCATTTGCATTGTGAGATAGCATCTAGTTGGCACTTGGTGGTTGATTTGCTGTGGGATTCTTGTTTCTCTTGGTGGTTGCCGCCACCTAGACGGCTTGGAGCAGCTTGGAGGCGTTGGCAAGAGTTGGTGATTGTTCTTGGTCACCTCCGGTGATTGTGAGGGGTTTGTGCCTACCTCGGCGAAGCGCCAAAGGCAACATTAGTAAATTGCTCGTGTCATTGCAACCTTTTGCCATTTGGTAGGTTCTTGTGGCGCCTTTTGAGAGGCTCGGTGTGAGACCGATTAGCCACCGAACCACGTGGTGAAGAGGGACACAACGGGGACTAGCGTGCCGGCAAGCACGTGAACCTCGGGATAAATCTTCGTGTCATCACTTTCATATTGTGATTGATTGATCCCGGTGTTCGGTTGTCTTGGTATTCATTGTTGATCATATTGGTTGGCTCAATACTTCACCCCTCGGTGAAACTCTCCTAACTCAACTCCGCATTACTTTCTTAGTTATCTTTACTAGCTAGTTAGCTTTGCTAGAGTAGCTCTTTTGTGTAGCTTGCTAGTTGTAGTTGTAGTTACCTTCTCGGTTTGACTTGTGCGGTTGAGTGCCATTATACTAGAATTGTGAATTGGATAGGTGGCTTGCAAACACCCCGTAGGCTAAGCAAAACTCGCATCTCGCTATTTGTTGTATTGATAAACTTGTTTAGCTTGTCTTTGTAGAAATTTTTAAAAGGCTATTCACCCCCCTCTAGCCATCAAGACCTTTCACGGCGGTGGCAGGAGTTCGACAAGGGGCTGGCGTCGCCCTTGCAGCCATGCAGCTGCGGACTGGGGTGAACCTCCATCGGGTGGTGCCTGGGTTCCGAAGCGCGTCCGGCCGGAAGAGCAGGCTGAGCTGATCGATGATTTCGCCACTGCCGCGGACGCTATTGTTGCTGTCGTGGATGTGGAGGGGATCATCCGCGGCAATGGCTAAGTGCCCTAAGGTGTGCCCGTTGTTCTTTGAAGAATTTTTAAGTAAATATGTTTCTTTAATTCGTGTCCCAGACTTCGATTCTTCCGTATGCTACCGTCTATTCGCGACCACCGTTGGTCTGGTCACTCGAATGTCGTGGCCACGCAGCCCTGCCCAAGGATCGACCCATGGGGTTTTGTTCAGCACGACCCCGTTTTTGTGACCTAAATGTTGGTAAGATAGGTTTGGCAGCATCGCGCCCTTCTTCGTTTTCCTTCGGGTTGTGTAGGCGTCTTGTTTTCCTCGCTCCCGTGCGGTGCATAGCATTGCCCTGGTCTGATTCCGGTAGTTCAGCTTCGTGTAGTCCTCTGTCATGCGTGACCTGGTGATGTATTGTGGTGTATGTGCTAAGGCAGCGTCGTCCTCGGTGTTGCCCTAGGTCGCGCATTGGCGACGTTGTGAGGCAACACCTCTGCTGTGAGTGGTGTCACCGCTTGTGGAGCGAGAACGTAGTGCCAACCATACGATGTCGGTTCCGAGCCTCTGGTATGTGATGACCCTTGTGTAAGGGTCCTGAGTTCTGTGTGTGTCCCTTCTGTAAAGAACTTGCTTGGGTTTTATGTGACTGATGTGCGAGTGGCGTATTCGCTTGTCATTCTGCCGTTCTTTCACTTATTTTCTGCTCGAATTGGAATGTGCTTCATCCCCCTCGATCTATGCCCACGAATGCGTATCTTAACCTGGGGGCTGGCCCGTGGGGCTAAAATGTGCACGATCCGTTGGAACGACAGAACGGCGAAGGATGATGGCAGATCCGGTACGATGCGGGAAGAAAGCGAGGAAACGACATGAGTCTGTCTTCCTTTCACTCCCCTGGTCCTAAGCGAACGAGTCTCCCATTTTCTCTTAGGCTCGTACGCATATTCCTAGCCTCGCCTAGGAGCTGGTCCGTTGGGTCGATCGAGGCAACCCGAGCAAGAGGTCAGGTCAACAGCTCGTCGCAGCGCGAGGAGCAACCAGAAGACGTTCGGGAAAGAATCGCTGGGACGGTGGCAAGCAGTGCTATGTCGTGGGCATGCATATGCGCCCTCGTGTGGGCCTCTGCGAGTGACTCGTGTCCGGCTACTGGCGCAAGCCAGATCAGGTCACCTAGGGATCTGAGCGGCTCTAGGACGGGGTGCTCAAGCACATTGTTCCGTGGCTCGCTCCATAGGTTAGTCGCGGTTTCTAGAGCTGTGGGCAAGCCTACATGTGTATGTTGACGTGTTTGGGCAGAGAGGTTAAGGTCAAAGTGGATGTAACTGATCGATGTACTGTAAGCTATCGTGGGACGGATTGTCGTTGCTTGGGGAGCAGCGAGCCCCCGAGCGCCTGCTAGCGATGGAGTTGTTGCAGTCCTTGCGCCGCGAGCTGATGGGGACGCTTCTTCGCCGCTTGGGGCGGTCGTAGCTAGCGTGGATCGGCCTCTCGGGCTGCCTTGGGCCGGTCCTTGCCGACTCGATGCCCTCGAGGAGCCTGTGCGCCCCCGAGGGTGGCTTCTTTGCTCTCGACATGCGGTGATTCTTGGTAGGGAGAGCTCGCGCATTTTGGCACTTGAGCCTTCTTGGCGCGATGGCGTCATTGTCGTCGCGCCTCCGCTTTTGGATGTAGTTGCCGCTTTTGGCGAAGAACTACCGGGACGTGTCACTGCGGGAGCTGGTCCTGAGCGCGATTTGGTTTGATCCGCTCGCTGCGGCGCGCGGTGCGCTCGGGAAGCCTACTTCCTCGGACGCACGTGTGTCCGGGGGATGGCTGACAGTTCACCGAAGTCTATCGCGTAGCTTGCTCGTTGTGCAGGGTTGGATCCTGGTTCCGGGTTCGATCCTGCGCGGTGCGGTGCCGTCTAGCGGCTAGATTACCAACGTCGATGCCGCGTGGCGGCCGGTAGCCTCGCTGTTCGTGTGCGCCCTGAGTCATTGCGCTCCGCTATCGGAGGTGCTGTTTGGGGCGCGTTTCTACCGTTAGGTCCAGTTCTGCTACACGGCGAGCCTGGACCGGGTAAGAGCTAGTGACGGGCGTTGCCCCGTCGGTTCGGGTGATCTCGTAGTTCCCGGCAGGGATGTGGCCACTGCGGGCCATTCCCCGGGCGAGGTCGCCACAAGCCGCGGCCATATGGCTTTCTGGGTAGAAGGCCTGGCCGTGGCTGGTGATGAGAGAGGGGTCGCGGCTATCTGGTCGCTTCATGGGGCTAAGGGCCACGACCCCGATCGTTGGGGTCGGGGTACTCCGTCAGTTAGGGAGGTCTCTAGGTCGAGACCCTTGTCATGGATCCCATCCCGTAGTGGGTGGGATCGTACGCGCGTCCTGTCAGTCCGTATCTAGACGGTGGGTGTTGTACCTGTTGCCGCCGTCGTGCAGTATCATCTTGTTCGTGTGATATGGCACTGGGTTAGCATCTAACTGGGCCGAGGTGACCGCTGTCACATCGGTCCTTGCGGGATCAACGCGGCGTGTTTGCCTTCGTTAGAACAGGCATGTCGCGCGGGGCTCGACCTCTCCCTGTCTCCCCCAGGGGTCGTGACGGGGAAGAGGTCGCGTATTTGAGCACACGCGGCTAACGTTGGAGGAAGGGATTGTGATCGCCTCTGGCCTTAGCGCCTGGCTTGCTCTGCTCTGCTTTTGCTGGGCCTCGGTCGTTCCGACCTTTGCTAGCTGCTGTATTACGGACCATGCGGCCCGCTAACATTTCGGTACCCCGAGACATCCGGGGTTTTGACCCCACCTCTGCTTTGTGTTGGCCGCCGCTGAAGCCTCCCGGAAGCCAAGCTGTCCTCTCGTAGAGCCTGTCTGTGCCTCCACAGCGGCGTCTCCTTGATGCTTCCTCTTCATCTAGGAACTGGTGCCTCTTGTCTTCGCCGAGGCGCCACACATTGCCGTCGTCCACCGTGCTGGGGCGGCGCCTCCGAGCCAACCAACGACCCAGCACGGCATTGCCTCGCCAGGCCGCCACCGGGTGCAGGCGGAGGCGGCCTACGCCACGTGCGCCTCGAACGGCCTCCGGCAAGGGCGAGGGTTCAGCAGCTGGATCCACGACGGGCACGGCCAGATCGACGGTCCTTGCAGGCGGACCGATGCCGAAGCTGAAGGTCCTGTAGGCGGGATCGACGGTCCCTGCAGGCCATGTGCTTCAAGTCGGGCGAGTTTTTCTTGGCGAGTTGTTCACTTGTTGTTGCATAGGTCCCTGCACACGGCGGGCATGGCCGGATCGACGGTCTGTGCAAGCTGGATCGACTGTCCCTGTAGGCGGGCACAGAAACTCCACGACGCCATGTCATTTTTGTACGACTTCTTTTGGGAGTTTTTCTTTTATTATATTATTTGAGCTATTATTTATGTTCTTCCGGAGACTTTCAGTTCTTGTCTTGTGTATCTTCTTAGAGTTCTTTTTAATCTTGTCCAGGTGGTTTACCGATTGAACTCTCCTTGTCTTTGCTGCCTTCCAAGTCGTGTTCTTGCTTTTATGGGAATACTCTACGATTCCGTAGAGGTTTTGGAATGCAGGAGCGATACGGACTGTGGTTGTTGCAGATTGTGGTTCACGGTGAATTAAAGCCAGACCAAACAAATGACACAAAAAAAAGTGACGTAAATTTTGCCTCTTTAGTAATACTAGCAAATGTGCCCGTACGTTGCAACGGGTAAAAAAAATCTACAAAACATTTACGAAAAAACGAGTACCGAATTGATACATATCTATTTATGTTATGCTATTTCTATAAAATTTCAAAGCTAATTTTTTATGATGACTATGTCATCCACAATATAAGCTAATGTTGGCAATAATATGACAATACCCTATCAAGCCTGTATCAAATTTAAAATAAATTCTTGATAGAGTTTTTATCTTCTGTTCCAAAATACACAAAACTTTTTATTTGTAAATATATCATAATTTTAGTTTCATACTATCAATGCGTTGGTAAAGTTAAATTTTGAGTTATATGACTTCCTTTTGTGTATTTATATAAAATTATAATTTTAATCTCTAATTAAAGTCGGTAAGACCAGTCTATCCGATGATTATGACGTGAAGCATCTCTCAGTTTCTACATGGCTCTAGTTAAGGATTGCTTTCGGAGAGATATTTATTAGACTAAATTGGATAACAAACTGCTCCAGACTTTAGTTTGCGTTTTGATTACTTGGACCATTTGCGTTTTTATTCTCAACTAAAACTGCATTAATAATTTGGTGGTGAACATATATATATTTGTAGGTCAAGGGATCAAAATATTATATTTGTTATTTATTTTTATTAAGGAAAAACGAAATTACAAAAAAAAAGAAGGGGAACGTGAAAGGGAATCATGCACACAAGTAAGAAAAACCGGACGCAAATACAAACCAACGTGAAAAGATAGAAGCAAACCAATCTTTTCTTTGAACGTAAGCAAACGAATCTGATAACAAATCCAAATATGACTCACGAATGAAAACAAAACCCCCAAAACCGGAATTTGAGAAACTCTAACAGCTGAGGAGAAAAGAGAACGTACATAGATTGAACTCTACTTCTAGCTGAACCCAAACAAGTAGGTATAGATAAAAATTAGTAGAGGATACGGCAGGTGAGCAAGAAAGACGGACACCGTATTTAGATTGGAAAAGAGTAGAAAGAATAGGAAAACAAATAGCACCGTAAATACGTTTTGGACTCGGACTCCGAATCACGCCAAACAAGAGCTATACTAACTCGTATGAGCATGAGTTATATATATAAGTCCGGACGGAAGAAACTCTCCATCGTCCGATAGTTAGAGAGAGACGGATCAAACAAATGAATGGACCAAACCAAAATCAGGGGGTGAGAAATTTTGCCTCTTTATTATTAGGTATAGATATAGATATATACACACACTAGCAATATATGCCCGTGCGTTGCAATGGGAACATACAATTTATTATATGGTGGCATGTCAAGGTTGATAATAAGTTTGCTATTTTTGTAGAATTTAAATGAGCTTGGTCCATCCTTAAATCAACTAAATCCAAGGCTTTAATAAAGGCTAAGTATGAGAAATTAAGAATAAATTAACTCAACTAAAATTGGTGATATTGTGTGTATATCTATTATGAGTTTATTTAACACAAAGAAAAGATTAAAAGTGAGCAACAACCACGTGTCCACACACGCGTCGCGAGTGGGTTTGGACGTCTTGGACATGGCATTGAGTGGTGTGACGTCAAAACACTATTTTTTTTAGTTTCCATTAAAAACAAGGTAAAGACTTTATTCTAGAAACAAAAAGTTGCATATCAAAATTTTTCTCATTGTTTCCGGCTTACCTTACCTGTTTCACATGAGAAAAAGTAACTAAAAATGTTGATCCTCGGTAGGGGAACCATCACGAAATCAACATCTGCGTACGTAAGTTTGAGAAAAAAAATAAAAGCAAAGAATTACTAAACAAATCAGAAAACATGTAAGTATGTTGGAGAAAAAATAAAAGCAAAAAATTGCTGCAAATCAAAAACCATGTACGTACGTGTACATTGAGAAAAACGGTAGAAAAAAATTGTGTAAAGCCAAAATTGCACTCGTTATTGCTTCCGGTTATCTGTTTCGTAGGAAAAAATACTACCTACAAAATTAAACCAAAAGCGCTGATCTCCGGACACAAACTCGGATACACGGACGCACATAAATCATAACAGGACTCACGCGGACATCAAAGGGAAAAAAACATGGTACGTATATAAATTGTACTCGACTTCCACCGTCTACACACCAAGTTAGATAGAGGGAGGTGTCATGTTCCGGATCAATTGATCGGACACAAAATACAATCCATGATCGGTCACAATTGAAGATGTTGACTTTTATTATTATGAAAGTAAATTGGGTCCTCTAGGCCGTACGGTTCCGTTGCCAATCTTTTTCTTTTCTTTTTTTCCCCTCTTTGTACCTTCTGTTTTCCTGTATTTTGCATACTTTGTTAGTCTTTTAATAAACTATTGCCCCTCCTGTTTCTTTGGAATTATTGGATTCCTATTCATGTTACTTGGACCGATGGATGGGCTGAAATTTATAGATATAGATTTAGAATTCTTCTTCTATTCGATTTAGAGCCGCGTAGATTCATAGTTTCCTTCTCATCTTTTCTGTTCTTGTTTTTTTGGTCATGTGGTCGGGTGGGGTGGACAGAGGCGACCAGGACTCCACGAGACCGAAGACGTGTTGTGTTCGAGTCCTAGTCCAGATACAAATTTTTTTTTTTGCATGGTTGTTCCACATCCGCTAGTATAAAAACGCGTACAATTAGTTAGGGAGACCGGACCAAAATAATGGTATAAAAAACAAAGAAAATTTTATCTTTTTATTATTAGGAAGATAAAGGATAGATAAATACTCCCTCCGATCCGTTATACCAAGTGTGAGAAGCTAATTCCCAGGTACCAAGACATCCGTCTATCACAGCATGAAAACGTATTAATTGGCATAATTATCCGCCAACCATTTATTTTTTTGCGCCGAACTCAGCCTGTGTTCCCTTCGGTGATAGGCCCTCAGGCCCCCACGCATGCATGTGACGCTTTAGTTGCCTTTGAGTAATATGGGCAAAACAGAAAACGAGTACGCGCCGGGTAAAGCGAGACGGAGGGAGTACATAGATATAGATTAAAATTGGATAATGTTTAGGGCTCCGTTTAGATCAAAGAAATTTCATAGAAAATTTATAGAAATCCATTGCTTTGGAAAGGTTTCTCAAAATTGCATTTGGAATAAAGGAAGCTTCAACAGTAAAACGTAGGAAATGAAATGAAATGTTGTTACGTCAGGGTCTATTTGGAACCCAAGAATTTTACAGGAATTACGCAAGAATTTCACATGAATCAATTTATTCTCGTAGAAAAAACATACGAACAGGAAAAAAATCCCGCATTTCAGCCATGCCTGATTTCACGGGAACCCAAACATGGAGTTTTTTTTTATGCGATTACCCAAACATGGAGTAGGAACAAAGTTTTGCGGAAGACCGAGACAGTGAGGGAAAATAAGGCCAGGTACTCACGAACAGTGCATCAGCCTACAGGGCTATAGTTGGTAGGACATGTTTTCGGGCCCATTTACCATAAAAGATGGCATAGGAAAAAATGACGTGTACACTCTTGACGTCAGCACCGCTAGAATTCATGTGTTCTCATTGCTGCTTTCCAAACATCTATTCATGTGTTTCCTTTTTTTTCTTTTCTCTGTTTTACTAATACATCCACACCCTATTCTTGTATTATCTTTTTCATTCATCTGCTTTCAATTTCTCCGTTCCAGAACAAGCCCTAAACGTTGCCCCAACTAACCATTGTAGTTCATGAATCGTGATGCACCGAGTAACCAGAACATACCGAAGAAAACACTCAGTCTGTTCGCTTGGGCTGATCTGACTGGCTGAATGATCTGACTGGCTGAAAGTACTTCTGGCTGGTTTTTTGTGAAAGAAAAACACTGGTGGCTGGCTGGCTGACTGATTTGACTGATAATCTCAAGCAAACATGCTGTTGGAAATTAGTGAAATTATTGAACATATATAACATGAGCTCTTTACTATGGTTGAAAAAGTATCATGGTACTTTCAGGTACTTTCATTTTTATATATTTTCTAGCTAATTATTAGTTAAGGAGATTATCTATAAAATGGATTTTTATTATCTAGGATATATTGGTAAATTGAGATTATGTCCCTTAACCTCCCACGTGGGGTTCTTTTTCCGATTGGCCCCAGCCGGACTCCCGAACTCCCAAGGCTATCGAACGCCACCGGCCCGAATACTCGCCGCCGCGGCGCCGCCCCAAACTCCGGACTACTCGCTGCCGCCGGCGCCACCAGTAGGCGTGTTGGTGTTTCCCCCGCCCCCGCCGCTAACTTGCCCAAGGAAGTTGTAGGCAATTGCAAGCCTGGCATTTGTAGGATATCTTGCTCATATGCTTTTGGTTCCATCTACCACAACAGAATCAACCGAATGGCTAGCATGACTGGAGGCGCATGGCGCTAGCAGCAGGGTCGTCGTCTTTGTCATGCTCCTATGTGTGCACTGCAGGCGCACGGATGGCTAGCAGCAGGGTTTCGTCGTCTTTGTCATACTCCTATCCTATGTGAGCGCTGCAGGCGCACACGGCTAGCAGAAGGATTCGTGGCTGTCGGCGCCGGAATCAGAGACAACCAAAAGCTTCCGGTTGCCTGCCTTCTCCATGGCCGCGTCCTGGCAGCGGTAGTGGGGAACGCATCCGCGGGCGCCGGCGTCGGGGAGGAGGAGGACAGCAAGCTACGGCTATTCCGCCGTGCGACGCTGGAGGAGGTGGCGGACGCCAAGGCCGGCCCGCCCAAGGTCAGAAGGTGGCTCGCCAGTGACCGCATCCCGAGCTCCCCAACGGCCGCGGATGGAGGGATGGGCCGGGAGAGAGGCAGTGCTTGCGCAATTGCGCCCGGCGGTGCAGCGCCGGCGACGGGCCGAGTGCTACCGATGGCCGATGGGGAGAAGAAACGACCGGACCAGAAAAGAAAATAGACAGGATGGGATGGGAAATCCCGGTTTTGCCCTTCACGATTGCCGAACTACCTTCATCCAAAAAAATAATAAATTTAAAAAAAATAGAAACTAGTCAACTAATTTTGGTACCAGCCCCATCTACTTTGGTACTATCTCCCTAAGTCAGTATCCCCCTAAGTTAGTACTTTTTTTACCCTCAAACTTGGCTCTAGGGCCTTATATTCATCTCCAAAAGCTCAGCGCAATCGCGAGCGACCACGTTCATTACAGAGATAGGGAAATTATCAAGCCATACCCTCGACTAGCCTGACTCCCAAGCTAGACCAAGTTTGGCAATCTCGTGCGCAGACGAGTTACAAGACCATGGTATATTAGAAACAATATATCTATCAAAATGAACATCAAGAAACTCACGGAAGAACATAAATAATATTCCACTTGGTTCTAGATCGAGCACATTACACCGTAGAGCTTCTCGCAGCTAACTAGAATCCGTCTTCACTTGAATCCTGGAGATGTCATGCGCCTGAACAGCCTCCACCGCTTTAACACACGCCATGGTTTCAGCCATAAGGACATTGTGCACTGGGCTGATATTGCCGGCTCCTGCTAACACAAGATCCCCTGCTGCATCTCTTGCCACGAAGCCCCAAGCACCATCTTTGTTCTCATTTTTGAAAGCACCATCAATGTTCACCTTCAGCCAGCCCGTGTTGGGAGGTTTCCATGTTGGAACTATCTTCTCCACCAAACTAGATATGCTCCTGGTAATAACATGTTGCTCTATAAATGAACTGAGCGCAGCCTTCACAATCTCGCTGCAGGGACATTGCGCCTCACCAGCATTAATCCTGTTTCTCTCGTCCCACTACTTCCATAAAAGGATAACCACTATTGATCTTTTGTGCTGCTCTAATTTCATAATATCATTGACAAAATCCTTGGCCGAACATGCCTGCATTAGAAGTGTTTGAGTATCCTCCAAATGAAGATCCGTCCAACAACGTCGAACGGCCTTACATTTTAGGAAACAGTGGCCACCAGCCCACCATCCTCATCAAAGCGCCAGCACACCGGACATCTAGTATCAGGTTTCATTCCCCTCCTCTTAATATTCATTTTCATGGCTAGGATGTTATGCGCCACTCTCCAAATGAATTGCTTAGCCTTTGGGCAAACATCGAGCCGCCAAATTTTCTTCCAAAAGAGCTGGTCATCTGCCTTGGCCGGGCTTGAAGAAGATTCACCTACCTGCCTGACCTCTCCCCTCTCTTCATCATCAACTAGCACATGATAGATAGACTTTATTGAAAATTTCCCTTTAGGATCAAAATGCCAAGCCGCAAAATCTTCATGATCTGGTCGAATGGGTATGGACAAAATTAGAGCTGCGTCTTCCTCCCAAAACACGTCCTTGATCAGCTGTGAGTCCCAGCCCCCAGTGATTGGGTCCATTAAATCAGAGACTTTATTCAACAACACCATTCCTCTTGGTGCTCTCGGCCTCCTGGTGATGCCACCTGGTAACCACGGATCCTCCCAGATACGTATTTGCTGTCCATTACCCACCCTCCATATCAAACCTTTCTCTAAAGCACGAATGCCTCTCACAATACTTCACCACATATAAGATATACCCGGACGTTCCTGCACCTACAACAATTCACCATTCGGCTAATATCGTGCCTTCAGCAGCCTAGCACACAAGGATTCATGATTTTGTAACATTCTCCACGCTTGATGACCCAACATAGCAAGGTTAAACATATGAAGATCTTTGTAACCCAGTCCACCCTTCTCCTTTCTACTAGTTAGAGTACTCCAAGATAACCAATGCATTTTCTTTTCATTCTCCTATTGCGCCCACCAGAACCGGCCAATCATAGCACTGATGTCATCGCAAAGCGACTTAGTAAGATCAAAGTAGGACATGGCATAAGTCGGAATAGCCTGTGCTACCGCCTTGATTAAGATTTCCTTTCCAGCCCTAGATAGTAGTTTTTCCTTCCAACCTTGAATTCGCTTCCAAACTCTATCCTTCAAATAACTAAACATCTTTTTTGATCTGCCCATATAGATCGGCAACCCCAAATATTTATCAATATGAGCCTCCTGTGACACCCCAAGGAAGTCAAAAAAAAAACATCCCTCATATTCTCCTGGGTATTTCTACTAAACAACACCGATGATTTTTCCTTGTTTATGACCTGCCCCGAACAATCTTTATACAATTGCAGCACTAGTTGCAGACATGTTGCATTCTCATCATCAGCTTTCAAAAGAAGCAACGAATCATCAGCAAACAACAAATGTGTGATTGTTGGCGCAGACTCAAATAGAAACTCCTCGAATTTTTCCTTCCATGTCAGCAACATTCAGCAGTGATGAAAACCCTTCAGCACATATAAGAAACAAATAAGGGGATAAAGGGTCCCCTTGCCAACCCACGGGAAGGAACAATCTCATCGGTTAATTCACCATTCACCTTTATTCGATAGGAGACAGTGGATATACATTTCATTATTAGATTAATCCACCTCTCTGAAAACCCCAACTTCTCCTTCATCTTCTGCAAAAAAGACCACTCCACACGATCATAAGCTTTGCTCATATCTAGCTTCACTGCTGCATGTCCCTCAGAGCCTCCCCTCTTATTTTGAAGATAATGTGTGAGCTCATAAGCAATCAAAATATTGTCTGTGATCAGACGACCGGCACAAAAGCGCTTTGATTTTGAGAAATAATGTCAGGAAGCACTTTCTTAAGCGGAGTACTTTTGATACTATCCCCCAAGTTAGTACTTTTGATAACTTTCACACGGATACCTCATATTTTATTGCCGTCCTATCTTGCCCTGTGGACGGTACATATTTTTTCCAGCCGTTATAAAATTTCTCATATGACATAGTGTAACGGTTGTAGGCTTGCGGCACTCTTAACGGACCAATATTACGAAACTATATCAGACTACTGCAGCAAGCGTCGAACGCAGCAAGAACTCACAATGCAGAGGCCAACTACAGACAACACAATGCCAGAAACATAGCAGACCTTTTTTTTTACCTAAACAAGAACGGCGAAGCATGAAAACAAGGGCTAACACTGCAGCAACCACAATTATACCACCCCACGAACAATACACAGCTTATTCTTCCTCCGACTGAAAGAAAAAAGTCCCAAACAAATCAATCCTCACCACTGAATTCAAAAAATAAAGAGAAAAGACATTATTATTCCCACCAGATGAATTAATACTGCGTGATCTACATTACCACACACCACATGGCAAACCTACAGGAGGCATAACAGAAGTCTTGCCAAGGCCACAGTCAAGGGTAATCATCTCTGGCTGGGTTCAACAGTGCGCACATTAGCTCCTGTCATTCCTTCAAGCCTGTCCTTCATTATATCTACAAAGTGACCAACCATTTCATGGAACTGCTTCAAGCCAGAGAGCGGCAAGATTATAGACGAACGATCAGCTCCAGCCACCTGTAATAAATCATAAACAGTAAGAGCAATGGATCACTCTTGTGCGTGGAAACTGGAGGCTTGTGTTTACAAATAATGCGCAACAACAGGGTACCTCAGAAATCCTCAAATAATGGCCCCTGTTGTTGCTGCCCAAGTCGAAGAAGAACCTCTTTTGATCTGCCCTAATCACCTTAGACATACCCATGCCACTAATTTCTTCTTGAGGAGGCAGATCAACCAAGCGGTCGACATCTACCTCTGGCCCAGAAGCGGACTGG
The DNA here is from genome assembly GCA_038087645.1 of Saccharum hybrid cultivar R570. Classification (NCBI taxonomy): domain Eukaryota; kingdom Viridiplantae; phylum Streptophyta; class Magnoliopsida; order Poales; family Poaceae; genus Saccharum; species Saccharum hybrid cultivar. Next base: position 20,880,833 of record JAQSUU010000106.1, on the reverse strand, counting down.
CTACCATGTCCAGCTATAAATCCGGCACCCACATCATCGGAAAGGCCAGGAAGACGCTCTGGTGGCTCCATGTGTTGCTGGCCAATCCAATATCAAAAGAATACAGTGTCATAGAGTGTAGACTTCACAAATATGCAACAAACATTTCTTTTTGTTAGCTCTACCTGATTTGGATGATTTGGTAGGACATACAATCTGGAAGCCTCATTATTTATTTCCAACAGTACATTCCTGAATGCTTCCCAGCCCTCTTCACCAGAGCTGCCAGCTGGAACAATTATGGTACTCCGATTCCTGTTGACAGAGGCCTCGGAAACCTAAATACAAAATGTTGTGTAAGCAGCTAACTATTGCAGTTATGTCACGCATATAAAACTGCACAGTTACTTTAGAAGCAAAAAAAAAGTGTACATACAGCTCAAAAGTATCATTCGTTGCAAACATGCAACAAAGATAGATAATACTGACCATAACCTTTTACGGTTTATATCTAGGGAAAATATTCAGTGCAAACCCCGCCTCAGTGGATGTTGAAAACAAACTAACACAAATTATGTATAGTCGGTAGCATTAAAACATATAATATTTCGATTCCAAATTTAGTTTGAGTCATGAAATTGACAGATGCCAGAAGAATATGCTAGGATCACCACGTGTAGTGTGCTAGCCAATAAGATTAAGCTTAAGTCTTTTCAAGAATGCAACAGACACAAAGACTGCTCAAGATCATTATGTCCCTCAAAAAAATTCAAGGAAATAAAAAAAAACTTAGGAAATTAAGCAAGCAATGTGACATGTTCAGCAACATGATAACCCACCAGCTAAAAAGGTAAAATGCAACATTTTATCAGAGAATACCATCTGTCACTATTTGGACCCACAATCTGAAAAATGTAAGACTATTTATGTTAAGAGCATGCATCAAGGAATGTCTTGAGATTTTCAATAATCCAAACAATATCCAAGTGGAGAGCCCAGATCTGTGGTCCATAATGCATATACATGCAGCATGCATCAAGTCAAGTCTTTGCTAAAAGTACACCAATATACCACTTTCTGTTGGTTTCAGTTGTTGGTGTCTTCCGATTTTCAATGTATGAAACTATGAACATATAGCTCTATTTTCTGAAATATATTGTTCCAATGAAATTAAGACACATGCATTCAGTGTTCTAACTAAATCTTTTTTATAAAAAATCAAGAGAATAATCTGAAAATTTTTATAGCAGGACTGTGAGAAATAAATTGATTTCTCGATCTATCAGTATGTGAACATTAAATTGGATATTGCCACAAAAACACGAATATTGACCAATCAAGCTTTATTTTCCCTTTTTCTTTGGTTTTGGAACCACAAGTGCTGCACAAGACTAAAATCAAGAACAAAACTGAACATAAATTCACAACTCCAGAAAGAATAATATCACTAACTAAAAAAAAAACTTTTGTAAATAAAAGATAGCAAAATCAATGTAACAGCAACACATAAGCAAGCAGCACATCCATACAATTCAAATTAAGGAAAACCGTCAAGTAGTCATGTGTGTATCTTCGATCAGCAATTAAATGGCCTAAATGAGAACCCCAATCAATCCTTATTCTCTTTCCATTCGACGACAACAACAAAAATCAATTAAGATCTGTTGGATACAATAATTGGTGGTGAACCTAGAGCACCACATCATCAATTTCTACTCCCTCTGGTATTCTTTACTTTATAATGGTCTGCAAGGTGTGACTTTGACCACTATTTTTTATACTAAATTTATGAGATTATAAAAGTGATTTTCAGCCTTTCAGGACAAATCATATATGATTTTTATGTGCCCAAAATAAATAATTTTAAGTTATTGAAGTCAATGTTTTAAAAGCTGGATCAGATCTTGTCCAAAACATAAATATTTCTTCACTAGAGGGGTAGTTAAGAAGTTAATACTTGGTAATTTTGCACAAGCAGAATGGTCTACACAACAGAATATGCCACTAAAGGCAAACACAAGATACTACTTTGCTTGGTTGCCACTAGGCTAATAAATAACTGGTAGTTACAAGCAGTAAAAGTGAAATTGCCAGAATAGGAGAAACCAAAACCTGCGAAGGGCACAGCTACTAAAGAGGAAAGTCCCATTTTGGTCATCCATCTTTGGGTTGTGCCCAGCAGGACCTAAACCTTTTCAAAGCTTGAAGTAACCCTCAAGCACATCTTTTTAGGACATTTAACCTATTGATGAACTCGAGGCTTGGTCAAAGAAGACCGTGCCACTGACAGATGGGTCCATGCTCCACATAGCAATGGAAAACTAGTCAGCATACTCATTTAGGACCTAGATGTCTTGAATCAACGAAAATCTGAAGAGAACAATAGGGCCTTTCCACTTACTAAATCCACACAAGCAAATCCTGTTCTAGCGCAACAAAGTACCCCTTGTTCAGTTTGGCTTCCAAATAATGAAGTTCCCCAATTCGGCAATATTCTCGTACCAACACACAAAAAGATGACAAAATTTGAAACTGCACGCGTTCATACAGAGAACGTTACGTCACCTTGAGGAATCGGCCCCTCTTGTTCTCCCCGATATCGAAATAGAACACCTGCACCGCGCAATGAGCACAATTAAGCCACGCCAAAATTAGCAGCAACGGCACGAGAATCAGCGGCAGAAGCGGGCCAATCGCGAAGGAAGCGGGGCCAATACCTTGGTCTGGAGCCGGAGCTCCTTGCTGAAGGCGTCGCGCTCGTCGGTGCGGATGTAGTAGTCGAAGAGGTCGAGGAACCAGGGGACGCCGTCGACGGGGACGATGATGGTGGAGCGCGTGGCCGAGGTCTTCTCGGAGATCTTGAGGTACCTCCCCCGCGGGTTCTCCTTCAGATCGAAGTAGAACAGCTTGTGCTCGAACTGCAGCGTCTTGCTGACGAGCTCCACGTCGCCGCCCCCGCCAACGCCAACGCCGCCGCCGCCCGGCCCGACTCCGCCGCCCACCATGACACCTGCCCCAACTCCGCCGCCTCCTCCACCACCGCCGCCTCCGCCGTCCATGGCCGCCGTAAGGGTAGGGTTTTGGGGAACGGAGGTCGCGATTAGGGTTTGGGTTTAAACGAAGGAGCTCGAGTGGAAGAGGGGATGTGAGGTGGGAAACGGGGATAGATCTCGAGGGGGGGTTTACTCCGGAAACGGTGGGCGACCCGGTTTGGGTCTCCTGGAGGGGACTGACGTGTGGGCTATGGTTTCCGTGGAGCCCATGGACCGGCGGGTCGGGTGGATTCTTGGTGGGCGGCGGGATGGGCTGGGAGTGCCCGTGTGTGCGTGCTGTACCTGCGGATGCTGACCGCGCGCTCGTGGCATGCCGACCCGGTACTGGCGGGCTCGCCCTCACTGACATGATTGGACTGGGTAAGGTTTGGACACTTTTTATTCCCCTTTTGGACTGGTTCTCTCGTCTCGGCTTGAGGAACATCGTAAAGATCAGCTCGTCTGAAGCCAACATGGCAACATATAGCTCTGCGAACCTGTTCGGCTCATCAATGAAACTAGGTGCATAGGAAACTCAATGTTCATAGCTCCTCTGCGTAGTATTTGTTGCATGCATATGGTCAGCACTCAGCCTGATACTTGGAATGTAGGGCCAAGTGTTTTTGTGTTTGGTTAGTTTTCTTTAATGTATTTCTTTTGTCATTTGTATTTTTTTTGTCAAAATATGTTGGGTTAGTTTTATATGAAACAGTGGAAGGATATTCCGTGCGTGCTATGGGACTTTTTTAAAATAAAACCATTACATGTATGAGTTAAACCTTATCAACACTACAGGACAAGGCAATGAAATAACTCAATAGGAAAAAACTAAAAGAATTAGATCGAATTATAAGATGATGGAACAGCAAACAAATAGCAATATATGGATGTCTTCTATATCTATATCGATATCTCTTGTAATCCTAAACCCAACTAAAGGTTGTATCTCGATATGCAAGCTGTCCACCTCAACAATCTACTAATAGATACAATTACAACTCACTAACATATGCAATTATGATATATAAGTCAATGAGGCACATCATCCACAAACATGTATTTAGTTGTCCACATCAATGTTCCACACCATCCAACATTAATTTATAATAGTATATCCCTTCGTATAAGTAATTATATAGTCTAAGTTTTCAAAATTCTCATGCGTATGCGGGGTATGCTTCTAGTTTCTTATATATTGAAAGTAGTAATTGCGCTTAAAGATGATGATGTGGATAGCTTGCATTAAGAGGTTGGAAGTTAGTGAAATGATATGGCTCTTGATGAGAGATGATGTGGATAATTAGTTTGAGATGATGTGGATGTCTTGTAGTGTGAATTACGGGATTAGCTTTATAAGAGTTATAGAATAGGTCTAGTATCTAAGAGCCTGATGTCAAACATCCAGGTAAAATTTAAGGTTCATAGAGAAAAAAAACACCCTCTAAATTTAGAAACTCATGGAGATGTTGCAAGCAAGATTCACTAGAAACTTGAAAAATTTCCAACTTAGGCCATGTTAAGAAGTCATGTGATTCTTTTTGCATGTAATTATACTACACCTATATTTTCTTATGTACAAGAAAACCTCTGAAATATAGGGTATTATTTTTCATTAGAAAGTTGTTGTTTGGGTAAGCAGAGAACATGTATACTGACTGTTTGCTTTGAGCTAACTAATTCATTACCATTTGCGTCACAATAAGAATGAGCATTGCACAAACAATGAAATTTGAAAACAAAGCACTGAATTAGAGCAAACCTGAACAAATTTCAAATCAATACTCAAATTTGAGACCAAAAAATTAGATCAAAGCATCAACAGGTTCCTTGGTACCAAATGACAAACATTGTGCACAGGTAACCACCAATTTGTATGCCAAAATAACTACAACTAAAACAAAATCATCACATATAGCAATTAATGGGACCGATCATCCAACCAAATTAAATGAAGCAATCAGATCCGAAGATGGAGCACAAGGCAGCATATGTCTCTTTGGCACTACTGACTTGGTATCTTCCCGTGCCATTGACGAACTTGCCGAGTAGAAACGATGATTCTTCTTCTTCTAGCTCCTTACGGCCCTTCAACTACTTGTTTCTTCTCCAATTAGAACATGTTGCATGTTCCTTCTTGAATCCACCATCCCTGGAGCATGGGAGGATGAGGTAGGGAGAGGGCAAATGATTGGGGTGGCATGAGAGGGCTTTTGGTGGGTGTCTAATCCATCTCCATCTCTCTAGATTTGGTGGTCGAGATGAGGAATAGAGGGAGGCAAAGAGAGAGAGAGAGAGTAGGAGGAGATGCTACCATCACTGAGGGGGAATCAAGTGACGAACCGATGGGCAAGGGTTGAGAGGCAAGACCATCATCCGTTGTTTTGTTTTCGTTGCCTCCACAGTGGATTATATTTTTCTAGTTGGTTGACACAAAACAAGGATAAATTTAGTACCTTCTCCGGTCATTCAAACAACTTTTCTAAGAGTAGGGTGAAAACTTTCCAACCTTGTATTTTACAAGTGTTTTGACATGAAAACATTTCTTCCAAACATGCTCTTAGTGCTAATGATGTTATTAATGTGGATCAAGCAATATGGTGTATTATTTGAAAAAGGTAGGATAGTAAATATAGTAAAGGGGTATTGGAGTATAATAATTATGAAAAGTAAACATCATTGTGGCACTAAATTTTCAACTTTTTTTTATCTCATGCAACATGTTGTGCATGGATAATGAAGCATCATCTCTTTATTGGCCAACTTATATAGATACATCAACAAAACTATAACATTCCACAAACATACATGCATGTCTCAATGGGTATGGCTATGATAGAGGGGTGTGAGAAACTAGTTAACTAAACAGATTGACTCTAAATGTCAGAAAAGTTATTTCCTAAGATCTATTATGAAAACTCCCAAAAGGAATTTATATTGTGGATGCTAATGATCAAAATCCAGTCAAACTTGTGAAAGGTCAAGATGACCGACTAGGAGGTGAATAGGCATTTCTAAAACTTAAGTGCTATGGCTAGCTGATAAAAAACCGCAGAACAAAACAAATCATCTAGCCATGACTTCACCCTTCTATCTAATTTCACAAGCACCCTTAAAATATCCTACACAAGATATCAAAACTAAGGTGTCGAGCTAGTGGGAGCTCACCAACACAAGCCTAGTGTGCAAGGTCACACAAACCGAAGCAACTAGAACTCAAGCAAGCACACGGGAGCTCCTACGCATACTAGTGAGCAAAGGTAAACACCTACAACTAGCTACACTAGTAAGCACTATAGTAATACAACTACTAGGGCTACACAAGCACAAGAGAGCAACAACACTAGCACAAGATATACATTTGAAGAACTAGTGTTAGGAGAGTGCAAACCAAACAGGAGACAATAGAGGACACAGTGATTTCTCTCCCAAGGTTCAGTGGCTTACCAACCACCTACTCCCTATTGAAGGATGCTGCTCTTCCTCACTAAACACCAAGCCCACAAGCTCGGTTCGTCCCTCAAGGTGAGCTCCAATGTGAGCCCTAGCTTCTTGAGCCGAACGATCACTTAGTACTCTTCACACCTCCTCCTCCTACTAGATTTTCTCTGCATGGTCTTCCATGGGGATGAGCACAATAGCCCCATACAATTGCTCCTTTGGACCCACGCACAATCTCCTTGTGGGCTTCAATGGAGTTTCTTGCCACCAAGCTGTCTAGGGTGTGGCAACCTCTAAGAGTAACAAGCACCACTGGCTTATAACACAATCACCTAGTGCCACACCTTGCAATCTCTCAAATGAACCGCAGTAGAACCACCCAACCGCTCTCCAAATATTTGCCCACAAGATAAAGTTTGGGAGGGGAACTATTAGAAATGTTGATCACTACAAGGGAAACACATATATTCCCTTGGAACCAACAACTCTTCCTTAATCAGCCACCCCTCTATTTATAGAGGAGGGGATAAAACTAGCAATTGTACCTACTAGTGCTAGTTCCAGAGGCTAGTGTGAGCGCCTAATATTGTGTCATGATGATATAGCCAATTTGATGGTCGAGGTCAACATTCCCAATGTTGCCAAAGTGCATGATCTCCTTGACATCAAAGAGCATAAGGGACAGTGTGTGGTCACCATATCGTTGAGCTTTGAAGTGAGTGTGTGTCTTTGTGAGTGAGTGAGTATGTGTGATCACAAAATGAAGTAAATATACCAGGATACTCATGGTCGACAATATACATTTTGCTTTGGTCATCATGTGAGATTGAATATTTCAATCCATTGATAAAACATAAACTTACCATGGTAAGGCCTGTCATGACAATGACAACCATTTACTCCCCGATTTATGTCAGAGCGAAATCCCCTTCCTTGAGACAAAGACATGTGTACTTTGTTATGTGGTCATTGATTGATTTGAGTATCCATGAATAGAATAACATGGTCAATAGAGCTATGGAGACGATGATGGATGTAGTCGATGATCGAGTCGAATGAAGACATGTGAATACATGTTGGGGTTTGGTCTGTCAGAGACCATACATTGACAGAAATGTGTAAACAAGGATGCTAATAACTGAAGGATAGAGGGTCAAGCAATTAACTAATCGTAGCCCTTTATTTAAGATTTAATATGTAATGGCTATGGTTGTTCTCTAATATCTAATGTAGGTATGTTAAGTCGATTCAAGTGTCATGGCATCACTATGGTTGTAGTGGCGGCGTTCCGCTAGAGGTAAACCATAACACCGTTCAGTTCACGGTTCATTACAAGAAAAGGTGTACTAAAGGGGATGTGTGAAAAAATTAAGCACTTGAGGATAATAAAACATAATGGCTTCAAGTGCTGCTCAACAAGGATAGATGGAGTCACTAGAGTAGACGTAGCTATTTCAAGTGCTACTTAACGAGGACGTTTCTTGCGATACAACAGAAACACATTTTATCAGAGGTAAGGTAGAGCAAGAAGAATCTAATAACCTGCTTAGCTCAATCGATGGCTAACTGCTCTGCTCTATGAGCACATCCATGACCATCGTTTTCCCATGCTGGAGGTGGTCGAGGAGGACAACATTGTGGACGAGCGTGGGGTTGCCCACGAGGTAGTGGAGGAAGTCGGTGGACGTGGCTGCTGCAGGCTGCAGCTTGGGTCCCAGCAGCGCGATCAGGCAGCTGCTCGTCCTCGTCCATGAGTGCCTCCACACAAGTCCTATACACCTCCTCCGCAGTGGGAACACAGCGTGCTAGGACAGCCGGACAGGTCACCCTCGTCGAGGACAACGTCCAAGAGCGCATCAAGGCGGAGGATGACGGCTAGATCTGTTGATAAAGTTTGTTTTTAAAAGTGTTGATCAATTCTACCAGTCAAACAATAATATATTCTAATGACCTAGAGGTGATATATATATCTGCAGAAACAAGGCCGGGATCCAATCGTCAGGTGAGTAGTCACCAACCAGATGCATTATACGTGAAATCCAAGGTGAAAAACTTAGATGGATAGAAGAATTCAAGATAAACTTTATTTCTTAATTTTTTTGCTCTTTTATAGTTTAGTAGTAAATATGTCCGTGCGTTGCAACGGGAGAAAAAACTATTAAACATTTAACCTCTTTGCTTCATTTGTGGCACAACTGCAGTAGCTTATTTTGTATATGTGCTACTTTTGATGTTGTGAGTGGTCGACAATGTTTACATATCTATTATTTTTTTTATTTTTTCTATAAAATTTAAAAACTATACTTCATTTTGTCATGACTAACATCTATTATAAGTTAATATTGGCAATATATGGCAATGTCCTATTGATTTGTATTGAATTAAAATACACCTTGATAGACTTCTTTTTCTTTCATTGTAAAGCACAAAAATATTTACTCATAATATCATAGCTTTAGTTTTCATACTATCCATGTGTTGGTAGAGTTAGAGATCAAGTTTCGTGAAAAATATGTAATTTTCGTACCTTGTTAAAGTCGGCAAGGGGTTAGTCATCGTCGTGTCAAGAATTGGTCTATCAGTTGATAAGTACTGAGTATGACTCGTACCTTTCTCGATTTCCACATGTCAGCCTCCTTGAGGGTTGCATTTGGCATCTGCGGACAGCTTTGAGATTTGCACGGGTATATACGGATATCTTAGCTAGGAGAAATATTTATTTTGATTAGATTGGATGACAAACTGATCGATTGAGATTTCAATTTATGTTTTGATTAGTTAGATCATTGGTTGATTTAGATTGTAATAATAATTTATTTCTAACTAAAACTATATCAACAACTTAACAATAGGAATATTTGTTTATTAGTTAAGAGTTAAAGTTTCAAAGTTTTAAAGACACGTACTGATTTATTATTTATACCTAAAAGTTACCGACACGCACCAGCATGGCAGCATCACAAGCAGGGCGGCACTTGAGACCCCGACGTACGATTATACGAAATGCCACCTCCACGTCGGTTCTGTGCGTATGTCCATGGCAAACGCGGACCATCGTAGTCTCCCTATGGTGATCGAGCCAGTATACGGCGCCATTGCAGATGACCACGTCTTTTGGCTCAATGTTAGTGTACGTGGCTAGGTCCCCGTTCAACTTCACCGAGCATTTGAATGAGCCCCACACGTCGGACCTGGAGGAGAAGACCCTGGGCCAGGTCGTGCTGCCCCAGAGGTCGTGTGCCATCTCCATGGTGAGCATCCATACTCCCGCCGACTTGCCACTGTGGTCGCCATCGGACGAGAATCATCGTAGCATGTGGTCAGAACATACCCAATGCACAACGACTCACCGGACACCGCACCCAATTTGGCAGCGGGGAGGAATCTGCAGCTTCTGGTTAGCGGATTGCACTGGCAGAGATCGACAGATCGTTCACTGTGCTCTGACCTAGGAGCAGGAACCTGTCGTACAGAGGCGACAACGACGTACAGACTAACGTCGACGCCGCACGCGGTGGCCGCCGGTGTGAAAAAACAGCTGTCGTGTCGGCAGCGTCCGAGGTAATTACACAGTCTTCGCAAGGCCGTGTTTAATTCAGGAGCTGTAAAGGTTTTGGCGGTACTGTAGCACATGTGTAACTATAGCAATTAGTGTCCAATCATGGACTAATTAGGCTTAAAAGATTCATCTCGCAAAGTACATGCAAACTGTGCAATTACTTATTTTTTATTTATATTTAATGCTTCATGCATGTCTCTAGACATTCGATGGGATGGGGTGTAAAGTTTTTGGATGGGAACTAAATACCCCCTTATTGTGGAGCTCCGTGTATTGACGCTTTGGTGCAAGCGCCGGCGCATCGGATGACGGCGGTTTGCCCTAGGCAGTGGAAGATCTTGACACGTTGATCGAACCTCATCCACGTCTCCAACTCCATCACGTTTCTTTTTTGGAACAAAAAAGTCATTGTTTCGGTGCATGGATGTTGCTTATTTTATTTAACCGGAAAGGTGTACAACTCCATATATAACTCAAGATTTGATTAGTTTCTGTCCAAAAAAGTTATGTTCTGGAATGGTATACATACTGTCTCCGTTATTTCTTTTGTTTCCATACAAAGCTTCCTATCATCCAAAGTCCTAACCAGCCACGGATAATGGAAAAAGTATTGATAAGGATAGACTAAATAAAGAAACTAGAGCAAAATAAAAAAACGTAACTCTTATCCTTTTCTATTTGATTATTAAGAGTTCTATTTAGAGTACTCAGATCTGAAGAATCTATTTAGATTAGAATTCCTACTCTATATTTGTTTAGACGCGAGCTATTCTAACTCGTACGTAAATAAAGAAAGCAGTGCAAAATAAAGAACGTAACTCTTATTCTTTTCTATTTATTATTAAGAGTTCTATTTATAGTACTCAGGATTTGAGGAATCTGTTTAGATTATGATTCCTACTCTATACTGATCTAGACGCGAGAGCATGAGTTATATATGTAAGTCCCGACAAAAGAAACTCTCTATTATTCGGTAGTTAGAGGAAGACGGACTCAAAAAAATAGATGGACGAAAAAAAGAACCTGAAATTTTGCCTCTTTATTATTAGGTATAGATATACAAGATTATTGATTTTAGATTAGAATAGATAGATAGGTGATAAAATTCGGTAATGCTACAGAACATACGTCCAGAATCTTAAAAAAATCGGACGCTATGCTCCGCGCGCTCGATCCCTCTGTCTGGGCCGAATGGCCAGCAGCCTAACCGGCCACCCCACTTATTCCCTCCCTCTCTGTAACAGCCCCAAAATGGGCTAAGTGGCCCCAATTCGCGGAATGGACCGATGACTGTAGATTGGGGGGCAGTGGGCCGGATGCTGTAGCTGCGGGGGGGTTACTGTACATCCGGACTCTGCTGTAGCAACGTGGTACTGTATCTCGAACTCTGTAGCAGCCTGTTACTGTAGCACCAAGTTGGGCCAGGCCGAATTCAGTTTGTTGTAGCACGGGCACTATTCACCGATTACTTAGCATCGCGAAACACTGTGCACCCGGTGTTTTGTACGATACTGTGAATCCTGAGGGTGATAGACCGACTTAAATACTAGGGTCAGGGACGCGTAGTAATCTTCGGTTAACCGTTTTGAGTGAAGCGAGGACAAAAGCTCAAACGGGTTGCTACGCAGGTGGGACCACTCCTCGACAGAGTGGGTCTGAGCCGTGTATGCCGGGGCTGGATGTTACACTCTCTTACAAGTGGGCCTGAACGTTAGCTCCTTATCTCCTTCCTCCAGTCAGGAAACGCAGTTGCTACCTGCTCGTACGAGAGCATGCGTCCTGCTTCCTGTACCCGCTCCTCAACCCGGCCCACACCAACTCCCCGCCACCCACCTTGACGGGCCGCCGCCACACGCGCTGCTCCTCGTCCCCGCAGTCGTCCCCGTTACTCGCGAGCATCCTCTCCGACCTCGCTGAGATCGGTGGCTCCTTTCGTGCGCAGCGTGTGGCCAGGAGGCTAGGAGAGAGGGTCATCGCTGGCCGGGCCCAAGCCAGGCGGAGGCGCAACTGGCCGCTGCCAAGCCGCGTGACCATCCTCGGTAGTCGGCTTGGCGGAATCGGCCGTTCCCCCGCTCTGTGGTGCGTCGTATAGAAGAAAAAGGGTGAAAACTACATGTTGCAAGAGTATGTTTCAGATGTTTCAGAGGTATGTTGCAAGTGTTGTATATCGATGTTACAAAAGTAGATCGGAATGTTGCACGTGTTGAAATGGCTATACACGTATGTTTCAAATGTATGTTGCAAATATTTCATCTGGTCCAGACGTATGTTGCAAGTGTTTTATCTGGATATTGTAAAAGTAGATCTGGATGTTGCATATACATGAGCATATGTTTCAAGTGTTTTCAGGTGTTCCATACGTATGTTTGCAAGTTTTTCATCTTTGATGTTGCATATGTTTGCAATGGTTTTTAAATGTTTTTCAGACGTTTTCGTAAGTGTTTCGGACGCTTGTTTCAAGTGTTTCATCTATCTTTTTTTATGTTGCAACTGTTGCATCTGGATGTTTCAAAAGTAGATCGGGTGTTGTACATGGGATACGTGTGGGAAGCGGTTGTCGGTGCAGACAACGTTCGGGGTGGCGTGAGCGACGTCTATCGCCACGCGGGGCCCACCGCTGGTGCGCTCGATTGCAAACCCGACACGCTAGGCGCTCGCTCCCTTTTTGTGCATGTAGCGTCCGAACGCTAGTGTCCGGATCGGACGGGCGCTAGCAAGTAAATTAGGTGACCAATTTATTTTTCTTTGGCGGTAACGTAATTCAAAAGGAAAGGTATGGTCTTGTTGGCCGCTCTCGCATGCTTTGTCTTGTGACTCCAAATCTCCAATCGTACCTTATGGCTTTCTGACCGGCCGATGGATGGGTCGCCTTGACCCTCCTATGTTTGCTCGCTCTCTTGTGACTGCAATTGGTGCACCAGCACCACCACCTCCACATTCACTAGACCCATGCTCCTCTTCATGCGTCGGCCATCCCCTCGCCTTAAACGGCATCACGAGCGCGCAAGTAACGACCGTGCACGTACGTACGTACGTTTATACTTCTCGCCTACCACTACCCAGACTGCCATGCATGCCATCAGATGTGAGACAGAAAGCACCGGCAGGCGGCAGGTGAGCTCGATTGCTCCTCCTGGTAAAGTCAGTTGAGTTGCCCCTCGCCTCGCTCGATCCACGACATGATGCGCCGTCGCGGGCTCCCCAGCTTCTGCCACGGCGTCGCCTCCACGTCCACGGTGCAGCAGCTCCACGGCAAGGAGCTGGCAGCCGCCAGCAGCGCGGCGGGCGCGGACGCAGCAACATCGTCCTTCGTCACCGTGCCGCCGTCGGTGGTTGGTTCGTGCGTGGCGGAGACCGAGGTGAGCGCCACCGGCACGGGCACCGGTGGCGACGGCGGTGGTCCGGCGGTCACGCTTGAGCAGATGATCCTGCAGCTGGACCTGGAGGAGGAGGCCGCCAGGAAGGCGCGGCGCGCGGCGGCGGGGGAGGGGACATCCACGGAGGAGGGCTGGTGCCCACGGCGGATGTCCTGCGTCGACGGCGGTGGCCCGGCCGACCACGTGCTCCGGTCGGCGCGGGACGCGCTGAACCAGTACCCGCGCTTCTCGCTCGACGGCCGGGACGCCATGTACCGCGCGTCGTTCAGCGGCTTCTACGAGGGCATGGGCCGCCGCGACCGCGGCCGCGACGCCAATAATGCCGGAAACCGGCCGGCGAGGGCTTCGGTGTGCTGCGCCGCCGGCGCGGGGTGCGCGGCGCTCGCGTGCAGCGTGGGGGGATACGAGATGGACCTGGAGCGGACGCTGCGGTTGCCGGCCACCGTCGCCGGGGAAAGCGTGGTGTGGTGCAAGCCCGGCGTGGTGGTCAAGCTAATGGGGCTGGAGGCCGTGCCCGTGCCGCTCAGGGGAGGGCTCCGGAGGAGGAAGGCGAGCGGGCAACCCGTGGCAGCTTGTGGCGGCGTCGGCGGTGGCGTCAGGAAGCAGAGGCCGCGGAGGACGGGGCAAGACGAGCTGGCCTTGCACAAGGAGAAGCTCTTCATGGCGTTGCATGGCTACGATCTTGTCGGGACGGGCGGGCGTCACGCTGGGGGCCTCCGGTCCGGCGTGGGGCCCGATGTCGTCGGTGCCATGGGCACGGACGGCGATGGCTGGGAGTCCCGGCTTCGTCGTTGACAGGAAAGGAGACGCGTGCGTGTCCAGGTGTCGTTACTGTGTATGACTACCTCTTCTTTTAGAATGTGTGGTTGCCTAGCAGAAACTCGTATGGAGCTGTGGTTATATGTATTTATATATAGTTTCTCACATGAATAAATATCCTTGTAATTAATATTGTCCAGATTAGTGGAAGAGACACATGCAGTTCACGTAAAATTTGCAGGAATTAATCGTGTACTCCTACTTTGGAGGTATTGTTGAAGAGGAATTTTGTAGCTAAAATTGTGAAAATGCTAAAGTGGGCATTTATGTGCTCTTATCTTTGAGTCTTTTTTTTTAAGAAAACTCATTGAATTCATTAAAGTTTCAACAATCATTTCAGGTCTTCAATTTGAATGTAAGAACTACTAGAAATTGGAACTTCAATTGGAAAAAAAAAAGGGAAAATCTTTACTTTCAAAAGTTGAAACTATCAACTAGGAGGTAAAAAGGTTTGAGGAATGGGTTGGTTCATCACATTTCCACTCACATTTTATTTGGAATGGGGAGATTGATCAATGGGTTGATCCATCACCACCTTATGCCTTGTAATTATATGTTAGCAAGGGACCATAACATGTTGGGCTAGCTACAAGTAGAGCAAAAACCTACCCGTGACACATTGTTTAATGGGTGAAATTTTGCATCTATACCCACACTCGATGGGTAGAATTTTGCACCTGTACCCACAAGGTGTAGCACCCATAAATACTCCACCCACACGTCGATTACTATATATCCTTATTATCAGGAATATATAGGACTCCTTGTACTTTGAGCACCCACGTCGCAAGCTCACGCTTGCATCCATAGTGTATATAGGAGTGGAGCACCGCGGGTTGGACTGCCATTCTAGGTGGGGTGATTTCTCAAACCTATATACTCCGATCCATAAGAAAGTGAGTGAACTTCAAAAGGTATCTAGGAAAATTTGGGACCACGTAGCAGATAAGTCTTGCTAACCGTGAAAATTAGGGTATGTTTGGTTTAATACCACAACACGCCATGCCAAGCCCTTGTCCATGCCACAAGTACGTGTGGCAGCTGAATGCTGCGCCAGGCTTTTGGCCAGTTACGACACTGAAAATGAATTGAGCAATGCTAGACAAGGTTGGGCACACCACAAGCTTAGGCATCATGAGTTGTGAGTGGCAACCTCTGGCGTGTTCTAGTAACAAACCATACACGTCCTTATCGACACACTATGAGAGTCAAATTCACCGGTGCCAAACACCATATGAGGTTTTGAGCTTATGTGTGTTCCATGTGTGACACAACACCATATCGTGAAATTTCTTGCCAGGTGTTATGATTCTATTGCTACAAAAAATACAGTTTAAGAGAACTTAAGAGTCAATGTGTATTTTTGTCATCCATGTGTCCATGCCTAATCAAATCATGCCTTGTATTTTGGAATGGTGTATTTTTCTCAACCATGCCGAATCAAACCATGTCTTGTATTTTGTAATGGAGGGAGTGCAATACAAGGCTTCATTGCCTATCAGCCTATGGGAGGGGTCCAATAGAGAGTGAGGTGATTTATTTTCATAGGAAAGCTTCAGTGCAAGTGCCCATGAATCAGTGTGTTTTCGCTTTACTTTCTAGTAGATGTGTTTTTAAGCTACCTGGCTATCATCTTGGCTGAATTATAACATCCCTAGTATATATAGGCCACCTTTAGTTCCAGAAAAATTTTGGGTTTTGCTACTGTAGCACTTTCGTTTGTATTTGGCAATTAGTGTCCAATCATGGACTAATTAGGTTCAAAAGTTTCGTCTCGTGATTTCTCACCCAACTGTGCAATTAGTTTTTTTCGTCTACATTTAATACTCCATGCATGCGTCTAAAGATTCGATGTGATGGGCAAAAACCAAAAAATTTTGGAACTAAACGTGGCCATAGACTTGCTGATGTGTTGTGTCACACATGGAACACGCAAAAGGACCGGCCAGTGCTATAGAAATTGATGGGTGACCACACTTCCAATTCGAAGCTAATCATCAGGGCAATTCTCGAGAAAAAAAGAAAAAGGTCGTCATGGCCTGCTACCAATCCTCTTGACTTCTACCCAAAGTTTCACTTAATCTCAACAGCAGGGCATAAACTTTATCACCCAGTGATCATCATATATTTGAGGTGGTTGCCAGGAAGGATCTAGTCAGTGGGGATGAGCTTTCTATCTGCTTGGTCGGTGAGAAAACATTTTCAGGCGCCCAGAGCTCGATTCCAGCCTAGTAGCTAGTATTATTCATGTTATGCTGATCAGTGTGCTGTTGGACATTGCTGTGTTCAAAAAGATTTGATCCCATAGAATTCATCTCCTCATTTTTCATTTTTCTTCGTCATTCATGTTTCGAACAAAAGAACATTTTGTACGCCCCTGATCAAATAAGTGCAAGTGCATCCACGGTGCTCCGCTTAAAACGTGCTAAAGATATGCCACCTCATAGATTCAAGGATGTGAAAAAGATAGGGTGGACAGAAAGATCAAAGATGTATCTTGAAAGGTTTGAAGAATGATCTGCACAAAGTAAACAAATGGAGATGATAGGCAATGGTTGGATGTGCCCATATTATTGGAGCTAGGCTGTACTATCAAAAATAACCAAGCTGGAGCAATTAAGCTGCAGGATACAAATCTGATCCAAAATAGTAAATTGGAATGATTGTTTCTATGTATTTATTGCAGATTAACCAGAGCATTTGATATACAATTCATGGTAGCTAGCACAAGCGTATATTCCCTCCAGTCAATGTTCCTTAACGTTTCGGACAGGGCAAACAGCATGCTTGCTGCAACTTTTGCTTGTCTCAAACATCAATCTCTGCTGACTGGAGGTAGCATGTACTCCCTCCATCCCACAATAACTAGCCTTATAAACTCATGTCAACTTTCGTCTCTTTGTTAGTATACGTCCGCTGGTATACCCCCCATGCCTTATTCATGGTTTATTACACTCACCCGAGGGCAAAAGGGCAATAACCATTCTGATGGCTTTTCTTTTTTTTCAGAAAATGAAAAGAGAGAGAATGTTTGTGTCTTTACGTCCACTGAAGGAGTGAAGGCTCAAACGTGCTTGCCAGCGAGAGACAGGGATGGCAGCAAAGATTCCAGGCCACGCATATGTATGGGGGTAGTGTGCTCACGATCATACGTACGATCCCCATACCCCATAGTACAGAACTTGTATCTTACTAGTATCTCCCAAGGTCTATAAAGGGATCAGTCGCTATCATCTTTCTGTGCAAAGGGAACCGTTTGATAGTTATTAATAAAGTATACCAGTCCTGGCAATATACATGGGAACTTGTAAACGATGTGCAGGGAAAGCACACAATAAATAACATGTTCCACGAATTATTAGGTGAAAATAGTTTAAGATGAGAAGTTATACCAATAACCATAGGTGATTGTTAACAGCGCAATTCTACACCCTAAGTGTAGAATACTGAGTACTACCGAACCGTGTTCAGTATCAGTCAGTAATACGTACAGTACCACGAAATACTGAATAATACTGAAACGCGACTACTGAAACCCTAGGTGTAGAATACTATTCTACACCGAGCTGTTATACTAAACAAAACTCAGTACTAAGGCATATAAGGATAGAGACAGGCCAGATCACTCCAAAGGATCAATGGGCCCTCGAATTATTTGTCCACAGTTGGTCACTGCCCCGGTGAAACTACACAGTTGAGATCTACAATCAAGACCCTCATTTATGTCCTTGCTTAATTTGCCTCACTGGAAGAAATTTTACATGCTAATGAATTTCTGTATGTCCTTGCTTCTCCGACTTGCACAGTTCTTGCAAGGCAACCCGTGGCGGAGTTTCAGGCTCACAGAGGAGGCTAAGTCTATGTCTAACATTTCTCGTAACTATTGCAATTGCAAAAGTAATAAGCAAGGCCATACATGAAGCAATGTAGGAGTATCATGGACGTGCCTGGTCAATGGTCATCCGCAGTAGCTGGGGGCATCATTTGAAGGGACCAATCAATACCTTATCACATCCCCACAGTAGTCGGTAGTTCCTGCTGACTTCATCTGCGGGCCAGTGGGGGGTGATTGGTTGCCCGAATCAACGTGACCCAGGGCCGAGAGGTGGTGCAGGCTGGTTTGATGCATGCCAAAACCATTCACTCGAGTGTGTTTGGTTGCAATTTTTGAAAGCACACACAGGATGACAGCGATCTTGTTTGGTTGCCTGTGCGGATAGTTTTGTGGTACGAATTGGTGCTCTCGTTCGTGTTTGGTTGGCCGCACGGCATAAAGCGCCAGCACCCTCATATCGTTCTGGTGAGGTTACCACAAGAAGAACCAGGGAGGAGACGCTCACACTGAAGATGCAGAAGGCGAGCTCCCATGGGAGGAAGGCGGCGGCGCCCTCCCGCTGCGACGCGGCCGCGAGGGTGACGACGCTCTCGAACTCCTCCTCCCACGCCGCGCTAGCGTCCTACCGCGTGCGGTTGCGCCTGACTGCGGCACGCCGCAGCGAGCCAAGCGCCGAGGACCTGGGCCCCTTCCACCTCACCTCAGCCACGGCGCCATCACGCTCGACCCGCGCGACGCGGCGCCGCTCATCCTCAAGGCGCTCGCGCTCGACCTCCAGGGCCCCCGCGGCCACCGCATCATCCTCACCACCATCAGCCCTGGTCACCGTGCGAGGCGAGGCCACGGGCGGGGGCGGTCCTCGTCGCGCCCATGTGCAGGATCTCCGACCGGATCCGCCTGGGTGCTGTTTGCCTGGGTCCTCGTCGGAGATCGAGCACGCGGCGGCGGCGGCAGTTTGCTTGGGAGAACAGAGCGGGGAGGTAACCATATCACTCGATGTCTCATTTAGGAGGATGTTATCGTCTCCAGGCGGGCCCACACAACGCACCGTTCCATCCTGGCTCACTTGGGAAGCTCAACTTGAGCTTACGAAAAAAAAGTGCATGGTTTTGACCTGAATGCATGATCCGGTGCAGGCAAAGCATGCGAGCAGGGCAACCAATCAAGGTACAGGTGACGTCAACCAGTAGGGATGGGCCTTTGCACCATACGGTGCGGGCAACCAATCGCCCCCGTACAAACACAGAAATGACGGGCACGGTGCTGCACTGCTGCTACTAGCACGGCACCATTGAAAAAAAAATAGCACGGCCTTTTTAAGTACTGATACTTTTTTTTTACAACATTTTAAGTACTGATACCGAGGCTGTCGGCACCGCAGACCGGCAAACCGCCCGCTACGCCAGGCGTAGCGTGCGCGCGCCCGCACCGCGCGCCTGTATCACGCACGGGCGCATAGCGGTTGGGCGGTACGCGCGCTACGCCTGGAGGTGCACTGTGCAGGTACGCTAAACACTGTAGCAGGAGAGAAAGAGAGAGTTGGGGAGAGATAAGGGGGGAGAGAGGGGAATAAAATATGAAATAGTAGGTATAGAGTATGGGATAGAGATAACACGGGTGCGGGAGAAATGGATATAGAGTAGAGAATCTCGATGACTAGGATAGAATATTCCTTTTTAGAGATAGAAATAGAAGTGGACGAGTGCGGCTGAGGCTGTGAGGCATGGTCACAAGCTGAATCAGAATCCAACATCTACACGCACAGCCCCACCTCTGAAAAGTTCAGCATGGCACATGGTTGGTGAGCTTTCCGATGACAGCTGAACGGGAATGATTTCGCTAGCCAAGCATACTTCCAACCATTAAACATTGTCGCCATATGGCACGGAATACAATCTATCGTGGGCTCAGTTATACTTTATCACCATCCTCTCTCTCTATCTTCCATCGACCCTCCCTCTACCTCCATCTCTCTCCCTCATTCACCATCTCTCTGACACAAACACTGAGGGAGTAGTGACTACTGTCCTGTTGTGGCACTGACTGAGTTTGAGCTCCCTTGACCACAGAATCCCATGTATGGCGCACATGCTTTCTTTCGTCAGCTTCGTTCCCTCTGTGTCTTTAACATAGCCGAAACAGCAAGCTCCAAGACCAGCTCTTCCAACTATTCTATAGCTCAAGGGTTCCTGACTCCTGAGGGTGGCATGCCATCTATGGTGGATTCTACTGTCGAGGCTCCAAATGCTGAAGCCAACAGGAGGTAATAGCCTAGTCGCATACTCATGTGATTTGCTCTCGGCCCTTCACTGGTTGTGTCGGTTGGGAACTGTTTTCTTTGATGGGGACATGGTGATTGATATGAGGCACAGAATCCCCAGTCTTGAAGGTGAAAAAGAACTAGCCGAGATATTGTGAGCTTCCTTCTCTTCCAATGCTCCAAGCCTTATTTCGCACTCGAATTGCTTTGCAAGGAGAAGCGATGGACCCTTCATTTACCTTGCTTCATGATCGTTTCCGCATTATTTAGCCTTGGAAATGCGGGTAGTTGGACGCCTTCAAGTACAACTGACCTTTTCTTGATAGGTGATAGAGACCTGGGAACTCCAAGCTGGTCTTAAGCAATGTATGGGGCGGCTAGGGCTCTCCGGAGGCAGCTCCCACATCCAACATTTCCCTTCATATTGTGCTCTGCAGACATTTGACCGAGCATGGAAGTGCAGGTACGAACTAGGAACGCCTTCTTCTCTTGTATAGATTTATTTATGTTCTTTTTATTTTTGCTTTTTCGCCGTCTAGTCTTCGAGTCTGACGGAAGCAAAAAAAAAAATGGTCAGAAAATTGATTGGAAAATCATAGCAAAAGTCTTGGACGTCAAATAGAAGTAGTAAGCTTAGACTTGCTGAAACAGTCCAATTCGATTTATGTCTGACTTCAATAAAATAATGTCCTCTCTTCTTTTTAATCTTCAATATTACTACTTCATTCCAAAATGATAGGCGGTATCACCAGCAGATAAGGAAACCGGACCAGAAGGATAGAGTAGCCATACTGGTTCATTCTGCCGGCTTTGCATACTACCGAACATGGATGGCAAATCAGGGAAAACGGTGCAGAGTCTGCCTGATACACTGTCATCCCTCATGGGGCTCAACAAGTACCTCACACCCAGCTGGATTGAATCAGTGTCTCACATCATCGAGGAGTTGTCACCAACCAAACCAAAGATGAAAGTAATGGTTCAAACGGCTCAAAATATCTGTCCTGATGATACAGAATCAGATGCTGAAGTTGCAAAGATTCAAGGTATGCAGTTCTAACACTTCCCCTCAACCTCTAAACATTTCTGAATATTTTTATTCTTTTTTGGGTTACAGAACAAATAAACTATTTTTGCTGAATGTTTGACTAAAGCAGATAAAACAGCAATAAAGTTCTCATATCTTCTCTTTGTTTGGTCATGACAGAGGTTTTGCTGAATGCTAAACTAAAGCAGATAACACTGCAGAAGAGGCAATCACTAAATAACTATTTGGATCTCAAAGGTTGAACTTTCTCCTCGATTTTTTGTGTTTGGCTTGATAAATATAAATGTCACTAAATGTAATGGAAGTTGTTATAGTTCTGTTAATTCACATGCATTCATTTTCCAGGAAATATAAGGGTGTTCTGTCGTGTAAGGCCTTTTCACCATGAAGAGGATTATCAATCCAGAACTCTGTTCACCCTGGATGAGAGTAATGTATTCCTAAAAGTTGCTGAAACCAAGATAAAGCAATACAAGTTTGACAAGGTTTTCAACCAATGCTCAACACAAGGTATAATAGATTTGCATTTATAGGAACTGTGATGTTGAAGTGAATAATTTGAATGCCAGTCAGATTACAATAGTGTGGTTTCCAGGTGATGTATTTGCTGAAGTTGAACCAGTGATAAAATCAGCTTTAGATGGCTATAATGTTTGCATATTTGCCTATGGTCAGACAGGTAGTGGGAAAACTTATACCATGGTAAGCTCTACTCATTCCAACTCATTATCTCATTCATGAAGAATAGATGAAAAATAAAAAGTCCAAACGAATCCAAACCAACAGAAATTTAATATGCTGATTTTACAATCCATTACCACTTGAATCAGGAAGGCAAGCCTACAGATCTAGGTGTCATACCACGTGCGATTCAAGCACTGTTTGATCGAACTTCAGAGAGCAACAGAAGATTTCTGTTCACTTTCAGTATGCTCGAGATATATATGGGAAATTTGAGAGACCTGCTAGTTCCAGGAAGCAAGACACAAGGTTTTAAGAAAGTACCAAGGTAGTTTAGCACTCTCTTAAAATGTTGGAAGGACTACCTCGTTGCAAAACAAGTAACGAAATCTTGTTGACAGTCTACGGACTACAGATGGGAAAATAATGTAAATATTATTCGGTCAATGTTGATAGTTCTGGAAAACTAAAAATATATAACAATGCTACTATAGTGCACTTGTGTTCCAAGGCTACCTAGCGGTCCTCCACAACCAAGAAAATGAACAGGGCCATTAAAATGTTGCATTAACACATAGGCAACATATCAGTATGCTGAAAAATAAAGTGTGAATATTTAGACATAATAAAAGGATCTAAATTGGGGGTAGTGTGACAATCCAGCAACTGTCCAAGAGTCAAGACATGAATTGGAATTGGCATAGGTGGTTCTTGTACAATTTTGTTGATGCAGGTTAACTAACTGACATACATATGTGAACACTTATCACCTTTTCATCTTTTCATTTGTTGGAAGTAAACAATTATTCTGTATACAGCCTTTCCATCAAAACAGATCCTGATGGTGGCATCGAGATTGAAAACCTAGTGGCAGTTACTGTCAATAGTTTTCAAGAAGTGAAAAGACTATATGAAGTGGGGACCCGCTTTAGATCAACAGCTTCCACTATGGCTAATTCTACATCAAGCAGATCTCACTGGTAACCTTTTTTACTTTACTGAAGAAAAATCCTTACTATAACAATTGAAAAGGCATCAGCCATGGCTGCATCTGACTGAAAGAGACCCTGAATCAAAAGTGCATGCTTACTGAAACCTTATTATGCTTGGATAGGAATTAGGAAAATAGCTGCTTTATTGAAAACACCATGGAAGAATTTCTATAGTAAAGCCTTATACTCTTCGTTATGTGCAACAGTTTGATTCGTATTGCATTGACCTCGTTTGACGCACCAGAGAGAAAAAGGGCAAGAAACAAATTATGGATGATTGATCTGGGTGGAAGTGAAAGGCTTGTAAAGACAAAGGCAACTGGGAAAAGACTCAAGGAAGGAAAAGCCATAAATCTATCACTGTCAGCCCTAGGGGATGTGATAGATGCACTACAGACCAAAAAATCACACGTCCCTTATAGGTAAATAAAATTCCTAATATACTGGTGTTTGGCAGTTATCACAACAGATTTTTATTTTCGAGACAATGATACACATTCAACTTCTTAATTCTCAGGAACAGCAAGCTCACACAAGTTCTTAGAGATTCTATAGGTGAGTAGCACCTCACTAACAGTTCCAGAAATGCAGAAAAATTGCTGCTTTCTTATTTTACAAACTCGGTTTTCTTGTAGCTCACCTTGGTGTATTCATGTTGACAGGATGTGAGTCCAAAACTCTGATGCTTGTTCATATCCGTCCAAATGAGGATGATTTGTGTGAGACCATCTGTACCTTGGGTTTTGCAACAAGAGTCAGAAGTATTCGCCTGGAAAATGAAGAACCACAAGTAAGCTTTTGCAGTGACGCTAGCTTGTATATAGTCAAGAAAAGAAAAGGAAGAGACCCGCTTTGTACATTGCTATGAACTAAACATTAAAGTAGATAAGGAGAAACCAATGTCAGGCTGCTTTGATTTTCAAAGACAAGTGATAATAACAAGATGAGAGTATGTTGAACTTGCAAAAAATGTTCGATGTCCCAGAAATTGTTAACAATCTGTGTCCATGAACACAGATGAGAATCCATTTATTAGGATGTGGTTCCACACAATCTTTGCTGCAAAAGACTAATGTTTTGATCTTGTACATACAGGAAGTAAAAGCAAGAAAGGAACATTTGTTAATGGAATTAGAACAGGAGATCAGTGATCTAGAACAAGAATGTGAAGGTATTATTAGAAAGATTAAGAAGCTCAAGGAAACAATTGAGCATTTTAAAGGGCCTCAGCCATCTGTTGAAACAAATTTCGACATTTCACATCCATCCAGTGAAGAGCTGAAAACTGACATGTCAAAGAATACAAGGAATTCAAAGAATCAGAGAGATGTTTCTTCCAGGTTACCAAGGTTTATGAAGCCAACAGCGTCTAGCCAGCACAGGATAGGCTTAAATAAACACATACCTGTTAGTAACAAGACAAAACCACCAGTGCCACCAAAGAGAAGGCCTTCCTCAGTTTATGCTGAGTCTGTAAGGCTGCCAGTAAATGCTGCGACTTGGCAGTCAGAATGCAGTTCTGAATGCAGTATCTCCATGACAAGTGACATGAATTGGGTACCAAGTATACAAGATGGGACAGAATGCAGCCAGGATACATCAGAATACGAGACCAAACAAGTGATTTTCTCAGAACATGAGAAACCACCACAGGGTCAAGTGATTTCATTCACAGAATCAGCGAAGACGCAGGATAAAACCGAGGAAATGGGCATTATAGACATTGACAGCTGGATTCATCAACAAATCGTTGAAAACACTGGCATATGTCACAGTGAAAGGATGCTAGATATTACTGAAGTAAATGAATATGAAACTTACAATTCTAGTACTGCTTCACCAGTTCAGAAGGAAATGACTAATGGTTCTAAACTCTCACAGGATGATGATAGCGACCTCAACCTCCCCACGCAAAATGTAGAAGATATCAAGGAAACCAGGGCTCTTAATCAATTCACAAGAACAGAATTATACACTCCTCCATCAGAAGAACTTTGCAGCAATGTCAAAATGAAGGAACATAAGAATGAAAAGCTTGCGTGTCATGGAAGTTGCAGAAGATCACTGCAGGAAGAGCTCGGCAACTGGAAGCCAGAGCAGCCAGACAAGGAACCAAAAGCTGTTCCAAACATGCAAACTGAAAACAAGTTCCATGACAATGAACACCATATAGGTATGTTTTGTTGACATTAGAGGATGAGCTTCCATGAAAATATATTTTCAATGAAAAGAACATTATGCATCTAGTATCATCTAGATTTATTTATTACTTATAAACTGGTATCAATGTAGGCGAACGGATTTGCAGAAAAGCTGTTATGGTCAACTTGGCCAGGGATGCCTGTCCCAGACCTAAGTGAAACATTTTAGGATACTCATATACTGAGGTAGATTAAATTCCCAAAAAAGGCCGAATTAGATTAAATTCCCAAAAAAGGCCGAATATTTCAACATACTAACTAGACTAAAAACTAAATCTGCTCATTTTATCATAGTTTAACAAATCGAACCGGTTCGTGGGTTGGACCATTGAACTGGTCAAACTGGCAACCTCACTGTTTGGTTCAGTTAAAAGACTATCCATTCAATTGAACCAGTTCAGTCAGCCAGTTTTATGATGAACCGGTGAACTGGTTTTGTGAAGAACAAGAAATATGTAACATGGTTGCTGGGAGGTGGGGGTGGCGGCTATGGAGGTGGGGCGGCTAGGGTTTAGGGCGTGAGGAGGGGCGGCGGCGCAGGGAGGAGAAGAGGAGGCGGCGGCAATAGAGAGAGAGAGGGATAGAGGAAGGAGCAATAGCTCTATTCTTGCTTGATTAGATTGATTACATCCTCCCTATATTTATAGTCCCTAAAGGACTTGTGTTCCAAGCAACTAAGAGAGATATCCTTATAGATTGGATTCCCCTTTCCTAAATAAACCAAACTCTAATCTCCTAATTTACTTTCTATTCCTATTTTATTCTTTTAATTCCTTCCGGGGGAAGGGAGACGCAGAGGCGCTGCCGCCGTCCCAGCCCCCCCCCCCCCCCCCCCCCCCCCCCCCCCCCCCCCCACCCCTCTCCTGGGCCGCGGCCGGCCCTTTGGCTGTGGGTTGGGGATGTCATATCGGACGTGTTACAAAATAAGTTTGATGTTTGCCATTAATTTAGTACATTAGACAATATACTAATGTTGGACCAGT
This sequence comes from Saccharum hybrid cultivar R570, assembly GCA_038087645.1. Taxonomy (NCBI): domain Eukaryota; kingdom Viridiplantae; phylum Streptophyta; class Magnoliopsida; order Poales; family Poaceae; genus Saccharum; species Saccharum hybrid cultivar. The sequence goes on along the minus strand of JAQSUU010000106.1, from coordinate 20,854,629 downwards.
GAACCAGTAGCTTGACCGGTTCGATCTCTGGTCCAGCTTTTCATTCTGTGAATTTCATGGTTTTGCTTCCACTTTCACAGTTCTACCAACGTGCATATTGGGCCTAATCGGGAAGCTCTATGTTTACTGATTTTGTTCTTCTCTACAGGTAAGTTGACAAAGTTCATTCGAGCCCTTCGAACAGCATGGATTGGTGCTCTTCTTGGACTAGGCACCATGAACCTTGGATTAGAGCAAGACTTCTTCAAGAGCTTAACACTCTGATTTAACTAGAATTTTACCATCTTAAAAGGTTTCAACGAAGTTGTATACAATTTTAGTAAGAGTAACTACTTCAGGAATCAATGGGCACAGTGTGTATATATTGCCACAATGAAATGTAAACTGCCAATATGCCACAGTGGCAGGTGAATTGCTAGTCTGAAATAGTTCCTTTGATTAAATGGATAATTTCAAGAAAACTGGGGAGAAATGGGAAGAAATACTATATATGACGAATTTTGTAGTATCATTCTCAATTTCTCATAAATGATTATTACAGTATGCAGAGAAGCTATTGTAATATCTGAACTTTGAGGGAGAGTTATCTACAACTCCAAGCTATTTCCACTGATTGGGCTCTATATAGGCCATTAAAAATAACATGTCACAGTAATGACTCGTATTATGACATAATATGACATCTTTCAGATAGCAACTTAAATTACTAGAACTTTTGAGCTAAAGCTGTAAAGTAGTGGTGTATTTTGTTCCAAATATATTCAAAAGGAAGCATGTCAACTGGGGAGACAACCATAAGTTTATATCAAGTCTCGAGGCCCTGCAGCTGATTTTCATACCTGTAAAGGTCCATATGCTTCAAGAAAATCAAATCTATTGTGCAAAAGTAAGTCTATCGTAGATCAGTGTTTTGAGTTTGACTTTACGTACCAAGCACCACCTACTCTTAAGTCAAAATCCTTTGCAGAGCCTCAGCACATCCCATGTGACACAAATATATATACACTTGCTAAGTGTAAAAAAACTCTACAAAAATATTCAAGCCTTCTTCCACAGAAAGAAGTAATCCATAGAGCAATGTATATACTCAATTGACTTCAGTTTACCACTCGTATTGTTTTTTTTATTTTAAGCATTAATGTCATATAAAGAATCAGATATCTTCTGGGCATATCTGTCAATTATGCGAATAATGCTCTTGCATAGTGATCTTAGCCTTCTTCAATAGCATGTAGTACTTCAGGGAAAACAGAAGCAAAACCAACAGATTTCAGGTTAGTGTTGATCTCACATAATACTTCACATATCTTATGTAAGAAAGGATGAGACCCATCCCTGGAAGTGAACTCATGAACCATGCCATCAACTTCAATGGAACTTGCCCCCGGCACATTCCTCAGTCCCCTTTCTTTCATCGCCTTTCGAAGTTTGCTCACATCATCCCACCTTTCCTGTTCTGCAAAAATATTTGATAGGAGTATATAGTTCCCGCTGTTGTTAGGCTCAAGCTCAATTAGGTGCACCAAGGCTTGTTCTCCAAGATCAGCATCACCATGGGTCCTAGCTGCAGCAAGAAGAGCTCCCCATATTGCTGCATTTGCCTTCAAAGGCATGTCCTTAACCAAATCTTGGGCCTCCTTTAAACAACCAGCACGGCCTAGTAGATCAACCATGCACCCATAATGTTCAACTTGTGGCTTAATCCTGTACTGAGACACCATGATATTGAAATACCAGCGACCCAGATCAGTTAGTCCAACATGGCTACACGCTGACAAGATTGCTAGAAAAGTGACATCATTTGGCGCCATATTCTCCCTCTCCATCCGGCGAAACATCTCAACAGCTTGCAAACCGAGGCCATGCAATGCAAATCCAGCAATTAGTGTCGTCCAAGTCACGACACTCTTCTCCTCCATACCCTCAAACACCTCCACTGCCTTCTCAATACACCCACATTTCATGTACATGTCTATGATGGCATTCATCAGTGGTATCTCCTGGCTCAAGCCCCGCCTGACGACAAATCTGTGCACCCACTCCCCTAAATCAACCGCACCCAGATCCCCACATGCCGCCAGAACCGACAGTAATGCCACACCGTCAGGCTCGATGCCCTCCACCTGCATCCTTCGAAACACCTCGACTGCCTCCTCCGGACGCCTCATCTGTGCGTACCCCCCGATCACCGTCGTCCACGACACCACATTCCGCTCCGGCATAGCATCGAACAGCTCCAGCGCGTGGACCAGGTCCCCGGCCTTCACATACCCAGCGATCATAACGTTCCAGGCCACAACGTCCCTGACGGCCATCTCGTGGAACACGCTGCGCGCGTCGGCGACGTGTCCGCAGGTGCAGTACAGCTGGACGAGGCTGGCGGAGACGTGGGTGTCGGAGGCCACGTGGCCAGTGCGGAGGAGCAGGGAGTGGAGCTGCGGGCCGAGGAGGCTCCTGCGGAGGAGGTGCGGCGGGAGGCGCGCGGCGACCTTGAGGTATACAGAGGGGTGTACGCGGCGGAGGAGCGCGGCGGCGTGGTAGCTGGTTTGCTGCGGGTGGGGCACGAAGCGGAGGGAAGCGAGGAGGAGCGCGGAAAGGAGACGCGGGTGGCGGTGGCCACCGCGAGGGAGGAGGAAGGCGTGCGCCTGCAGTAGGTGCCGTGGGGAGGCGAGGCGCGGGAGCAAGGAGAGGAGGCGATGAAGCACAGGCGACAGTGGCGGGGACGGCGGCATGTGGGAGCCGCCGTGGTGACCGGAGCTTGTGTGGCCGTGGCGCGGGGTTTTGGGAATTTTGCATAGACACGATAATTTGGTTCGGCTCGGCCCATTACGCAGCCCATATATATATACATAAAAAAATCTTTTGACCCGCCTCAAATTTTGCAGTCGTCTAATTTTCATCTTCATCCATAATAAACTATTTCTAAAAAAATCTATAGTAAAACCGCTTTTAATGCACCTGAGCAGTTTTGATGGTGATTTTTATTTACATGGTGCCACATCAAATGTCCTATGTGCCTTCATGCTAGCCACAAAAGAGGCTAAGGGCCTATTTGATACAAAGCATAATCATTAGATAGCTAAAAATTAGTCTAAATTAGCTATAGTGCATCTAAACAAAAATGGCTAATAGGTGGATTAATTTTTTAGATAAATCTTCAATTAATTGCTAGCCAACCTAGACTAATTTAAGCTAATTTATAGTTCAACTAGTAACTAGTTCTGGCTCATCTAAATAGGCCCGAAGTTGAAAGTTCAAGGAGGTAAATTCATACTAAAAATGTTACAAAACAAATTAGCCTATAGCACGGAAAGAATCGCGATTTCATAAAATAGTATTGAAACATCTCGGACACGTGAAAGAGATGGGGAGGAGGTGGATTCACGGTGTTAGCTTCAAACGGTGACAGAATGCCAGTTCGGGTAACGGATATTTCACATGTCCCAAAAATGCAATTCTTTCAATACTATAGAACTAATTTTCTCTATCCAAACTTTTTTAAAAAGTATGCAACTTCTTAAAAATTTATAAACAAATTGATTTAGCTAAAAAACATGAAACTAGTTTCATATTTTTTTCTAAAAACATTCTTTACCTTATGGTGTCAAAATTATAATTGATTGAATCTTTGAAGTCTTTTTGGTGCCTATTTGCTAGTAAATGCTCTCATTTATCTTGTTCGCTTGTGCTTATCAGCCAGCCATTCAGCGGTGTTTTTCTCTCACAACAAATCAACATCAGTCATAATTAGCCAGCCAGAAACCATCCAACGAACAGAGTGATTGTCTATCATAATTAGTCAACATGAGGTCCTAAGTGACTTCGATGACAATACAAGTGTCATGTAACTACATCATACTTAATACTATCTATTACTCCCTCCATCTCAAATTATAAGACATTTCAAGAATCTTGAAGAGTCAAAGGATCTTAAGTTTGATCAAATTTATATGATAAGATAATAATATTTATGACACCAATTAAGTACCATTAAATTCTTCATTAATTATATTTTTATAATATACCTATTTGATGTTATAAATTTTTGTAATTTTCTCTATAATTTTGGTCAAACTTAAGATACATTGACTCTCCAAGATTCTTGGAATGCCATATAATTTTAAAATGTCTTATAATTTGGAATGGAAGAAGTAGTATGAACACAAGTGTCACTCTATCATGTTCATGACACTTGATCCTATTTGTCCAAACATCATGATCTGTATGCTACCATATTCATTGTATTGAAACTTAATTAACTAAATTCAATAGTTTGTAAAACTTAATTAAATATTTAAACAAAGATGCATACATATGTGCAGTTGGGTGCATATAGCCACGCAGGATAACATAGCTACTTTGAAAATTTATTCAGGATAGGGGACCAACGTTCACTACGGTCCTAACAACATTCTACTAGTGCTTTTATGTAGTCCAAATGAACGATGGCATGTTCAGTCGGCTTATAATCCGTATTTTTCATTTTATTTTTTTCAGACGGAACAGTATTTTTCTCTCACAAAAAATCAGGCGGAACAGTGTTTCATTTTGTTTTTCAGCATAAGCGAACGGGGCCAATATTGACTAGTTATAATATATAAAATAATTTCTACTAGCAAATAAGTACCAAAATTAGTTCATCAAAATTCAAACAATTTAAAGATAGGATCCACAAGATAGACCAGATTTAGGACAAGATCAGGGGAAAATATAAGTTTAAGGGAGTCATATTCCATTTTTAACAAAATAATATTTTTGGATCAGGAGAATAATATTCTAGTCCTGGAGTAGAGAGTAAAACAAATGAAAGATTGAATACAAATAAAATATTAGTTTAGGAGAATAAAATTCCAATTAAAAAACAATACTATAGATTTAGAAGCAAAATAAATGAAAGACTGAATAGATAAAATATTAGTTTAGAAGAATAAAATTCCAATTAAAAAACAATACTATAGACTTAGAAGAATAATACGTAGGGAATGATATTCACAATTCTTGTGCCCATTATTTTATGAGTAGAAAAGAGAACATTTCATGAATATTGGGAATAATTGAAATATTCTGTCGTCACGTGGATACTATGTAAACAATCCAAAATACATCATAAACTACCTCACAGCTATTATCTATATCTATACTTAATGTTAATATTAAAGGGTAAAATGATTCTTCTATCCATTTTTTTTACTTCCTACAATGTCCTTACATCTCTCATTGTTTTATTTTGGACTTAGACTCACAAACCTTGCTTATTTGTGTGTACACCGGCTGAGTCCATGCGACCATTACATAAATCTCTTAGCCACAAGTGATTTAGATGACTACGCTACAAGGTATATGTTGCATTGCAACGCATTAGCAAGTTACTAGTAAGAACTTTAAAAACACCATTTGTGAACACATGAATGTTTTAAAAAAAATCCAGAATACATCATAGAACATCTCGAGAATACTATGAGTTATTAGAATCTACTATATACTATAAGAATAGTATTATTGCACTATAAATAATAGTTCACACAAATATTAGCACAAAATCATAGATACAAAAAAAATACTATGAAATAATAAAAATGAGAAACAATTAACAAAAAACAAAAATAATAAAAAGAAAGGAAAATACAAGGCAAAGAAAAGAAAAATGAGAAAAAAGAAAAAAAGATAGCCACGAGTGAAAGCTAAAGGCGCAGCTTTGAAATTCTATTCACTACTCCCTTCTAAACTATATAAGTCGATTTGACTTTTTTGGTACGTAGATTTTACAGTGTATCTAGACATTACCTAGAAAAAAAATAAACTCTTCAGATCAACCACCAATCATTCTTGCTACACTTAGTGTCTTTTAGTGAGGGAGAATGAAAGTTTAGAGTGCTTTAGCTCATATTTTTGATCTAATGCTCTAATGGACTTTTAGGGGGTGGGCTAAAGTTTAGCTCCAATTTTAGAGTACCCATTTGAAGGTTTACCTCTAAACTTTAGAAATAGGGATCCAAACAAGGCCTTACTTCTATTTATGCTTATTAATGTTTAGGAGCTAATTTCGAAGCAAGGGGAGACACATCCAGGGATGGAAAACCCTCAATCAAAAACTAAATAATTATTCAAATTATTTCTCTATGAATTTCTCAATCTAGAAAAAGTCAGTATCCCAGCAGGATTTAAATTTCTAAATTAGCCCTATTTAGTTCCCACATAAAAACTTTTCACCCCGTCACATCGAATGTTTGGACACATGCTTAGAGCATTAAATATAGATAAAAAATAAAACTAATTACACAGCTTGCATGGAAACCGCGAGACAAATCTTTTAAGCCTAACTAGTATATTTGTCCGTGCTAACGCTACGGACCATATTAAATCTAAAGTTAAATCTACCTAATTTGAAATACTTCATTAAGATTCAATCAAAAACATATTTCTGCGGCTCCAAATAAATGTAGCGATGCAAGTTCAAAAAAAATGTAGCGATGCACGTTCAAGAAGCATAGATGTACCTTTTGTCGCAAAAGTTAGAATTCAATGTCGTTATATAAAAACTCATACAAAATGACAGCTTCACGACAATTTATCTGAGGCTTCCTCCTCATTCGGTCATTCCTGGACCGACTATTTGAAAGAAACGCAAGTTTCTGCCTTTCTTCCCAAACCAGGCCAGCACCTCCTCACCTCTCGAGCTCAGCCTGCCCCCATCCACTGCCTGGGACAGAGCACCAATATTTATGAGAACAAATTTGTATCACTAAATACATCATGAATTATATTTTCGTAATATACTTATTTAGCGTCATGGATGTTGTTACTCTTTCCAATAAAGTTGATCAAATTTAAGACAACTCGACTCAGCATGATTCTAGAAACTGATTTATTTTGGTATTGAGAGAGTAATGAGATTTCCGAACAGATTGTGTGATAAGGGATGCCATTTACTAAATGTGTATCAGCACTTAAATAATACAACCATCTTCATTATATTAAATCCTGTACAATAATAATCTACAAAAAAAATTCCACCTTGATTGTAGATAACCGAAATTCAGTTTGCTAACTTTTGACTGGAAATCATTTCTCTACTTAGTGTACTGAGAAAACACATTGCAGCATACAAAACGATCAGACACTATTGCAGCGTGATTAAATGTATTAGATGTATACACAGCTACTGCACCAAAATACAGGGAATACATGCAATCTAAATAGTCTAATTCTCGCCAGTTGCTGCACACATAACCATTAACCATCAGATTGTGTGAAGAAGAAACAAATTTAGGTCTACATGAAGTGAACACAACACAGTGATCTTGCATTTAAGTCGATATACTTGGGGATACTCACATAGAGGCAAAGATTTGTTCTTGTACTATTAACCACCTGTAATATAAGTACTAAAATTACCAAACACGATTAATACATCACCCTGCTAATGGAGAAATCACTGAACTGGCCATGAACTTGGCAATATGATATGTTACAGGCACCTTTTTTTTTCTTTACCTTGAGGCAACATTCGCTGCGCTCTGTTGTCACAGGATTGGCGCGTGCTGGCCTGCCGGCGATCATCTGCACACGGCCTCCCGCAGCTGCTGCCACTGCGTGTAGAACTGAAAAATATATAAATGTGGTGTGAACAAATGCTATATGTAAAGTAGAGCAACCTTGGCTTAATAGGAATTTTTTTGAGAAAAATGAAGAACTATGTAAGCTGGGAGATTGAGAGTGCCTACCTCTATTGTAGTATCCATAGTCACAAAGTTTCTGGGTCGATGGGGTCGAGGTACGGGGTCGCGGTACGTGGTACGCTACTTGCGAGAGATTTTTACACTTAGGGTCGAAAATGAACCCGTGAACCTGGGTCGGGGTCGACGAACCCAGGTCGAGGGTCGAAGGTGGTGAACCCGTTTTATGTGACTATGGTAGTATCTGATGCAAATCAAGTCAATGATATCCTGACACCAGGGTTAAATAGTTTGTTTATATATGGAAAGAAACCACTATGGATTATATGTACTAAACTTTGCTGGATTAGCTAATATAGGTCGACCATGAAAATCTGCAGTTATGTGACTACATACTTGCCTATCTTTGTCTATAAGAACCATACAAAATTTTCAACAAATTCTGAAGTTAAAGAAGTTCGGCAAGCCAAGAAAAGTATCTGTATTGCAAAACAAAAAGGAATTAAGAATATCATTGTCAATAAGTTAGTTTGACATTTGGGCAACATCGGCCAACTCATCAACGGCAAGTACAGCATGCAAGCAGGAGCAGCGCGCCCTGATTGTTTGAGGTTTCAACGTTAAGACGGCAGTGGAAAAAAAACTGCAGTGATTACCTCTCAGCAGGAGAGGTCGGTGTAGGGTCGAGATGGCGGACTAGAGGGGGGGTGAATAGTCCTTTCTAAAACTATAAACACGTTGGCTAACCGAAACAAATGCGGAATTAAACTTATCGGTCTAGCCAAGACTACACCCCTCTATCTAAGTTCACAAGTACCTCACAAAGATTCTAATTAAGCAACTAAGGTGCTTTCCTTAGCAAGAGCTCTCCTATTTAATTCTAGAGCAAGGTCACACAAACCTATGCACTAGTACTTTGCAAGCAAGAGGGAGCTCCTACACAATTCTAGTAAGCAAAGCGCACAAAGCCTAAGCTCACTAGCAATGCTCAAAAACAAGGCTACACAAGCCAAATTAGAGAGCGCAAACTACTTAGCTACACAAACTAAGCAATGTGACTAACAAGGTTACACAAACCGAATTAGCCACGCAAAGGGGAAGCTTCTAGCTACACAAGCAAGAAGACAACTAGCAAGCTACACAAGCAAACTAGTTACGAAAGCAACTACACAAGCACAAGTATATATGAAAGTAAATACAAGCTTGTGTTGCACGAAGGCAAACCACCGAGAAGAGTAGACAATGTTGACACGGTGATTTTTCTCCCGAGGTTCACTTGGTCGCCACCAAGCTACGTCCCCGTTGTGTCGACCAACACTTAGATGGTTCCTCGGTGTGACCCTCAAGTCACTTACCCCTCAAGGCACGCCCCGCAAGGCACCGCAAGACACCACTCTCAAGTGAGGTAGCTCAATGACACGCACAACTAGAGTTGCTCTTCGCGATCCCCGCGGGGTGAGCACGATCCCCCTCACAAAGCTTCTCCGGAGCCTCGCACAATCTTCTTGCGAGCTTCCACGGAGCCACAAGCCACCAAGCCGTCTAGGAGGTGGCAACCTCCAAGAGTAACAAGCACCACCGGCTTGCAACACGATCACCTAGTGCCACTCGATGCAACCTCACGATGCAATCGCACTAGAATCGCTCTCTCACTCGATCCGATGAACACTATCAAGCATGAGTGAGTTAGAGGGCTCCCAAGCACTACCACACAAGCCACCAAGGCCAAAGTGTGCTCAGCTACCGGCCACAGCCGGCCACAACGTCTATTTATAACCCCACGGTCAAATAGAGCCGTTACCCCTTCACTGGGCAAAAATCAGGACGACCGGACGCGCCGGTCGAAACTGACCGGACGCGCTCAACCGCGTCCGGTCGTCCTGCGACGTCCACGTGTCCACCGAATTCAAACGCGACCGTTAGATCCTCCAACGGTCACTGCGCGCCAACGGTCAAACGCGATGACCGGACGCGCCGCTCAACCGACCGGACGCGCCGGTCGCACTGTGCCGCGCCCGCGAAACAACGACCGGACGCGCACCTCGCAACGACCGGACGCGCCGATCCGCACAGCACCCGCGCCCGCGAATCAATGACCGGACGCGCTCCTCGCAACGACCGGACGCGACAGTGCCAGCGTCCGGTCGGAGTCCAGTAAGCTCCAACAACGACCGGACGCATCCGATCGTGTGTGACCGGACGCGCACCGCGTCCGATCGTCCTTGCGAATCTGCAGTTCCCTCAGGGCGCATGACCGGACGCGCCGGTCCCGCGAGTGACCGGACGCGCCGGTTGCAAACCCTAACTCGCGCGCCTGACTGCTACGCTGTACTGACCGGACGCGTCCGGTCACTCCGTGACCGCGTCCGGTGCAGCGTCCGGTCACCTCTGTGACCTCCGTTCGCCTCCGTTTCTTTTTCGACTTCCGGCGTAGTGGAAAATAGGCATTTCATATCTCCGAAATCGCCTGAATCCCGTGCTCGCAAGCTCGGCGGGAGGGAGAGAGGACCCCAAACCCTCTCTACCGCTCAAACTCCACTGCCTTCGTAAATGTGCCAACACCAACAAGTGATCACCACCTTGTGCACGTGTGTTAGCATTTTCACAATCATTTTACCGAAGGAATTAGGCACTCAACTTGCCTCACCACTCGATCCTAACCCGTATGCAAAGTTAGATCGCTCAAGTGGCACTAGATGACCGATATGCAAACAAGTTTGCCCCTCTTGATAGTACGGCCATCTATCCTAAAACCCGGTCATAAACTTCTCTACACACCTATGACCGGTGAAATGGAAATGCCCTAGGTTATACCTTTGCCTTGCGCATTCCACTCCATCTCCTCCAATGTTGATGCAACACATGCACCAACCATATCACAAATGATATGATCCACTTCATATCATCACATGACCGTCTCGATCCATCGACCTTGACTTCACTTGCTCTTCACCGTTGCATCGGTCCGTCGGCGCCAAGTCTTGCTTAAGCTTCACCATCGCATGGTCCTTCGCTTCGAAGCCTCGACTTGCCCTTCACCTTCACAACCGGTCCATCGAGCCAAGCATCATCTTGGTCTTCATCACCTTGGTCACATGACTCCATGTCATGTCTCATGTGCATTAAGCTCCTTCATGACATCATCACATGACCGTCTCGATCCATCGACCTTGACTTCACTTGCTCTTCACTGTTGCATCGGTCCATCGGCGCCAAGTCTTGCTCAAGCTTCACCATCGCATGGTCCTTCGCTTCGAAGCCTCGACTTGCCCTTCACCTTCACAACCGGTCCATCGAGCCAAGCCTCATCTTGATCTTCACCATCTTGGTCACATGAGTCAATGTCATGTCTCATATTCAATGACCACCTTTATCTAAATCATCCACTTAGATATAAAGGTTAGTCCTAGGTTTCATCAATTAGCCAAAACCAAACTAGGGACTTTTAATCTCCCCCTTTTTGGTAATTGATGACAACCCTCACAAAGATGATTTTGATAATAAAAGTTTTGAACTTGTCATACTTGTCCAATCATTTTGCTCATAAGAAAAGTTTGGACAATTATCACAAGCTCGGTTTTGGTAGCATTAGCTCCCCCTACATATGTGCATAGAGTTTGGATTGAAAGCTTTGCACATATGCATGGATAGAAGTGTTGGGAGAGTAATTCTACCAAAATGATGCTAAGGTGTAAGAAATGGACCTTTGAAGCGTGATACCAATCGGAGTTGCCTTTTACACCATCCTTAGCACCATGAAGTAACTAGACATCCATCAAAACTCAAGAACCTCGTGAGATCAACATTATATGTAAAGGTTCTTGGACCTCTTGTAAAGCTTTAGGCATGTCTAGATACCACAAGTAAACTATTCCTATGCATGCTAGTAGATCATTTCATCATCCAAGTTCTATACTAGCATTGCACCACACAAGCATGTATATTGAATTTAAGAACTTATGCAATGCAAGCAAGCATATGAATTATGCGCATATCAAATGCAATCAATCAATGTTCATGAGCTTGCTCCCCCTACTTGTGTGCTTTCTTTGTCCAAGAATGTTTGATCCCCTTACATTCTTCAATGTTGCTCCCTCTTTGTCCATGTCCATGTCCAATATCATCTGTCTCTCCCCAAAGCAATCTCTCCCTCAAAGGAAATCTTGCATATCTTTGTCCAATCTCTCCCCCTTTGTCATCAATTTCCATAAAAGGTGTGCTTCTCATTGATGTAAAGGCTAGCATTGGGGTAGATGGTTGAGACTTGAATCTTGTATTTTTGATGGACATTACCACATATGTTGGAATGACAAACTTTATGGTTGCTCTTGAGATTCCACATAGGATCTTTGACCTTGATACCAATCGGTGGGGCTCCTCCCCCTATGTCATAGCATGTGTCATTCACTTGAGATACCACTTGAAGATGAGGGTAGCATTTCTTGATTTGATCACTTAAAGTTGAGGATCACTTGTGAAACCATCGTCTTGCATGAATGATACCACGTGAAGATACCATGAGTAGGAATGTGATACCATTTGAAAGAATTTTCTAGTATGGATCCACTTTGAAGGATTTGACAATAATATTCACTTCTTGAACATTTGCTATCTTTATGAGTACCACTTGTAAGATATCACTTGTAGATCATGATCTAGACACCACTAGTGAATACCACTTGGAAGATCAATTTGAGTCTAGATACCACTTGAAACAAACTAGATATCCATTTTCATTGTTGTCTTGTGCTTGTATTCTTATCATTGTCATGAGCTTCTTGTATGACTTGAACTATGTTGATTTGCCTAAGATTCCAAGTCCGATTTGATCCAATAACAAGCTTCTTCACACCTCATGCTAAGGGTTATCTTGCCAATGTTGTACTTGTCACTTGTTAGCAATCCAAACTAGATCAAGTACTTGGGTTCACTAGCTCATGAACAAACTCATATCCATACCACTAGATCAATTAAACAATCAAGCAATAATGGTAGGCTATGAATTTAAAAATTTCATTTGTTATGCATGATCCTAATAAACATGTACTATATGCACTAACCGCATACTAGTAAGGGATGAAATGATCATGCACATTACAATGATACCTTTGCTATGTTGGAGTAGAGGATAGTCACATAGATTTCAATTCATTACTCCAATAGCAATGTGAAGTCCAATTTATAAGCTTGGTGAAGACCAATCATCATAGATAAATCCATTCTTCACCCATATGAAATGAAAACCACTTATGATCAAGTGCACTATCTCTTGAGTTGTGGTTGGCTTGCTTCATCTTTTTGCTCATTGTGCTTGCATGAGAGAACTAATGTGAGAATACCACTTGAAATGCAATTACTAGCTCTCTTTTAGGTGTTGCTTGCTCTTTAGATCAATCCTTTTGATTGCTTCAACTAAGCATCACAGGTTCCTCGGATCACCACTTCCATGTTAGCCTTCCAAGTCCAAACTTGGTTTCACCTACACACGGCGGCAAGCCCCTCACTAGGGAGAAGTGACCTTTCTCCAAAGAACCACTCTTGATACTTACTTGAAATGATATAGTTTGATCGATCCAAATGATGAACTCAATCTTGATGAATAATCCTTGAATCTACATTTGAGTCCAACTCTTTCTACTTGTTTAAGTCCTTTTCTTTCTACCAAATGATCTTCAATTATCACTAGAACTTAAACTTCACCTTCATCTTAAGTTTGATCTTGATCTTCAAATTTGAGTACTAAACATGTACACCAAGTACATTCCACAATCAAATGTCCTTGTACTCATTGCTCTTCATGCTTCTAGATCAATCTAAAACCAAACTTAGGTACCTCAATCACTTATGAACATATTTCCAACTTGAGGACCTTTCAATCAAAGTGACTCTAGATTAATCCAATGATTGTCACTTTTCTGGCAGATTCTGTACCCTTCAAAGAATAATTCATATCTCCCAATGTACGAATCCAAATGCCATGAAATTTGGTGGATATGTGCATTACAAAGTCATCTAGCAGCTGTAAAAATTTGAGCTTCATTTGACTTCTATATTGCTACCAGATTTTAATTCTTCTACCACTGCTACATGCTGAAAACTGCTGCACTAAAGCTGACAAGATGCACTCAAAAACCGAAGCATCTCTTATCCAATTCTCATGAAATTTCTACAGCATCTTCTTTCATAAGTGTAGAGCATGTATACCAAATTTCAAGCCGATCCAAATAGATTTGATCACTCAAACATGGCTAAGATCACAGCTAGCTTAGATTTTAAATAATGGACAGATTTCAATACATGAGCTATTCTTCATCAAAAGTGAATCAAACTTGAAACTAACTTGTTTGAATACTTTCATAAGACATATATCCATTCAATCCACTTACTAAAGGTCATCTCATGAACTTATCCAACCCAAATTAATCCAAACTTGATTGCTAAGCATTTAATCCATTCAATCATCTCATAGCAAGCAACATTGCACATTTATCCAATTCAATCAACTCATATGCGCCCAAATGAAATGATCAACAAGAGATATAACTTGGTTAGCTCATGATCATCCAATAGCAAGCTTTAACTCAAATAATTTGCAAGCCATCAAATAATTCCAATAAATCATCCACAACTTGATCATGACACTTGTATGTTGTAGCACTTGGACTTCACTTATTTTGACTTGGCATTGGGATTAGATTGCAATAAGCTTCAATACTTGAGTCAACAAATAATGATAAATATGAAATCAATTTGAGTCAAGCCTCCAATGTCATGGTACCTACACACATTCATCCACTTTTTGATGGTACCCAAACAAGTTTGGGTCCTCTCAAGTTAGGTGCAACATACTTAGGCATAGCCTTAGTATGAGTAGCGGGATGATTTGCAATTCCAACCAATGAGGTACCATTGCCATCCTTTCTAAGCATATTAGTATTATCAATTGAAATAGGCTTAGAATTGTTACCTAGGGGACATGAATGTGCCATGTGTCCCCTTTCCCGGCATGAGTAGCAACTTCTCTTAGATTGAGCCTTTTCTTCCTTGCTCATATGTTGCTTCTCATTGCCTTGCCTCTCACGAGTTGCTTGAATCTTCTTTTCAAGCTTAGTAGGATACCCCGAGGCAAAGTGTCCCATATCTCCACACTTGAAGCACTTGATGTGAGCATGTACTTTCTTCTCATCTTGATTCTTGCTCATCATCTTGGCATCTTGGATTTGCATTGGATGCCTTGCTCTACCACCCCTTCTTGTTTTCTTCTTCTTCTTTATCAAGTCATCATTATCTTCATGGTTGATCTTGACTTGAGCTTGGGGCTTTGCTTTTGGCTCAACTTGAGACTTCTTGGTAGGGCAACACTTGGCAATATGTCCCACTTCATGGCATCGGTAGCACATGAGTTGGGATAGCTTCTTTGCATCTTGCTTCTTCATAATCTTGCCCTTGCTCTTATTGTAGCCAATACCACTCTTATCACCATATCTTCTTTGATTGGTCATGATATGCTCAATGGCGATTTTAGAGTTGTAGCACCTCTCCAACTTGTTGCTCAAATTCTTCACTTCACTTTTGAGCTCATTGTTCTCCTTCAAAAGGTTAGTCTCACAAGACATAGAAGTAGAACAAGCAACTAATTGTGAAGAACATGGCATATATGATAAATCATCACAAGAGGTGGATACATGCTTCTTGCCTACATCACAAGGATTAGTAATATGTGATTGATCATTTGACCCAAATGATGAGCTCTCACTAATTTTGTTTTCATCATTAGAAAGCCTTTTAGTGAGTAAAGCATGTTCTTGTACCAATTATCATGAGCAACACTAAGTTCCTCATGAGCCAATTTTAGCTCCTCATGCGAACAAGTAGTAACATAAAGTAGATGCTTTTGTTGTTCACATGTGGTTTTTAGAAATGAGTTTTCATTTTTCAATTTACTTGTTTTTGCCATCTCATTTCTTAGGGCCTTTGAGAGTTTATATAGAAGCTCAAAATTTGGACCATCACAATCAACAACAAAACCACCAATAGATACCTTAGTGTCACCATGTGACATGGAACAATGTGGTGATGTTGAAGAGCTTGTTGAAGCATCACTCTCATAGCCATCATCTTCACCATCAAGTGTGCATGGAGTAGAATCATTGCTTGCATCACTTGTGGCATTATCATCATTCTTGTCAAGTGATCTTGTGCTATGATCATCTTTGTCATCACTTGACCGTGAGGTGGAGCAATCCTCTACAACCACCTTGTTGTGGTCATGCTCAACATCCTCATGCGCCTCCTCCTTGGGCTCATCATCATTGGAGATCGCCCCATATTTCTCATTTAGAAACACCCAAATCTCATGGGCGGAATTGAAGTCTATGATCTCATGAAGTATGCTACTAACCATAGATCGATAGAAAACATTAGTAGCTTGGCTATCGAGATGTAGGCATTTACTTTGCGCTTGAGTTGCATTCTTTTTATCAATTGCAACGGAAAAGCCCACATCTACGATCCACCATATTTGAGGAGAAATAAACTTAAAATTGCATGTCATCCAATTTCTCCACCGTGCAAAGTGTGTGCCATCAAAAATGTGTGGACACTCAACATCTAGCCCATAAGCCGCCATCCTCTCGGGTCGGTGAAGACCACAAATGAGAGACCCGGCTCCGATACCACTTGTAGGGTCGAGATGGCGGACTAGAGGGGGGTGAATAGTCCTTTCTAAAACTATAAACACGTTGGCTAACCGAAACAAATGCGGAATTAAACTTATCGGTCTAGCCAAGACTACACCCCTCTATCTAAGTTCACAAGCACCTCACAAAGATTCTAATTAAGCAACTAAGGTGCTTTCCTTAGCAAGAGCTCTCCTATTTAATTCTAGAGCAAGGTCACACAAACCTATGCACTAGTACTTTGCAATCAAGAGGGAGCTCCTACACAATTCTAGTAAGCAAAGCGCACAAAGCCTAAGCTCACTAGCAATGCTCAAAAACAAGGCTACACAAGCCAAATTAGAGAGCGCAAACTACTTAGCTACACAAACTAAGCAATGTGACTAACAAGGTTACACAAACCGAATTAGCCACACAAAGGGGAAGCTTCTAGCTACACAAGCAAGAAGACAACTAGCAAGCTACACAAGCAAACTAGTTACGAAAGCAACTACACAAGCACAAGTATATATGAAAGTAAATACAAGCTTGTGTTGCACGAAGGCAAACCACCGAGAAGAGTAGACAATGTTGACACGGTGATTTTTCTCCCGAGGTTCACTTGGTCGCCACCAAGCTACGTCCCCGTTGTGTCGACCAACACTTAGATGGTTCCTCGGTGTGACCCTCAAGTCACTTACCCCTCAAGGCACGCCCCGCAAGGCACCGCAAGACACCACTCTCAAGTGAGGTAGCTCAATGACACGCACAACTAGAGTTGCTCTTCGCGATCCCCGCGGGGTGAGCACGATCCCCCTCACAAAGCTTCTCCAGAGCCTCGCACAATCTTCTTGCGAGCTTCCACGGAGCCACAAGCCACCAAGCCGTCTAGGAGGTGGCAACCTCCAAGAGTAACAAGCACCACCGGCTTGCAACACGATCACCTAGTGCCACTCGATGCAACCTCACGATGCAATCGCACTAGAATCGCTCTCTCACTCGATCCGATGAACACTATCAAGCATGAGTGAGTTAGAGGGCTCCCAAGCACTACCACACAAGCCACCAAGGCCAAAGTGTGCTCAGCTACCGGCCACAGCCGGCCACAACGTCTATTTATAACCCCACGGTCAAATAGAGCCGTTACCCCTTCACTGGGCAAAAATCAGGACGATCGGACGCGCCGATCGAAACTGACCGGACGCGCTCAACCGCGTCCGGTCGTCCTGCGACGTCCACGTGTCCACCGAATTCAAACGCGACCGTTAGATCCTCCAACGGTCACTGCGCGCCAACGGTCAAACGCGATGACCGGACGCGCCGCTCAACCGACCGGACGCGCCGGTCGCACTGTGCCGCGCCCGCGAAACAACGACCGGACGCGCACCTCGCAACGACCGGACGCGCCGATCCGCACAGCACCCACGCCCGCGAATCAATGACCGGACGCGCTCCTCGCAATGACCGGACGCGACAGTGCCAGCGTCCGGTCGGAGTCCAGTAAGCTCCAACAACGACCGGACGCGTCCGATCGTGTGTGACCGGACGCGCACCGCGTCTGATCGTCCTTGCGAATCTGCAGTTCCCTCAGGGCGCATGACCGGATGCGCCGGTCCCGCGAGTGACCGGACGCGCCGGTTGCAAACCCTAACTCGCGCGCCTGACTGCTGCGCTGTACTGACCGGATGAAGGGTCGAGATGGCGGACTAGAGGGGGGTGAATAGTCCTTTCTAAAAATAATCGTGTCGGCAAACCGAAACAAATGCGAAATTAAAACTATCGGTCTAGCCAAGACTACACCCCTCTATCTAAGTTCACAAGCACCTCACAAAGATCCTAATTAAGTAACTAAGGTGCTTTCCTTAGCAAGAGCTCTCCTAAATAATTCTAGAGCAAGGTCACACAAACCTATGCACTAGTACTTTAGCAAAGCCGGGGAGCTCCTACACAATTCTAGTAAGCAAAAGCACAAAGCCACAAATGCTCACTAGCAATGCTCAATAGCAAGGCAACTAATGCCAAACTAGAGAGCGCAAATTACTTAGCTACACAAACTAAGTAATGTGACTAACAAGGTTACACAAACCAAATTAGCCACGCAACGGGTGCTACTTCTATGCTACACAAGCAAGAAGGTAACTAGCTAGCTACATAAGCAAACTAGTTATGAGAGCAACAACACAAGCACAATATAAATATGTGAAAGTAATACAAGCTTGTGTTTCGGATATTGCAAACCAACGGGATGAACAAGGTTGACACGATGATTTTTATCCCGAGGTTCACGTGTTTGCCAACACGCTAGTCCCCGTTGAGACAAGCTCCAAGGTTGCCGCCGGTCCTCTTGCTCTTCTCGTCGTGGCGATGCACCCACTTGTTGGATCACGAGCTAATTGACTATCAAGAGTCAAACCCTCAGCGGGTGCCGCACATCCACTCACAAGATGGGGATCCTCCAAGCCACGAGCTCTAGCACTTGACCCGGCCGGACCACTTGTCGCCCTTCGCGTCTCGCTTTACTAGAGTTGCTCTTCGCGACTCCCGCGGGGCGAGCACAATGCCCCTCACAAAGCTTCTCCGGAGCCTCGCACAATCTTCTTGTGAGCTTCGACGGAGCCTCAAGCCACCAAGCCGTCTAGGAGGTGGCAACCTCCAAGAGTAACAAGCACCACCGGCTTGCAACACGAACACCTAGTGCCACTCAAGCAATCCTCACGATGCAATCGCACTAGAATCACTCACTCGCTTATTGATTCGTAATTTAGCAAGCACAAGTGAGTTAGAGGCTCTCCTAGCACTCCCAAAGCATGGACACTAAGTCCCAAGGGTGCCAAGCTGTGGCCAAGGCCGGCCACCACTTCTATTTATAGCTCCACAACGAAATAGAGCCGTTACCCCTTCACTGGGTGAATTTTCGGGTCGACCGGACGCGCCGGTCGAACGGACCGGACGCGGTGGTCAGTAGCGTGTTCCAACGGCTAGTTTTCGCGCGTACAAACTTCTATTGACCGGACGCGGTGGTCACTAACGGGACCGGACGCGGTGGTCGCAGCGAAACAGCGAACAGAGAGGTTCCAGCAAGCTCCCGAAGTGACCGGACGCGTCCGGTCATCACTGACCGGACTCGCTGCAGCGTCCGGTCACTTTCGCCCACGAAAAACACTGACCGGACGCGGTGGTTGACACTGACCGGACGCGGTGGTCACGAGTCCGGTCACAGACCACTCTCCGGTAAAACGGCGATATCTCTTAGCTCCGAACTCCGATTTCGATGATCTTGGACATTTTGGAAAGCTTACTCAGAGGGCTACACAACCCACTAAAGCACTTGATCCAGCTCACAATGGATCAAAGCAGTATTCCACTCTAAGAGCCATCCTAGTGTCCGGACAACACCGAAAAACCTTTCTCTCTTCTTCAAGTTGATCAACACCAACTCCAACACCTTCTCCTTTGCAAATGTGCCAACACCACCATGTGTAAAACACCATGTGCATATGTGTTAGTATTTTCACAAACATTTTCAAAGGGTTAGGCACTCCACTTGCCTCGCCACTCGATCCTAGCACGTATGCAAAGTTAGATCGCTCAAGTGGCACTAGATGACCGATATGCAAACAAGTTTGCCCCTCTTGATAGTACGGCCATCTATTCTAAACCCGGTCATTAACTTCTCTACACACCTATGACCGGTGAAATGGAAATGCCCTAGGTTATACATTTGCCTTGCGCATTCCACTCCATCTCCTCCGACGTTGATGCAACACATGCACCAACCATATCACAAATGATATGATCCACTTCACATCATCATGTGACCTTGGTCCATCGATCTTGACCTCACTTGCTCTTCACCGTTGCGTCGGTCCATCGGTGCCAAGTCTTGCTCAAGCTTCACCGCCTCACGGTCCATCGCTCCAAAGCCTCCGACTTGCCCTTCACACTTGCAACCGGTCCGTCGAGCCAAGCCTCATCTTGATCTTTGCCACCTTGGCCACATGACTCCATGTCATGTCTCATATGCAATGAGCTCCTTCATGACATCATTACCTGTGGACTAATTCCCTGTGTATTTCACTTTAAACACAATTAGTCCACCTAAGGTTGTCACTCAATTACCAAAACCAAACAAGGACCTTTCAATCTCCCCCTTTTTGGTAATTGATGACAACTCTACAAAGATATGGAAGTTAAGTTCTTTTGGACTTTATGCCACTTATCCAACATTTAAGCTCTATGTTAGGATTTGGATAAGCACCATAAAATCTAACTTGGTAGTGATAACTCTCCCTACATATGTGCTCAAATGGTTTGGTTTCAAGCTCACACATATGCATGAATATGAAATTTGTGGGAGGGTTAGCACTACTAAGTGATGCTAAGGTGTATAGAATAAACCTTTGTAGCTTGATACCAATTAGTAGCTTGATACCATTTGAAAATCACAAGTTTGCCATCATCCTTAGCATCATGAGTAGCTAGACATCAAAAATACTAGAACCCCCGTGAGATCAACATTATAAGCAAGATTCTAGTTTTTCATGATAAACACAAGTCTAGCTATCATCCTATGCATGCTAGTTATCATATCATCATTCAAGTTCTATAGCTAGCAAACACCACACAAGCATGCATGTTAAATATAAAAACTTATGCAATGCTAGCAAGCACATGAATATGCACAAGTCAAATGCAACCAATCAATGTTCATGAGCTTGCTCCCCCTACTTGTGTGCTTCTCTTGTCCAAGAATTTTGATCCTTCTCTTTTTTCTTCATTGTTGCTCCCTCTTTGTCCATTTTCATGTCCAAACCCATCTTCTCATGATATCTTTGTTCAATTTCTCCCCAAACCTCTCTCTCTTGGTGCATTGACATATCTTTGTTCCAACTTCTCCCCCTTTGTCATCAATTTCCATAAAGGGTGTATTTCTCATTGATACAAAGGCTTGCATTGGGGTGGATGGTTGAGACTTGAATATTGCGTTGTTGATGGACATCACCACACATGTTGGAATGACATTACTTGTATGTTGCTCTTGAGATACCACTTAGGATCTTTGACCTTGATACCATTAGGTGGGGCTCCTCCCCCTATGTCATAGCATGGGTCATTCACTTGATAATCTTGAGCTCTTGTGTGTGAGGGAACTTTCTTCATTTGATGATCACTTAAAGTTGAGGATCACTTGTGGAACCACCGTCTTGTATAAATGTTATCATGTGTAGAAATACCACGAATAAGGGTGTGATACCAATTTGAAGAATCCTCTATCATGGAACCACTTGTAGGATTTGTCAATATGATCTTTTCTTGAACATTTGCTATCTTTATGAGTACCACTTGTAGGATATCACTTGTAGATCATGATCTAGACACCACTTGTAAATACTACTTGAAGAAATACTTTGAGTCTAGATACCATTTGAAACACCCTAGATATCCATTTGCATTGTTGTCTTGTGCTTGTACCCATATCATTGTCATGAGCTTCTAGTATGACTTGAACTAAGTTGATTTGCCTAAGATTCTAAGTCCAGTTTGATCCAATGACAAGCTTCTTCACTCCTCATACTAAGGGTTATCTTGCCAATGTTGTACTTGTCACTTGTTAGCAATCCAAACTAGATCAAGTACTTGGGTTCACTAGCTCATGAACAAATTCATACACATACCACTAGATCATTTAAACAATTCAAGCGATAGTGGTAGGCTATGAATTTTAAACATTTCATTTGTTATGCATGATCCTTAGTAAGCATGTACTATATGCACTAATCGCATACTAGTAAGGGATGAAATGATCATGCACATTGCAATGATACCTTTGTTATATTGGAGTAGAGGATAGTCACATAGATTCCAATTCATTACTCCAATAGCAATGTGAAGTCCAATTTATAAGCTTGGTGAAGACCAATTATTATAGAGAAATCCATTCTTCACCCATATGAAATGAGAACCACTAATAATCAAGTGCATTATCTCTTGTTGTGGTTGGCTTGCTTTTTCTCTTTGATCAATGCTTGCATGAGAGAAGTACTTATGATACCAATTTTATAACCATGACTAGCTCTCTTTTGGGTGTTGCTTGCTTTTCTTGATCAACCCTATTGATTGCTTCAATTAAGCATCTCAAATGTCCCTTGAATTCATCACTTCCATGTTAGCCTTCCAAGCCGGTGCTCGGTTTACCCACCCATGGGCGGCAAGCCCCCTCAGCAGGGAGAAGTGACCTATCTCCAAAGAACCATCCTTGACACTTGCTTGAATTGCCTTTGATTGATTGATCTATAGACTTAACTTGATGAGTAACCTTGAATTATTCTTTAAGTCCTTTTCTTTCTACTTCTTTAAGTCATTTTCTTTCTACCAAATGATCTCCAATCATTACTAGAACTTGAACCTCATCTTTATCTTGAGTTTGATCTTCATTTTCAAATTTGAGTACCAAATTTGTACACTAAGTACATTCCACAATCAATGCCCTTGTACTCATATCTTGTCATGCTTCTAGATCAATTCAAAACCAAACTTAGGTACCTCAAACACTTATAAATATGTTTCCAACTTGAGGACCTTTCACTTAAAGTGACTCTAGATCAATCCAATAACTGTCACTTTTCTGGCAGATTCTGTACCCTTCAAAGAATAATTCATATCTCCCAATGTACAGATCCAAATGCCATGAAATTTGGTGGAGATGTGATTCACTAAGTCATCTAGCAACTGTAAAAATTTTAGCTTCATTTGACTTCTAGATTGCTACTAGATTTCAAATCTTGCACCACTGCTACATGCTGAAAACTGCTGCTCTATAGTTTACAAGATGTACTCCAAAGCCGAAGCATCTCTTATCCAATTCTCATGAAATTTGTACAGCATCTTATAACATAAGTCTAGAGCATGTATACCAAAATTCAAGCCAATCCAAATAGATTTGGTCACTCAAACTCAGACTTAATCTCAGCTAGCTCAGATTTTCAATAATGGACAGATTTCAATACATTGAGCTATACTTCACCAAATTGAATCAAACTTGAAACTAACTTGTTTGAACACTTTCATAAGACATATATCCATTCAATCCACTTACTAAATGTCATCTCATGAATTTATCCAACACAAATCAATCCAAATTTGATTGCTAGGCATTTAATCCATTCAATCATCTCATAGCAAGCAACATTGCATATATATCCAATTCAATCAACTCATATGCACCCAAATAAAATGATCAACTAGAGATATACCTTGGTTATCACATGATCATCCACTTAGCAAGCTCTAACTCAAATATTTGCAAGCCATCAAATATATCCAATAAATCACCACAATCTTGAATGTTGCACTTGTATGTTGTAGCATGTGGACTCCACTTATTTTGACTTGGCATTGGGATAGAATATGCACTAAGCTTTAAAACTTGATTCACCATATGATGACCAATATGAATCCAAATGAATCAAGCCTCCAATGCCAATGGTACCTACAACCAATCATCCACTTTTTGATGGTACCCAAACAAATTTGGGTCCTCTCAAGTTAGGAGCAACATACTTAGGCAAAGCCTTAGTATGGGTAGCGGGATGTTTTACAATTCTAACCAATGAGGTACCATTGCCATCCTTTCTAAGCATGTTAGTATCATTAATTGAACTAGGCTTAGAATTATTACCTAGGGGACATGAATGAGCCATGTGTCCCCTTTCCCGGCATGAATAGCATCTTCTCTTTGGTTGAGCCTTTTCTTCCTTGCTCATGTGATGCTCTTCATTGCCTTGCCTCTCATGAGTTGCTTGAACCTTCTTCTCAAGCTTGGTAGGACACCCTGAGGCAATGTGTCCTATATCTCCACACTTGAAGCACTTGATGTGAGCCAAATCTCTCTTCTCGACTTGATTCTTGCTCATCATCTTGGCATCTTGGATTTGTATTGGATGCCTTCCTCTTCCACCCCTTCTTGTTTTCTTCTTCATCATCATTAAGTCACCAACATCATGATTGATCTTGACTTGAGCTTGGGGTATCTTCTTTTCATCTTGTGGCCTCATCTTTGGCTTATTGGTTGGGCAAAACTTGGCAAGGTGACCCATCTCATGGCATTTAAAGCACACGAAATGAGATAGCTTCTTTTGTTCTTGCTTCTTTTTGTTGCCCTTGTTCTTGTTGAAGCCAATGCCACTCTTGTCACCATAGCTTCTTTGAGTCTTTATCATGTGCTCAAAGGTGACTTTTGAATTGTAGCACCTCTCTAACTTGTTGCTCAATTTCTTCACTTCACTTTTGAGCTCATTGTTCTCCTTCAAAATGTTAGTCTCACAAGACATAGACGTAGAACAAGCATATATATGTGAAGAACATGGCATATCTAATAAGTCATCACAAGAGGTGGATACATGCTTTCTCCCTACATCACATGGGTTAGTCACATTTTGCAATTGATCATTTGATCCATGTGATGAGCTCTCATTATTTTTAATTTTCTTTAAAAACATCTTAACGAGAGAAGCATGTTTTTCTAATAATTCCTCATGAGATGCAAGTACTTTCTCATGAGTCAACATTAGCTTCTCATGTGAAGATTTAAGAACATCAAGTAAGTGCTTATGTTCTTCACATGAGTTCTTTAGAAATGAGTTTTCATTTTCCAATTCCATTGTTTTAGCTTTCTCATTTTCTAAAGACATGGTCATGCTAGCAAGTCTACTAACAAGCTCATCATATGAATCAACATGATCAATCACATTATCATTTGATACCTTTGTGTCACCTTGTGACATGAAGCAATGTGATGTAGTGGATGGGCTTGTAGTAGCATCATCAAGGCCCGAGCATGAACCAACATTGTCACCATCAAGTGTGCTTGGGGTAGAAACATCACTTGCAACACTTGATGCGTCATCGCAATCCTTGTCAAGTGAACTTGTGGTAGATCGATCATCATCATCACTTGACCATGAGATGGAGCAATCCTCCACAACCACCGTGTTGTGGTCATGCTCAACATCATCATGTGCAACCTCCTTAGTCTTGACATCATCATCATCATCGGTGATAGCTCCATACTTTTCATTGAGATAGGCCCATATCTCATGAGCGGATTTGAGGTCCATGATCTTACCAAAGATGCTATCATCCAAAGATCTATACATGATGTTAGTAGCTTGGATGTCAAGATCTAGGCATTTCTCTTGTGCTTGAGTTAGATTATCTTCATCCAACACATGAGAAAAGCCTACATCTACCATCCACCACATTTGAGGGCAAATAAACTTAAAATTGCATATCATCCAATTTTTCCATCGTGCAAAGTGTGTGCCATCAAACATGTGTGGACACTCAACATCTAGCCCATATTCCGCCATCCTCTCGGGTCGGTGAAGACCACAAAAGAGAGACCTGGCTCCGATACCAATTGAAGGGTCGAGATGGCGGACTAGAGGGGGGGTGAATAGTCCTTTCTAAAAATAATCGCGTCGGCAAACCGAAACAAATGCGAAATTAAAACTATCGGTCTAGCCAAGACTACACCCCTCTATCTAAGTTCACAAGCACCTCACAAAGATCCTAATTAAGTAACTAAGGTGCTTTCCTTAGCAAGAGCTCTCCTAAACAATTCTAGAGCAAGGTCACACAAACCTATGCACTAGTACTTTAGCAAAGCCGGGGAGCTCCTACACAATTCTAGTAAGCAAAAGCACAAAGCCACAAATGCTCACTAGCAATGCTCAATAGCAAGGCAACTAATGCCAAACTAGAGAGCGCAAATTACTTAGCTACACAAACTAAGCAATGTGACTAACAAGGTTACACAAACCAAATTAGCCACGCAACGGGTGCTACTTCTATGCTACACAAGCAAGAAGGTAACTAGCTAGCTACACAAGCAAACTAGTTATGAGAGCAACAACACAAGCACAATATAAATATGTGAAAGTAATACAAGCTTGTGTTTCGGATATTGCAAACCAACGAGATGAACAAGGTTGACACGATGATTTTTATCCCGAGGTTCACGTGTTTGCCAACACGCTAGTCCCCGTTGAGACAAGCTCCAAGGTTGCCGCCGGTCCTCTTGCTCTTCTCGTCGTGGCGATGCACCCACTTGTTGGATCACGAGCTAATTGACTATCAAGAGTCAAACCCTCAGCGGGTGCCGCACATCCACTCACAAGATGGGCATCCTCCAAGCCATGAGCTCTAGCACTTGACCCGGCCGGACCACTTGTCGCCCTTCGCGTCTCGCTTTACTAGAGTTGCTCTTCGCGACTCCCGCGGGGCGAGCACAATGCCCCTCACAAAGCTTCTCCGGAGCCTCGCACAATCTTCTTGCGAGCTTCGATGGAGCCTCAAGCCACCAAGCCGTCTAGGAGGTGGCAACCTCCAAGAGTAACAAGCACCACCGGCTTGCAACACGAACACCTAGTGCCACTCAAGCAATCCTCACGATACAATCGCACTAGAATCACTCACTCACTTATTGATTCGTAATTTAGCAAGCACAAGTGAGTTAGAGGCTCTCCTAGCACTCCCAAAGCATGGACACTAAGTCCCAAGGGTGCCAAGCTATGGCCAAGGCCGGCCACCACTTCTATTTATAGCTCCACAACGAAATAGAGCCGTTACCCCTTCACTGGGTGAATTTTCGGGTCGACCGGACACGCCGGTCGAACGGACCGGACGCGGTGGTCAGTAGCGTGTTCCAACGGCTAGTTTTCACGCGTACAAACTTCTATTGACCGGACGCGGTGGTCACTAACGGGACCGGACGCGGTGGTCGCAGCGAAACAACGAACAGAGAGGTTCCAGCAAGCTCCCGAAGTGACCGGACGCGTCCGGTCATCACTGACCGGACTCGCTGCAGCGTCCGGTCACTTTCGCCCACGAAAAACACTGACCGGACGCGGTGGTCGACACTGACCGGACGCGGTGGTCGACACTGACCGGACGCGGTGGTCACGAGTCCGGTCACAGACCACTCTCTGGTAAAACGGCGATATCTCTTAGCTCCGAACTCCGATTTCGATGATCTTAGACATTTTGGAAAGCTTACTCAGAGGGCTACACAACCCACTAAAGCACTTGATCCAGCTCACAATGGATCAAAGCAGTATTCCACTCTAAGAGCCATCCTAGTGTCCGGACAACACCGAAAAACCTTTCTCTCTTCTCCAAGTTGATCAACACCAACTCCAACACCTTCTCCTTTGCAAATGTGCCAACACCACCATGTGTAAAACACCATGTGCATATGTGTTAGTATTTTCACAAACATTTTCAAAGGGTTAGGCACTCCACTTGCCTCGCCACTCGATCCTAGCACGTATGCAAAGTTAGATCGCTCAAGTGGCACTAGATGACCGATATGCAAACAAGTTTGCCCCTCTTGATAGTACGGCCATCTATTCTAAACCCGGTCATCAACTTCTCTACACACCTATGACCGGTGAAATGGAAATGCCCTAGGTTATACCTTTGCCTTGCGCATTCCACTCCATCTCCTCCGACGTTGATGCAACACATGCACCAACCATATCACAAATGATATGATCCACTTCACATCATCACATGACCGTCTCGATCCATCGACCTTGACTTCACTTGCTCTTCACCGTTGCATCGGTCCGTCGGCGCCAAGTCTTGCTCAAGCTTCACCATCGCATGGTCCTTCGCTTCGAAGCCTCGACTTGCCCTTCACCTTCACAACCGGTCCATCGAGCCAAGCATCATCTTGGTCTTCATCACCTTGGTCACATGACTCCATGTCATGTCTCATGTGCATTAAGCTCCTTCATGACATCATCACATGACCGTCTCGATCCATCGACCTTGACTTCACTTGCTCTTCACTGTTGCATCGGTCCATCGGCGCCAAGTCTTGCTCAAGCTTCACCATCGCATGGTCCTTCGCTTCGAAGCCTCGACTTGTCCTTCACCTTCACAACCGGTCCATCGAGCCAAGCCTCATCTTGGTCTTCACCATCTTGGTCACATGAGTCAATGTCATGTCTCATATTCAATGACCACCTTTATCTAAATCATCCACTTAGATACAAAGGTTAGTCCTAGGTTTCATCAATTAGCCAAAACCAAACTAGGGACTTTCAGTCGGCCTTCCAGGCGGCCCTCCCACTCGCTCTCCACGATCTAGCCATGCATCTCGCACTCCATGATCTAGCTCTGCACCTCGCATCAGGGGCTTTCTTCATGGCGGCCTCCGAGCCGAACCCAGCGTTCTGGGGGAAGAGATCCATGGTCTCATTCGTTGCCTCCCCTTTCTCGTGTCTGCCGACGTCCTCTTTGCATCGGCTTCAGCTAAAATTGGAATAGAGCAGTCTTCTTCAGTAAAAGTTCAACACATAATTTTCAAACCGGCTATATAGAGGAAGTCATTTGCAAATATTAGCCAAGAATTTGTCCCTTCCATGTTGACCCTAAATGTCATCTAATCAATTGTACAAGGGTGTATCAGTTGGGTATGCAGTGGTAAAATCTAGAGCTAATTGGTCAATAATTTAAGAGAGTGGTATGGTACATAATGCATCAGAGGCACTAAATTCCAACCGAGGCAAGTTGAGTACCAGAGATACATAATGTTGACCCTAAATGTTAGAATGTACACAACCAGTCTGTACTGCCCACGAAAACAACACATGCCGTCGCTTTTATCAAATCACAAACCAAAATCATGTATCGGCAATAATCAAGAAAAAGTATCAAATAAACGGGGGATGGGATACACCTCAGCCGGGGGACGCCGCTCGCGTGGGGGCAGGCTGCGCTGCCGCCGGCCCCCCTAACCACGCGAGGCGAGGTGCCGCTGCCCAATGTGGTGAGACCGGGGAAAGTGACGCTTGGGGCGCTGTCCAAACGGGGCGGGATGCATCGCCGCCGGGCCTCCATCCATGAGGTGTGGGACGCGCCACCGCCGAGGGGCGGGATGGGATGGCGCCACTGCCTTGCGCTGCCGCCTGCAGAGAAGAAGGGCGTCACCGCCGGTCCCCATGCGCCGATCCGCATCAGCCCCCTGGCAGGAGGCGGCGGACACGCGGGGCGGGATGCATCGCCGCCGGGGGCTCCATCCGTGCGGTGTGGGACGCGCCACCGTCGAGCGGGTGCGACCGGGAGATGGGAGGGGAGCCGGCAGGTAGCGGAGGCGTCGTGTGGTGTGGCCCGGTGCATGGGAAGGAGGGCTTTTCTTTTTTCTATTTTATTGGTTTTGGAATAAAAGGGGTACTGGGATTCGATCCCTGGCCACGCCACGAGGGCGGCCGCGGAGGGCGTGCAGGGGGCGCTGCGTGGCGTTGAAGCTTGGTTTCGCGTTGATGCCTGGCTTTAACACCGAAACAATCTCGGCCATAGGATGATGACAATGTTTCGTGAGAATAGATCTGGACCATTTATTTCTATTGGATGGGATTATCTAGGTGCATGGAATGGCGTGGATGTAGAAAAATTCATCTCTGTAGGGGACAAATCCCTGGGTGGACTGAGTGTAATTTGGATTGGTCCATTATAGTATAGATTAGTCCATGATTAGTCACAATTGCTACAGTAACACACATGTGCTAATGATGAATTAATTAGGCTTAATAAAATCGTCTCGTAGTTTCCAGGTGAGTTATATAATTAGTTTTTTTATTAATATCCGAACACCCCTTCTAACATCCCATAAAAATATCGATGTGACAAAAAAAACTTTCCACCGCGAACTAGACAAGGCCCTTAGACTACCCGCACTCGTCGTACTCTATTTTCATCCTCTAAAAGAAATATTCCGTCCTGGTCATCGAAATTCTCTCCTCTATATCCAATTTCTCCGCACTCATCCATCCTCTATATTATGGGTTCCATATGTCATACACCATCCCCCTCTCCCTCCTTTTCTTCTCCCTCTCCCCACCGGTCTCTCTCTTCTTCCTTTCTTCTCCCTCTCCCTTTCTTTTCCCCTGCCCCCGACGACGTGGTCTCCTCCGACTCCCGCAGCCGCACGCCAGGATGGAGCACTGCGGGGCCGGCCTCCTTGCGCGGCGGGGATGGAGCAGCGCCGGTGAGCATGCAGCGGAGCGCGCGGCGGAGCGGGGCCGGCCTCCTCGCGCGGCGGGGGCAGAGCAGAGCCGGCGAGCGCGCGGCGGAGCGGGGCCAACCTCCTCGTGCGGCGGGGGCGGAGCGGCGCCGGCGAGGAAGCGGCGGAGGCGGGCTCGGCCTCCTCCTCTGCTCCTCTTCTTCGTGGCCGGAGCGTCGCTTGCGCGTGGTCGTGGCGGCGGCAGCTCGCCTGCGCGCAGCGATGCGGGAGGTCGGGTTGCGCGCTGCTGCTGCGTCTGGGAGGCGATTTCGGAGGAGGAGCAGCGCTGAGGTGGGACCCGGCCGTGCGCAGCCTCCGCTCGATTGGGGCCGCTGTGCACTGCGATATGGTCGTGCTGCTCGCCGGAGACGGGGCGCCTCCGCCGCGGGCCGAGGCCGTCGTGCTGCTCGTCGGAGACGAGGCCACCTCCAGCACCGTCGTGGCTCCTCGATACCGCGCTGTCATCGTCATCGGGAAGCGGAGGGAGCGGCTCCTCCTCCGCAGGCGAGCAGCGGCGGCGCTCCATCCGGTGAGCACGCAACCGCCGGCCTTCTCCGCGGAGTTCTCGCGAAGGACGAAGGACGAGCACGGCCGAAGGACGAGCGCGGGACCCATTCCTCCTTTACCGTTGGTCCGCTGTTCCTAGAAATTTGGCAGACGCGACCGTCCCGGGCAGTCTTACCCCTACTGTTTTCCGTTCACACTCTCTCTCTCGCACAAGCGCTCCATCAAATCCCGCTGATCGCTGACGTCATCGCAATTTAGCCCTTGTTTAGATTCCAGAATTCACCCCCAAATTCCACTATGCAAAAAGAAGATTTCCCATCACATCAAAATGTCGGCACATATATGGAGTACTAAATGCAGATGAAATCAAAAACTAATTGCATAGTTTTGTTGTACTTTGCGAGACGAACATTTTGAGCCTAATTAATCAATATTTGGATAATTATTATCAAATAAAAACAAAAATTGCTATAGTGTGACAGGACATTTACTATGCAGATTTTGGCCCCAAATTTGGTAACTAAACCAGGCCTAAGACAAATTCTTCGTCCGAAGTTGCTCTATTGAGCCCGGCCCAACAGTGACCGTCCCCTCTTCGTTAGGGTTCGCACCTCTTCTCCCCACCGCGTCCCGTGTGCTCTTACTCCGGCGAGGCCTCGCTCGCGCCGGCGGCATCAGCAGCGGAGATGGGTGTCCCGGCGTTCTACCGGTGGCTGGCGGAGAAGTACCCGATGGTGGTGGTGGACGTAGTGGAGGAGGAGCCCGTAGAGATCGAGGGCGTCAAGGTGCCCGTCGACACCTCTAAGCCCAATCCCAATGGCCTCGAGTTCGACAACCTCTACCTCGATATGAACGGAATCATACACCCCTGCTTCCACCCGGAGGACAGGGTAAGTACGACTTCCTTCCTTCCTTCCCCATCTCCTCCCTATTGGTTGGGTTGCTTTGGGCGTTGGAGAGCGGATAGTGGGGGTTATTTGGGTATGCGGTACTCCGGCTAGTTGCGTTTGCGGTAATCCGGCTAGTTGCGTTTGCCGTAATCAGGTAGGTTTGTGATTGGTCACTATTCAATAGTAGTGACTAGTGAGAAGTTGGAGGGAATTGGTTATTTTAGCTTGTGCTCTGCCAGTAATCTGATTGCTTCTAGAGAAAGGAGCTGTTAAATTGTTTTCCAGTCAGAGACATTGAGATCGTTGCAATTCATTCGATTTTTCAAAGTAATGTTTAGCTGAATTGTACAGATTTATTCTGTTTGTCTGCTAAACTGCAATGGAAGCAGATTACCAACAAATATTGGAGCTATTTATGTCGATGATTTTGGATCAATTTCAGTCAGCAAACTGTATGGTGTGATGTCAATATCTATAGTTTTAGTGAAAGGAGCAGTGGCAGGTGCCTCAACATCAGCCACAAACCAGAGAGGAAGAAAGAAAAAAACATCGATACAATAAAAAAGCATCAATACGTTTTTATTGGAACTGTTTGCTTTATTCTCTGTAAAAACATGTAACATTAACTTAATTGTCATTTGCTTTTGCTTGCTGATTTAAATGTTGACCATGGTTTTATCTGTAGCCCTCCCCAACATCATTTGGTGAGGTTTTCCAGTGCATGTTTGATTATATCGACAGACTATTCGTCATGGTTCGCCCCCGGAAGCTTTTGTACATGGCCATTGGTACGTGGAATATGCCCATAGCGGAGGAAATTTTATTGCACTTCCACCTATTTATTTTATTGCTGTGTGTAGCAGAACTTCTGTAGTTTTATGCTTATGTAGAAGTCATGATTCTGTGTATTTTTATTATGTATACTATGTACATGTGGATTACCTTGTAAGCGTTTGTACCTTATGGATGTTTGTTCTCATATGTAATAATTCATGTCTGCTCTTTTGGAATGAGCATGTCCTCTAAATTCAGTAATCAATGTAGTTCTTATACCTGTGATCATATTTGATTTATTGCTGCTCATAATTTTAACCGTGGTACAATGGCTTTACAGATGGTGTTGCTCCTCGTGCTAAGATGAACCAGCAGCGCTCTAGACGATTCAGAGCTGCAAAAGATGCAGCTGATGCGGTCAGTATTCTACCGAAACTATCTTCCTTTGGTCTGTGTATGATTGTGTACTATCCTTTTGCTCAGTATTTTTCGCAGTTGCAATGCAACCATTTTATTGCAATCACAGCTAAATATTCCTATGCCCGCAGGCTGCAGAAGAAGAACGGCTACGTGAAGAGTTTGAGAGGGAAGGCAGAAAACTTCCCCCAAAACAGCAATCACAAACATGTGATTCAAATGTTATTACTCCAGGGACTGAGTTTATGGCTGTTTTATCAGTTGCTTTGCAGTATTACATCCATCTTAGATTGAATTATGATCCTGGATGGAAACAAATTAAAGTAAGCATGAGTTGATACTGATTTAAGTTTCTATTTTCTACCAATGGTTTAGATTAGCCTCCTTCATTCCTTATTGAGAAAGGCTGCCACTAACCTCAGAAAGCCTGAATGCAATAAAGCCATTTATGTTCTAATTAAGGTCTTTTGAAGGTTATTTTGTCTGATGCCAATGTTCCTGGTGAAGGGGAACATAAAATCATGTCATATATTCGCGGCCAACGGAATCTTTCTGGCTTTAACCCAAATACGCGCCATTGCCTGTACGGCCTGGTATGTTTGACAAACCTATATTATTTTTAATGTAGCTTATTTTATTTCTTCTAGCCCTGTTAATGCAGCATTGTGTATCCATAAATTGCAGGACGCAGATCTGATCATGCTAGCTTTGGCGACACATGAAGTACACTTCTCAATACTGAGAGAGGTTAGCTTTCCTCAGTGTGGACTATGTTAGTCGTGGATTCTCACTCTTGGTAGTAGCAGAATCCTTACTCTCATCGAGAGAGGATGACACTAGGAGTTGGGGCAATTTTCTGGTTTATTTCTCACACAAACTCATACAATGCCATGCCAACCTGAGGGGTTGGAGTTACATACTTATAGGCTGCTAGCCAGCCAAGCATATGCCAAGATGCTACTAAGATGCTTTCCTAGATGCTAGTCTAGATGCTGTCCTAAGATGCCTGTCCTAAGATGCTAACTGCTGTCCTAAAAGCAGTCAAGGATGCTGTTTACAAGGACACAAGGACCATGTGTTGCAGTCCCACAAAGACCAGCCAACACAGACTTATTTCTGTCATTCTCCCCCTAAGTCTTGTGTGGCGCCGTCTAGGGAACTCGGACCATCCCAATCTTGGCGCAAAACTCCTGGAACTTCACTCGCCCAAGGGACTTGGTGAGAAGGTCTGCCAGCTGATCCTAGGTGTTGATGTAGCCGTCCTTGATGCTCCCCTCGTCCAAGCAGCTCCGAATGAAGTGGTACTTGATGCGGATGTGCTTGCTGCGCTCATGGAAGACGGGGTTCTTTGCTAAGGCCAAGGTGGACTTGCTGTCCACCCTGAGCTCCACCGCTTCAGTGTCTCTGCCAAGGAGATCACCAAGCAGTCGAGCGAGCCAGAGCGCCTGAGTCGAAGCGGTGGAAGCCGCTATGTACTCGGCCTCGTAGCTGGACAGGGCCACCACCTGCTGTTTGACCGACTGCCAGCTAACGAGGCACTTGCCGAGGAAGAAGAGGACCCCGCTTGTACTCTTGCTGGTGTCGATGTCGCCTGCGTGTTCACTGTCGCTGTACCCGACGAAGTGTCGCGCCAGGACACCTCGGGTAGTAGAGACCGTGGTCGAGAGTCCCCGCAACGTAGCGGATGATCCTCTTCACAGCCTGCTGGTGCTCCGTCGTCGGTCGTTGCATGAACCGACTAACGTAGCCGACGGAGAATGCCAAGTCCGGCCGTGTGTGGGCGAGGTAGCGAAGGCTCCCCACAAGACGCCAGTACTGCGTAGCGTCCACCTCCTCCGTTGTGCCGTCGCGGCTCAGCTTCAGCCTCTCCTCCATCGGAGTGAGGGCTGGGTTGCAGTCGGTGAGCCTAGCTAGCTCAACGACGCGCTTGGCGTAGGCGGTTTGTCGAAGCGTGATCCCGGAGTCATCCTGGTGCACCTCGATCCCCAAGTAGAAAGAGAGGCCCCAGATCACTCATCTGGAAGGTGGCCTTCATCTCTTCCTTGAATGCTGCCACCTCCGCATCCTTGGTGCCGGTGATCACCAAGTCGTCGACGTAGACACCCACTAGCAGGGCCTTTCCTCCGCTGCCCCGCCGGTAGATGGCCGCCTCGTGCGGGCTTTGCTCGAAGCCCATCCCCTTTAGCGTGGAATCCAGTTTGGCATTCCACGCCCTCGGTGCCTGCCGCAAGCCATAGAGGGCCTTGCGCAGGCGGAGCACCTTTCCCTCGCCGGGAATCGCAAACCCCGGCGGCTGATGCACGTAGACCTCCTCCTTCAAGTCGCCGTTAAGGAACGCCGACTTGACATCCATGTGATGGACACACCAGCCCTCTTGGGCAGCTAGCGCGAGGAGTCGCACGGACTCCATCCGTGCAACGGGCGCGAAGGCGTCGTCAAAGTCGATTCCTTCTTGCTGGACGAAGCCGCGCGCCACCAGACGCGCCTTGTGCTTGATCACCTCTCCGGTCTCGTCCTTCTTGAGCTTGAAGACCCACTTGAGA
This sequence comes from Saccharum hybrid cultivar R570, assembly GCA_038087645.1. NCBI lineage: Eukaryota > Viridiplantae > Streptophyta > Magnoliopsida > Poales > Poaceae > Saccharum > Saccharum hybrid cultivar. The sequence goes on along the minus strand of JAQSUU010000106.1, from coordinate 20,819,097 downwards.
GAGATGGCGTGGTGGCCTGCTGGAAGATCGGCCAGCTCCCACGTCTTGTTCCGCTCGACGGCGTCCATCTCCATCTGCATCGCGGCACGCCATGCCGCGTCCCTCTCCGCCTCGGCGAAGGAACGAGGCTCGCCATCGTCCTGTGCGAGGTGCAGCTCCGCCTCAAAGTCGTGCTGCGCCAGTCCAGGGACCGGCTGCTCGCCGAGGAGGTTGTCCACGGTACGGTAGCGCAGAGGCTCGCCGCCGTGGTAGGCGTCGATGCGATTCTCGTCGTTGGACAGCGGAGTGGCGAACTCCACTGTGCGTTGCTCGTCGTGGGCCGAAGCTGTCGGTGCCGAGCCTGAAGGGGTAGGGTCCGGTGTAGGAGAGCGAGGCGTGGCCGGCGGTGCTGGTGGTGGACTCGCCGGAGCCTGTGGACTTGCCGGAGCTGGTGGTGGCGGTGGTGAAGGACTCGCCGAGGTGGTGGCGAACGAGGTGGTGGGGTAGGCGAGCTCGGTGAGGACGAGCTGCTAGCTCCCCCCGCCTCCTTGAAGTGGATGTAGTCAACGATTGAAGTGGATGTAGTCAACGACGAAATCCCTGGTCGTCAGAGTCGAGCCGTCATCCACCATCTTGCCCCACGTCCAGCTTCGCCCCTCGTCGAACACGACGTCACGCGTGATGCGCACGCGTCGTGTCGCAGGGTCGAGGACGCGGTAGGCCTTGGCGCCCTCCGTGTAGCCGATGAAGACCCCTGGCATGCTCCGGTTGTCGAGCTTGCCGACGTGGTTGAGCTCCTTGACGAAGGCCAGGCAGCCGAAGATGCGAAGGTGGCTCACCGCGGGCTTGCGCCCGTGCCAGGCCTCGTATGGCGTCTTGCCGTCGAGGGCCTTGGTGGGGGAGCGGTTGGGCAAGTGGACGGCAGTCATCACCGCCTCACCCCAGTAGATCGCCGACATCCCTCTCTGCTTGAGGAGGGCACGGGCGGTGGCCACCACCGTCTGGTTGCGGCGCTTGACGACGCCGTTCTGCTGCGGAGTGTACGGCGCGGAGAAGTGGCGGTGGATCCCCTCATCGGCGCAGTACGCCGCGAACTCGGCCGCCGTGAACTCGCCGCCGTTGTCCGTGCGTAGGACCTGAAGCTTGCGGCCGCACTCCGCCTCCGCAGCAGCTTGAAGGCGCTTGATGGCGTCCGCTGCGGCTGCCTTGGCGTCGAGCAGGACAACCCACATGTAGCGGGACACGTCGTCGACGAGGAGGAGGAAGTAGCGCCGGCCTCCAGGTGTAGCCGGTGTCACGGGGCCACAGAGGTCACCGTGTACGAGCTCCAGCTTCTCCTTGGCGCGGAAGCTCGCCTAGCGAGGGAAACGGAGCCACTGCAGCTTGGTGAGGACGTAGGTGTCGCAGAACTGCTCCACGTGGTCGACGTGCGGCATGCCCCGCACCATCTCCTTGCTGCCGAGCTGCCTCAGGGCCTCAAAGTTGAGGTGCCCAAAGCGCTCGTGCCACCTCCAAGCGTCGTCGTCGCGGCGGGCTGCAAGACAGAGAGGTTGCGCCACCTGCGCATGAAGGACGTAGAGGCGGTTGCTCCTGTTGACCTTGACCAGGAGCCGGTGTCGATGATCCCAGATGCGCAGCACCCCGTGCTCGATCTCCACGCGCGATCCGCTCTCATCCAGTTGTCCTAAGCTGATGATGGAGTTTCTCAACGCGGGGATGTAGTAGACACCGGTGAGCAGCCTGTGCTCGCTAGTCTTGGCGACGAAGACGACAAAGCCGACGCCCTTGATCTCCACAGCGGAGGCGTCGCCGAACTTGACGGTGCCTCGAACGCCTGAGTCGAGCTTGGTGAAGAACTCCCGCCGCCCGGTCATGTGGTGGGTGGCTCCGGTGTCAAGGCACCACCCGTCGGTCTTGTCGTTGCCGGAGCTGTCGTCGAGGAGGGCATGTGCTTTTGGCTCGTCAAGGTGGAGGAGAGCCGTTGCGGCCGATGCCGCTGGAGGTAGTTCGATGCTCGCATGAGCAATGAACAGAGCCGGCTGCTCCTCCGCCCGCGCGACGTGGGCCTGGCCGCGTCGTGGCTGTCGACAATCCTTGGCCCAATGACCAAGCTTGCCGCAGTTGTAGCAAGGGTCGTCTCATGCCGGCTTTTGCTTGCCGGCGGCGCCGCCCTGGGCGCCTCCATGATCATCACCCTCGGCACGTCCTCGCGTCCCTACCTGGGCGTCTTTGCGCGGCTTGCCACGCTTGCGGCCGCCTGTTGTGGAAGAAGGCTCTCCCTTCTTCCTGTCACCTTGGCCGGCAGCCCACTGCTCCCGAGTGAGGAGCTTCCCACCAATGGTGACGGGTCCCGAGAGGCGCTGTGGCTCGTCGCTGTCAACGACCTTGAGGCGGCCCAATGCCTCCTCGATCGTCATCGTGGAGAGGTCCAGCAGAGACTCGATTGAGCGAACCATCTGCTTGTACTTCTCGGGGACGCAGCGGAAGAGCTCAATAGCTCTCTCCTTGCCGTAGGTGTCATCGCCGAACTGCACCAACTTCTGCAACAGAGTGTTGAGACGGAGAGCAAAGTCATCAAAGTCCTCACCTGGCTTGAAGGCCAGGTTCTCCCGCTCCTTGTGAAGTGCCTGCAGTGTGGACTTGCCGGCGCGGTCGCTGCCGATGCGTGCTGCAGCGATGGCGTCCCAGGCCTCCTTGGCAGTCCGCTTGCTGGTAAGCGAAAACTGCATCTCGGGTGGGACTGCAGCAATGAGAGCATCCAGCGCCGTCGATCTTGGTCGTAGTCGACGTCGCCGTACCGGACTGCATCCCACATATGCCGCACCTGGAGCCTTACCCTCATCACCGCCGCCCACTCAACGTAGTTGGTCTTGGTGAGGGTAGGCCACCTGCCGCCGGGGCCGACGTCCCTGACGACAGCCTGGTACTCGTGGTGACCACGGTACCGAACTGGGGAGAGAGAGCCGCGCCGCCTGTGAAGGCCGCGCTCTCCGTCGACCCGTATGCCGCCGCCGTGCGCGCCTCCTCTAGAAGCGCCACCGCCGTGCGCGCCTCCTTCAGGAGCGCCGCCGGCGTGTTTGCCCCTGTATGGGCTGCCGTCGCGCTCGTGGGCGTGCGCGGCTGCCCACTGCGCTGCTCGCCCTCGCGATGCCTCCCTCTCCAGCAGCTCGAGGTCCGCGTCAGCGCTGTCATCAGCAGCGATGGAGCTGCTGTTGCTGCCGCGTAGAACCTCGACCTCCGCTGCTGCTGCACGCGCTGCATCCGCCGCCGCCGCTGCTTCCACCTCCGCTCTAGCTGCTGCCAGCTCCGCTGCTGCCAGCCTCGATGCTCTTGCCACGGCTGCTGCGGCGTCTGCCGCCGCTCGCTCGCGCTTCTCTGCCGCGGTGAGGTCGGCCTCCTGCCGACGCCGCGTGCTCGAGGCGACCGAGCCCTGAGACTGTCCTGTGGACATGGCGCGCTATCGAGGGGGCTGCTGTGTGGAGAGCAGGGGCAGCCGGAGCTGCTGCTGCTACCGGCTGGGGTTGCTGCGAGGCCGGGGAAGGAGATGAGCAGGAGATGCTCAGGCTACAGGATAGTACGACTCCGATACCACTTGTTAGTCGCTGGATTCTCACTCTTGGTAGTAGCAGAATCCTTACTCCCATCGAGAGAGGATGACACTAGGAGTTGGGGCAATTTTCTGGTTTATTTCTCACATAAACTCATACAATGCCATGCCAACCTGAGGGGTTGGGGTTACATACTTATAGGCTGCTAGCCAGCCAAGCATATGCCAAGATGCTACTAAGATGCTAGTCTAAGATGCTGTCCTAAGATGCCTGTCCTAAGATGCTAACTGCTGTCCTAAAAGCAGTCAAGGATGCTGTTTACAAGGACACAAGGACCATGTGTTGCAGTCCCACAAAGACCAGCCAACACAGACTTATTTCTGTCAGACTATACTTTTAAATGCTTATACATATTATTGTCCCTGTTCAAGAATTTTTTTAGTTTGTTCTATGTTCTCCTGTCGTCTACTCCCTCGAGTTTCACAATTCTTGCCGTTTTGGACAAGGCTGAAGTCAAGCTTTTCGAACTTTGACTCAATAACTTCTACAATATTTAGTTTAAGACACTAAACCAACATGCATAGATTACTTAAAACATGCTTTAATAAAATTGTATATCTGTTGGTTTTGTATATATTATAGTAGAAAATCATAGTCAAACTATGTTTTAGAAACTGTTGTCCAAAACAACTAGAATTATGGAACCAGAGGAAGTATGTTACTTTTTGTCTAAAGAATATATATTATCAGCTGTCCCTGCATTGTTATTCCTTTTGTTTATGCTATGCTCAATGGCTCACTTGTTTGTTTTTTTTCAGGTAGTTTATACACCTGGACAGCAGGATAAATGCTTCTTGTGTGGTCAGGTGGGACATCTAGCAGCAAACTGTGAAGGAAAGGTGAAAAGAAAAGCTGGGGAGTTTGATGAGAAGGGTGATGCTATTGTTCCCAAGAAGCCTTACCAGGTTATTTGTCTATCGTAACATGTGGTTTCATAAGACATCTTGATGAGTTCACTAAATGTGTTTATTTTTGTGCTTGTGCAGTTCTTGAATATATGGACCCTGCGGGAATACTTAGAATATGAGTTCAGAATGCCAAACCCACCTTTCAAAATTGATTTTGAATGCATTGTTGATGATTTTATCTTCATTTGCTTCTTTGTTGGCAACGATTTTCTTCCACATATGCCGACGCTAGAGATCCGTGAGGTTTGTTCCTGTTTGTGCCCCACTGTTTGACTGAGCATCCATCTTTGCACCTAGTACCTTTAAGTTCCAATTGCTGCTACACTGGATCTCTTTTTATTCTTTAACTTTCTGTATGTAATTTCCTCTAGATGCTTGCAGTTCACTCCTAAATTTGTCATACTGATGTCCTGGTTTTCTCAGGGAGCTATTAATTTGCTAATGGCAGTGTACAAGAAGGAATTTCCCTCAATGGGTGGATATTTAACTGATTCTTGCACGGTAATCAAAGTTCATTTCTGTTGGAGTTGGACAGTTGGTGCTGGACAGATTCATAAATTATTATCTTTTCAATTGATCCACAATGGTATTAAATTATTAACTTGCTTCTTGCTGATGTAGCCTGATCTGAGCAGAGTTGAGCACTTCATTCAAGCAGTTGGTTCATATGAGGATAAAATATTTCAGAAAAGAGCCCGTTTGCATCAGGTACACAAGGATTATTATTGATTTGTTTCTCTTAGCAATCAACAAAGCCTTTTGTTCCCAAGCAAGTTGGGTTAGCCTAGAGATGAAACAAACAAGAGCAATTAGCGAAGCAGTTAGTCCCTTTTTGACTTTAGCGTTTCCTACACGTTCAAATTTCTAACTGTACTGGTACCATGTAGTAGAACAAAAAAGGGGTTTTTCTTCTGTGTTGGAGAATTTGGATATATTAGTCATGACTTTTACTTGCAGAGTAGCACGTTTGTAGTGGTTAGCTCATTAGCTGTGCATGTCCCTTTGCATGTATGACCTGGAACTCATCTAAAGCATTTGTAAAAAGCAGTTTGAACTCCTGTGCAAAAAGTTTGCAAACCTTCTTTTTTCTGCTTTTGTTCTGGTCAACTATCAAAAAAAATTGAATAAGAATTAGGCATTTTCACTTACAATTTGCAATCATATTTCCCTGTTGTAGCGTCAAGCGGAAAGAATAAAACGGGACAAAGCTCAAGCGAAGCGGGGTGATGATCTGGATCCCCATGTTAGGGATGACCTTATTGTACCTGTTCAACGTTTTCAAGGGTCTCGCCTAGCCTCTGGGGCTGTACCTGTGCCATATCAGCAGAATGGATCCCATAGAGACAATAAAGAAAGGAACAGCCGAGCTTGGAAAGTTGCACGAGGATCAACGTCAGGTTCCAGCATTTCCGCAGCCATAGTTGAAGCTGAAAATGACCTTGAAGCCCAAGTAATTCTTCCCATATGGCTTGAGAAGATCTCAAATGTACTTTGCAACAAATACTTCTTGCATTTTCACCTGACATTCTTGATGACTTTGTTAGGAACGTGAAAACAAAGAAGAACTGAAGTCAATGCTTAAAGATGCACTTCGTGAGAAATCAGATATTTTTAATTCTAACAATCCAGAGGAGGATAAGGTATGTCTTCTAAATCACTGGTTATTGTTAGAGGAATGATTTTCCATTACTTGGGCTAACCCTAGAAGGGTAGCTATATAGGTTCCATACATGGGCCACATGGGCCTTAGCCTCATGGGCCTAAACACATACTCCAACACCCCCCGCAGTCTGAACTACCGGCGCAGCGGAGTTCGAGGCTGAACAAGAAAGAACACACAACCCCCCACAGACGCAACTAACCACCGGTGATGTTGAGGCTGGAGCGAAACTCGGCGAAGGTCGAGGACGGGAGGCCTTTGGTGAAGATGTCCGCGAACTGGGAGGTCGTCGGAACATGAAGGACCCGCACCTCGCCCATGGCCACCCGATCACGGACAAAGTGGAGGTCGATCTCCACATGCTTCGTCCGCTGGTGCTGGATGGGGTTGGTGGAGAGGTAGACCGCACTGACATTGTCGCAGTAGATCAATGTGCTCCGGGAGGGCGGAGTGTGCAACTCAGCAAGCAGCTGCCTGAGCCAGGCGGCCTCCGCCACGCCGTTAGCAACGACGCGGTACTCCGCCTCGGCGCTGGACCGGGAGACCACCGGCTGGCGCTTGGACGACCAAGACACTAGGTTGCCGCCCAGGAAGACGGCGTAGCCGGAGGTGGAGCGGCGAGTATCCGGGCACCCCGCCCAGTCAGCGTCGGTGTAGACGACGAGGTCGGTGGAGGAGGCCCGGTGGAGGAGGCCGTAGTCGAGCGTGCCCCGGAGGTAGCGGAGGAGGCGCTTGAGAGCCGTGAGGTGAGGCTCTCGGGCGTCATGCATATGAAGACGGACCTGCTGAACTGCATAGGTGATGTCCGGCCGGGTGAATGTGAGGTACTGAAGGGCCCCGGCGAGACTCCTGTACGCAGTGGGATCGGCCACCGGGGGTCCCTCAACCTCAGACAGCTTGCCCTGAGTGTCGACCGGAGTGGAGCAGGGGTTGCAGTCAGTCATCCCAGCCCGCTCCAGGATGTCCTGAGTGTACTGCCGTTGGTGAAGGAGTAACCCGGCAGGACGGTGCTCAACTGTGACCTCGAGGAAGTGGTGGAGCTCACCCAGATCCTTCATCACGAACTCCTGCTGGAGAGCGGCGATGATCCTGCGGAGAAGAGGCTCGCTGGAGGCCGTGAGGACAATGTCATCAACATAGAGCAGCAAGTATGCAGTGTCAGCCCCATGGTGGTAGACGAACAGGGACGTATCAGACTTGGCCTCCACGAACCCCAAGGTCAGCAAGAAAGCAGCAAACCAGTGGTTCCACGCCCGAGGTGCCTGCTTGAGGCCGTAGAGGGACCTGTTGAGCCGGCAGACCATGTCAGGACGGGTGGAATCGACGAACCCCGCCGGCTGACTGTAGTACACCGTCTCGGTAAGAAGGCCGTGGAGGAAGGCGTTCTTGACATCCAGCTGGTGGACGGGCCAAGACCGAGCAAGCGCCAGCGAGAGCACGTTACGGACGGTGGCCGGCTTGACCACCGGGCTGAAGGTCTCATCGTAGTCGACGCCTGGTCGCTGAGTGAAACCCCGGAGGACCCATCGAGCCTTGTAGCGCTCGAGAGAGCCATCGGCCCGGCGCTTGTGGGTCCAGATCCACTTGCCGGTGACGACGTTGGAGCCTGGCGGCCGCGGCACCAACTCCCACGTCTGGTTGGCGAGAAGCGCGGTGTACTCTTCCATCGCACGGCGCCAGTGAGGGTCCAACAGGGCGTCGCGGACGGAAGAGGGTACCGGGGAGACCACCGCTTCGCCGGTCGAAGCCTCGAGGGCACGAGGCGGCAGTGTGCCAGCCGCGTGCCGTGTCACCATCGGGTGAACATGCCGCGGGTGTCGGTGAAGCAGCGGCGGGTGGTAGACCGGCGGTGCACCACGAGTCGGCGGGGACTGCGGCGGTGGTGTCGGTGTCCCTGGCGGAGAAGGGACCGCGAGCGGCGGCGGTCGCGGCCTGCGCTGGTACACCCGTACCGGCGCGGCGAACCTCGACGGAGGTGCCGGGGCAGGTGCCGGGACGGGATCCGGCGTCGGCGACCGGCACGACCCCCCCGGGGCAGAAACGGGGGACGAAGGCCCCGGGTCTGCACCAATCGGAGAGGACGGGGCTGCGCCAGAGGACGACGGGCCCGGACCCGCTGGGGATCCGGGACAGGTGGCCGGCCCGGAGCGCGGCAAAGCAGTACCTGCAGGAGACCACGAAAAAGGTGGCTGGACCACCGTGTCAGTGGAAAACAGGGAGGGAGGGTCAGGGACCGGAGGGGTGGTAGTGCTGGAAAAGGGAAAGACGGACTCATCGAACACCACATGGCGAGAGATGAGAACCCGTCGGGAGGTAAGGTCAAAGCACCGGTACCCCTTGTGATCCGGGGAGTACCCGAGGAAGACACAGAGCGTGGAGCGAGGGTCCAGCTTGTGAGAAGAAGTGGCAGCGGTGTTGGGGTAACAGGCACACCCAAACACGCGGAGGTGATCGTACTGAGGCGGGGTACCGAAGAGGGCGTGGTGAGGTGTGGGAGCGGGACAGGCAGCGGAAGGAAGGCGGTTAAGAAGGTAGGTAGAGGTGTGCAGGCCCTCAGCCCAGAAGCGAGCAGGAAGAGAGGCCTGAAACAGAAGGGTACGCACGGTGTCGTTGGTGGTGCGAATCATCCGCTCAGCCTTGCCATTCTGCGAAGAGGTGTATGGACAAGACATGCACAACTGAACACCGTGAGAGAGGAAGAAAGCTCGGGAGGTGGAGTTATCAAACTCGCGACCATTGTCACACTGGACGGCCTTGATGGTGAGGCCGAACTGTGTAGACACCCAAGTAAAGAAGTGAAGGAGCGTGGTAAACGTATCTGACTTCGCACGGAGAGGAAATGTCCATGAATAATGCGAAAAATCATCAACAACCACAAGATAGTACTTATAACCAGAAATACTCAGAATAGGAGATGTCCATAGGTCGCAATGTACAAGATCAAAAATACGGGCCGCATGGGAAGTAGAACTAGAAAAAGGAAGACGAACATGTCGGCCCAATTGGCACGCATGACACAGTTGCTCATCATGAGCTCGAGTACATGGAAGACCGGAGCTACGACTGAGCTGTATCAGGGCATCACGGCCAGGATGGCCGAGGCGCCGGTGCCAGGTAGTAGAGGAAGTAGAAGCGACGAAGGCAGCTGACAAAACGGGCGGCGAAGAAGACGACGGAGCCGCCAGGAAGCGAAGGGTGTAAAGGGGCCCGGAACTGTCACATCGGAGCAGAGGACGCCGGGAAGCCAAATCCTTTACAGTAAGACCAAAAGAGTCAAATTCCACAGAACAAGAATTGTCAGCTGTAAAACGACGAATAGAAAGAAGATTATGAACCATAGAAGGAGCAACAAGAACATCAGGAAGACGGAAGGAGCCATGAGCACCGGCGGTACCCACAGACGAGACTGGAATACAAGAACCATTTGCGACCATAATGGACGAAGGAAGAGAGGAAGAGGGAGAGTGAAGCGACGAAAGTATACCGGGGTCAGGAGTGGTGTGGTAGGTGGCCCCCGAATCAGCGATCCACTCGGGTCCGACCGGAGGTGTCAGGCCCATGGTGCTGAACGAGCGAGCCAGGGCCGCCTGGTCCTAGCCGGCGACCCCCGGTGGAGTCCCGGAGGGTGGAACCCACGGTGTAGCAGGGAAGGCGCCGGGTGGAGGACCAGCAGGAGGAGCTCCGGCGAGCATGGCCACCGGTGGACGAGTGTCGGCCCCGGTGGCGTGGTAGGGCCACATGGAGATGCGACCGGACCACGGGTTCTGGAACGAAGGCCATGGTGCCCCCCCGTGTGGCCCAGCCGGTGCCGGAGCCTGGGGGTGACCCCCCCGGCCACCCCCGCGGCCCCCTCCACGGCGACGACGAGCGCCACGACCCCCCCACCTCCGCTCGGCCCGGAGGGAGGAGGGCCCAGGAGAGACGGCGGTGGCGGAGCGGACGACCGCGGGGGAGCAGGCGGACGCGGTGGAGTAGCTGCCAGAGCCGTCGAGGACCCCGGAGAAGCGGCAGACCCCAGCTGGATACCCTGCGTGAGCTCCTCCATGACAAGATCGTCACGGACCTCCAGGAAGGTGGGGAAGGGCCGCTGACGGGTGATCCACGTCCGGAGGTGGGCATACCGGTCACTGAGCCCGCGAAGGACGTTGAGGACCAAGATGCGATCCTCCACGGGCCAGCCGAGGTCGCCAAGGGAGTCCGCCATGCCCTTCATCCGACGGCAGAACTCGCCGACGGAGAGGTCACCCTGAACGAAGGTGCGGAAGCTCGCGTCGAGACGCAGAGCCCGGGCCTCGGCGTTGCCCAGGAACTGGCCCTCAAGGGCAAGCCACGCCCGGCGCGCGTCAGGGGAGGTGCGGACGAGGTCATGGAGGTCCAGAGAGATCGTCCCCAAGATCCAGGAGAGGACGATGCTGTCGAGACGGAGCCACGACGGCGTCGACAAGGACGTGGTCGTCGAGGGCGTAGCGGCGAAGAGTGAGAACCACCAGATCCCGCCAGCGGGCGTAGGAGGGCGACTCCGGCTCGAGGACGACCGGGACGAGAAGGCGAATGTTCTGGACCCCCCCGGCCTGGTAGTGGAGCTGGGCCACGAGCGGGTCAGCCGGGTCATGCCAGAGGACGGTGGTGTGGGAGATGGGGCGCCCCGGCGAGGCAGAGGAGGTGGCACCAACGTCCCGGGAGGTGGGGGGAACGAGGAGCTGCTCCGCCTCGGCAATCTGGCGAGCCAGGGCGTCGGCCGCGTCGCGCTCGCGCTCCCACACGAGAGCAGCCGCGCGCACACGAGCCTGCCCTTCCGCGGCAGCAGCACGGGCAGCGACGAGGGCGGCGGCGAGGGCGGAGTCCGGCCCCGGGGCGCGCAGGAGATGGAGACCACCGAGAGGGTCCGGCTGGAGACCAACAGCAGGAGCAGTGGCACCGGCGGGGTCTCCAGGGTCAGCAGTAGGACGGAGGAGCGGCTGGACCACCCCCGGCTGTACCACCCCCGCAGGCGCGACTTCCTCGGCGGCGTCCCCCACCGCGCCCAGGCCGGGAGAGGAGGCCAAGGCACGGGCTGCCACTGCGCCCAGGGCAGCAGCAGCAGCCGCATCAGGAGGGGTGGGGGCGGGCGGCGCTGGAGGACGGGGTCGGCGGCCAGAGGGAAGCCGGCTGCGCCAGGGGGTGCTGGAGGGCGGCCGGCGGGGAGAGGATGGGCGGCGGCCAGAGGAGCGCCGCCAGGGGGAGCGGCGGCTGGGAGGTGGCCGCCAGGAGGCGCGGCAGCGGCCGGGAGCCCGCCAGGAGAGGCGGCGGCGGCAGGAATGATACCATGTTAGAGGAATGATTTTCCATTACTTGGGCTAACCCTAGAAGGGTAGCTATATAGGTTCCATACATGGGCCACATGGGCCTTAGCCTCATGGGCCTAAACACATACTCCAACAGTTATTTGTGAACACTGAAGCTGGTTCAACTAGGTGTGCATTGTAAATTACTAAATATTGCTGATCACCATTGATTACTAGAAGCACTAGAGACCCTGGACTAGCTGCCTGGGTACTTGATCTGCGTGTGAGCTTCCTATCACCAATTGCAAAATTGCCTGGCCAGACAGATCCAGAATTCTTGGCACCGTTTGGTTGAAGCCCTGGATACAGCCTTAGTGGATAGAAGACATGCAGTGTTCGGTTCATTAGTTGCCTACGGTTGCACTCACCATTGTTTAGAAGTGTGGTGAGATTGCCACCAAATAAGACATCCCATTTGCAACACATTCATGGCAGATATCTGAGGTATTTTACAGTATGAGAAACAACCAAACCAAATATTTTATGGAAAAAGAACTCCAGATATCGTTGGTTGAGTAAGCACTCAGTAATATATTAGACCTTGAGTTTTAATGTTATAATAACTGAACGTTTTGAGAATAATGGAACCATCAACTCACGTTTAATTCTGCAAGTACATAAACAATAGCAAAAACTTGCATTACAGTTAGTAACAAACTCGTTCGAGTTCTATTCAGAACCTTGCATAGTCCAAAACAAGTTAGGAGGAAAAGAAATGAAACAATAGAAAAAGATGATCCTGCCCTCATAGCTATGCCAGATCAAAGCAAGAAGCCCTCCTAGAAGCCCAAATTGCTGATTCGTCTGGAGAAGTGAGGGAGTTACCACATGGCCCAGATTCCTGAATCATGCGGATGATTAAGGGTGTTGATGAAGAAGAAGCCTCTAGCACGGCGTCTGCAGATGGTGGCAAATGGAGAGAAGCAAGATTCAGCTGATGGAGAAGCCAATGGTCACCAGATCTGCAAACTCAAGAATCATTCATTCATTCTACTGTAGTCTCAAACTCCACTTATTGAATCATGAAAATGAATCATGAAAATCATGAAAATGTATCATGAAAATTCTCTCATCCAAGGAGATCCCTATGCTAGTAGAGAGGGAGTCGACTATAGGAGGGAGTCGATTATAGTCCAGGCAGGTGGGATCTGGGGCAGTGCCTCCCACCCAAGTGCCCCATTTCCTTGGCCTGGAACCCAGGCAGCTTACACCGCCAAGTCTTCATACCAGGCACAAAAACTCAGGACTAGTCCAGGCAGGTCTTCTACCCAGGCAGTTTAGTCCAAGGTTGCAACAAAGCGCCCTATGTGTGTTCATTTTTATTAAAAAAATGTAGCCCCACATTTTGGACAACAATAACCTACTGTGAAATTTAAATGCATTAATTCATTAGTGATTTCACACCGTACATGTTTAAAACTATGAAACATTAACGTTTGTTATGTTCAGGTGAAACTTGGAGAACCAGGATGGAGGGAAAGGTACTATGAAGAGAAATTTGGGGCAAGAACACCCGAGCAGATTGAAGAAATACGCAGAGATGTTGTAAGTTTCTCACTAGTGGCACGAGGAAATATTTTTTGTTACAGTACTTCTGTGGACTTTTGGCGTAGGCAACTAGCTTGCGATTGGGGCTAATGGCTTTGCTGCTGCTGCTGTTCTTACTTGCTTTGAGAGAATAGCATGTTTGCTTCCTTTTAAAGAATACTGCTATTGCGACCTGCTTCTAATCTTATTAGATGCTCTCCCTTAGGTTCTCAAATACACTGAAGGATTGTGTTGGGTAATGCACTACTATTATGAAGGGGTCTGCTCATGGCAATGGTAATTTAGCTTGCTCAAGTTAGCCAAATATATCAAATTATGCAGAGGTTCATTTGTCATTTGGCAGGCTTGATTACTCTTTCTCGCTGTACGTCCATTATCACATTCTCTAAAATCTCCTTGGTATATGTAGGTTCTACCCTTATCATTATGCTCCGTTTGCTTCGGATTTAAGTGGATTGGGCCAACTTAATATTAAATTTGAACTTGGGACACCATTCAAACCTTTCGATCAACTTATGGGTGTTTTCCCAGCTGCAAGGTGAATATACTGCTATTGGTTTTTTTAATAAGGCCTTCAATGGTGCAAAAGTAATTTTAACAGCTGTCACATTAATTTTTCATTTCAGTGCCCATGCGCTACCGTTACAGTATCGTCGATTGATGACCGATCCAAATTCACCAATAATTGATTTTTATCCTACAGGTTTGCTGATTTTGTTAATGTGATGTGCTCTATATTATCATATCTTTGATATTAGCTGTTTTCTGATTCATGATCCCATTTATTATGCAGATTTTGAAGTAGATATGAATGGGAAGAGATATTCTTGGCAAGTAAGTTGCCCTTCAAAGAGCACATTTGTATTTTTCACATCAACTTGTCTAATTAGTAACTGTAATATATGTTTTTCAGGGGATTGCAAAACTACCATTTATCGATGAAGCTCGCTTGTTGGCTGAGATAAAAAAAGTTGAGCATACTTTGACGGTATGGTGATGAAACAATTTGTGATTCATTTATGCATTACAAGGCACAATGAATAAAATCTTCTAAGATTTCCTTTGTTTTTGTCGTCTTCTGTGTAGCCTGAAGAAGCAAGGAGAAACAGCATCATGTTTGATATGCTTTTTGTGAATGGCTCACATCCACTTTCGCCTTATATCTACTCTCTCAACAGCAAATTTGGACATCTGCCTGACAGAAAGAGAAATGAAATTAAAGAAAAGCTTGATCCTTCGGCTAGGTTAGCTAAGCTCAATCAGGACTGTTGTTGATTGACAAGTATACTATTTTGTTAAGTGTGTCTGTATTGATATTTCTGTACTGATGCTTTCTTTTGTTGTGTGGACTGGTGGGGAAGGGGTTGGGGATAATGATTAAAAGAGCAGTGAACCAGTTTGCCTGCTAGTTAAATTGAGAAAATGTGGCTGATTTCTACATGCGCTAAGAGAATTTTTTTGCCAGATATCTTAACACCTGCTCTTATTTTGTACAGTGGGGGAATGAATGGCTACATAACACTTTGCAGTGGGGATCCATGCCCTCCTATCTTCAGGTCTCCTGTGGATGGGCTGGAGGATATTATGGACAATCAAGTGATGTAAGCTTAACCCCTTTGCTTGACATGTTTTGGTACTTGTTTTATTGCTATATTGAACAATTATGGATTTTGTATCAACCAGATGCTCAATCTACAAGCTTCCAGATTATCATAAGCACATAGCCCGTCCGCCAGTTGGTGTTATCATACCCAAGAAGGTTTGAAACTTGTATTTTAGTGTCTAGCTGTGTGGCATAAGCATCATGATATTAGCTGTTAATAAGGACACTGTTCAATCTTCTCTGCAGACTGTTGAAGCTGGTGATCTGAAACCACCTCCAGTGCTGTGGCATGAAGATAGTGGCCGGCGGCCTCATGATAATAGCAACAGGTTTTTCATCACCCTTCTGGTTTTTTTTAATGTTTCTGTGGGCTAACTGAAAATCCTGATCTTGTAAAATGGTTCTTAGGCACAACCCACCTGGTGCCATATCAGGCCGTCAACTTGGAGAGGCAGCTCACCGACTTGTCATAAACAGCTTAAATGCTCAGGGTAGGGGGCAACATAGTGGCACATCAATGCCATATCAAACTATAATGAATGGCTTGCACCATCTGAATGTAGTGCCCCCTGTCAGCAATCAAGGCATGCCTCCACGAGTGGGGCAGTCTGCTGGACCTCCTGGATGGTATGTTCCTAGGGGTAGTGTATCAAATGGTCAACCACCAGCTTATGCATCATCAGGATCAGGTCATTATCAGTATGAAAGGTCAGGGCCTTCGCAATATGAACAAGGTAACCATGGAAGGCAACAATCTCACCCATATGCAAGAGATGGCCTCTATGATACACGAGGCAGGGTTCCACCTGCATATGGGTACCAGCAGAGCAACATGTATCCACCGGGCCCTGGATTGTATGGGCAACCTCCGTCAGCATATCCTGGGGGAGACTACCAACCCACTCCATATGGCGGAGGCCAGCAGTGGCAGCAACAATCATATAGTTCGTATGCTGGGCGAGGGCCCTACGGAGGCAGGCCACCACCCACAAGGGCTGATTCAAGGTCACAGCAACCACAGAACCGTTATGGTGCTTTAGACAGAAGTTCAAACCGGAGGCCTCCATCTGGATACAGGAGATAATAGATTGTGACCCAGTTTATGTTATAGCTCATAGTCTGTTGTTAGTAGAGCTAGGAGAAACTCAGCTAAAGCATAGGCAGAATAGTTTGCAAAGTCCTGTGACCTTCAAGCAGCTAGGTGGTGGCATCAAAGATGGGAGGCAAAATTTGTATGCTACTGCAGACTATCAGGTACTGGTGGTTGGTCGCCATTGAAGCAGCTAGTTCGTGGCATCAGAGGTTTTGTGAAGCAAGATTTGTATACTACTGTTATCAACGGGCCATCAGGTACTGGTGGCTTGTCGCCATTCTTTCATTTGTGTTTGCCATTTACTTAGAAGATGTTGTATAAGCGCCCTGGGGCTTAAATAGGTTCCAATGAAGAATATTTTTGAAGGACGTTTACTCAGACTTGACAAGTTTTGGGGGCATTTTGATATCAGATAAGTGTATGCAGGAGTGCCTATTTTCAGTTTTGATGTTGAGTGTATTCCAAGTCATGTATGAACTCATTAGATGTCATTAATGAAAGTGGGACTTATGAACTCATCTATTATTCTTGTGGTATGGTTGCCAGGTGATATCTATTATTCTTGTGGTATGGTTGCCAGGTGAGGAAGGAAACGTTATGCTTTGTAGTTAAGACTCTGAAATCTTACAGTTGTAGGAGTGCAGAAGCTACGGCGGAGTGTTTAGTGGATGCTCCAACAATTGCATTGCATGACGTTCTAAAGTCAACACTATTTCGTCGCGCACTCACAAATTTGTGCGAGCCAAGGTCGATGAGTCCAAGACGGTTGGGCGGGCCGGGGACAAGGAGAGGCTCATGCGGCTGGTCCTCGGCGCCGCCAGCGACGAGGAAGTGTCCGTGATCCCTATCGTCGGCTTTGGCGGACTCGGCAAGACCACGCTCGCGCAGTTGGTGTCTCGACCGTCGCACCAACGACGAGGTGTTCGACCCCCGGATTTGAGTCTCCATGTCCGGTGACTCCAGCCGATCGTGAGCGCGACCAACGAGAAGTGCGACCTCGACGCGTATCTGGTGTAAACCAACATCTTCGTACAACCGTGCAAACTTCTAATCTGGGTCCCATGATGTTGATCCAAGGGGCGCATGGAGATTGGGTAATTTTGCGCTTAACCGTCCGCTCCTAATCACACTTTTGCAAATCTCCCCACCCACTTCCCCTGCGCCCCCTTAGAGCAACATCATGTGGCCAAGATTAGAAGTTTGCACGGTTGCACAAAGAAATTGATTTGCACCAGATACGTTGCCTTTCAGATGTTAGCTAAAGAAGGTGTGGTTCCTAAAAAAAAAAGTTGTAGAAGGTGTCGTGCGGCACACTGGGCCTTTGCTCATAGTTTAGCTGCCGAAAGATTTGCGATTAAGGCCCTGTTTGGGACTTTGGGTGTTCTGAAATTTTATGCACCTGTAAATGCAACTCATCTGTAATTTGTTGTGCACAAGAAAATCCTTGGAATACAAATGATTTTTACACTCCTGGAAACAGGCTGTTTCATATAGACTGAAATGCATGTGACTATTCTGAAATTGTCAATGAAAACATAGAGAGAGCGTGTGCAAACAATTTTGGCATCAACTACTGAAATGGAACTCAAAGAAATTCCAAATCAGAAGAGTTGATTTTTTTTAAACGGAACCGGCAGGAGAGCTGCCTATTACATTGAAGAGAAGGGAGGCTAGAAGGCATTGTACAAACATTTACAAATTTATACGAAAAGGAGCAAAAGCCCCAACAACACCACCTTAGGAGGCTTGAAATCAAGCGCACAATACTCCCACCATACAAGAATGATGATGGAGCGTAGTCCTCGCTCTTGATTTTCTGGAGGAGCTACGTTGGTGCGGATTTCTTGCTCTCGAAGATTCTTGCATTTATTTCATTCCACACCTCCCAACATACAAGAATGATGATGGAGCGTAGTCCTTGTCTCGCCGTCGATGGTGTGCAATCGTTGTGCCACCAAGATTGCAACGAGTCTCTCCTAGCACCTAGACGGAGGGTCACAGATGCTCATTTCCCAACCATATTGCAATGCCCTCCTAGATATGCCTAGTGTAGCGACGGTCTTGAAATAGATGGATGCCAGACTCTTAACTGTGCCTGCAGAGGGGCACACACCATTATTCGGCCATGCCTGCGCCTATGGCCTATCAGAGGTCCAGATTCCGTTTTGGATGACGAGCCACCCGAACTTTCCAAATCACATTTGAAATTTGCCAGCGCTAATCCAATGAATTGCGCATGGTAGGCCGATCCTGTTATGCATTTTCCATCTGGCTTAAACTTCCAGCTAATGGTGTCCTCCTTATCTGATTGGAGCTGGATGTGGTTTAGAGCACTCCAAAGCTGGATATACTCCACGAAGTGTTGGGAGGTGAAGCGTGCATGTCGCAGGTCTATGTCCCTAATCCACACTTTGTTGCGTAAAGCTTCGTTGAGTGACTTGTTTTTGTTTTTTGAAATTTTGGAAGATATTTGGCGCTAGATCTTGAGGCCTTTGACCTTGGAGGCAGGCACTGCTCCAAAATGATGTTTTCATGTTGTTACCAACTGTGATTGATGTTGCTGTAGCGAATAGAAGCCTACTAGTCGTGTCACATGGTGTGTCAGAATTGTTCAGTGCCCTTCCTACTTCCTCCCACTCTTTCCTCATCCATCTAAGACATAGTGTTCTTGCAAATTTTCGAAGGTGAAGAATTTCTAGGCCTCCAGATACAGTTGGTCATGTGGAACGTGTCCAATTCACTTTGGATATACAGTGGAGTCGCTAGTGGCCTTGTTGCCATGGTGGAAGAGTAAACCATGGAACTTCATGGTAAGTAGAGGCAGAGTCCTGTCTTAGAAGACGGACTGAAGGTCAACGAGCCCGCGTCTGGCCATGGAGGAGACCATCGACAAGCAAGGATTGGATCTCTTGGAGTACCGTTAATGGTACGCAGTTTGCGAACTGATCATAAATCAGTTGGTTGGGTTCCCGGTGGTGGAACCTGCCCATCTGGGTTTAAATCCTCAACTTGGCACGGGTGCTCGCATTTTCCTAGATTTATTTTAGGATCCAACGGTGCTATGCTTTCAGTAGTAGGCGACGTCCCCGTCGATAGCAAGGCTCCTGTGGTGACTTCGTGAATCTCGAGATCTACTGGCTTAATCCTTCGGAGGTGCTCATAGGGGTAGAGTTTGCATACGTATGTTCATAGGGGCGAGTGTGCGTGCGTGTTGTGAGCGTCTATGTTGTACGGTGTAATTTTAAAAAAATGGTACGCAGTTCAAGCTCCCATTTCGGCAAAATTCCGAGTAGTTTGCGGGCAAGCTCCGCGTAAACCACCCTCCTGCTATGTACTCTGTTCATGCTCATATGGTTTCATTGCTTGTAGTCATATGCCTGTTATTTATTTAAATTATAACTTTGTGCTCTATTTTATGTTTTTTAGAGAAAATATAAATTTCCATTACTCATACGAGGCTGAATCGTCAGCAATTACAGACTGAACTCCCAAAGGAAAATAAAAAAAAGTTTGGATCATCGTCCATAGAGCAAGCACTACCTAGAGCAGCTAAAGCGTGCGCCACCCTATTGCTTTCCCGGGGCCGATGCTGGACTCGCCAAGAGTTGAAATTTAGGGACAGCAGGCTTCTTAATTCTGCCACTAAATTTACCATAGTAGCACTGAGGTCATAGGCACTGGAATAGACTGCTTGCACCACAGCCATTGCATCAGTCTCAACAATAATCTGCACCAATGCTAAAAAGAAAAAAAACCCGATAGTCTGCACCACGCCTGCATCAATAGTAAATGCAGGCTATTATCTTGCCCTGCAAAGGCTCCAAGAGCGCCTCCAGTTTGCTTCTCCGAGCAGCCACGACATCACCCATCCGAATCACGAAGGATGCACCCCCCATCCGCCAGAGCCCGTGTGAGGGTCAAAAGTTGCGTCACAGTTAACTTTGACATAGTCTGCAGGCGGTCGCTCCCACGCCCTCTTGCTTGCTATCCTCATTGGCTTGTCAATGCTCCCTCGATTGTTCCACGCGGCCATGTATACCTGAATGCCATGAGCCAGGCTGCTAGGTCTCCTGCCTTGCTCACCATCACGTATCCTATTTCTCTCTGTCCAGCAAAACCAGAGAGTGAAACAACATTTCAGTCTCGGCTCCTCCTTCATTGCCAGAATCGCTTCTATCACATCCCGGGCTGAGTTCTTCTCTGCTAACAGCAATCTTTCCAATTCCATTCGAAGAATGTTCCAGACTCGTTCTATTGTTTTGCACTTGAAGAAAAGATGAGCTCCGTCCTCATTCAGACGCCGCACAGACCACACAGTGAGTATCAATATCCATGCCTCTCCTTTTCAGATTCATGCGAGTGCGATGACTATTATAGGCAAACCTCCATAGGAAATGCTTGATTTTGCCCGCACAGTTCAAGCCCCATAGCTTCTTCCACATGGACACATAACCTGGGTCTGGGTTGGAAGCCGAGCCCTCCCCTCTCTCTTTACTGAGAACATCCCTTTCTCATCGAAATGCCACGCCGCCAGATTTCTCATTCCCCCATGGACCGGTAATGCCAAAATAATTCTGGCGTCCTCCTCCCAAAAAACGTCCCTCACCAGCGTAGCGTCCCAGCTGCCTGTCGAGAATTTTTTTTTATTTTTAACACTTTTTAAAAATTATTTTTAATTTTAGCACCGAAAGTTTTTTTTATATCTAACACTTTTGGCCGCTCCCCACGCGAGGGAGCGGCATTTCTACTTTGCCGCTCCCCACGTGGAGGAGCGGCAACGCTGCTGAGGTGGCAATGCCTAACAGGTGGTAGGGGGCTGCCGCTCCCCCCTGGAGGAGCGGCAAGACTGCCACTCCTCCAGGGGGGAGCGGCAGCCCCTGCCACCTCAGCAGCGTTGCCGCTCCTTAGATCAAGGAGCGGCAGGCGCATGACGCCTTTTATTCTCTTCTCCTCTTGAGCTGTGGTCATTCGCCGTTTCGGCGCTGCGCCCCCTCCCCCCATGGCCATCACACAAGTTATTTTCTTGTTTAGTTGTAGTTCAAATATCGGGCGGAAGTTCGTCGAGCAGAGGTAGAGGAAAGGGAGTGAGGAAGGGACATCCGATTATGTGGGAGGGTTCTCTGGGTCCTGATTCTTTTAAGGAACCTATAGAACACTTTCCTTTGGAGAGCCAGAGTGACTTCACCCGCGAGAGATCTCTTAGATCATACGACAACCGCACGGAAGATTGGCCAAAATGTCGCCACGGTGAAGATTGCGTCGTGTAAATGTACAACGACTGTGACGGTGGAGGCCGTCGTTTCTTCATATGCCCGCGAGGATTTGTATTTCCTTTTAACTCTCATTTTTTCATATTTACATTTGGTTTGTAGAAGTACTTATTGGTAGATACGTTTTCAGGATTCAAGCTGTCCAGATAACTGTGGGTTCACTCGATGGGTCGATCCTCCTCCTATCTATCCCCATCAACAATACATCACATATCTACATAGACGCATCTTTGATTTAGAGTATGACCCTGGAAGTGGTAACAGGGACATGTCGGAGGACGACAGCATCAACGATGCAGAGGAGCCACAATGCAACAATCCATACTGCCAGTGCCCATACCATAAGAAGCACGGGCCTCCTTCTCCGCCGCCACCGCCACCGCCGTCGTCAATAGGAGGTTACTGTGGGGAAGGCGCAACTCAGTTCAATATGTAGTACCATTATTAGGCATGCTAGGTTTAGCTTGCAACATGCCATTGTTTAGTTCGTTAATATCAGTATTTAAGTTTGAACTATATTTATGTTGTAACAAGTGGTAGTAAAACTGTTGAACCTTGTAATAAGTGTGTACGTGTGCCTACTGTTTCCACTGTGGGGAAGGCGCAACTCAGTTCAATATGTAGTACCATTATTAGGCATGCTAGGTTTAGCTTGCAACATGCAATTGTTTAGTTCGTTAATATCAGTATATGAGTTTGAACTATATTTATGTTGTAGCAAGTGGTAGTGAAACTGTTGAACCTTGTAATAAGTGTGTACGTGTGCCTACTGTTTTTCCTCGATCGTGCAAGTATTTTATTTCTAATGTGTGACTTTCTAACATGTCCTAGTATTATAAAGAAGTACATGTGGTCGAGGTTACCGATTAAAGCACGGAGCAGCAGGAAACACAGCCCCTAGGCCAGGAGCAACAGAGTTGTTGCTCCCCCAGCCAGGGAGCGGCAGCCATAAAACATTGTTAAACGTCGTCGAGCGCTCCAGTGAGCTTGAAAAGTAGAATGTAAGCACATTACAAGTTGCACATTACAAGTTCACTGGAACACATAAAACATCATATTACAAGCTCAAATCCATTAGTTCGAAATACATGTAGTTGCAAATTATTTCGACACACTGCTAGGACACATAAGTTCAACAAATGACTTGGGTACATAAATGGCGACATAGAGTGCAACAAAGGGTCTCCAACTTCATCCTGCCATGAAAATGACCAAGTCAACCTGTTGTATATATGACATTGGTAAGTAACACAGATATTTTTTTTATCGTAGAAATGTTATCCTTATATAATTGTTATGCTTACATGCACTATATGTCCCAGGAGTGTAAGGCTCCCTCGGCCGTCTCCGTCTCTTTGGATTGGTAGGCACCACGTTGGGGGTGTAGCCAATGTCCGTGTGGTCCCGATGACGGTGCTGCCATCCTTGGCCCCGTGCATGGCTCGTCCCCTGCACATAGGTCGGCTCCTGCTCAGATAAAAGACAAATCGGTGTTAGATTGTGCCATTCTTACATAACATGGGCTAGATAAATAAGAAAATTTGCTTATTTAGTTTTACCTGTTCGTCTCCTTGGGTTCCCAACGGGGCATCATAGAGCTGCGACATGCCAATCTCCTGGTACTGGGAAGGGTCCACCGGGGTGTGCTGGTACGGGCTGGGCTGGGACGGGGCGTGCTGGTACGAGGTGTGCTGGTACGGGCTGTGCTGGTACGGGTTGTGCTGGTAGGGGCTTTGCTGGAAAGGTACGTGCTGAAAGTTGCCTTGCTGGAAAGGACCGAGGTGGATGGAGCCCTGCGGGTACAGGCCTGGCTAGGAGAAGCCCTGCTAGAAAGGACCCTGCTGGAAGAAGCCCTACTGGAAAGGACCGAGGTGGAAAGGGCCCTGCTGTGTAGGGTGCCTGTGCTGGGGTATGCCGAAGCCCGGTGTCTCATCCTCGTCAGACGACTCTGAGTCGTCGTCCTCGTCGTCCTCTACCTCAACTAGGGCCTTGTCGGGGTGGTGTGGTGGTGTACGCGCGCCGAAGGTGGACCCTGTCACGGGGTCCGAAGAGCCCGCAGGTGTCCTCAGAGAAGCCGAAGATGTGCTCTGCGAATGCGGAGGGTTTGCTGGCGGCTCCCACGGAGTGTCCATGCAGCTCAACTTCTGGGCTAGCTTCCTCAAACTCCTGCTCATTTTCTGCAAACACATGTGTGGGCTCATATTATTTAGGACAACCTTTTGACTCGTACAACATTAAAGGATATTTTTAACGTGTTGCTTACGTGCACAAATGTCTCAAGCGCGCCTCGCCCTTTGTTCCTGCAATCGTGTAGTTGAAACGCTGCTTCATTGGACATCATTGACAATTGTTTGGCCTGCATACATAAAGGAGGTTTCACCTTGATGTTATAATTTACTAAAACTGGAATACAACCCAACCAAAGTGCACGGACCCAGGATCTTACCACGTATCTCTGAAGGGGGGCTCTCTGTGACTGCGTCTCGTGCATAGTCGCGTCTTCGTATTCGTCGGCGACGATGTCATCCTCGGAGTCGGTGGGAAGTTCTCCCCCCTGGTACGGCTACCTCACCTGCACACGGGTCGACCTGTGAAGCCACCGTAGGTACTCATTGAAGGTGTGTGGGTTGTGTGGCAGGCCATCCTGTAGCGGCTGCTTCTCCCTTGTCTCCCACCTCTCGATGTATTGTGCATGTATCTCACGCCAGTCCTTCTGCTTCATCCTCAGCCTGTGGTCCACACTGCAACAAGTTTAGCCTGTTCCATCTGGTCCTGTAACCATGTCTTGGCGGCTTGGTTCATCACTTTGTCTAGTTCTCTTATTTTCTCCTTGAACTGATACTCTGTACGCACACAACATAGAGCCTTAACTATGTCACTAACCTCCTTCTTCCTCTGACGCCGCCAGAAATTAGCTGTAAAATGACGCATGCACCATCTATGCACCAAAGACGGGAACCCTTCGATATCTTCACCGGCGGCGTGGAGAATCCCTGCGTGCCGATCCGAAATCAAACATATAGTGCGTGATGCCCCAAGCACTTGGGTACGTAGAAGCCGCATGAACCATGACCACGACGAATTGTTCTCTCCCTCTGCCAAAGCAAAAGCCATTGGTACTATCTAGTCCTCCGGATCAACCGCTGCAGCCATCATCAAAGTGCCCCTGTACTTTCCCGTCATGAAAGTGTCATCAACAAGGACCACTGGCCAACAGAACTGAAAAGCATGCTCCGTCTAAGCAAACGACCAAAAAACACGATGTAGCACATGCCTCACCGAGTTCTGCAAAAACATCCCACCGGTGTCCACAAACCATTTCATGCCATGGTTGTAGTAATTCATTGCAGACAGTATTCGGGAAACCCGGTTGTACGCCTCCTCCCAACTACCCCATTGAATCGCCTGTGCAATTTGCTTTGCACGCCAAGCCTTGCCATACTTCACATGATACTTTACAAGCTCATATATGGATTGCTGTAAATAAGACACCGAGACGTCATTATCCTTGTCAACGAGCCCCAATATACGACGAGCAAGGTAACGTGCAGTGAGCTACGGATGATATTCTTTACCCTTGTTATCCAAGCATAAATAGGGTTGGACCAATTTACTTATCCTCCATTTGCCATCACTTGCTTTCTTCCTTGCAGTAAGCCTCCACTGGCATGGATAACCTGCTTTGCAGGTAATGTGGTACCTCAAGTTCTTGTCGGAATGAGTCACCAAGTATGGCCTATGGTGGTACACAGCATAATCCTGAAGAAAGAGCTTCATCTCTGACATTGTATTGAATATCATGCCATTCTGAAGGATTACATGCTCATGGTTATACAACCGACTGGATGTGAATGCAACTGCTCCTGCGTCAACTGACCATCCATATACAACTGACTAGATGTGAATGGAACTGCTTCTTCGTCACCTCCAACATTGTCATGATGATCATCCTCCAACCTGTACCCATTCTCCACAACCACCTCAGCAATGAGTGAGTTCGAGCCTGCGAGAACCCTAGTGTAGCGGGATCAATGAGCAGGGTCACGCAAAGGCATCAGGACATATTTTGTCCGAGTCTTCCCACTGTCAAATCTCTCCTTTATTGTAAAATCACTGCCAAACTATGCGTTCAAACGCACACAAAGGTCATTGAAGCTCGGCGGTTCATCGAACCATTCCAACTCCTCTTCCATATCCTCAAATTCACCATCTTCCTTCCTAACAATTCCTCCAAAATAAACTCGGACACAACAATCCATCTGAAAACCATTCGACCAAACTTTATCAAGTCGTCCAAACAAACTAACTATACTAAGTTTATTAACAACACTATACTAACTAAACTAACTAAAGTAACTATTTATATCAACTATACTAACTTCACTAATCTAAACTAAACAAACTAATTATTCTAACTATTTATAATACCTAAGTAACTATTTATATCTCCTATACTAACTTCACTAATCTAAACTAAACATACTAACTATTTATAATACATATACTAACTTTACTAATCATACTAACTAAAATAACTATTTATAATATTTATACTGACTATGCTAGTTAAAATAACTATTAATAATACCAACTAAACAATTAAACTAACTACTTATACTAAAAATACTAAATAAAATAATCTAGCTAGCAATTATAATACATAAAAAAAGAAATTACCTGGGCCCTGCTGCCGGCTGCTCGTGTGGGAGAGGCGGGCGCGACGAGGAGGCGCGCGCGCCTGTGTGTAACAGAACGCCCAATTATACGAAATTAAGTAAGAAAATCATCCCAAACACGGACGATTTAGCAAACTTAAGCCCGTATAACCCGGTAGTCCGTGAAATCACGACGGATTTCAAACTAGTTCACATAACAGCCAAGATCGTACTAAGTTTAGCGGTCACCATCATAAGTTACATAAAAGTTTGCATCACAGAAACATCGGAGTTTAAACATAGTTATTACAAACCAGGTTCAAATAAGAGTAGCGGAAGCATTTTGTTCAAACCACACACGCACACAGCGTTCGAAATAAAGTGCCAGCTCATGATCATCTCCAGCAAAAGCATCAGACGAGAAGTAGTGAATGACCACTGCCCATGGTCCTAAGCTTCGCCCATCGCAGGGTAAAAGCAGTTGATACAGTAGCCGTAATACATCTGCCCATCTGCAACAAGTGGGAACAAAGCCCTGAGTACGAGAAGGTACTCAGCTAGACTTACCCGACATAACCGAAAATAAAGTGACACCAAGGAATCGTGCAAGGCTTGATAGTGGGGTAGCTGACTCATTTGCGAAAGGCATTTTTATCTTTAAAGAACCTTCTTCTAGAAGTTATTATACCAAGTTAATTATTATTAACCTGCCGACTACATTTGCACCTGTACTAAAGTAAACATATAATTAAACAAGAAATGATAACCAATGATCATTAACATCTTCCATAATGTCACATTTCTCATAACTGTCCAAGTGTTCCATTAACATTACTACGATGAAGTAACTCAAGTCAAGTGTTCACTATCCAGTGAACGATGACGATTCGAATCGATTATTAACCAGCTGGTAATTTATTCCTCACACAAACCTCACTCACCCGCTAAAGTGAGGTATTGGTCACCGAGTCAACTATTTAGGTAAAGTCGCGAGTTTGCCAGGAACCACATGTACCCGGGGGCCGCCCGACTGCTCTTTGGCCTCATCATCGCGCCCCCGTATCCTGCCACTACTGCTCCGGTACAGTGCGTTGCGGGTAATCCACTCGGCCCGAATAATCTCCCAGCTTCGCGGTCGAAAGGTACATTATTCGGCTAGCTAAATGTGAGGCATGCGTTCAACATGACTCGAGGCCCAACAACGGTCGGTCCTTAATCGACATAGACGGAAAACACTACAGTCCGAAACCCTGCAAGTCTCCGTCCGGTCTCAGATTCATTTTGACACTTAGTTATTCCCATAAGACATACTTTCTCAAACAGATCCAGGTAACCACCTATGGCTCGCAGGTGACAGGCAATCACCCGACTTCTACCGATCTAAGCAAACTAAGCATTTCTTGACTGTGAATACCAAGGTAACAAGGATATGGTAGAGCAAGGGTAACAAGGTATAATGCAGCAACGGTTGCAAACAACTCCTAAACGTAATGCATCAATTAAGGAAAACATTTAATAAAATATTTGCAAACTGGGGGAGAAATGCTCTGGGGCTTGCCTCTCTCAAAAGAGCTCGGACGGTGGTCGGGGCACTCTAGAAGATCTTCACTGACCTCCTCTTCGGCTTCGGGAACCTCCTGCTCCTGCACCTCGGCCTGCTCTTCTGGACGGTCAGCCACCGGCCACGGCCGCCGGTGCGGCGCGTCCACGCGGTGGAGCGCGCGCGGGTTGGGCACGCCGCGCGGGGCGCAGGCGGCCGAGCGACGTGCGCCCGGTCCACTGGACCGCGGACGCGCGTGGGAGCGCGGGCGCGACAATGGGCTGGGCCGGCGTGCGGATGCAGGCTAGAAGTGAGGCGGCGGCCCGATAACAAGAAAACCGATTTTTCATTTTATTTTTCAAGGAATTTTTCAATTAATTTCAATTCTCAGTTTTCAAATTTGAATTTGAGCAAGAAGATGATCTTTTCTGAAAATGGCCCAAAAATGAAAGTGGTTTAGAATTTAATTCTCTACAACTTTGATAAAAGGGCCAACTCCAAAATCCCCACAGATTTTGAATTAGAGAATAAAAGCTAATTAGGAAGGGTTTTTGACCAATTTCTAATAATATTTTTAAAAACAATTTTTTGTCAAAACTTTACTTGTCAAATTGCTCCAAAAACTTCATAATTATTTCTAAGTGATTTAAGATTTAGAACTACCCATGTTTCCTGAGTCAAGCCAAAGTTTAGGAGGATGAATCAAGTATAGGC
This sequence comes from Saccharum hybrid cultivar R570, assembly GCA_038087645.1. Classification (NCBI taxonomy): domain Eukaryota; kingdom Viridiplantae; phylum Streptophyta; class Magnoliopsida; order Poales; family Poaceae; genus Saccharum; species Saccharum hybrid cultivar. The sequence goes on along the minus strand of JAQSUU010000106.1, from coordinate 20,791,195 downwards.
ATTATATGCAATAATTTTCCCGCACACCTGTTTTAACTAAAAGTACACTCTAATTCCACATATGATCATGCATGCAATGACATGTTATGCTTATGATTTGCAATGATAATGCTCGAGTAACACCGGGGTGTTACAGCCCTCCCCCCTTATAAAAATCTCGTCCCGAGATTTGGGTTACGAACCATTTGTTATAAAAATCTTCATAGGCTTTTTGTAGATATTCACCCATTTCCCAAAATGCATCTCCCTCATCATGACGACTCCATTGTATCTTATATGTTTTCACCACACTGTTTCGAGTAGCTCTCTGTTTAGAGTCCAAAACTTGAACCGGCTGTTCGTGATATACCAAATCTGACTTGAGCTTTATGCCTCGGGGTTCAATTTTTTTCCTCTGGAACGCGCAAACACTTTTTGAGATGCGATACATGAAAAACTGGGAATATAGCACTCATTGTTTCAGGTAACTCTAACTTATAAGCTACTGGACCTTTTCTTTCCAAGATTTTGTATGGTCCCACAAATCTGGCTGCAAGCTTTCTGCGCACTCCAAACCGTTTCTTCTTCATTGGCGTGACTTTCAGGTAAACATAGTCACCAACCTCGAACACAAGCGGTCTTCTCCTTTTATCCGCATAGCTTTTCTGACGTGACTGAGCTGCTTTCATATTTTGCTGAATGATATGAACTTTCTTTTCAGCTTCTTCCACAAAGTCAATACCATAATATCTTCTCTCACCTGGCTCAACCCAGTTTAGAGGTATCCTACACTTTCTGCCATATAGGGCTTCGAAAGGTGCCATTTTGATACTCTCTTGATAACTATTATTGTAAGCAAACTCTGCTAAAGGCAACCATGACTCCCATGAACCTCTGGAAGATAAAACACAGGCTCTCAGCATATCCTCCAGAACAGCATTAACCCTTTCGGTCTGACCATCTGTTTGAGGATGATAGGCGGTACTACGAATCAAACTAGTTCCCAAACCTTTGTGCAGATGCTCCCAAAAATGAGCAGTGAACTGTGACCCTCTGTCAGACACTATGATCTTCGGTATGCCATGCAATCTCACAATCTCAGCAACATACTTCTCAGCATATTGAGGTGGTCGATAATCTATCTTGACACGCAAAAAGTGAGCTGACTTTGTAAGACGATCCACTATTACCCAAATCGAATCATGGCCTTTCGAAGTAGTGGGTAAACCTGTGATGAAATCCATACTGATATCATCCCACTTCCAACTAGGTACGGACAAAGGTTGTAACAATCTGGCCGGTTTTATATGAATAGCTTTCACTCTGCAACACGTGTCGCATCTGGCCACATAAGCTGCAATCTCTTTCTTCATCTTTGTCCACTAATAACGAGGTCTCAGTTCTTGGTACATCTTACTACTGCCAGGATGAATGGATAGCTTAGAAAGATGAGCTTCATCCATAAGTTTGTTCTTAAGCTCTCTATCCTTGGGAACAACAAGACGGTCATCAAACCACAACACGTCCTGCTCATCTACTCTAAAGTGCTTTGATGGTTCTTCTTTAATTTTCTCTTTGATATGAAATATCCCTTTGTCAGTTTTCTGGCCTTCTATTATCTTACTCTCCAAGGAGCAATTGATCTGAATACTATGCAACACCGCAGGGTGCAACAGATCAAAACCATCTTCGAGCAAGGGTTGCACATCGAGGCAATGTGACTTCCTACTCAAAGCATCCGCCACTACATTGGCCTTTCCAGGATGATACTGTACATTCAGGTTGTAATCTTTGATTAGCTCTAACCATCTCCGCCGTCTCATGTTCAACTCTGGTTGGGTAAAAATGTACTTGAGACTCTTGTGATCGGTAAAAATATTGCACACATTACTAAGTAAGTAATGTCTCCAAATCTTCAAGGCATGCACCACAGCGGCAAGCTCAAGATCATGCGTCGGATAGTTGACTTCATGTTTTCTTAACTGGCGGGAGGCATAAGCAATGACTCTTCCTTCTTGCATAAGAACACATCCCAATCCTGTTTTCGATGCGTCGCAAAACACATCAAAAGGTGGAAAGCTGTCTCACACTCCTCTGTCCACACAAACTTGTGATCTTTCTGTAACAGACTTGTCATCGGCTTGGCGATCTTCGAGAAGTCTGGGATGAAGCGGTGATAGTAACCAGCTAAGCCTAAGAAACTTCTAACTTCTGACACCGTGTTTGGTGTCTTCCAATCCATGACCTCTTGCACTTTGCTCGGATCTACTGAAACTCCATTTTCTGATAGAATATGACCAAGGAAAGGAACTTTCTTCATCCAAAATTCACACTTGCTGAACTTAGCATACAACTTATGATCTCTAAGTCTGGTCAAAACAATTCTCAGATGCTCTTCATGATCTTTCTCGTTCTCGGAGTAGACTAGAATATCATCAATAAACACAACCACAAACTTGTCCAACTCTGGCATGAAAACCGTATTCATCAGATACATAAAGTATGCAGGATCATTTGTTAAGCCAAAGGACATAACAAGATACTCGTACAACCCGTATCTGGTGGAAAAGACGGTTTTCGATATATCTTATGGCTTAATCTTTATCTGGTGGTAACCCAATCTTAGATCTATCTTGGAGAACACCTTAGCCTTGGCTAACTGATCGAACAAAACATCAATATGAGGCAAGGGATACTTGTTCTTGATGGTTACGGCATTAAGAGGCCTATAATCCACACACATTCTCAAAGTACCTTCTTTCTTCTTCTTCACAAACAAGGCAGGACATCCCCATTCAGACTTACTTGGCCGGATAAATCCCTTTTTCAACAGTTCCTCTAATTGCTTCTTTGGCTCAGCTAACTCATCCAGAGGCATCCTATAAGGTCTCCTTGAAATGGGAGCTGTCCCAGGGATTAACTCAATCCCAAACTCAACCTCTCTATCTGGAGGAAGACCAGGTAACTCTTCTGGGAATACGTCTAGAAATTCACACACTACCGGAATCTGATGAATAGGAATAACTTCCATAGCACATGTCACACTCACAAGGTCTGTTCTCCTAGGGAATGGTACCTGAAAAGCACCCTCTGCCTGGGGATCCTTAAGGGTAAGCACTCGATTTCTGGTATCTAAAACTGCTCCCTAGTCCTTCATCCAATTCATTCCTATTATGACATCCAGAACTAGTCCGGGCATAACTATCAGATTTACCTGAAACCTTCGACCGCCTAACTCAAGGGTTGCCCCCCTAACCATCTGATTGGTTAAAACATCAGCCCCCGCTGAACTTATACGATAACCATAACTCAACTCTGTGCATAGTTGTTCATGCTTCCGTGCAAATGCTTGACTCATAAAAGAATGCGATGATCCAGAATCAAAGAGAACAACTGCAGGATGTTGATTAACAGGAAACTTACCAGCGGTTACGGGCTCTCCCTCAGGAATCTCATCCACGGTGGTGTGGTGCACACGAGCAATATTGGTTTGTTGCTTCTTTTTGGGAGGGTAAGGACATAATTTTGAAAAGTGGCCTGGCTGACCACAATTGTAGCAGGGCCCCTTCACTGTACCAGTAGATCCTATTGCTCCCTTGAAATTGCTTTGTTCAGCAGCTGCGGTGATCTTTGCTGGTGGCACGGCCATCTTGTACGGCTTCTGTGGTCCCTTGTAGTTCTGGGTCTTATGCTGTGGCGGCCTAAACCTTGCACCAGGTGCAGACGGGCGGTAGGCAGGGCGGTTAGCAGTGACAACTCTGGGCTGGGATGGTCCTGATTCAAAAACCCTCTTGCGAGTCTTGGATGCAGTGTACGCATTGTTATTCTTCTCTTGCTTCAGGCAATCACTGATGAAGTCATTGAATCTGGCGCGAGTATTGGTACCCACATGCTTCATCATCTTCGGACTTAACCCTCTCTTGAAACTAGCAATCTTTTTCGCATCTGTGTCGACCATGTCGGGAGCATAACGACTTAAGTTATTAAAGGCATGCAAATACTGTGTCACAGTCTTGGTGCCCTGATTTAAGGCCAAGAACTCTCCTAACTTCATCTCGACCAACCCTGGGGGAATATAAACTCCCCTAAAGGCTTCAGTGAACTCTCTCCAAGTAATCTGGGCATTGGGAGGAAAGGTGGTGCGGTGATGCTTCCACCACATCCCTGCTGGTCCCTGTAGCTGATGTGCAGCATATTCTGTTTTCAGAACTTCTGTCAGTCTCAACATACGGAACTTATCTTCCATAGTGTTGATCCATTCTTCAGCGTCAAGTGGCTCTGTTGCTTCCTTGAAAATAGGTGGCCTGGTATCCATGAAGTCCTTGAAGTTGCTGTACTGGTTCACCCCATTGCCACCACCTTGGTTGTTACCACGTTGGATATTGTTGGCAATGGTACGCAGGAAATCTTCCATGTTCTTCTGGGATTGTTCAGCATTGCGCTGACTTTCAAGAAACTGCGCAAAGAATGCTTCTGCAGTGAACGGTGGAGGAGGCGGCAAATGTGGTTCTGGTTGTGGCTCATTGTGGTTGACATTGTTTCCACCACTCCCACCAGCTCCTGCACCATTACCACCGGTTTCAGCGGCCTCATACGTGGCGCGGCGAGTGTTTGCCATCTGCATATTTCAGCAACAAGTAACCATTAAACGAAGTTGTAGTAATTGTAATTGAATGAACAATTATGCCATACTGAATTCATTGGAGAGAACAAGTCATACAATAAAACAGAGGCACAATAATCACATTCCAATTAAAACAACACCACTAATCAAATTACTTCAACTGCAAACATCGCATCCAATACAACCACATTGCCAGCATACATACACTGGACTTCTATGCGCTAGGACATCGCATACATAACCAAGTTCCAAAGTACTGCCAAGTCTCAAGATCGAAACGAGATACATCGGGATACATGAAACCAAAAGAAGGTCATCACGACTGGGCCTAGCAGCTAACACAAAGCAACTAGTCTACTCCTCAGGGCCATCATCAGGGTCGGAGACGTCACCACTGCCACCATCAGTAGCGGCATCGTCGTCGTCGGAAAGTGCGACTACAGGCTCGTCCTTGTCGTCGTCGACGTCCATATCGGCGGCGTCTAGAGGAGCATACGGGCCTACCCCGTTGTAGAGGGCATAAAACTCTTCATGCAGGTTGGCATTATACTCCTCTAGCTCCTCAACCCTCTGCCTCAGAAGGTCTCTCTCGTTCCAGGCTTCATTCCTCTCCTGAACTAGCTGCTCAATTATGCGGTCTGCATTGTTGTTGGCATGAGTCAATGTCCGCACTCGCTGTGTAGCATCCTCATGTCTCACCACAGCCTGGTCTCGCTGCAAGGTCATGTCAGCCAACTGCTCCTGCAAGCTCGCTATCACATGGGCCTGCTTCTTCTTCTGCTTCCTTGCCTGGAGCTTATCATCCCCACACAAACCAGTCAAAGTCCAATAAGTGCACTCGAGACCCTCATAAGCTCTGATGGCTGCGAACATAGCGCTCATGGCATGGTTGTCGCTAGACCGTCCCTCATCTGGACCTCTGACCAAAGCACTCCCCTGAGGCTGAACCCAGATAGCATCACGAGGATCATCCCGAGGAAAAGTACCAGCCAAGGCTGCTGCCAGCTCATTAGGAAATCTGCTCATTATGTCTCGGATGACCCGAAAGGTTGCTCCCTCTGCACCCTCAACTGGAGTGCGTCCCCCAAACTCCAAGTGCCAACCATCCCACTCCGAAGCATCACCAAGAGCAAGGACAGTGATCTCCACTATTGCCAGTCCATCCTCAGCTAGCTGGCTCTCACTCCAAGAGTACACTGGCTCCTGACCCTCCGGGTACCCCACATCATGGAGCACTCTCCAAAGCAAGGTCGGCATGCCAAACTCACTCAGAAAAGTGTCCGTGCTGTGGTGCTCACGCAGGGCCAACTGGAGTCGGGGTGCTCTTCCGCCTGTGGACTTACGGGCAGTCTGCTTCGTGCGGGCCATCTGTAGCAAAGTTTTGATTACCCGGTGAGAACATATTTTAAGTTGAGGCCATTTTTATCGAAAGGGGGTAATTATTTTATAAGGGGAGGAATGCATGACATGAATGAATGCACAAGCAATATGATGTATGCACGCGTCTTACGTTCTCACAAACTTAGGAAATAAGAACATTCTAACGATGAATTCGGTGGCATACAAACGATCTCTCGTACGTGACTAATACGTTCTACACGATAAGCGTTGTTATGTACCTGCAGAGAACTCATTTCAGCCCAATTCCCCATGAATGCATGAAAGCAGTAAACTTGCCTACACGCTCTACACGAATCCCTAGATGCGTGTACAACGGTAGTAACTACCTAGCACATCATCCTATTGACGGCATCGCCTCAACGGACGAAACAACCACACATGCGACAACTTCGTAAAAACATGTGTAGAACATGTAATTACTTTAGTATCATATAAACACTCTCCCTAGATCGGCGGTGTATCCGATCATGCTCTCACATCTCACACTTACCGAGGCATAGAGGCAACTGATCCATACACTACCACTCAATTAAGTGGCACTCATACAATAGCACGCCGTATGAGCAACGAAAGAGAAATATGGTGCAAGAACCCTAAGTTAGTACTTAAATAGCCACCTAGAGTCCTTAACTGGGCATAAAGGATATGACCACAGGCACACTCTTAGTTTGAAAATCACACTTTTCAAACATAGTTTTGTTTTAAATACACTTATGAACAGTAATCACGCTAAACCATGCTCCGATACCAGCTGTAACAGAACCGCCCAATTATACGAAATTAAGTAAGAAAATCATCCCAAACACGAATGATTTAGCAAACTTAACCCCGTATAACCCGGTAGTCCGTGAAATCACGACGGATTTCAAACCAGTTCACATAACAGCCAAGATCGTACTAAGTTTAGCGGTCACCATCATAAGTTACATAAAAGTTTGCATCACAGAAACATCGGAGTTTAAACATAGTTATTACAAACCAGGTTCAAATAAGAGTAGCGGAAGCATTTTGTTCAAACCACACACGCACACAGCGTTTGAAATAAAGTGCCAGCTCATGATCATCTCCAGCAAAAGCATCAGACGAGAAGTAGTGAATGACCACTGCCCATGGTCCTAAGCTTCGTCCATCGCAGGGTAAAGGCAGTTGATACAGTAGCCGTAATACATCTGCCCATCTGCAACAAGTGGGAACAAAGCCCTGAGTACGAGAAGGTACTCAGCTAGACTTACCCGACATAACCGAAAATAAAGTGACACCAAGGAATCATGCAAGGCTTGATAGTGGGGTAGCTGACTCATTTGCGAAAGGCATTTTTATCTTTAAAGAACCTTCTTCTAGAAGTTATTATACCAAGTTAATTATTATTAACCTGTCGACTACATTTACACCTGTACTAAAGTAAACATATAATTAAACAAGAAATAATAACCAATGATCATTAACATCTTCTATAATGTCACATTTCTCATAACTGTCCAAGTGTTCCATTAACATTACTACGATGAAGTAACTCAAGTCAAGTGTTCACTATCCAGTGAACGATGGCGATTCGAATCGATTATTAACCAGCTGGTAATTTATTCCTCACACAAACCTCACTCACCCGCTAAAGTGAGGTATTGGTCACCGAGTCAACTATTTAGGTAAAGTCGCGAGTTTGCCAGGAACCACATGTACCCAGGGGCCGCCCGACTGCTCTTTGGCCTTATCATCGCGCCCCCGTATCCTGCCACTACTGCTCCGGTACAGTGCGTTGCGGGCAATCCACTCGGCCCGAATAATCTCCCAGCTTCGCGGTCGAAAGGTACATTATTCGGCTAGCTAAATGTGAGGCATGCGTTCAACATGACTCGAGGCCCAACAACGGTCGGTCCTTAATCGACACAGACGGAAAACACTACAGTCCAAAACCCTGCAAGTCTCCGTCCGGTCTCAGATTCATTTTGACACTTAGTTATTCCCATAAGACATACTTTCTCAAACAGATCCAGGTAACCACCTATGGCTCGTAGGTGACAGGCAATCACCCGACTTCTACCGGTCTAAGCAAACTAAGCATTTCTTGACTACGAATACCAAGGTAACAAGGATATGGTAGAGCAAGGGTAACAAGGTATAATGCAGCAACGGTTGCAAACAACTCCTAAACGTAATGCATCAATTAAGGAAAATATTTAATAAAATATTTGCAAACCGGGAGAGAAATGCTCCGGGGCTTGCCTCTCTCAAAAGAGCTCGGACGGTGGTCGGGGCACTCTGGAAGATCTTCACCGACCTCCTCTTCGGCTTCGGGAACCTCCTGCTCCTGCACCTCGGCCTGCTCTTCTGGATCCTCGGGAACTGCTACCGGGGTCGCTTCCTGTGATCCTGTATGATGCAGAAGTATAAGGGCTCATGCCTAGGTGCGTGCAGAGATGACATGAGATGATGACAATGCATGAAATGTAGATGCACATGTTTACTTTATTTGGATTGAGTGTAATTTCAACTCTTCTACAAGGTAGTCTACATCATCCAAGAACATGTACTCATAAACTACCACCAACAGTCTCTATCAAGCAAAGTTACCCCAGCACCCTAAGAGGCTTCAAAGATACACCAAAGCAAGTTTATCAATTAAATCTTTGCATTAAAAAGTTAATTTAAACCTAGTTGACGCTATGTTTGAACAACAACACTTATTTTGGTAACATGGAAAAATATGATAAAATTACAGTGGATTACTACCAGGTACATTAGCATGTCACAAAAATTTCATTGCAATTTGAGCACTAGAGCTTTCTACACAAAAATAACAACCTAGGGTTTAAAAATGAGCATGAAAATATTTTATACTATGAAAAGTATCAAACAACATATTTCTCGTTTTTCCTAGATTCTACACAGTAAACAATCACTGTAGAAAAATTATTACTTACATGTTTTATTCACATTTATTTAATTAATAAAAATAACAATTATTAGCAATAAAAAGCATTTGAACTACACATAAAAATTTTTCTACAGAACAGACATGATACATAATTTTCCTAGGAAGTACAGTGCACAAGAAGATTAACAAACTTGAAACCACATTTTTCTGATTTTTCTATGATTTATTACCTATTTATCAAGAAAACACCAATTTCAAGGATTAAATAAAATCCTACAGAAAAGTAATGCAATATTGACATGCAATATTTTTATATTGTAGATCTTGTTCTAATAAGTTCATAGAAATTTATTTCACAATTTTTGGAGCTAAAATGAGCAAGTTATGGGCTTTTGAAGCCCTTTTTACAATTTTGGGAAAACAATTATTTAAATCCCTTTTTGAAAACCGGCTGGCTAATGCTACGTGCACCCACAAACTGAACACAGAGACAACCCACGAGACCGACAGGTGGGCCCGTGACCCCACACGTCAGTCACAGAGAAGAGGGGATGAACTCCGGCGTCCACAGCTCGCCGGCAGCGAGGTCTCCGGCCAAGCCAAAGGTACCACGCGAACCACCGCACGGTTGCGAACTCAGTGGTGCACGCGGGGTGGCCAGCGGAGCTCGGGGGACCAGTCACCGCCGTTCATGGCGGAACGGTGGCGCGGTGGACCGCCGGCCGGCCAGCTTCGGCCAAGGAACGGGACAAGAAAAGGTGCTCGAGCACCGGTGAGCCAAGGCGAGCAAGATGCGCGCGCTGGAAGGGAGTAAGGTGGAGCGGAGAGAGGTGTTCCACGGAGCGGGCAAGTCCGGTGAGCTCGGTCGGTGCTCCGACGAGCAATTCACGCGGAGAGAAGGCTTACCACGACCGATTCCGGTGTGTGCAGGGTTCGCCCGAGGGAGGAGAAGCTCTGGGCGAGATGGAGCGGCTTGCGATGAGCTAGCGTGGCCGGAACGACAACGTCGGCGATGGCGGTGGCGGCGACAGAGGAGCGGGAGCCGCGTTCGGAAATGGTGAGCGCGTGGGGGAGGAAGGAGTGGGCGCGGGGGTTAAGGCGCTGTCGGGAGCGTACTTGGACAGGATTCCGTCCCGGTGCGGGGGCTCCGACCGGGCGGTCTGCCACCGGCCACGGCCGCCGGTGCGGCGCGTCCACGCGGCGGAGCGCGAGCGCGGGTTGGGCACGCCGCGCGGGGCGCAGGCGGGCGAGCGGCGTGCGCCCGGTCCACTGGACCGCGGACGCGCGCGGGAGCGCGGGCGCGACAATGGGCTGGGCCGGCTTGCGGATGCAGGCCAGAAGTGAGGCGGCGGCCCGATAACAAGAAAACCGATTTTTCATTTTATTTTTCAAAGAATTTTTCAATTAATTTCAATTCTCAGTTTTCAAATTTGAATTTGAGCAAGAAGATGATCTTTTCTGAAAATGGCCCAAAAATGAAAGTGGTTTAGAATTTAATTCTCTACAACTTTGATAAAAGGGCCAACTCCAAAATCCCCACAGATTTTGAATTAGAGAATAAAAGCTAATTATGAAGGGTTTTTGACCAATTTCTAATAATATTTTTAAAAACAAATTTTTTGTCAAAACTTTAGTTGTCAAATTGCTCCAAAAACTTCACTAATTATTTCTAAGTGATTTAAGATTTATAACTACCCATGTTTCCTGAGTCAAGCCAAATTTTAGGAGGATGAATCAAGTATAGGCATTATATGCAATAATTTTCCCGCACACCTGTTTTAACTAAAAGTACACTCTAATTCCACATATGATCATGCATGCAATGACATGTTATGCTTATGATTTGCAATGATAATGCTCGAGTAACACCGGGGTGTTACACTGTGCCTGGCGGGCGCCCCCGCTGGCTGCTCCGCCGCGGGGGGGGGGGGGGGGTGGCGGTGGCGCGCGCTCGTGGTTGGGGGCGGGGGCGCGCTGGCTGCTCGTCGGATGGCGACCTTCTTTGACTCCGGCACAGTGACCGTTCTACCTCACAACCGAAACAAAATAAACCCCCGCCACTGTTGCCGCTCCCCAGATCAAGGAGCGGCAGCGGGGGGCCTCGGGCTTCGTGACCAATCTATCTCGCGCGGAAGAAAACAACACACCCCGGCTGCCGCTCCCCAGATCAAGGAGCGGCAGCGGGGGTTTCGCCTGGCACACTTTTCCAACCCGCTGCCGCTCCCTGGTCTGGGGAGCGGCAGCCTTGTCGCTCCTCCAGGGGGAGCGGCAGCCCCTGCCACCTGTTCGGCGTTGCCACCTCAACAGCGTTGCCGCTCCTCCACGTGGGGAGCGGCAAAGTAGAAATGCCGCTCCCTCGCGTGGGGAGCGGCCAAAAGTGTTAGATATAAAAAAAAACTTTCGGTGCTAAAATTAAAAATAGTTTTTAAAAAGTGTTAAAAATAAAAAATAAAAAGGCGTGGGGTCAATTAGCTCCGCCACATCGCACAAGAGACATGCTCCTCTCGGTGTGATCGGTCTTATGGACGTGTCGCGGGGGAGCCATGGGTCAAGCCAAATAATCAAATTCTCCCCATCTCCTACTCTCCAAATCAGCCCCTTTTTCAGCAAATCAATACCGCGTAGTATGCTTCTCCATAATTATGAAACACCCCTTCCTGGCATTGCATGATGTTTATGTTGATTACTTGATGTTTAAGGAATTTCCTTGTTTGAAACCCGCAAACTAATAGCAAATCAATAAAAAGTAAAGAACTAGCCATGCAATACCTAAATGTGATCTATACATGTGGTGGAACATGGCATATGTGAGCTTGGTATTGTCTTTAACATCTTTTTTGTTTACTCATAGTCTGTCAGATTCTCTTGATCGATCTACAGGTTTGATACAATACAAAATGATAATTTAATCATATATTAAGCTTGCCTTCGAGCAAGAAAACAATAGAACAATTTTCAAATAACTCTAAATAGATCACGTTTTTTTTAAAAAAAAAGGGTACTACTTTCATGTTTTCTGATTTAGAATAAGTTAGTTATACTTTTCAAAGACTATATATAAATTTTATTAATTTTTAGGCAACATAAATCCAAACTGGTTAGTGAACTAAATTTATCGGATCTAGTTTCATAGTTTAATGTTAAGAAATTGGACTGCCTTACAAATTAGAGGTTAAAATAGACTTTACTTTTTATCAGGTGTTAGTTATGTGTATGTTTGTCCATACAGAAATGCAATTCTAGATTTTGGAAGAGCCAAACTATTTTAAATTTGACTGTGTTTATAGACAAATATATATCATGTTTATGTCTCTAATTATATTTATTACCAAAATATATTTTGTAAGTAAAGTAATGATACTCATTCAGTACTATAAATATTATCAGTCAGTTTTTATATAAATTGGATTGTAAGTTTAAAATTGTTTTGCTCTTAAGGAGTTCATAATTGTTAAATTTTTTTGAATGAATGAAGTAGTACTTTGCTCGTAAACGCGGTCAAAGTTAGTAAAGTTTGCGAAGACCGAGCTAGAAGAGCGGACAGTCTCGTACTCCCGTCTCCCATTGGCAGCCAGCCAGCCACAGCTGCTGAGTCAGCACTGCCCGCGGCGAATCGGTCGCACATGCCCCAGTAGGCCAGTACCAAAAGCGGTGACCCCATGGTTGCCCAAGAGCCATCGCCAGCCGTACGTCCTTTTGAGGTTGAGGGGACCCAAAGGGCGACGAGGGCCTTGTTTAGATCCCAAATTTGGGAATCAAACTTTGCATAGTAAATGTCCCGTCATACTGTAGCAATTTTGTTTTTATTTGGTAATAATTATCCAAATATTAATTAATTAGGTTTAAAATATTCGTCTCGCAAAGTACAACAAAACTGTACAATTAGTTTTTGATTTCATCTACGTTTAGTACTCCATATATGTACCGATATTTTGATGTGATGGAGAATCTTCTTTTGATGTAGTGGAATTTGAGGGTGAATTTGAGTATCTAAACGAGGCCGAGGATGAACGCGAACCGCTCAAGCTAGCCGACATGCCGACACCCGACTACCCGAGCCGTACGTGCGCACGTGAGCACATCCCAGGCCGCACCGCACGCACGAAGCGGGCACGAGCACGCCGCCGCCTAACGGCAGCAGTTGATCAGCATGACACGGGAGTCCAGGATTAGCTTTACTCCCTACGTCCAGAAAAAAAAATATAATTCTTGTTTTTCGAGAAATTAAATACTCCCTCCGTCCCACCTTTATTTGTACGTTTGGCATTCAAAATTTTTCTCACAAATAAGTGAACGCTTTCACCTACGGCGACAGTGGCAGAGCACAGTGTACCTGCTAGTCGTACGAACCGCGTTTGGACAAAGGCCAAAAATTAATTAAAAACAGGAATAGATGGAAGACTACAGGCTGTCGAAGGAAAAAGGCAAAAAAAAAAAACTATACAGTATCTGCTAGATGGCTCCGGAGGTTCCAGAGATGCTTCTCGTCCACTCACGCAGTCAGTACCTGTGCATGCGCATGAACAATACTCCAAGGGCATTTTTGTAATTTCATCCACATCTTGGTTTGCTTAGCTAGACGTGCAAATAAAGGTGAGACGGAGGGAGTAGTTTGAATTTTAACTAAATTTATATAAAATGCTACTATCATTCATAATATAAAATAAGTACCGTTAGATTATTTATAGAATATATTTTTTCATAATAAGTTTTGTTTGAAGATATAAATACGAATATTATTTACTATAAACTTAATTAAACTTAAGTTGTTTTAACTGGCACGAATCCTATAATTACGTTCTTTTCTTTTCTAGACAGGACGAGTATGGTTCTTCCGCGGCGGGCTGCCGCACGAGCTGCGGCGCCCGCACTAACGAAAGCGACCGCGCGCGCCGTCGCAGCGGTCCAGGCCCTCCGGTCCGGTGCGTAAGATCCGCAGCAGATTCGTTCGTGATCGGCGGCAGATTTCCCACTGGGCGCTTCTCGTCGTCTAGTCTGGCACTCGCTGCTGGCTGGCCATTCCTAACACCCTTGGTCGGCTGGTCATGGTGTTGGCAAAAAGGCCTGGTGTTCGTAATCGTACACTGTAAAAATGCCAGGCTCCAAGCTGGCCGCGCCCCACTCCAAAGAAGACCACGGGCCAGCCCGCGATGCTGCCCTGCCGAAGCTATGTGCGGCCAAATTGAATGGCAGCTTGTCACATGCACGTCAAGCCCGGCCTCGCAAACAAACAAAAGCGGATCGGAGAGGGGTCCGCCGGCTCTTCTGTACAGCGGTGCTGATCGAACAGGGGCGAGGCCGCGAGGGCGATGGCGCCATGGCGGTGTGCCTGTGCCGGGCATGTGCTTGTACATACGGCTGTGTTCGCTTCTACTCCCTTCTAAATTAGAAGATATTTTAACTTTTCTAAATATATTATCTCTTATTATACTTCATCAATTCTAAATTATAAGTCATTCTAACTTTCTCCGAGAGTTAAAACATATCAAGTTTTACAAAAAATATAGAGAAAATTATAAAGACTTATGCAAATAGGTATACTACGAAAGTATAATGAATAAAGAATCTGATGATACTTATTTAGTCATAAATGTTATTATTTTTATTATATAAATTTAGTCAAATTTAAGATACTTTGACTTTAAGAAGTTAGAATGATATAATTTAGAATGAAGTATATCTAGATATAGCATATATAAAGAGAGATGATGACAATACACTCCCAATGAGAACCGTTATTTTAGGTCATCAATTTCATCATAGATGATCGTGGGAAGAAAATTAATGATTATAGGTGATAAATCTGTATCTTGTATTGTACCCCGAAGATACGATTATCGATGTTTTATGACTTCGCCAGAGCGTTTTTTATTGGTTTCGAAATGTTAGATCTTGTGACACGTCCAATATTTTAGGATTGATCGTTGGGTTCAGTATAAGGACTGCACCCTAGCTTCGGTGTTCCGTAAGGCTCTATTCATTAAAGCATTGACTTCATCGAGGAAAGTCACTAGGAAATACGACAATAGGGAAACTAGATAGAATATATATTTTTAATTTTAGATTTTTTTCATATAATTTGAAGATCCATGCCGTTTGAAAGGTTCTAATGACTAGAGGGGGATGAATGGCCTATAAAAATTTCTACAGCAACACTAAACAAACTGGTTAGACAAGTATAAAGTGAAGTGAATGTTACGATAGCCTACTAAATGCAAGCCACCTACCATAATTTTAGTTTCTATTGTCTCTATTCACACAATGGCTATGTCGCTACACTAAATTAGTGTGCTCTTAAAGGTTAACTAAAGAGCCACACTAATTAAACTAACAAGCTCTCACAACTAGCTACACTAAAGAGCTTGACAACTAGTTTGCGGTAATGTAAAGAGAGATAACAAGATGATTATACCGTTGAGTCGAGGAATGAACCAATCAATCACAAGAATGAATACCAATGAAGACCAATCACTTCAAAATCAAATGAAAGACACAATGATTCTTTTACCGAGGTTCACTTGCTTGCCGACAAGCTAGTCCTCGTTGTAGCGATTCATCTACTTGGAGGTTCACATGCTAATTAGCATCACACGCCAAATCCGCAACCGGGTGCCGCACAACCAGCACAAGATGGGGATCCACAGGCCACGCGCAATCCACTAGAGATGCCTTTCGTGATCTCCCACGGGGAAGGCTTAAAAACCCCCTCACAATCACCACGATTAGAGCCGGAGATAATCACCAACCTCCGCTCGACGATCCTTGCTGCTCCAAGCCGTCTAGGTGGCGGCAACCACCAAAAGTAACAAGCGAATCCTGCAGCGAAACACGAACACTAAGTGCCTCTAGATGCAATCACTCAAGCAATGCCCTTGGATTCTCTCCCAATCTCACAAAGATGATGAATCAGTGATGGAGATAAGTGGGAGGGCTTTGGCTAAGCTCACAAGGTTGCTATGTCAATGCAAAATGGCCAAGAGAGTGAGCTTGAGCCGGCCAAACACCTTTTATAGAGACTCCATCGAAATAGAGTTGTTGGGCTCACTCAACAGCCCAACTCGCGCTAACCGGACGCGCCGATCAGAATGACCGGACGCACCCGGTCCAGCATCTGGTCACGGGATCTTCGCCACGTGTCCCGCCTTCAAATACGTGTTGCCCAATCTCCAACGGTCAAATCGCTCCCGCGCTTGCATTAATGAAGGACTAGACGCGCTGATCAAAAGCTTGGACGCGCCAGCCCTGCGTCAGATCAACGAAATCGCGCGCGTTTCAACAAACAACCGAACACGCTGATCACTGTGAAAATCTCATGTACGGTTCTATAGAGGGACAGTAAGGATGACTTATCTGTCGACTTTTCCACTATCAACCCCAAAAAACCCAACTCTGCCTTACGTAAAGTTGCCAAAACCTCCACGCTCTTTAGCACGAGATTTTAAGTCTCGCGTGTCTACTATTTCACCATCAAGGCAGCCACTGCGCATCAGGTCAACACCAGAGAGGTTCCAGAGCGTCCAACGTGCGACCGGACGCGCTGGTGAGTCCAATCACCAAACCCTCGCCCAGCTGCTTGCGTCAGCCATGGTCATCAGCGACCAGACGCAGCCACTGCGCGTCAGGTCGCCACTCTGCGCCAGCGTCCGGTCATCGAGACCGAGGCCGTGCCACAACACCACCCGTGATTGGACGCATAGGTCCAGGGTCAGGTCCTGCGTCCGGTCACTGTTTCACAGTGAAAACCACCTCCTTCATTTCACCAACTTCACCACACTTGCTCAAATATGCCAACTACCAAGTGTATCACCTTGTGCACATGTGTTAGCATATTTTCACAAATATTTTTAAGGGTGTTAGCACTCCACTAGATCCTAATGCATATGCAATGAGTTAGAGCATCTAGTGGCATTTTGATAACCGCATTTGGATACAAGTTTCACCCCTCTTAATAGTACGGCTATCAATCCTAAATCACTCACACCCTCTATGATGTCTTGAGTGCAAACCAAAAAGCTCCTATCAAGTTTCATCTTTGCTTTGAACTTTTTGTTTTTCTCTTTCTTCTTTTTTCAAGTCCGAGCTCTTGATCATCGCCATGGTCACATCACCATCATGATCTTCACCATTGCTCCATCACTTGGAATAGTGCTACCTATCTCATGATCACTTTGATAAACTAGGTTAGCCCTAAGGGTTTCATTAATTCACTAAAACCAAACTAAAACTTTCACCGTTTTAATATGATTCTCCTTTTCCTAAAAAAGTTTATAGCAAAAACTACATCTCTAAAAAAGCTAAAAATGTCTTATGATTTACAAAATGGAGGAGTGGAGCAGTTGAGAAATTGCAGCTGCAAGCCTGCAACTGCAGTGCAAGCTGTTTCGAACACTCTTGTAGCTTAGCCAAATAATGAATACAGAATACTCACTCCATTCCAAATTCAGAACGGAGGAGTAGATAAATAAAAGTTGAGAACTCCACTTTGGTTGGCAAGATGTGTGGCCATATAAACTAGTGACTAGCTAGTGACGTATACATCAACTAGATCCTGTTATTAATCTTAGTTGTTAATAGCTACTCCAAATAGATTCCTAGTTGTCAAAAGTCAAATATTTAAGTTTAACTGAGTTTATAGAAAAAATTGTTAATATTTATGACACCAAATTAGTATTATTAGATAGATCATAAAATATATTTTCACAATATACTTATTTGCTATTGTAAATATTTGTGTTCTTTTCTATAAATTCGGTCAAAAAAAAAGAACTTGACAACTCTAAAAATTGATTTGTTCAGGGACCAAGGGAGCAGTAGCAAATAAAATTTAACAATCTAGGGTCCAAACGGGCCACATATTAACAGATGTGTTTAGCAAGATGAATGTTCCTGACAGGTGCTAAGAGTTACTTAACTTTAATAGGATCGGTCTAGCTAGCAAATGATCCAAAGTAGCACATATGCAAATATTGTTAGCTTGGCCTAGGTCCAGGTGAGCCGGAAGTAGAGCTACGTTGGCACCACCATATACATAATTGAATTACAAAACTCCATCAAAACGTTTAAACTATGTGGCCACGAACAAGAGAAACGCCATAACTTTTGTGCTAGGATAGATTGTGAATGCATTCGCATAAAGCGGTCTGTGCTGGCATCGAAGAAGAGTAAGGTCTAGGCCGACAAGATGGCACAGTTGTTCTACCTGTCTAATGTCTACCTGACGATGTAAACGCCTAAAAACACCTTTTCCTCTTGCTTTCTTCCAATATAAAAATGAGAACATCTCATGCTGTCCTTCTGGAAACACACGGCTGTATTCATACGCAATGCTGTTGTTTTCCCCCATCCATTTCACCAAATCCATACTAGTGTAGATTCACAATCATTAGTTTATTTAAGCTAACCTGTAACGAATAACACAACCCAAAACATACATTCAAGTGTCATGTGGCAAAAACTAAAACAAATTGCAAAAAAAAGGGGAAACTGAAACAAACTGAAACTGTATGGACCAGATCAGCTGAATCCTGTTCTGCAGAGTTCCAAGTTTTTTTTTTTTTTTTTTTTTTTGGATAAGGCAGAGTTCCTTCCAAGTTGAGCCACTGGCTCCTGCAAGTTAGCAATTGGCAATAGAGACGATGCATTTGTGCATGGCCTTGGCAGCAGTGCCAGCTAGCCCCCCACAATTTGCAAGATTGAGCTTTATCCTATCTATCACTGCTATATATTTCCTGGCACTTCTCTCGCCCCTCGTTGCTAAAAAAACAAGAATAGTAAGACTTTACTGCGACCATAAAAATGGATCGGAGCTCCTGCTGGACTGTGAACTTGTTCATATCCAGGCTCCGGATAAGATCGACGATTCGACGTGCCATGCCCATAGGTACACATCTTATCTTGTTATCTCCTGTTTGACTTGTTAGAGTCTCCATGTGACATTAAGCGGCGAGGCTGATCTGCCTTGTCTTTTCATCAAGATTCAAGAACACGCAAAAGATTTGCTTGTCATTTTTATTATATTATATAAAAAGGACAGATATTTATGATTGAAGCTATCCCGGAAAACAAGGCACTGAACTCTCAACTGATGAGTGTGTTCACTTCCCATGCAAACCAAAAATATTTCCTCCTCCATCCATCACATCAAATCTTTGGACACATACATAGAGCATTAAATGTATGTAAAAAAGATAACTAATTGTATAGTTTGTCTGTAAATATCGAGACGAATCTTTTGAGCCTAGCTAGTCCATGGTTGGACAAATTTTGCTAAATAACAACGAAAGATGCTACAGTACCCTTTCACCCCTTTTCACCGACTAAACACAGCCGATGAACGAATGCGTCGGGGAATAACTCAAATATTTAATCAGAATACTACTAGTAATAAGTAAGTAATTCGTTAGCACATTTCAGAGCAACGAGTGAAAGCGTTGGCATGCTGAGAACAGATGTCGTAACTCCTAATATATAGGAGTATTACCTTGATTTGATTGACCTTTGTCGTCGATCATCAGATGGAAAATAGTGTCGCCGCAGACAAAGCCTTACATCAGGAGCAGGAGCCACGGTGTAGCCAAGAACAACTTGCCGATGATGATCCGATGATGATGAGATCAGACATCAGAGGCGTCGAGTCGATCGGCAAGTCATCCTTGGCTGCACCATAGTCCCTGAGCCTAATGTTAGGCAGCCGGCAAGGTACGGTGGTCGATCCGCCGGCGCCGACGAGACGCCAGACGCCCGGCCATGGCTGAGAGAGCTTGCTTGCGGCCACGGCTGAGGAAGAGAGGAGAGGCGCTGCTAGCTGCTGTCTGCTGAGAAAGGGAGAGCGAGAGGGAGAGACAGATGTGCTGATTGATGGGCTCTTTATAGATGCCATTTCTGAAGGGAAGGTCGGTGAGAGAATTCAATAGCCTGCAATTCTGGGAAAAAAATACTTGAATGCGCGTTGCCATCTGCAGATTTTTTTGAAGGGGACAGCCTGATCGGATAGCGAACTGTGGTCACGCAGCGCATGCATTTCACAGTCGTCTTTGCTAGCTAGCTAGTATATATACGTGCAAAATCAATGCAAACAACACGGATCGATGATTGATATGCATGCACTTATGTACAGATATAATAAGATATCCGGTCGAGATTTGGACGTTTAACACTCGTAATTCAAACGAAAGTTTCCCAAATGATCTTGTAGTATAGAAGTCCTAACTCCTAAGTGCCATTTATTATATATAATATTGTACCAGGTACCAGGTAAAGTCGTGTCGTGGATGAAAGGGATACGGTAATCATACTACTTGATATACTAGTACTGTATGAACTCCAGGTACTGTTACTGCGAGTGTGATCCTGAAAGCTGACGGCCAGGCTTTCCACGTCAGAGATTCCTCGTCCTCTGTGACAGACCTCTTTTCCGGTGAGGAAAATATGTCTGAGCACAAAGTGAAAAGCCATGCCACATCATGGGCCTGACTGGAGCGCCATGCTGCCGCCGTGCACTCAAGGCCTCAGCCTGATCTGCTCTGATTCCGATTGATTGCCATGTCCGTGCCGCCTTGCCCTGACAGGGAAAAAGAGAGGAGCGCGAGCTGTCCTCAAATTGGCAATGCCGTCCTCTTCCTCTCCTCCTGTCCATGATTGCGAGGATTGAACGAGATCCGCGGCTGGCCTACGGAGGACGATCGCCCGCGCCGCGGTTGGTTCGTGCCTCTACGGAGCCACGGAGGGACGACACGACGGTCAGCCGGCAAGGTGGTGGTCTGGTGGCGTCGGTGATCAGAGTTTGCTGCGTGTACTTCGGACCTTTTGGCACGCCTCCGGACGGCTCTGGCTCCTGTTCACCGAATCAAAAAATCTCTCTCCTCCCTCTCCCTCTCACAGACCCAACCGGAGCCGGTGAAGCAAAAAATTTTGGCTCCACCGACTGCTGCTTGATCTGTGAGAGGGAGAGTGAGAAGAGAGTTTTAGCTCTAGTAAACAGTGTTTTTTTTAGGTGCTACAGGTTTTTGCAGGAAGGAGCTAGAGCCGTCCGGAGCCGTGCCAAAGAGGGCCTTCGTGGTTTAAATTTCTTCCAACAGAATTATTGGTTGAAAGTTGAAACATCAAATTAACCATACCACGTTATTTTTTTTTCTTGTGGTCAATGATAACCTTAGTAAGCTTAGCCTGATTTAACAGTCCATGTCGGATTTCGAGTTCGCTTGTTGGGCGCAGCCATGATAACATGTTGGTAAGTAAAATTTGTCTTAAAAAGTTACGATAATGATAGCATAGGGACGTCCGTCCTGTGACTCCCGTCCGGACACGCTCCCACAAAAATAGCAAAAAAGAAAACAAAAATCCCCGTCCACTCGTTCCACTCCCCGCGACGCCTCTGCCTGTCGCCGGTCGCTGCGCCTGTCACCGACCCCTTCTTCCTGCCCCTTCGCGTAGGCCAGAGCTCCCTGTCAGCCCCTTCTTCCCGCACCCGCTCGGCCAGAGCTCGCTGGTAGCCTCCTGCGCCTGTGGCCGGCCCATTCCTCCCGGCCCTCACCGACGGCCTTCGCGACGATGCTATCCTCCGCCCGCCTACGACGGCGGTAGTCCGCATCCCGACCAAAGCTCGTCGACGGCCTATCCCCGCCGCCCCCTCCGCTTGCCTCTAGAAGGGGCCGCGACGATGCTGCCCTCCGCTTGCCCATCCCCCGCTTGTTTTGTGTCGTACAGAAGAAGAAGGGTGAAAAGCGCATGTTGCAAGCCTATGTTTCAGGTGCTTCAGATGTTCTATAGGTATGTTGCAAATGTTTCGTAAGTATGTTGAAAAGGTAGATCAGGATGTTGTATATGTTGCAATGGTTGTACACGTATGTTGCAAGCTTATGTTCCAATGTTTCATCTGTTTTTCAGACGTATGTTGCAAGTGTTTTTATTTGAATGTTACATATGTTTCACATATATGTTGTAAGTGTTTTATCTGGATGTTGCTTATGTTTTACAATGGTTTTGAAGTGTTTTTGCAAGTGTTTCAGATGCATGTTTCAAGTGTTTCATCTGTCTTGAGACGTATGTTGTAAATGTTACATTTGGATGTTTCGACAGTAGATCGGGTGTTGCATCTCGCTCCCTCCTCATCTTCAGCTACCTCGCCTTGGTGTCTCTACCTTCTCTCAGCGCCGGCTGGACATCCAAACCAAAGGCTCGAGCGGGCGCCGCCCCCTCCCCTTCTCCCTGTCGCGCCGTCGCGAGTGGTGCGAGCAGGCGCTCCTTTTGTTCCGTGGTTCTGTTACACGGGCGAGTAGACGCTCCATCTGCTATGCTATTCCGTGGTTCTGTAGCTGAGATCGGACAGGTCTTGTAGCAAGCATCAGATGGGTCATAGCTGAGATCATAGCATAAAGCATGGACAAGTGGGTTGACATGACAATTCTTGAAAGACTCATTTTGAGCCCCTGCTGGCCCAGACACCGCCGAATGCTGATTGTCTTCACCAGTAGTTTGCAGAGGTCAGGAGTGTTTGTATCCACGAGACTAAACTTTAGCTCTGTTACATCGGATGTTTGATACCAATTAGAATAATTAAACATAGGCTAATTATAAACTAATTACATATATAGAGGCTAATTTACAAGACGAATCTATTAATCCTAATTAGTCCATGATTTAACAATTTGATGTTACAGTAAACATTCGCTAAATGATGGATTAATTAGGCTTAATAGATTCGTCTCGCGAATTAGCCCAGAGCTTCTGCAATTAGTTTTATAATTAACTCATCTTTAGTCCTCTCAGTTAGCCTCCGAACATTCGATGTGACAAGGACTAAACTTTAGACAGGATATATAATTTTGAAGCATCATTTCACGTTGCCAAACATGCCACGATTGTCAATAGTAACATCTTGGTTCATTCTTCTTTTTTATAATCATTACTTTTTATGAATCAATTTTACTCCGATAGTATTTTCCATTTTAAAAAACAAAAATATACTTTTTGTAATATACACATGCTAATCAAAATTTAATATTCATAATTTTTATTGAAGTATCAAAGTTGAAATTTTGAGTTCAGACTTCAGACCCGATAGTCATCCTCTTGAACTTGGGTGTGCTGTCTGCAACAGACAGCGACGATGATGCGTCCGTAGACAAAAAAAGAATCGCATCGGGTAACTCAGGCACAGTGACATGAACGAACTGCATAAGCGAAGCAAACGTCCTGCGCGCAGCAACCGTTCACTCAACAAGCACCGGCAGAAAAACATTGAAGTAACGCAACAACAAGCACATACACAAAAAAAAACATTGAAGTGACGCAAGAGAGATTTGGCAAAGAGGGAACAGAATGTGCGGCAAATCACAGGAAGAGAGAGCAGGCTGGGGAAGCACCTGCGGTCTCAAAGAAGCGTGAATCACCGGGCGTAAACTCTCGCACACCAAGGTTAGGAGCCCGAGTATTCAGGATCAGAACTCGGGGCCTCTTGGATCAGTTGCTTCCTCCGGCTCCCAATTTTTTGTTTTAGCACTGGGCTGGGCCGCAAGACTGGTTCAAACAATCCTTTTTTTTGTGAGGGGAACTGGCCCAAACAATCAGGAGAAGTGCGCCAAGGAACAACGTTGTTGCTGGCGTCGTTCTTGAGAGCGGTACTGCAGGAGGTCGCCGGAGGAGGTCTTTAGGGAGGCTGCTCAGCCCGTCCTCCTTGGGTGGTTCGAGTGCGATTCCGTGACACGCTGGGTGCTGAGGATCGCTCTGGGGTTGAATTGTGTCAAGTCCTCCTTGGACAGTTTGGCGAGGATTTTATGGATGTTGTAGCTGCTTGCATTGCAAGATTGGGCGGGCATCTCTGAAGAAATGGGGCACGCTTCGTCAGCTCTATGAGCTTTCTTGTGTGCACCAGCCAAAGCCATCTCGGTGTCTGTGTCAGCTTTGACGGCGATGACATATTTCCTTTTTTTAGATGACGTCACGGCATTTCTGGTCCTATATACCTGGGTGATGAAGCCAGGCAGAGAATCCACCGGGGCCAGCTTCATTGGTCATCACGCCAAATCTATTATAGGGGTGACCTGACCCCAAAAACTACACGTAAGCTTCGCCATGCTATCCCACCACTAGGTCTCCAGGTGAAAACTTTGCCCAGTTCTAAGGAAGCGGCGACAACAACAATAGTCATGTCCTCGATGGAGGCGTTGCATTGGAGGACTTTGGGATTGGGAAGAATTTGGAAACAAATTTAGTTGAGATGATGTGGATAGTTTGCATTAAGAGATTGAAATTTTTTGGATGATATGACTATTAGTGGAAGATGATATGGAAAGTTAGTGGAAGATGACGTGGATGACTTGCATGTTGAGATAGACTTGTAGTGGGGATTAGCTTTATAAGAGATACGAATAGATAGATTCAGCATATTACCACTACTTATTTAGATAGAAGTGAGGATGCTTATCTCAGTGGCCTTGGTTTAATTTGGTGGTCAGAGTATCATGCAATAGATGAAGGTTTTTTTTCCCTCTCTTCCTCTATGTTGGATTTGGCTCATGTTGAAGTTTGGTAACAAGCCACAAAAGGAGGATTGATCAAGCTGCAATTGAAGATTTTGAATTTCTTCCTTTTGTTTAGTTTGTTGTTTTTCTTTGCCACATCAGAATTTCTGATGCCATGGACACATGTTTCATTTGTTAGGACATGTGTTAATTATCTCTTTGTATTTCATAACTAATAGATTGAACAACCACTTGTAGACCGTCCTGAAAAAACATATCTATTAGTTGAGCTATATCCTGACATGAGAAGGCCAATAGGAGCAATACTTGAAATCACAATCTATAAAAAAACACCAATATTAAGATAAACTAAAACAAAATGATATCCCAAAGGAGTAACTAAAAGTTTAATAAAATGGATATGACTATTACAGAGGGACCAATGCTAAATAAAAGAATATCTTCTCGAGATGGGAGGATATCCTCTTTAAAAGGTAGTTTAGTTCCATGATTCCATCTACTATAGCTTGAAGTAGTCCAGGGGACAGCATATTCATGACCAATATGTTGTTGTATCGATGTTTGATGCATCTTTCTTAGAGGATGTCTGAAGCCAGAAATTCTTCATTATTTAGAAGACATTTTATACCGGGAACACACTACCATGATTGATTCTTTTAGGCGTTTGGCAGTGTGCTGATGCCACAAAAAAGAAAACGGACTCGACATATACAAATAGGAACTGCTCTTCGTGTGCCACAGCGTGAAGCGTTTTGTTCGGCTTCATGCTACAGCGTATGAAGAAGGTGTTAGTTGGTTGCTTCTAGTTGACACACGGGCACATTATTAATAGTTACCTGAGTGGATCTACTTATCTAAACAGGACCTTAATCCATACAATACAAACAGGAAAAAAATTAATGCAACCCACTCCAGTTCAATTCGCTAGAGAAGACAACCTAATTAACTCAACAATTTGATCTGTAAAGCCACCTTCACACACCCATAACAATCTCACACAACAACACTAGCCGAATTAAAAATCCATCCGTGCAGAGATCGATCAAAAATGGGGCCCCGATTACTCTTCGTCGTAGAACCTCATGTGCACAGGATTCCGGCTGCGGTCTTGGCTCGACCGGCACACTGTGAGACGTGCGTGTGGGGATGCCTTCCGCATCGCCGACACATGCCTCTGGATGAGCTCCAGGTGCTCATCTCCGGGACCCGGAGCTCCTCCCTCTTCTCCCACCGTGACCAGCACCAGGTGCTCGAGGGCAGGGGCCCTCTTCAGGATGACGGCGAGCAGCTGCAGCTCGAACATCGTCCCTCGGAAATTCACCAGCTTGATGAAGCTGAGGCTGTCAAGCACAAATTCGTATTCTTCTTCGATCTCGAGTTCGGAGTCGTCGACGACCTCTCCGGCCAGTGCTACGCCGCCGAGTCCGCGTTGCTTTGTTGCATCTGTAACGTGGCCGGGGAACTGCGGGTTTCAGAATGTAACTTGCTGTGAGCGTGAACCGATTCGGAAATGTTTCCTTGCAATTGCATGGACGTGGATATTGGAGGATGAGATAAGGCATAGAGCTTTACGCGGACAAACAAGCGGTCAAGGAGTGGAAGCCGGTTCAGGTCGAACAAACAGGCGAAGCCCTCGAGGTCGTCGTCATTACCTACGGAGGCCATCAGCAGTTGCAGCTCCTGTATGTTCGTCATATCGGCGCAGCTACGGAGGTCCCATATGTGCCCCTTTTACGGAGGCACGTAAAATCAGTGGTTGGTTTAACTGTGCTGTGCTGTGACCCGAACTGACGGTACGTACCTGCAACCAGCCGTAGAAGGAAAGCGTGCAAACCGGGGCATGCGCGACGCAGCCCAGCAACTCGGCATAGTCGTACGGGTGCACGTCGCACCCGCACAGTTCGTATCTCACGTCGTCGCTCTCGTCGTCGTTGTGGCCGAAGCCTATTTGAGAAAGGTACGCGTCCCGCAGAGCCGGTGTGGATCCCCAGTCGATGGGAGAAGAGAGGTAGCCGTCGATGTAATCGTAGAGGAAGATGTCGCCGTGGAAGGCCAACGACTCGAGCGCGGGCGCGCTGACCCGGAGCTCCCGCACGGCTCGGCATCGCACGATCTCCAGGACACGCAGCGTCTCGCTGGCGATCCTAATCGATTTCAGCAGGTCGCAGCTGCTCTGGCTGAGGTGCTCCAGCGCCCGGCAGCTGGAGACGACGTCGCGAAACGCCTCGCCTGTGAAGTCGGCGTGGCTGAGGGAGAGCGAGCGGAGACCAGCTAGCCCGGCCGGGGCGGCCAGGACGGCGCGGAGGCTGAACCCGCCGAAAGCGAGGCGCGCCAGCGAGTTCCGGGCCACGAACAGGTCGCCAGGCAGCTCCACGGACGCCACGCTTCCATCGTCGGCGTCCTGAACCTCGTCCCCCTCTGCCGGATTCGGTGTCGGCGTCAGGTCCACCTCCACCTCCCTGGCGCCCCTCGCCACGGCGGACGCGATCCAGCCGACGACGTCGCGCCCGAACGCGCCGTCGCTCGACCCTGCTGGCGGGGACATGAGCGCCACGCGGAACACGTCGAGTGGCGCGCCGTGCTCGGCGTGGAGCTCAAGGCAGCGACGCACCGTGGCCGCGGCCCGCGCAGGCGGCTGGTCGCGGGCGAAGTTCCGGTCGGTGAAGTCGAGAGCCTTGGAGGCGGCGAGCCCGCGGAGCCACTGCGGCGCCCACCGCCGGGAGAGGGCGCTCGTTCGGGCGGCGTGCTTGAGCGGGAGCTCGCGGAGGATGGAGTGGAGGAGGTCGTCGGGGAGGCTGCTCAGCCTGTCCTCCTCTTCCATGGATCCGCGCTTGCTCGGGTGGTGCGTTCGCATTTCCATGTCAGGAATCAGGATGGGTGCGATGGTGCGTGCGAGTGCAGGATCACTTCACTTTGGTTGAAACGTGCTGGGTGCTTCTGCTTTCACAAACCCTCCCTTTATACACGGGCCCGGCAGTACTAGCTGCTTTACAGCCCAAGTTTTGGCCAAAAAGGCTGAGGAGAAATCTGGGTATTGTTTAGTTCCCCAATTCTCCCCTAAATTCTACTATGCAAAAAGAAGATTCTCCGTCACATCAAAATGTCGGCAAATGCATGGAGTACTAAATGTTGATGAAATCAAAAACTAATTGCACAGTTTTGTTGTACTTTGCGAGACGAACATTTTAAGCCTATTTAGTCAAAATTTGGATAATTTTTACCAAATACAAACGAAATGCTACATGATTCTGATACAGTGTTTTTCTCCCCAATTCTCTGAACTAAACGAGGCCCTGCAAAGCAAATTATAGAATGTAGCTGGTCTTTTCCACATCATAGAACACCTTGCTCTCCACAATCTCAAAGCACATAATATTGTTTGGTCCTTCCAGGTTCCTTCCACGTTAAGGCTCCAGGGCCTTCCTTCTTCATAGCTATTCCTTCTATCAGAAGCCATCCATGAGTGCTCTGTTCATTGGAAAATTCAAAAAATTGATTTTCAAAATATGTGAATTTAAAACAAATATTCGAGATTCTAAATGATTCCAAATAAAAAACTTGTCGACAGAAAACATGTAGCTCAGGTCGGCCACTACAACTTTGGTATTAACTATGTGAACATTCGAGATCGTTTAAGAATTCTAAATTTTAAATTTGAAAATTAGAATACATATTTTGAACAGTAAACAACTTCAAAAAAATTAACAAGAAAGTTGTAGATCGTATTAAGAACTATAACTTTCATATAGACCATGTCAACATATTTGGGACAATTCTACTCAAATTCGACTGCCATTTGTACTCCATTGGTGACAACCAATACGATGATGCCAACTGGAGATAGTTCGTTGTTGTTGTTTCCACCATTTTGACGAGAATTTACAAATCCCTTACTTCAAGCTTATCATGGAGTCCCTGCTTCTCGTCGCTTAGTTTTGATAAGTCCATTGACCGAAATGTACTTCCACCGATTCATAAGTATCGTGGTAACACGAATCTGCGGGCAAAACTATGGGCAACAGATAGTGCCACATCGTTCGATAGCCCATAAACTACCCCCTCAGTTCAAAATGATAATTATATTTTGTACTAAAAAATCAAACTTATATAAACTTTGATAAAAAAAACAAAATATATGTAAGCTAAGGACATAAAACTTATATCAATAGAAATGTATTAAAAGTGCCTATGTGATGATGTTGATTTGTTGAGAAATGATAATATAAAATATATTATAAAAGAGTTAATGGTCAAAATCAATTATATTTTGTCATTCACTATCCTAGACCTAGCGGACGTCTAGATATCAACAGACTTTACTACCTTCTTTATGTTCTCTTGTTCTTGGAGTCGGTAGCAAAGTAGTAAAAATGGATTTGTCGTATCTCTTTGTTTGGAGTGACATTTCAAATCTGATTTTGATATCATTCCATTTCTTAAGAATTTAGAAAGGGTCATGGAATATAAAAGAAATAATGAATTGAATGTTGAATTTGGTCCTGTTCGCTTGTCTTATAATCCGTACTTTTCAGCTTTTTTCAGTCAGAACAGTGTTTTTTTCTCACGACAAATCAGCGAACAGTACTTTCAGCCATGACTTTTCAGCGAAGCGAACGTGCTCTTTGAATCAAGGAAAAAATTACATAGACTTTAAGGCTGTGTTCGGCTGGCTGTATTTTTAGCTGATGCTGATGCTAATACTGATTTGTTGTGAGAGACAAACATTGTTCCATGGCTGGCTGATTTTTGCTGATAAGCTCAAGCGAACAGAGCCTAAATGAGGACTCCTATGTTAATCCAAGCTAGCAAGATGTACACACCAATTAATTTTGAAGCTTTTCAATGTAAATTTGAGAGATCCATGGCAGCATACACCAGAACATTGGAAGAAAAAAATGAATATATTGTAGCAATTGGAAGTCTTGATGAAAATTTTATCTTTGAGAAGGAAGTTATTAGTAAACAACACAATTGACATGCTTAGCAAGCAAATCGAAGAAGAAATAAGTGGTTTTCCTAGTGCTATGGACCCGGTCGTTGTTCCCAGACATTGCTCCTCATATCATATCCTTCTATTGATTTGGTGAGTACAATAAGCCTCCAGAAAAAGGAGTTACCTGTAAGTGCTAGCCTGGATGCCCGATTGGGAAGGAACTATGGTCCTTGTTCGATTACACCCTATAGTCATAGAGTCAAAGTTAGGATTTTGTTCCATCTCCGATAACTCCCAGAAAATCAACCGGTAAATTAATGAATTTTCCAAGTAACTAAAAAAAGGCAAGGAGTATATTTGTTAAGGTTCGCCAATATTTTCCAAAATCCCAATCCTAAAATATATAAGTCAATTTTATATCGGGAATCCTAGAATATTTTTAAATCACTCTAACCACTTTTATAGTTTCTCTTGTACATTTGAATTGAAAACCTATCCTACTTCTTATTCTTCCTCACATCCTTCCACCTCCGCATTAGCCAATCATTAGGCACGCGTATATTTCCATGCTATTAGATTGATTTTTCTCAAGTATCAAAGGATGGGAAGTTAAGATAGGGAGTCGTTGGGAGTAAGTTTTGGAAACTCTCGGAGATCCTCTAACTCAACCGCTTGATCTGTAGACCCACCTTCACACACCCATAACAATCACACACAACAGCACTACCCGAAAAATCCATCTGTTCAGAGATCGATCAAATGGGGGCCCCGATTACTCTTCGTCGTAGAACCTCGTGTGCACAGGATTCTTGCTGCGGTCTTGGCACGACCGGCACACGGTGAGACGTGCGTGTGGGGATGCCTTCCGCATCGCCGACACCTGCCTTTGGATGACCTGCAGGTACTCATCTCCCGGACCCAGAGCTCCTCCCTCTTCCCCCACCGTGACCAGCACCAGCTGCTCAAGGGCAGGGGCCCTCTTCAGGAACAAGGCGAGCAGCTGCAGCTCGAACCTCGTCCCTCTGAAATTCACCAGCTTCATGAAGCTGAGGCTGTCAAGCACAAATTCGATCTCACGTTCGGAGTCGTCGACGACCTCGACGGCCAGCGCTGCCGCCGCGTCGGCGTCGCTTGCATTTGTAACGTGGCCGGGGAACTGCGGATTTCAGAAAGTAATTAACTTGCTGTGAGCGTGAGCCGATTCGGAAATATCTCCTTGCAAATTGCATAGACGTGGAATCGTGGATATTGGAGGATGAGATGAGGTAGTGAGCTTTACGCGGCCAAACTTGCGGTCCAGGAGTTCCTGCTCGTTCTCCTGGGAGAAACCGGCCAAGACCTCGAGGTCGTCGCCATTACCATTGTCGATCTCGAGTTCGGAGTCGTCGACGACCTCGCCGGCCAGTGCTGCCGCCGCGTCCGCGTCGCTTGCATCTGTAACGTGGCCGGGGAACTGCGGATTTCAGAAAGTAATTAACTTGCTGTGGGCGTGAGCCGATTCGGAAATATCTCCTTGCAAATTGCATGGACGTGGAATCGTGGATATTGGAGGATGAGATGAGGTAGAGAGCTTTACGCGGCCAAACTTGCGGTCCAGGAGTTCCTGCTCGTTCTCCTGGGAGAAACCGGCGAAGACCTCGAGGTCGTCGCCATTACCATTGTCGATCTCGAGTTCGGAGTCGTCGACGACCTCGCCGGCCAGTGCTGCCGCCGCATCCGCGTCGCTTGCATCTGTAACGTGGCCGGGGAACTGTGGATTTCAGAAAGTAATTAACTTGCTGTGAGCGTGAGCCGATTCCGAAAGAGGAAAATTCACCGGCGGTCCCTGAAGTTGGCAGCAGGTGTTACTTAGGTCCTCGAACTTTGAACAGTGTATTTCTGGGTCCCTGAACTTGGCTTCAGGTGTCATCTAGGTCCCTGAACTTGGCTTTAGGTGTCACTTAGGTCCCCGAACTTTGAACAGTGTATTCTAGGTCCATGAACTTAGCTTTGGGTGTCATCTGGGTCCCTGAACTTGGCTTCGGGTGTCATCTAGGTCCCAATGCTGACGTGGCGCGGTCCTACATGTGGGGCCCACATGTCAGTCGGTTATATTTCTATTTCGAGGGTACTGTAGCTATAATTTCTAAAATATTCTAAAAATTGTATCTTTTTCATATGAACTTGGCTTCGTGGTTGGAACCGGCAGTGAAGCTCGTAATCACTGGTGGTTCAAAAACCGGCAGTGATAATAAGGTTCACTGTCGGTTCGTGGTTTAAACCGTCAGTGAAAATTTTCAGTAATAATTTTTTTCAGGAATTAATATGCTGTTGAAAATTTGTTTAATTTTTTTTAGTATTTTAGCGACCTCAAATTAAAAAACTCAAAACTAGAAAGTCGCAAATCTCATCGAGAGCTACAACTTTCATATAGAAATCATCTCCATTTGACAGCATATAAAAAAGATATGATTTTTTCAATGCGACAAGCGCGTGTACACGATTAATATACTGCTGAAAATTTGTTTAATTTTTTTAAGCATTTTAATGATCTCAAATTTAAAAACTCAAAACTAGAAAGTTGTAGATCTCGTCGAGAGCTATATTTTTTATATAAAATAATCTTCATCCGAGATCATATGAAAAAGATACAATTTTTGGAATATTTTAAAAATTATAGCGACAGTACCCTCGAAATAGAAATATAACCGACTGACATGTGGGCCCCACATGTAGGACCGCGCAACGTCAGCATTGGGACCTAGATGACACCCGAAGCCAAGTTCAGGGACCCAGATGACGCCCAAAGCCAAGTTCAGGGACCTAGAATACACTGTTCAAAGTTCGGGGACCTAAGTGACACCTAAAGCCAAGTTCAGGGACCTAGATGACACCTGAAGCCAAGTTCAGGGACCCAGAAATAAACTGTTCAAAGTTCGGGGACCTAAGTGACACCTGCTGCCAACTTCAGGGACCGCCGGTGAATTTTCCTCGTATTGGAGGATGAGATGAGGTAGAGAGCTTTACGCGGACAAACAAGCGGTCCAGGAGTGGACAGAAGTGGAAGAACCTGGCGAAGGCCTCGAGTTCGTCGACACAACCATAATCATCTTCGGAGGCTATCAGCAGTTGCAGCTCCTGTATGTTCGTCGTATCGAACTGCAATGGCAAACTGTAGCCGTTGCAGGAAATCGTCCAAACCGGGGCATGCTCGACGTGGCTCAACAAGGAGTCAAAGTTGGTCGCGTCAGCGTCGGGCTCGTACCTTATTTTAGAAAGGTACACGTCCCGCAGAGCCGGCATGTCGTCGTCGAAGTCGAAGACGACGTCGGCGAGCTCCCAGTCCCAGAAGAACTCGTTGTCGTGGAAGGCGATCGACTCGAGCGCGGGCGCGGTGACCCGGACCTGCTTCACGGCTATGCATCCTACGATCTCCAGGACCCGCAGCGTCTCGCAGGCGATCCTAATCGATACGCACTCCGATGTCCAGGACCCGGAGCTGCTCAGCCTGAGGTGCTCCAGCGCCCGGCAGCTGGACACGACGTCGCGAACCACCTCGCCTATGATGTCGACGTGGCTGAGGGAGAGCGAGCGGAGACCACCTGAAGCGAGGGAGAAGCCTCGCCTGCCGCTAGTCACGGGAAGCGAGGGAGAAGGCTGTGATGGGAACGGCCACGATGAGGAAGGCGCGCGGGATGCGAGCAGGAGCGGCGGCGGCGGGGGGGTATTGGTATTGGCTGTCCAGCTCGCCTGCCGAGGCGTTTTAGCCCAGTTTATCACCTCTTTACGAGCAAATGAAAAGGGTTAATATTTTGCCTATTTGCTTTCATTTGCTCCCTTTTAGCCCACTTGTTTGGATCCTTGTGGCAAAAAAAAAATGAGCTAAAAGTGTAGCACTGAAGTTTTGCCATGGAATCCAAACAGACCCTAAGATAACTATTAGCTAGACACACACCAGTAACAGCTCTCCATATATAGAATTGATAAGGGCATTTGATTAGAGACGTCATACAAAAAAAATCTAACCCTTATTTTCTCTATATCAATTGCTAAAAAAACAATAGCATCTCGACGGCACCTTAAACACAAATCTATTGATGCAAGTTTTATATCCTAGACTTCAAAATATTTTGATTTATTGTTGATAAAAAATTATAACTTTTGATCCCCTCTAGTCAAATATATCCTTTCTGAATGATGTTATTTGTATCGTGGTAACACGAATCTGTGAACAAAACTATGGGCAATAGATAGTGCTGCATCGTTCTATAGCCCATAAACTACTCCCTCAGTTCTAAAACGATAACTATATATATATATATACCTTCAAAAAAATAATAACTATATTTTCACTTCTTCTGTATTTTAGGTGTCTAAATTTAAGATGATTTCAGACAATAGTCTTGTACCACCAATTAGTACAAATAAATTGTCATTTTTGTGATTTGTTATTTGTCTTTGTGTCATAACATATCAAATTTTTTATTCTTGTCTGACTATAGAAATAATTGTAAATTGTTAAATTGTCTTTGTACCAAAGCATATCAGATTTTGTCAGGTTTCTGGTTTTGTTTGACGTGTTTTTTTTATTCTCGGAACAAAAAATTATAAATTGTGTCTACAGAAATTGCAACGAACTAAAACTGCAGTTTTAACATAAAATATATGCAATAACCGTCACCTGAAAGAAAGCTAAAATTCAGGCACCTGAAATTTAGCAATTCCCTTATATTTTGCACTAAAAAAGTCAAACTTATATAAACTTTGATAAAAAAAAAATCAAATTATATACAAGCTTAGGACATAAAACCTATATCAATAGAAATGTACTAAAACTGCATGTGTGATGATGTGATTTGCCTGACAAATGATAATATAATATAATATAATATTACAAAAAGAACGGTCAAAATCTAATATTTACTCTCTCTGCTATTATTCAATTTCATTTCACACTAGCTGATTTTTATGTACTAATTGTTAACCGGCTTGGATCAGTAGTCTGAACCTACTAGAAAACACGGGGCGTGGCGTTGCCGCGCCATCTCTCTAATGGCCACTATTTATTTAATTTTGTGTAGGATACTGGCTAATATGAAAATGCTAGATATGTATGTTTATATCCTCAGTAGTGCTTGAATTGAAGTATAATGGTGTAAATTCATTTGGAACATATACAACACTAGTGATTCAAGTTTGTAGTATAAAATTGAAGCAACAATATATTTTTTTTTTGAAGGCTCAGTGGGGGAAACCCCCACCTATTTTTTTTCATTATATTGAAAGTAAAACATGAACAAGTACAGTAAAAGAGGGGAGAGCACAGGTGCACAAGGTGTGCAGCAAAAAGAGAGCATGCAAGCTCAGGGAAGAAAAAAAGCTACTACAAACATTAGGCTAAACTTTGTATATACATAACTAGGGAGTCTATAAGATTTAGTTTGGCCTTGATACAAATCAAGCCAATTTCTTCCTTGAACCGAGCTTTCCAGTTGTCCATGTTGCAGGGTATGTTGTCAAAGATTAGTCTGTTTCTTGAGGTCCAAATAATCCAGCAAGCTGCTATGACGATTTCTCTAAAGATGATATTTCTAAAATTTGTTCTAGCCTCAATCACCATATCTAAAGGTGGGAGGTTCAGGTTCCAAAAGATGCCCAAAAAGGTCCAGCAGTCCTGACTGAAAGTACACTCAAAGAAGAGATGCATACAGGTTTCTTCCAGTTCACAGCTGCAATGGGGGCAAGACTAGTCCTCTAGGTATTTATTCTTTCTTCTCAGCATGTTCCTATTGTTCAATCTATCCTTCAGTAGGAGCTAGAAGAAAAATTTATGCTTGCCTAGGTTTCCTGCAGACCACATCCACTTGAACAATGGTGAGGAGACTTGAATTCCTTGTAGGTGTTTGTATGCTTTCTTGGAGCTAAAGTTCTGAGAGTTCCACCTGTATGACCAAATATCCCAGTCCTGTTCATCACCAGCCTCTTGCTGCAATGACTCTTGAAGGGCTATCCACTCCTGAGAAGCTTGAACTGATAATGGCAAAGTGAAGTTTCTGCTAGCATCACTTTCCATGAAAAACTTTAGGGAGCATTTCTGTTTCTTGGCAAATGAAAACAGATGTGGAAACCTTTCACTAGGAGGAGGATTCAGCCAGTTATCCTTCCAAATAAGAACAGAATTACCCATGTTTGGCTTGCAAATAGTCCTAGTACAAAAATCTTGAAAGAGCTTAAGTACATCCTTCCACCAAAAAGAACCAACAGGTGATCTTGCATGTGGGGTTGGGGGGTTTGCATAAAGCTTTTCCTAGGTTAACTGAACCCAAGGAATTTCATCATGGTTGTAAAACTTA
This sequence comes from Saccharum hybrid cultivar R570, assembly GCA_038087645.1. NCBI lineage: Eukaryota > Viridiplantae > Streptophyta > Magnoliopsida > Poales > Poaceae > Saccharum > Saccharum hybrid cultivar. The sequence goes on along the minus strand of JAQSUU010000106.1, from coordinate 20,755,569 downwards.
TCCAGAGATTTTATCAAAAGAGCTTTGTTCTGGGTATTTAGATCAATGATACCAAGACCTCCTTCATTCTTCGGCCTGCAAGCAGGTTCCCAAGCAGCAAGGTAGGACCAGGGGCGGCATAGGGTATGCCAGGTGGGCCACGGCATACCCTGTGGCGCAGCCTTGTACATAACACTGTATTATAATTTTAGATAAAACTGTTTGGGACCAATGAAACCAAAGTACCTTGTTAGCCTAGTGGTGAGCATCTTGCATTTTGAGCAAGAGGTCGCTGGTTCAATCCTCCGCAGGCTCAATTTAGTTTTCATTTTCCATTTTATGGTCAGCCTCAATTTTGTTTTTTTGTTTTCCATTTTATGGTCGTTGGTTCAATCCATTGCAGCCTCATTTTTGTTTCTATTTTCCATTTTGTGTCCCTTTTAAAAATTAACTATATATAATATAATTCTTTCTTTAGTCTTCCTATTTTTCTCCCGTCTTGTTGTGTCTCGTGAAACCTTAGTTGAGAGTAGTTCTTAATTTCCTATCTTTTATCCTGCTCTATATTAATAACTATATATATATGATATATTTCTTCCTTTATTTTCTAACTTTTTTACCCATGTTATTGTGGCCCGTGAGACATGTCATGAAATGGAATGACAAATGAAAGTGGTACCACTTCAGCATCATTTCATTATACTTATCAATAGTTATGTACAATGTCGTTTTAAATTTAATTTCTATTTAATTTTGTCTCCTTTAAAATTAACTATACATAATATACTTCATCCTTTAGTTTTCTATTTTCATCCCCTCTTGATTTGTCCCATATGACCTCAAATGTTTCTTTGTTTTTTTTTTCAATTTTTTATCCCCTCTAGATATTATAACTATAAATAATATGTTTTGTAATTTTTTTCATCACATCTTGTTGTGCCATGTGAGATACGCCATGAAATGGGCATGTTTACTAATATCATAATATGTCATAGCTTAATCCTTGAATTTAAGGCTTATCATGTTATTTAATGCACGTGGTTTTTACCGAATTGGAATATGGTTTTACAAATTAGAAATGATTTTATCAAATTGTATAAGAGAATTTTTGTGTGGGCATACCCTATGCTAAAATGCTAGGTCCGCCACTGGGCATGACCCCTTTCTGTTGATATCCCCACCACTCCAAAGACAATGTTTCCTATACCTGTCAATTCGTTTGAACTTATCAGTCATGATACAGTGTTTTCTCTCACAACAAAATAGTATCAGCCGGCTTATCAAGTGCAAAAACCATCAGCCGAACAACTTCGTGATCTGCATAATTTAATTAGCAAGGTGCATGCTATTTGCACAAAGGCCTTGGCACAAATAACCGAACTGATCTAGTTTAGAATTGAGTCCGAGTTATTGTTTAATACGTAAATGTATGAAGATTTGTGTTTACAGCGTACTGGAATTTGGCAGCGATTCCCAAATTGGCATAGTTGGATTGCCCAAAAGCTACAAAAATTAACATATGTTTATCATCATTCATTTGCACCAAGTAAAATCTAATTTGATATACATAGAAAAACTTCACGGGGTTTGGTCTGTATACCACCATTAATTTAAATCATTCATATGATCAGCACTTGGGTAGCAGTCAGCGAACAACAATTTGCCAGTGTCCATCTTGTGAAGAAAGGAGTGGGAACACACATGCTCAAAAGAAAGAAAGAAAACAGCAACCCAACATGATAGTGAATACATATGGCCTGCTAGCGATAGAACAGAACTGAAGAATATTATATGATGAAGATTTACTTTGATGTAAAATATGGCACCTGCATTGCAAGGATATGAAGCTGGGTTGGGCATAAGTCTCTGATATAGTGATATGTTCCCAAAATAGCTATCAAAGCATGAAAATTGGTGCAAATAAGGCACAGTGAAATCAGCTGTGCAAGAAATAGTTTGTGGCTTTGTGAACAGAGGATATCAAAATGTAAATTGGTGATACCAGAAGTGACACTATGGAGTTTAATATTACTTCCCTAATCTCTTTCCACCAGAAGAATGATATATAATAAATTAAGATTAGATGTCCCCATGATGAGATTATCATAAATGGGTGCTTAGAATAGTATTCAGACTCGGAAAAACTCATGCAAGGATAAGGGACCTACTAATACATGGGCAACATTCCGTATCTTTTTTTAGAAATATCAGCATATGTGCACAACGTTTCCTTATAAATCAATATCTCTTAAACCAGCTATATAATTTTTCATATGAAAATTACTTCACTTATAGTCAGACTGTTAAGGCTGGGCATTCGGGTTATCCGAAAAATTCGGGTCAGGTAATTCGGGTAGTTGGAAATTCGGGTATTAAAAATTGTTACCTGATTTTTGTCCCGAAAAAGCATTACCTGAAATTTCGGGTACCTGATAATTCGGGTTCGGGTTTTACCCGATATACCCGAAATAGACAAAATCAACTATTTTAGAAGAATTCAAGTACCATTTTAAAGCAATAAATAATAGTCGTATAAATCACATCATGTCTTCATATCAATTACAAACAAATCAATTATCAAGTTAGCATAAATCTACATTAATTCATATCAAATAATATATTTATATGGCATTGAAATACTTCATGTCTTCGTATTAGGAATAGAAGAGCAAATATTTGAGATATTTCAGTTAATTTGGGTAGTTCGGGTACCGGAAAACATTACCCGAATTACCTAAACTAATTTTGGATTTTTACAATCACTATTTGAAATTGTGATCGGATATTTCGGGTTCGGGTACTTCGGGTCTGGGTTCGGGTAATTCGGGTTCGGGAATTGGGTATCGAGTATTTTGCCCACCCTTACAGACTGTGCAAGCAAATCTCAGCAATTGAATGGTGCAATACATACAAGGCTATGAGTTGTAGTTCTATACACTACCGCTAATATTTCTAGATAGCCTCTTTTTTTTTGTCTTCTTAGCGTATTTGTCCCCTAGGCTTCAAAACTACAGGTGTTTAGGGTGTGTTTAGATCCAAAATTTTTTCACGAAAAACTACAGTAACAAATTTTGCGGCACATGCATGGAGCATTAAATGTAGACGAAAAAAACTAATTGCACAGTTTGGTTGGAAATCGCGAGACGAATGTTTTGAGCCTAATTAGTCCGTGATTTGACACTAAAGTGCTGCAGTAACAAATGTGCTAATGATAGATTAATTAGACTTAATAAATTCGTCTCGCGGTTTCTAGGCAAGCTATATAATTAGTATCCGAAAATTCTTCCGATATCGCATGGAACATCCGATGTGACATTTTTCTAAAAACATTTCATCCAACTAAACCTACTCTTACATTGAACAAAAAATAATAAAATCTTGCAGTTGGGAGTCAACATTGTGCAGGGCAAAACAAAGTTCCAGAAAATCCAAATATTTCATCAGTCTTGGAAATTGGCAGAGAGTGAGGAGATCCAAAGATATGAGAGGCATAGCGTAATAAAATTTAGCATGGGCACGACATTTGATCGAGCACCTTGTACGCATAACAGATACTACTACAGGAGAAGGAGCTACGCTGCATCTTCTGACATGCTCAACATCTTCGGCAAGCAGTGGGCACAGTAGGCTGGCTGGCCGTGGCTCGCAGTGGCGCTGCGCCGCCGTGGCTGCGGACCATCCGCTCGCGGTGACCATGGACCGCCGTGGCCGCATGTCGGGACGGCCGCGCGTCTGGCCAGACACGTCTTGTGCATCGCAAGCTAGCTAAGGAGCCTGTCTGGTCGGCCACTCCTTGACCATGGCCCGAGTCTCGCCGAGCGAGAACGGCAGGAGGCGGCGCCTAGCCTGCATTTAGCGGTCTAGCCAGCGGACCGGCTCTCCGTGCCGCTGCCCGCGCGCGTGCCGCTGGTGCGGCTGCCGCGGTCATCCTGGAAGCCCATACAGGTCCATGTAGGTGTTGACGAGGTCGTAGAGGGCGTCGTCGTCGCCGCCGTCTGATCTGCTGCCCTCGGCCGCGGTCGTGATCTCGCGCTTGACCGGCGTCGGTGTGGGGAGCGGCGGTGGCCGGACCTCTTGGGCGGTAGGCTAAGCCGCCTAAGCGGCGGCGGCGGTTCGGAGGTGCAGGACGGCGGGGAGCGCGGCATCGCGGGCGCGGCGCAGACCAGCGTACCGCGGGAGAGAGCGAGGGCGCGTGGTGGTCCCTGGCAGCGCCGGACGCGGGGATCTGCCGTAGTGCGATTGGAGGCGCGCATGCGGGTGCGCTGGTCCCTGGTAGCGTCGGGCGCGGGGATATACCGTAGGGCGATTAGAGGCGCGCCGGCGGGTCCGCCGGGCGCGGGGATATGCCGTAGGGCGATTAGACTGTCCGCACTCGTCATCCTCTATATCCACCCTCTAAGGCTATTCACACTCATGGACCTCTATATTCATCCTCTATATATTCTAGTCATCAAGATTCTCTCCTCTATACTCAATTCTTCCGCATTCATCCATCCTCTATATCATCCTCTATCCACCGTGGGGCCCACTTATCACTTTATCTAAATATATCCGTGTGACATCTTGTTTTGAAGTGTTTATTGAAACGAATTTAATGGTGTAATCAGAATTTAATTTGGTTTTTTGGTTTCCGAGTTATAGCATTTTTTCATAGTTGAAAACGTGGAGCCCACCACTGGTGCTTCCACCTCTCTCCTCTCCTCTCACGCGCGCGCATGGTGGGACCCGTGGACTGTTCAGCCGATTGATCCGCTATGTGCTCTGGCTCCTCCAGATTTGGCGTAGAGACGAGGGATACCGGACCATTTGGAGGAGCCGGTGCGGGGGGTTTGCTCCGGTAGTTTACCGGAGCCCACTGCAGCCGGTCTAAAAGGAATATTCTGTCCTAGTCATCAAAATTCTCTCCTCTATATCATTTTCTCCCGCACTCATCCATCCTCTATATTATCCTCTATCCACTGTAGGCCCATATTTCAGAATTATTTTATTTTTTCTCTCTCCCTCCTTCCTCTCTATCTCCGCCCGCTCCTCTCTCTCCCCATCTTCTTCCTCCCAGCCGCCTCCCTCCCCCTCTCTCTATCTCTCCCTCTCCCGCCTCTCTCACCGCGCCGGGCGGCCACGACCCCGCCCGTGCTGCCTCGGCGCCGGCGAGCCGCTCTGCCCGCCGCGGGCGAGATGGGCCTCGGGCGCGGGGACAGCCGCCTCCTCCGGCTCTGGGCGCGGGCGCGGCTCCTCCTCCGCCGGCCATCCCCTTCTCCTCTTGCTCATGGCGCGGAGGAGCTCGGGGCTGGGCCGGCGCGGTGGAGCTCGGGGCCGGGCAGCGCGGTGGAGGCCCGCGCACTGGCGGCGGACGCGCGCGCGGCGGACGGCTCGGCTCTGCTCCCCTTCTGCCGGCGCTGCTCCCCTTCCGGACGGGCGCGGAGAGGCGTGCGGCGTGGTGGGGCCGGCTCGGGGCGTAGCGGATGCCCTGCATCCTGCTAGATGTAGCGGACGGAGGAAGGAATAGAGTATGAGCTGGCGATTTGGCGGACGTCGCTGCAGCGATTCGGTCCGCTATCCGCGGATAGCGGAGCCGGTGCAGACAGTCTTAGAGGCGCGCCTGCGGGTGCGCCGGTAGCCGGAGCGACGGCGAGAGGCAAAGGTACCCGGACACGGAGCTGGAGGGCTGAACACCGAGTTCTCTCGAAGTGTCGCGACATTATCAATGGGGGCCTCATTGACGGTCGGATGGCAACCGTGCTTAGGATCGAACGGTGGTAAAAATAGGGTGACGTGGCCCAATGAGGTGTCCGATGTTGGCTCAGGATTCGAAAGGAAGAGATCTTTGACCGGTTGTGTACCACGCCTCCTTGTCTCGCAAGCAGGCGCGCCAACGACACTCCAACATGGTGGTCCGTCTCAGGTCGTTGTCACTCACTCAAGCTGTGTGTGCTGCTGTCTTTTGCCCAATCTTGCGATGTAAGCTACCTATAATACTGCTGCCGAGTAGTATAAAGGTTTTGTGAAACCACCCAGCATGTCTGAAGTCTGAACCAAAGTGATCCCGCACCGGCACCCCGCCTGACATGGAGATGCAATCGCGCCACCGGAGCAAGCGTGGAGCCATCGAGGTACAGGAACAGGGAGGGGAGGACCGGCTGAGCAGGCTCCCCGACGACATCCTCCACTCCATCCTCCGTGGCCTCCCACTCAAGCACGCCGCGCGCACCAGCGCACTCTCACGGCGCTGGGCGCGCACGTGGCTCCGCGCGCTCGCCTCCTCCCGGGTCCTCGACTTCACCGACCGCGACTTCGGACGCGGCCAGGCGCCGGCGCGGGCCGCTGCGGCCACGGTGAGCTGCTGCCTCCGGCTCCACGCCGAGCACGGCGCGCCGCTCGACGTGTTCCGCGTGGTGCTTACGTCGCCGGCGCCAGGCACCGCCGGCGCGTTCTTGCGGGACGTCGTCGGGTGGGTCGCGTACGCCCTGGAGAGAGGCGCCAGGGAGATGCAGGTGGACCTGAGGCCGCCGCCGACGAAAGGGGACGCCGATGACGAGAGCGCGGCGTTCGTTGAACTCCCCGGCGACCTGTTCGTGACCAGGAACTCGCTGGCGCGCCTCGCGCTCGGCAGGTTCAGCCTCCGCGGCGTCCCGGCCGGCGCGGCCGGGCTCGCCGGTCTCCGCTCGCTCTCCCTCAGCCACGCCGACGTCACAGGCGAGGAGGTTCGCGGCGTCGTGTCCAGCTGCCGCGCGCTGGAGCTCCTCAGCCTGAACAGCTGCGGCCTCCTGAAGTCGGTTACGATCACCAGCGAGACGCTGCGGGTCCTGGAGATCGTGCGCTGCCCAGCCGTGCGGGAGCTCCGGGTCGACGCGCCAGCGCTCGAGTCGTTCGCCTTCCATGGCGACATCTTTTACGTGAACGGCAACAACGGCCTCTCTTCTGCCATCGACTTGGGACCCACGCCGGCTCTGCGGGACGCGTACCTTTCTCAAATAGGCTTCTGCGAAGAGGGCGTGTACGACGAGCACGATTACGCCTACGGCGACTTGTTGAGCTGCGTCACGCATGCCCCCGTTTGGACGCTTTGCTCCGTCGGCTTGCGGGTACGTACCGTCAGTTCCAGTCACAGTTCATCTGTTAGTAGTAAGTGTCAACTGTCAACATATAGAAGTGTTAAATCAGCGAAAATGGCATGCAATAAACCAACCACTAACACTAATTTACGTGCCGATCAGCACATGTTTACAGTCGAGTTCGTCGACATGACGAACATACAGGAGCTGCAACTGCTGATGGCCACCGTAGGTGATGACGACGACCTCGAGAGCTTCTCCAGTTTCTTCGATTGCAACCCGCTTCCACTCCTGGACCGCTTGTTTGTCCGCGTAAAGCTCTGCCTTTTGCTCATCCTCCAATTTCCACGTCCATGCAAGGAAATAGCAGTATTTCCGAATCGGCTCACGCTCACGGGTAAACTTTACTCACGGGAAGTTACTTTCTGAAACCCGCAGTTCCCCGGCCACGCTACAGATGCGAGCGACGCGGCGGCAGCACTGGCCGGCGAGGTCGTCGACGACTCCAAACTCAAGATTTACTTCGACGACTTCGTGTTCGATAGCCTCAGCTTCATCAAGCTGGTGAATTTCCGAGGGACGAGGTTCGAGCTGCAGCTGCTCGCCTTCCTCCTGAAGAGGGCCCCTGCCCTGGAGCACCTGGTGCTGGTCACGGTGGGAGAAGAGGGAGGAGCTCCGGTAGATGGGCACGTCATCCAAGGCTGGGTGTCGGAGATGCGGAAGGCATCGCCAGGGGCTCAGCTCACCGTGTGCCGGTCGAAAGAAGATCGCAGCCAGAATCCTGTGCACACGAGGTTCTACCACGAACTCGAAGCGTAATCGGGCACCATTTGATCTCTCAACATCTACACTTCGTTGAGAGCATTGTTAGGTGTCGACAATGCGATGCTGGCATCAGGTGTGGACAATGTCATGATCATGAACTTGCAGCTGTAGCTTGAAGAATTTTCACCTTTTAGGCACTGGAGCATTTCAGGAAATCAGGATGCCCTGCCCTCTGATCACTCAACTAATTGACTACTGTAATGCTGTAACGGTTGTCAACAGAATTGTTACCAATTCGAAATTAGAAGGCGTGCGAGCATTTAGGAATTTATTAACAAGTTTAGCAGTGGCATGATACTCAGGTTAGATTATGTTTAACGAGACGGTAATGCTAAGTCACGGGCATCTGTAACGTCCGGATGCAGCTTCTCCACCAATTCCTCATCCGCTCTCTCTCAATCAAAAAAAAAAATCTTCGGTGCTTATCCGCTCGTCTCAGCGTTGGCTTATCCGCTCCTCCACCAATTCCTCACCGCGCACATGTCTCCTGCGCATGCCATGCACTCCCTCCGCCGTGCCCCTTGCCGACGGACCCAGCCCGTGTTGTGCGCCTCGCGCCCCCGCCCCGCGTTGCCCTCATCAGCTGCATGCGGAAGAAATCGAGCACATCACTGGTCGCACAGACGTCGCCTAATCCCAGCGGCTCAAGCAGTTGCATGGCATGCCGCGCACTCCTGCACACACCGCCCGCCCATGCTGCGGCAGCGAGGTAGGTGGGTCTTCTCTGGATGTGAGCCCTCCTTCACCTTTTTCTCTGGATGTGAGCCCTCCTCCTCCTCTGGATCTGGATCTGAGGGACGCGGCGGTGGCTAGGGTTTTGGCGAACTCTGTTGCAGTAGGCTTGTTTTGCTGTTGCAACAAGTAATATTTCTTTGTTACATTAGTCTCTTTTTTTCTGATGTTGCATATCATATTGCGCTTTGTTTCTTGTTGTTGCAATAGCGTTTTTTTGCTGTTGCAATAGGCAATTTTTCTTTGTTGCATTAGTTTTTTTTTCAGATGTTGCATCTCGCATTGCGCTTTGTTTCTGGTTGTTGCAGTCGCTTTGTTTTGTTGTTGTAACAAATATTTTTTCTTTGTTGCATTAGTCTTCTGATGATGTTGCTTTCTCGCATTTCGTTTTGTTTCTTGTTGTTGCAGTAGCTTTGTTTTGCTGTTGCAATAAGTAATTTTTCTTTGTTACATTAGTCTTTTTTTATGTTGCTTTCTCGCATTTGCTTTTTGTTCTATTTTTGTTGCAGTAGCCTTGTTATGGTGTTACAACAAGTAATATTTCTTTGTTGCATTAGTTTCTTTTTTCTGATCTTGCATCTCGTATTTGCAGTAGTTTTGTTCTGTTGCTGCAGTCATTTTGTTCTGATGTTACAGTAGACTTGTTCCGTGATGAGGATGCGACGCACCTAGCGTGGGCGCGGCAGGGGGATGGACAACCCGACAGGATGGCTGGGGACGGGCGGCCGGCGGGATGGTCCCTACGTGCATGCGCAGCAGTAGACCCAGCATAGCATGCGAGCAGCAGGTGCAGGCACACAACGCGCACCATGGGAGCTAAGCATGCGAGCAGCAAGCGCAGACACGTAGCGCAGCACAGGAGCAGGCGCAGGCACGCAGCAACATGCAAGCAACCGCACACAGTGGCATGCAAACAGCAGGCGCATGCGAGCAGCAGATGGAGGCAACAGGACGCAAGCAGCAGGCGCAATGTGCGTCCACGGCACCGTCCGAGATCGGTATCCATCAGACGTCCGGGCGCCAGCACTCCCCTTAACGAGAGCAAGCAACTAAAAGAGGCTTTCAAATGCTCAATCAGCAATAGCACTATAGCAGCTGCTATAGGACTCTGCTTTCAGCTCAGCACACCAACAGGAACAACCCAACATACATAGCCTTTCAGATATACCAAAAACAAAATGCAATAGGCTGCTCCCAGGTATCGTACCATCCCATCCAGCAAACAACACCTGACACTCCAGCAAAACATTCTGCATGGATAAAATTGAAACCAGAAATGCATGAAGAAACTTGAACGTGAATTTCCAGCACAGCTCCTCAGCCACTGATAGTTCAAGGGAAATTGATCTCTTGCCAAGGTGACACTACTACAGTACTACTCCGCGATCTTAACCTTCTTCCTCTTCTTCTGTGATTTTTCTGATGGCGATTGTGGCATCTCTGAGGCCATGTTGCTCCCCACGCCTCCAGCCTGAGATCCTTGCGAGGCCTTGCCTGATACATTTGAGTGCCCCAGGCTGCTTTCATCCTTTCTCTTCCCCTTGTGTTTGGGTGTCGGCTCTGCGCTCCTTTGGCCCAGTGAAAGCGCCGAGCCTTGGCTACTGCGGTTCTTTGATGCACTAGTGAACCGAGACATGGTCTTCTTAGAACCTGTGAAAGTGGGAACACGGGCAACCACAGTTCAACAAAGATGTCCCTTATAAAAAGAAGAAGAAGAAGAAGAAGAAGAAGAAGAAGAAGAAGAAGAAGAAGAAGAAGAAGAAGAATGGCATGAAAGAGAACTGGCTGCATTTCTTTTGATTGATGTAAGTTACAGGAAGGAGGCATCAGCTATCAGTAAACTCAAATGGATAAGAGTATATCATCGAAATATTGTACACCAGAAAAGGTTACTAAATTTTATGGACATTTTTGGCCAATGTCCATACTCCTTAACTTCTTATAGTGTATCTACTTTTCTTAGGATAAAAGAGCAGTCTTTTTTAACTAGCACTGAAAACATAAATCAAGAAAGTAGTGTGCCTAACGGTTTCCAACAGAGATGATAATACAGTTGGACCAGACTTGTCTTTTCCTTTGTTGATCAGTTATGATAATAAGAACTTCAACAGAAAACCAAGCGGTAACAAGATTAAACTGCCAGCCATGAAATACCTCAAGGTCAACCAGTATCTATCTGCAACACCATATCCTGCCTAACTTGGCTAGCAGTAGAAAAGTGCGATCAGCAAAGAAAACATATGTTAAGAATTACCTGCAGATTTCTTACTGCTAGGAGTAAGACTCCCAAAACTTGGTTTAGCCAATTCCTCAGGTTTAGGATAATGAACTAAGGAGACTCGCCGTGAAATCTTCCCCACTGTATTTCATTTGTTTGTCAGTGTGAAAAATATTTGCATAAATAGAGCTACAACATGAATAACAGGTTAGAAAAGCCAAAATAGTGCCTCTACCACAAGAAGGTGATGGGTATTTTCCTCTAGTATTGCCAAAACCATTATGATTTTTAAGCAGAGTATGTTTATCTTTAGCTCTGTTTTCTTTATGGGCTTCATTAAAAAAAATATTAAACATAATAATTATATTTACTACAGATGTCACACGCCAACTTAAGAAAACAGAATATTGATTTAGACTAATTTCCATGTTTTACATGATCAAATGATAGCAGTGGTGGATCCAGCATTCAAAAACAGTGGGCCCAAGTTAGTTGATTTTAAGTCAATTAATGCAAGAATTACACAATTAACATATATATAAATTGCAGGTTTTATGAAGGAGGTTAAATGTATTTTGGCAAATCATGTGGGGCCAGGTGGCCCCACAGGTTATACATAGATCTGCCACTGATAGCTTCCATGCCAGTTGTTTTCATGATCGGGTCGAACTAAATGCCATGTGGAATAGCACTGATTCATCAGAACTACAACAATAAAGGTTGGCATATTCTCATCAGTTGGCAGGCATATGATCCAACGTCGACACTTCGACTGTTATACTCAACAACATATCCCAAGATATTACTGAGTCTCAGTTGCTATCCTTCAATAAACAGAGAACTATAAGTGTGCCTTATCTCCAAGTAGACATTTTGAGATAATAATCTTTCAAAGATGGGAATCATGTCCTGCTTCTCCTCTTCCTATTTCAGTATGTTCCATAAAGATCAAAACCACCCAAACTAACAAGTAGCACTAGTGCACTACCATGGTAACACAGCGGACAAAAAAAATATTTCCAAAACTCAATATGGCTTTACATAGTATTTTTTTTATTGTAGCAGAAGGGTCATTATATTAACAATATACACGAAACAGTAATTGATGCTTCAGCCAATGGCAAGAAACAAACATCGAGAGCAAGCCATCAAATGCAGTGCCCATATGGCCTGTAAAACTAACCCAAGAAACCAAAAATGAAGATATGCAGCACTATTTTAATAACATTTTTATCTAATGGAAGAGGCAAAAGCATCTGTGAAAATATCACACAATTAAAGGAATTAGTTGGTATTTCATCATACCAGGTTTTGTTTCTGACCCTGAAGGCAGGAAGACAGTTGCATCTGGCTTCTGAGCTGCAAAGCTCACAAGCTCATAAGATTTCCCTGGCAAAATAAGTGCATTAGCAGCAGCTGATATTTCTTTGTGAAAAAAATTCAATAGTTATTTGACACAACAATTGGACAATGATGTTTTCCACATGACAACTGACTGCAGTAACACTACTTACTGATGGGGTGCGTCCATGATAAAGATGACAAGGAAATTTCATTTCACTGATCAAACTTTTAAATTTGATGTCCAGGGTGTGGTGTGTGTGAGTTGGGTCTCTAAGACCCGTGTAACTTTTTTCTACCTTAATGAAATGACGTGCAGTACTCCTGCGTTGTTCGAGAAAAAAAACTTTTTAATTTGATGGTGAGCACAGCCTTATTTACATAAAAGACTGTAAGTCATACCCTATCGATTTTAATTTGTATTCTAAAGAACCCATAAATAATAGTTCATCATGTAATGACATAAGAATTATACAAGGAAATTGGTAGAAGAATAGTTTAACTACAAACTAAAACTCGAGCTGTTTAGGACTTTAGGTTTAGGTTATGAACACTAATGAATATACAAAAAAGAGATTGAGACACAATCTTTGCCATGGAAATGCAATCAGTTGCATTGATGTCTCTAGTATAGGATATAGATGATGTTTGGGGAAACCAATCTTGCCAAAGTTGTAGTGAACAATACCCAAAACATAGTATGAGTAACCAGAAAGCTGGAATGCAACTAAACCATGTAATCAAGTCAAAGCAACTTCAAAACAGTATATATCAGCTATGTTACCTGAGGAACTTTCCAAGCTGCCCAAGTTTCCATCACTATGCAGCTTGAGAGAAAGCTCTTTGCCATGAAAATCCAAAACATCTATCTGCATTGTCACAAAGAAACACTAAGATATCAAACAGGCAAGATTGCAGCACATTATAAGAACACTACTAGGATGCAAAAGATCAATGTTACCTGGTCTTTAGGCCACTGAATTAACCAAAACTCTGTCGACTCTGTTGGTGATATGTCAAGCATGGCTTCTTCCTTGACCTCCTCAAAAGCAGGTCCAGGCTCATAGCTGCAGCAGTTCACGCAAAGTTCAGATGCCAAAGAGCACAGCATACAAGTAGACAAGGTGCACTGTCGAAAGTATACTGTAACTCAATTTGTGGCAAGCAGGCTAGCTGAACTTGTTAAGCTTCATGATAGGAAGAAGATATGCACAGGTGGTACTCCTACTCACACTGAACTAAATGGGCAGACAAAAGCAGAAAAATGCAGAGAAAACAATGAATTGCAATTACACTGCTGTCACTGAAAAATGATATAACTGCTCCAGTTCATTCAGAATACTGAGCACTCTAGGCGTCCCCATTCGCACCAATCATACCACCGCAGTAACAAACAAGGGAATGTCGATATCATACCGGACTCTTGGTGCCGCCTTCCCCATCTCCACCGCGAGCCAAGGCTCTTACGATGCCTAGCCCAAGATTGACGCGGTTCAGCTGAACTCCCCCAGTACAATTTGAGGAAATTAACTGCACCCACCGCCTCAGTGGATTGATCTCGCGCACTGACGAACGTCAACCTAATCGAACCAAGGATGGATGGATTAGATTAGCAGGGAACCAAGCATCAAAGGAAATTGGAACCAATGAAAAGGACTTGGTTCTTGGTTGCTCTCAATCATAGCAGAAAATAAAAGTTCCTGCAACAGTGAAGTGGAAGAACCAAGCGGACGCGAGTCTAGTACCTGAGGGCTGAGGCCTGAGGGGAAGGAGAGAGAGAGAGACGCCCACTCGACGAGAGGAGGCTTCAGTCGCGGGGGCGGGGGCGGGGGCCTCCCTGTGCCGGCGGGCAGCGGTGCGTGTGCGGCCGCCGGTGGTGGAGCAAGGCGGGCGGAACGGCAGAGCGAGCGAGTAGTAGGACTGCAGGAAAGGAAACAGAGGAAACCCTAATTTGGGCTTCTGGGCTTCTGTTGCCCATTATGCCGTCTCTCCACGGGCCGAGCAACAAGGTCAGGCCCACTGGCTGTGCGTTACCCTCGTGCGCTCCTTCCTATTGTTGACGCAGCCCATAAGGCCATAGCGAACCACCACGCGTCCACACGCCGCACGTGTCAACCCCGTACCCGATCAAGTCCGAGTGGCGAAGTCCTCCGTATTCTAGTCCGGTCTCTTCTCCTGCGTGGACTCTCTCGTCCTCTGTCTGCTCGTGCTGCGTTGCCAACGAACCATCCATCGACCTATCTGTCGATCGGCGATCGCTAGGAGCCGCGACCGCGAGACCCCGACCCCGACCCCTGACCGACCGACCGCAGCGCCGCATCGTCGATGGAGATCGAGCGAGCGGTGCGGGGCAGCAGCGACGCCCGGCTGCGCGCCAAGTACGACGCCGCTGTCTACATCATCCGCCGCGCCTACGCGTTGTACCCGTACGTACGCCGCGTGCACGCTCAATTCTTCTGCTGCACTGTACTGTACACATTAGCTGTAGCTAACTTCACCACGCGCGGCTCCGATCCATACAGCATCCGGGCCCGGTTCATGATCATGATCGATATGGGTGCATTGGTCATGTGATGAACTTTTAGAAACAGGCCGAGTATCACGTGTTCCATTCAACCAATTGAAACACGCATAGATTCAAAAAAAAAAAAATGAAACACGCATGTGCTGAAAAACTCTGGTCTCCTTGTTCTTCATCTCTGGTCTCCTTCTTGTCTAGTACTACTACATCAGACATGGCGCGCACGCGCAAAGATGTTCAGCCTGTTCGTTTGGGCTGAAAATAAGCTGCTGAAGTACTGTTGGCTGATTTGTTGTGAGAGAAAAACATTGCTGGCTGGTTGAAAATAAGCGGCTGAAAGCTCGAGCAAACAGGATGGTTACTGGTAGTTGCTTCTACGGTCTACTTTGTTCTACCGTTTACTTAGTTTTTAGGTTGGGTGGATGAGGGATGAGTGACAGTTGGTTACAGTCTGTGTGGTTTCTCAGATATTTTACTTTACAGGTTCGAGGAACTCGCTTTCAGCTTCAATGGCGGCAAAGATTCAACCGTACTTTCTTCCTGCTCTCACCTGCTCATCATCATCTCTTCCTTTACCTTGTTTATTATTATTCATTTTATTTATGTTCATGATGGTTTGCTAACCACTGATGCAATGGCTATGCGTTGAATCGACAGGTGCTTCTGCATTTGCTTCGAGCAGGCTACTAACTTCACAGAACAAGTTCAGGCCACGTAGACCGCACGGTCGTCCATACCGTTAAAAACTGCCCCATGCGGACCATCTACTTCGAGGACCCCAATACTTTCCCTGAAATCGATTGCTTCACGTATGAGACGGCATCGACGTAAGAACGAGAAATTGCATTGATTGATCAGCTGCAATTTATAAACATCCATCCCTTTTCATTTCTTGACTTGACAAATTCATACTACCCATTGTTGTGCAGTTACGGCTTGCCACTGGAAACTATCAGGAGAGATTACAAGTCCGGCCTAGAAGCCCTGCTCAAGGAGAAGCTTACCAAGGCAATCTTCCTTGGCACTAGAAACGGCGACCCCAATGCGGTGACTCCGCGAACGATCCCGTTTTAATTTTAATTTATTTTGCTGTTATTCTATACGTCTACTGGTTTAATCTATATATGGCACTTTGCAATAATTTGAGGATTTGTCCACCTTCTTGAACAATCCACGCCCATGATTTGTTGATGTAAATCCACGCCCATGATGCTAACTGTGGTGTGAAATTGCTGTAGGTTGGTCAACAAGAGTTCTCCCCTAGTTCACCTGGCTGGCCTTCCTTCATGAGGGTGAACCCTATCTTGGATTGGTCCTACAGGTTTGCCTCCTGATTATTCCTGAATCCTGCTCGCGTAACTCAACAGAGAGCATTGTTTTTTTCCCCCACCTGGCTAGCTGCTAATTCTAATGCCTTGCTGTGACAGCGACGTGTGGTTTCCTGTTAACGTGCAAGGTCCAATACTGCATCCTCTATGATCAAGGTTATGTGTATGTTCTTCTCAGTGCATGTTCAGACTCTACTACGCGCTTTTTGGTAGATGTTAGGTTGCTTTCTATCCTGTAGGTCAAGGTACAACCTATCAAAAACTAGAAAGTACTATGATGCACTACTGGTCGTCTGTTAACTCTGCTCTTCCATACAAAATTTCTAAGCCAGTATCATGCATCTAATTAACTACAGTTGCTCTGCCGTCAGGTACACTTCTATTGGCAGCATACATAACACTGTTCCAACCAAGCTTCTGCGTGATGGCTCGGGCAGGTATAGGCCGGCATACACGCTGTCAGATGGGAGTCTTGAAAGGGCTGGTAGAGCAAAGAAGGCTGGGAAGAAAAATGCTTCAGTTAATGGCAGGAACAGCAATGAACCACGGCGAAGGAGTAAGCTGTAGATGAAACAATAGCCACTGCAGAACTCAGGTTGTTTTCGTCTTTATTGTGAAGAAAGGAATTTTTTGTGAAAGATGGCAGTGATATGTGCAATGGTACCCCCACAGAGATGTATGGAAATCAATATGCATGGTAACTGAAATTCCTGGAAGTTGCGCATCCATGTATTGGTAAGACCACTCACTATTTATTTACTTGACTTGATGATGAGATGTGGATGAGGGGACCAAGTTTCGTGGACGCTTTTTGTGTGGGATAAATAAAGTGAGGAACAGCTTCTTCGAATTTGGTTCCTCCACCACAGTTGTTCTTTTCTTTAAGTAAAAAAAAACAGCAGGTGCTCTGGCCTATCATCATCGTCATTATGGTAGAAAAACAACTTCACAACGCACAACAGTGGTGGACGACTTGGATACTTCTAGGAGAACTACTCCAATAGTTTTTTCTTTAAGAAATATTTTAGGTTCAACCTCGTGTATCTTCGAGGTTCAAAGAGATATTCAAAGCCACCTGCGGAACGTGTGTCCAATTCAACAATTTGAAGGCACGTTATACTTAAAAGCATTCAAGAAAAAAAAGGAAACACTTCTACTCCAATCCAAAGAATAAAACACGTGGTACGCCACTAGCAGGATGCAATGTGCGCGTGTTAGTGAAAATTTTATTTGCATAACACCTGCATTTTGTTTCTTTCAGTCAAAGCGTCCGTTCTAATTCTCTTGAATAATTTAGAACGCAGGGAGGATATTCCACCATTGATCTAACATATTTATTCGAAATCACAAGTGTGTGTATTTTTTTATATAAATTTGGTTAAACATTGAATTGTTGATCTTTTTAAAGTGAGAAGTATATGTATGGAGTGAGTATTTCTCTTCTCTACCAAGTTTTCTGAGGTCTTTGTGTCCTTTTGCAACGATCGATGTGTATGTACTCCTACCAAAAACTATCTATAGAAAAAAATGGAAAAAAAGGCACAGTCCATTCCCCACGCTGGAACCTCTCTTCTCTGCGGTCCCGTTCCACCACCAGCCTGTTCGTTTCGCTGGTGTATTATGGCTGAAAGTACTGTTCACTGGTTTATTGTGAGAGAAAAATACTGTTGGTTGCTGATTCCGCTGATAAATCCAAACGAACAGGGTGCACGTCTGGACAACACCAGCCGCCGCCTACCACTCGTCACAGAACCCGGGGCCACTCCGAGGATACCTTTCCGCCACGTCAGCGCCACGGCATGTCCACGGCACTGGCAGCAATGGCAGTAGTATATCCGACGAAATAAGGCGAGAAAAAGATCCGAAACGGGCAGTCTATCCACGCAGCCAGGAGCGCAGCCTTCCTCCCTCTCCTCCCTTCAACTTGCCAGCCGATCCCTTCGCGTTTGTCTCCGCGGCCCCGCTCCCGTCTCCCAAGCAAACACAGCCGAGTCGTCATCCACGCACGCCTCCCACCATTCCTCAACCGCCGCCCTCGCTCCCGCCTCGCCGGCGCAGGAGGGGGAGTAGCGGGGGATGGAGATCGACGAGGCGGTGCGCGGGTGCAGCGACCGCCGCCTGCGCACCAAGTACGGCAACGCCGTCTACGTCGTCCAGCGGGCCTTCGCGCTCTACCCGTAAGCTTCCCCTTCTTCACATCCTGAGACGGGGGCGCGCGGATTGGATTGGGTTAGTGGCGCCGGCGGAGGTGTGCTGGTTCCGCGATGATCCAGTGGGGAGGGAGCTCGAGATTCGAGTTGCGGGGGGCCGCTCGCCGCGCGTGCGATCGGGTCCGGCTCTGGGTGCTGCGCGCCGGTGTTGAGCTTGCGCTGCTCCGTGGTTTGGATCAGTGTGCCGGTTGATCCGGCGGAGGGATAGGCGTGGGTTCGGATTTGGGGAGGGAGGCGGCGGGGAGTGGTCGGCCACCGGCGGGAACGTCGAGTTGACGCGTGCTCACGGAGTAGATCTCAAACTGACTGGAGCTGCAGCCGTTGGGTTCCAACGCGCAGCCTGTCTCTGTCACTGTTTGTCTCCTTATGCTCCCCTGCAGCAACGACATACGGAGTACTAGTATTTGTATTATCGGGTGGAGGTTGCTTAATCCATTGCACAATTGTTGTCTGCCTGCTTGCTCACCAGACATCTACTGGGGACTGGGGTGCTAGCAGATAATCGCAAACAATTGGCTTTTTGGCTTCGGTCATAAACTTCTAGATCACTATTTCTGGTGGGTGGGTCCCAGTCTGCGTCCTGAAACAGCAGAAAGTAAGGTACATTGCTGTTTCTGCAGTTCGCTCAGGTTGTTCTGACTGTTCTTAGGCCACTGCTGATGATCAGAATTAATTTATAGGGCATTATGCTCTTTACAGTTTTGTATGTAGTTACCACTTAAGTTGATAATAAGAGGAACAATATCAGCTCCATATGCACCCTTAGGGGGTATATATAAAACCCATGATGCAGGTCTATGATTTAATCTTAACCTGAAGCTGTTATTCTTGTGTACAGTGTTCTTAAAATATTGCATCTAATTGGATCTACGCTATCTATGGGTAATTGATTCCGTGTTTCATTCTGTTGTGCAATGCAAACAGGGTACAAGTTAGATGTGCTCGAAATGTTACCATATTTTTTCAAACTATACTTTGTACTCTCTTTTTTTTCCCCCTCAAAGAGGATTCATTATGCCAAGACCAGGGGATATTCCTATTATTGAATGTTGTGTCTCTCTTACATGGGCCTCATGGGCCTTGGGCCTTACTATACTCCAACCCCCCCCCCCCCCCCCCCCCCCGCAGTCTGGAGTACCGGCGCAGCGGAGCTCAAGGCTGGACAAGAAAGAAAACAAGCAGAACACACAGGATCCCCCCGCAGCCACAACTAGCCACCGGTGACGTTGAGGCTGGAGCAAAACTCGGCGAAGGTCGAGGAAGGGAGGCCCTTGGTGAAGATGTCCGCAAACTGTGAGGTGGTCGGGACGTGGAGGACCCGGACGTCGCCGATGGCCACATGGTCGCGGACGAAGTGCAGGTCGATCTCCACATGTTTGGTCCGCTGGTGCTGCACAGGGTTGGTGGAGAGATAGACGGCGCTGACGTTGTCGCAGTAGACGAGCGAGCCCCTGGCGAGGGGGCGGTGAAGCTCAGCCAGGAGCTGGCGGAGCCAAGCGGCCTCGGCCACGCCGTTGGCAACGGCGCGGTACTCCGCCTCGGCACTGGAGCGTGAGACCACCGGCTGTCGCTTGGACGACCAAGAGACAAGGTTGCCGCCCAGGAAGACAGCGTAGCCGGAGGTGGACCTGCGGGTGTCCGAGCAGCCCGCCCAGTCAGCGTCGGTGTAGACAACCAGCTCGGTAGAGGAGGACCGGCCGAGGAGCAGCCCGTAGCCGAGTGTGCCACGGAGGTACCGGAGGAGCCGCTTCATAGCAGCAAGGTGGGGCTCCCGTGGAGCATGCATGTAGAGGCATAGCTGCTGCACGGCGTAGGTGATGTCAGGCCGTGTGAAGGTGAGGTACTGGAGCGCGCCAGCAAGACTCCGGTAGGCGGTAGAGTCCTTTGGCCCAAGCATCAGACCCTCTGCCTCTGACAGCTTGCCCTGGGTATCGACCGGGGTAGAACAAGACTTGCAGTCAGTCATCTCTGCTCGCTCCAGAATGTCACAGGTGAACCGCCGCTGGTGGAGGAACAAGCCTGAAAGTCGGGGCTCAACAGTGACGCCGAGGAAGTGATGGAGCACACCAAGATCCTTCATAGCAAATTCCTTCTGGAGAGAGGCAATGATGCGCTGGAGCAGAGACTCGCTACAGGCGGTGAGAACAATGTCATCCACATAGAGGAGCAGGTAAGCAGTCTCACCCCCATGGTGGTATATGAACAGTGAGGTGTCGGACTTGGCCTCCGTGAACCCAAGAGTCTGCAGGAAGGTAGCAAACCGAGAATACCAAGCTCGAGGCGCCTGCTTGAGACCGTAGAGAGACTTGTTGAGCCGGCAGACCAAGGCAGGACGAGAAGAATCCACGAAACCGGCTGGCTGACTGCAGTAGACTGTCTCAGTCAGAGTGCCATGGAGGAAGGCATTCTTGACATCCAGCTGATGCACAGGCTAGGAGCGTTCGAGAGCCAGTGAGAGTATGGTGCGGACGGTAGCTGGCTTCACCACTGGACTGGAGGTCTCATCATAGTCAAAGCCGGGCCGCTGAGTGAAGTCCCGGAGGACCCAACGAGCCTTGTAGCGCTCCAAGGAACCATCAGCACGCCGCTTGTGCGTCCAAATCCACTTGCTGGTGACGACGTTGGAGGCCGGCGGACGGGGCACCAGATCCCACGTCTGGTTAGCGAGGAGGGCCGCGTACTCCTCTTCCATCGCGCGGCGCCAGTGAGGATCCGACAAGGCCTCGCGGATGGAAGAGGGTACCGGAGAGATCCCCGTCTCGCAGGCAGCGGCGGTGAGGGCCCGCGGCCGGGACGCCTGCCTCGTCACCATGGGGTGAGTGTGATGAGGATCCCGGTGAAGTAGAGGCGGGTGGTACACTGGCGGCTCGGTGCGAGCGCGTCGGGGCCGGAGCCGGGGGCGGCATGGACGGGTGCTCCGCCGGAGGTGGCGGGGTCGACGGCGGAGCCTGCACCGGCGACGACGGCGCTGGTGGCGAGGGCTGCGACGGAGCCAGCGACGCCGGCTGCAGTGGCGGAGCCGGCTCCCGCCGCCGCTGGTAGACGAGGCCGAAGCGCCCGGGAGGAGATGGGGGCAGGGTGCTCGGTTTTGCGATCGGTACGGCGACTTCGGGCACAACGGTGGTGGAAGCTCCGGGACTGCCTCGGCCGTGCCAGGTACTGGAGGAGGGTCCTGGCTCGAAGTCGGCAGGGGCGAGGTGGGACCACCAGGAGAGCGTGCCGGAGCAGTACCTGCAGGGTAGAGTGGAAACGGTGGCGGAACCACCGGGTCAGTGGGAAAAAAGGAAGCCTCCGCAGAGTCAGCAGGAGGTGTGGAGGTGGAGGTGGTAGAGAAAGGGAATGCCGACTCATCAAACACGACGTGGCGAGAGATGAGGACACGGCGAGAAGTGAGGTCCAAACAACGGTACCCCTTATGCTCAGGGGAGTAGCCAAGGAAGATACAGAGAGTGGAACGGGGGCCAACTTATGAGAAGTGGCAGCTGTGTTAGGGTAACAAGCGCACCCAAACACACGAAGGTGATCATAGCGGGGAGGGGTTCCGAAAAGAGCGTGATGTGGTGTGGGGGCAGGGGAAGCCGTGGAGGGCAAGCGGTTAAGGAGATAGGTGGCGGTGTGGAGGCTCTCAGCCCAGAAGCGAGCGGGAAGCGAGGCCTGTAACAGAAGGGTGCGCATGACATCGTTTGTGGTGCGAATCATGCGCTCAGCCTTGCCGTTCTGAGGGGAGGTGTCGGGGCAAGACATGCGCAACTGGACACCACAAGAGAGGAAGGAGCGAGCGGTGGTGTTATCAAACTCACGCCCGTTGTCACACTGCACGGCCTTGATGGTGAGGCCGAACTGGGTGGACACCCAAGCAAAGAAGTGGCGAAGAGTGGTGAATGTATCGGACTTGGCACGCAAGGGAAAAGTCCAGGAGTAATGGGAGAAGTCATCAACCACCACCAAGTAGTACTTGTAGCCCGACATGCTAAGTACAGGAGATGTCCACAGGTCGCAATGGATAAGATCAAAGATGCGAGCCGCATGTGAGGAGGTAGGGAAAGGAAGCCTAACATGACGGCCCAACTGGCATGCATGACACAAATGCTCATCAGTAGCGCGGGGGCAAGGCACAACGGAACTGCGACTGAGCTGTGTCAAAGCAGCGCGGCTGGGATGCCCAAGGCGACGGTGCCACGTAGTGGAGGTGGTGGTGGTGAAGGCAGTTGCCGAAGGGGGTGAATAGGAAGGCAAAGGAGGTGCAGCGGAAACAGGGAAACGAAGGGTGTAGAGAGGTCCAGTGCTGTTACAACGGAGAAGAGGACGCCGGGAGGCCAAATCCCGCACGGTGAGGCCAGAGGGGTCAAACTCAACCGAACAAGAGTTGTCAGTTGTGAAGCGACGAATAGAGAGGAGGTTGTGAACCATACCGGGAGCCACAAGAACATCAGGGATATGAAAAGAGCCATGGGAACTGTCAGTGCCTACGGAGAAGACATGAATGCAGGTGCCATTGGCGACCATGATGGAAGAGGGACATGAAGGGTGGGGAGGACTGATAGAAGAGAGTAGACTCGCATCGGGCGTGGTGTGGAAGGTGGCGCCCGAGTCAGCGATCCAGTCAGGACTGACTGGTCGCAGCCCCGCGGCAGGAGGAGCCGCGGGCGGAGGGCTGGCGGTGGTGCTGAAGGAGTAGGCCGGCGGGGGAGGAGGCGTAGCTCCTCTAGGCACGGCGGCCAGGGGACGCACGCGCGGAGCGGCGGCGGCCAGGGCCCGCGCGCGTAGAGCCGCTGCGTCCGACGGCAGAGGCGCCAATGACATCGCGGTGAAGGGGGCCGGTCTGCCGTGGATGGCAGCCCAGGCGGCGACGGCTGAGGCAAGGTCGAGTGAGGCCGCGGAGGTAGGGTGTAGGCCCGCAGGGCGTGGATCGGCGGCAGCGCCCGCGGGGGCGGCTCCCACACCCACGCCCGCGCCCGCGGCGGCCAGCGCGCCCGCCATGAGGGCAGCAGCCACGGCGGCGGCAGGAGGGGAGGGACCCGCCAAGTAGGAGGAAGAGGATAGAGGGGGGCCGGCCATGGCCGGAAACGGCGGCTGGCGGCGCGCCGGCGTGCCTGGCGGCTGGTCCTGGAAGCCCGCGCCTGGTGGGTCTTCTGCGCTCGTGCCAGGGAACGCGCCGGCCTCCGCGCTCGCGGCCAGAGCAGCGGCGGCGCGCTGGGCGGCGGCGGCGGCGGCGCCCGCTCCGGGGAAGCCCGCGCCGGCCCCCGCACCCGCGCCGGCCCCCGCGCCCGCGGCCGGAGAGGCGGCGGCGCTGGGAGCGCGCTGGGCGGCGGCAGCGGGCCGGGAGCGCGCGGAGGGGCTGGAGAACCCACGATCTGCGCCCAGCTGGAGTTTGGAAGGGGTGGGAAGGAGGTGAAGTAGTGGGGAGGAGGGGGAGGAGGCCGGCCGGCCATGGCTGCCGGCAGCGGCGGCGCCTGGATCGGGAGGGGAGGGGAGGGAGAGAGGAAACCCTAGCCTGATACCATATTGAATGTTGTGTCTCTCTTACATGGGCCTCATGGGCCTTGGGCCTTACTATACTCCAACACCTATCATTGCTCTCTAACCTCATTTGTTTCACTTTACAGGTTTGAGGAAGTTGCCTTCAGCTTTAACGGTGGAAAGGATTCAACTGTAAATATCTTTATGTTCTCTTTTTCTCATGATGTTGTTGTATAATCAGTGTTAATTAGTATCTCTCTGTAAGTTTGACACTATGCCCATGTTATGTGTTGATAGGTGCTCCTGCATTTGATTCGAGCTGGTTACTACCTTTACAAGAAGGACTCTGGTGATGTAGCCCAAATGAATGCTGTTAAAAACTGTCCACTGCGTACCATCTATTTTGAAAGCCCTTGTGCTTTTCCTGAAATCAACTCATTCACTTATGAGACTGTCTCAACGTAAGAGCTATCTAAGATGCGTCTAAGTTTACCCTTAGTCTATCTACTATTTGAGAAGCCAAATTGATTGTTATTCGTTCTATTTTGTCCCCACGCTCCACAGTTATGGGTTACCACTGGAAACTATCCATTCAGATTTCAAATCTGGTCTAGAAGGCCTTCTGAAGGAGAAGCCCACCAAAGCAATTTTCATTGGCACAAGAATTGGTGATCCAAATGCGGTGATTTTCTTTTGCCATTGCTCATTTGTTGTTAACAACCCCTTGCACCTATTGTACACAATGGTTATGCCCATGGTGTTCCCAGTTCCTTACAGTTTTGGTATCTCACCGACTTTTGAGTAAACACAATTTTGAAATGATAGGTTGGTCAAGAACAGTTCTCTCCTAGTTCACCTGGCTGGCCTCCTTTTATGAGGGTGAATCCGATCTTGGATTGGTCATACAGGTTTTTTTCCTGACCATGTAACAAATCAGGCCTTGCCTTTTCTAGTTTGCTTGTTCAGATGCTAAGGAGCATTATTTTCTGTGCCAGGGATGTTTGGTCTTTTCTATTAACATGTAATGTCAAATACTGCAGCCTTTATGATCAAGGGTATGTTCTTATTTTATGTTCAAGACTTCCTATTTCTAGTTGCCTGTTTGCATACCTTGTATAACTAAAAATGTAAAAAGGACACCCCCCCTCCCCCCTCTCTCTCTCTCTGTTTGGATGAGCATTTTTGTTACCTTGTACACTTGTTTTCAGCTCATTTTGTGAATCCACTGCAGAAGTATTCTGGTCTTTGATATTAACTTTGCAATATAACTTACATCTTTCATCTATACTGATTTCAGGTATACTTCCATTGGGAGCATACATGATACTGTTCCAAATGCACTTCTTAGTGATTCATCAACTGAGAAAAGTTTTAGACCAGCATACATGCTAACAGATGGAAGGCTTGAAAGAGCTGGTAGAACAAAAAAGACTAATCCTAAAGTAGAAATGAACTCTGTTGCAAGCAATGGCATGAACTATACTGAGGGAGGACAGATGATCTCACGTGCAGCATCAATCATTGTAGTCGGTGATGAAATTTTGTGAGTGATCCCTTCTAGTTATCACATTTCATGTAATTCTGTTATGCTTCAGGTTCTTACGCTTGGAGTAGTTCATGATAGTAATGGAACCCATGATCTTTTTCTTTTTCTTTTTCTTTACTTGAAATTTGTGACCCAATCCTTCAAATTCTTTCATCTTTGGTTTTGCTTTTTGGATGGATGATTGAATTATATGGATTGATAATCTGGACACTTCAGAGAGATAAGAGAAGTGTAGCCAGGCATTCCGAAGTAGAGATATACATTGTGTTAGTCGATTTATTTAATAATGCCAGACACTTAATGTTGCTACACTATTTCATTTTTTTTCATGTTTCCCGGAAATCCATTTTTAAAAAAATATTTGATGAATAACCAGGCCTCAACGTTTATTAACCTTTATTTTAACATATAGTCCATACCAATCCATTTTGATCCTTCAGGTTTGGTACAACTAAGGATAACTTAGGAGCAGCCTTGTGCAAGAAGCTTCATGCAATTGGCTGGCGGGTTTCTCATGTAGCAGTTGTTCGCAATGAGGTAAGTATAGTTCACTTATTGAAATTGTTGGAAACTGTGATTTCATTGATTTGGGCTAACCCTAGAAGGGTAGCTATATAGTAACCATACATGGCCACATGGGCCTTAGCCTCATGGGCCTAATACATACTCCAACACCCCCCCGCAGTCTGAGCTACCGGCGCAGCGGAGTTCCAGGCTGAACAAGAAAGAACACACGCGACCCCCCCACAGACGCAACTAGCCACCGGTGATGTTGAGGCTGGAGCGAAACTCGGCGAAGGTCGAGGACGGGAGGCCTTTGGTGAAGATGTCCGCGAACTGGGAGGTCGTCGGAACATGAAGGACCCGCACTTCGCCCATGGCCACCCGATCACGGACAAAGTGGAGGTCGATCTCCACATGCTTCGTCCGCTGGTGCTGGATGGGGTTGGTGGAGAGGTAGACCGCACTGACATTGTCGCAGTAGATCAGTGTGCTCCGGGAGGGCGAAGTGTGCAGCTCAGCAAGAAGCTGCCGGAGCCAGGAGGCCTCCGCCACGCCGTTAGCGACAGCGCGGTACTCCGCCTCGGCACTGGACCGGGAGACCACCGGTTGGCGCTTGGACGACCAGGACACCAGGTTGCCGCCCAGGAAGACGGCGTAGCCGGAGGTGGAGCGGCGAGTGTCCGGGCACCCCGCCCAGTCAGCGTCGGTGTAGACGAGGTCGGTGGAGGAGGCCCGGTGGAGAAGGCCGTAGTCGAGCGTGCCTCGGAGGTAGCGGAGGAGGCGCTTGAGAGCCGTGAGGTGAGGCTCCCGGGGATCATGCATATGAAGACAGACCTGCTGAACTGCATAGGTGATGTCCGGCCGGGTGAAGGTGAGGTACTGAAGGGCCCCGGCGAGACTCCTGTACGCAGTGGGGTCAGCCACCGGGGGTCCCTCAACCTCGGACAGCTTGCCCTGAGTATCGACCGGAGTGGAGCAGGGGTTGCAGTCAGTCATCCCAGCCCGCTCCAGGATATCCCGAGTATACTGCCGCTGGTGAAGAAGTAACCCAGCAGGACGGTGCTCAACAGTGACCCCGAGGAAATGGAGCTCACCCAGATCCTTCATAGCAAACTCCTGCTGGAGAGCGGCAATGATTCGGCGGAGAAGTGGCTCGCTGGAGGCTGTGAGGACAATGTCATCAACATAGAGCAGCAAGTACGCAGTGTCAGCCCCATGGTGGTAGACGAACAGTGATGTATCAGACTTGGCCTCCACGAACCCCAGTGTCAGCAAGAAAGTAGCAAACCGGTGGTTCCACGCCCGAGGTGCCTGCTTGAGGCCGTAGAGGGACCTGTTGAGCCGGCAGACCATGTCAGGACGGGTGGAATCAACGAACCCCGCCGGCTGACTGCAGTAAACTGTTTCGGTGAGAAGGCCGTGCAGGAAGGCATTCTTGACGTCCAGCTGATGGACTGGCCATGACCGAGCGAGCGCCAGCGAGAGCACGGTACGAACGGTGGCCGGCTTGACCACCGGGCTGAAGGTCTCATCATAGTCGACTCTAGGGCGCTGAGTGAAACCCCGGAGGACCCATCGAGCCTTGTAGCGCTCGAGAGTGCCATCCGCCCGACGCTTGTGGGTCCAGATCCACTTGCCGGTGACGACGTTAGAGCTTGGCCGGGGCACCAACTCCCACGTCTGGTTGGCGAGTAGCGCGGTGTACTCCTCTTCCATCGCGCGGCGCCAGTGAGGGTCCAACAGGGCGTCGCGGACGGAAGAGGATACCGGGGAGATCACCGAGTCGTCGGTCGACGCCGCAAGGGCACGAGGCGGCAGTGTGCCAGCCGCGTGCCGGGTCACCATCGGGTGAACATGTCGCGGGTGTTGGTGAAGAAGCGGCGGGTGGTAGACCGGTGGTGCACCACGAGTCGGCGGGGACTGCGGCGGTGGTGTCGGTGTCTCCGGCGGAGAAGGGACCGCGAGAGGCGGCGGCCGCGGTCGGCGCTGGTACACCCGTACCGGCGCGGCGAATCTCGACGGAGGTGCCGGGGCAGGTGCCGGGGTGGGATCCGGCGACGGCGACCGGCACGACCCCCCGGGGCAGAAACGGGGGACGAAGGCCCCGGTTCTGTGCCAACCGGAGAGGGCAGGGCCGTGCTCGAGGACGACGGGCCCTGACCCGCCGGGGAGCCGGGACAGGCGGCCGGCAAGGAGCTCGGCGAAGCGGTACCTGCAGGAGACCACGGAAAAGGTGGCTGGACCACCGTGTCAGCGGGAAAAAGGGAGGGTGGGTCAGTGACCGGAGGGGTAGCGGTGCGGGAGAAGGGAAAGACGGACTCATCGAACACCACATGGCGAGAGATGAGGACTCGTCGGGAGGTAAGGTCAAAGCACCGGTACCCCTTGTGATCCGGGGAGTACCCGAGGAAGACGCAAAGCGTGGAACGGGGGTCCAGCTTATGGGAAGACGTGGCAGTGGTGTTGGGGTAACACGCACACCCATACACGCGGAGGTGATCGTACCGAGGAGGGGTACCGAAGAGGGCGTGGTGTGGCGTGGGAGCGGGACAGGCAGCGGAAGGAAGACGGTTGAGGAGGTAGGTGGAGGTGTGCAAGCCCTCAGCCCAGAAGCGAGCAGGAAGAGAGGCCTGAAACAGAAGGGTGCGCACGGTGTCGTTGGTGGTGCGAATCATCCGCTCGGCCTTGCTATTCTGGGAAGAGGTATAAGGGCAAGACATGCGCAACTGAACACCGTGGGAGAGAAAGAAGGCTCGGGAGGTGGAGTTATCAAACTCGCGACCATTGTCACACTGAACGGCCTTGATGGTGAGACCGAACTGTGTAGACACCCAAGTGAAGAAGTGAAGGAGCGTGGTAAACGTATCAGACTTCGCACGGAGAGGAAAAGTCCACGAATAATGCGAAAAATCATCAACCACCACAAGATAGTACTTATAACCGGAAATACTCAGAACAGGAGATGTCCATAGGTCGCAATGTACA
This sequence comes from Saccharum hybrid cultivar R570, assembly GCA_038087645.1. Lineage (NCBI taxonomy): Eukaryota > Viridiplantae > Streptophyta > Magnoliopsida > Poales > Poaceae > Saccharum > Saccharum hybrid cultivar. The sequence goes on along the minus strand of JAQSUU010000106.1, from coordinate 20,726,868 downwards.
AGATCAAAAATGCGGGCCGCATGGGAAGAACTAGAAAAAGGAAGACGAACATGTCGGCCCAATTGGCACGCATGACACAGTTGCTCATCATGAGCTCAAGTACATGGAAGACCGGAGCTACGACTGAGCTGTATCAGGGCATCACGTCCAGGATGGCCGAGGCGCCGGTGCCAAGTAATAGAGGAAGTAGAAGCGACGAAGGCAGCTGACAAAACGGACGGCGAAGGAGACGAAGGAGCCGCCGGGAAGCGAAGGGTGTAAAGGGCCCCGGTGCTGTCACATCGGAGCAGAGGACGCCGGGAAGCCAAATCCTTTACAGTAAGACCAGAAGAGTCAAATTCCACAGAACAAGAATTGTCAGCTGTAAAACGACGAATAGAAAGAAGGTTGTGAACCATAGAAGGAGCAACAAGAACATCAGGAAGACGGAAGGAGCCATGAGCACCGGCGGTACCCACAGACGTGACTGGAAGACATGAACCATTTGCGACCATAATGGACGAAGGAAGAGAGGAAGAGGGAGAGTGGAGCGACGAGAGTATACCGGGGTCAGGAGTGGTGTGGTAGGTGGCTCCCGAATCAGCGATCCACTCGGATCCGACCGGAGGTGTCAGACCCATGGTGCTGAACGAGCGAGCCAGGGCCGCCTGGTCCCAGCCGGCAATCCCTGGTAGAGTCCACGGCGTAGCAGGGAAGGCGCCGGGTGGAGTACCACCTGGAGGAGCTCCGGTGAGCATGGCCACCGGTGGGCGAGAGTCGGCCCCGGGGGCGTGGTAGGGCCACATGGAGATGCGCCCAGACCACGGGTTCTGGAAGGAAGGCCATGGTGCCCCCCCTGCGGCCCACCCGGTGCCGGAGCGTGGGTGAGGCCACCCCGGCCGCCCCCGTGACCCCCTCCGCGGCGACGACGACCGGCACGACCCCCCCACCTCCGCTCGGCCCGGAGGGAGGGGGACCCAGGAGAGACTGTGTCGGTGGAGCGGACGGCCGTGGTGGAGCAGACGGACGCGGCGGAGTAGCAGCCAGAGCCGTCGAGGAAGACGAGGACCCCGGAGAAGCGGTGGATCCCGGCTGGAGGCCCTGCGTGAGCTCCTCCATGACGAGATCGTCACGGACCTCCAGGAAGGTGGGGAAGGGCCTCTGGCGGGTGATCCACGTCCTGAGGTGGGCGTAGCGGTCGCTGAGCCCCCGGAGGACGTTGAGGACCAAGATGCGATCCTCCACGGGCCACCCGAGGTCCCCCAGGGAGTCAGCCATGCCCTTCATCCGACGGCAAAACTCGCCGACGGAGAGGTCACCCTGGACGAAGGTGCGGAAGCTCGCGTCGAGACGCAGAGCCCGGGCCTCGGCGTTGCCTAGGAACTGGCCCTCAAGGGCAAGCCACGCCCGGCGCGCGTCCGGGGAGGTGCGGACGAGGTCGTGGAGGTCCAGAGAGATCGTCCCCAGGATCCAGGAGAGGACGATGCTGTCGAGACGGATCCACGACGGCGTAGATGGGCGACTCCGGCTCGAGGACGACCGGGACGAGAAGGCGAATGTTCTGGACCCCCCGGCCTGGTAGTGGAGCTGGGCCACAAGCGGGTCAGCCGGGTCATGCCAGAGGACGGCAGTGTGAGACACGCGGCGTCCCGGCGAGGCGGAGGAGGTGGCTCCGGCGTCCTGGGCCGCAGGAGAGGCGAGGAGCTGCTCCGCCTCGGCGATCTGGCGAGCCAGGGCGTCAGCCGCGTCGCGCTCACGCTCCCAGATGGCGGCGGCCGCACGCACACGAGCCTGCCCCTCCGCGGCGGCCGTGCGGGCAGCGACAAGGGCGGCGGCGAGGGTGGAGTCCGGGCGAGAACCAGCGGCTGGTGGCACCAGTGGAAGAGGGCCGGGCCGGCCACCGGCAGCAGCAGAGTCCAAGGGATGGAGCTGCGGCAGGGTAGCCGGCTGGAGCGGCTGGTGTTGCAGGTGCTGGACGGGATGAGGCAGAGGAGTCTCCAGGCGGGCGAGCAGGCCACCGGCAGCAGCAGACACGGAGGCCAGGGGCGCCAGGGAAGCCACTGGCAGCAGCTGCCCCTCCGCACGGTGCAGTGACTGGGCGGCCTGGTGGTCCAGCGGCTGGAGCGACTGCTCCAGGCGGACAGGCTCCTCAGAGCGGGGCGGGTGGGGATGGGGCCGCTGCTCCATGGTGGCAGCGCCGGGATCAGCTACAGCCGCCGGGTGGAGGGGGGCAGTAGCCGTCGGTGGGGGGAGGGAGCCAGAGGCGGCGGCGGCAAGGGCCTGAGCAGCCGCCGGACCTGGGAGGGAAGGGGAGGCGGCGGTGGCTAGGGCCTGGGCGGCCGCCGGACCTGGAGATGCGGTAGGGGCAGCAGCAAGGATCTGCGCCCATGTGGAAGAGGAGGAGAGGGGAGGGAAATGGCTGTAGAGGGAGGGGTGGGGAGGTGGAGCGCCGGCCATGGCCTGCTGGCCGGCGGCGGCAGCCACCAGGAGGTGGCGGCGGCTGGGCAGAGGAGGGAGAAGAAAAAACCTAACCCTAGGCTCTGATTACCATGTTGGAAACTGTGATTTCATTGATTTGGGCTAACCCTAGAAGGGTAGCTATATAGTAACCATACATAGGCCACATGGTGGGCCTTAGCCTCATGGGCCTAATACATACTCCAACAGAAATACTCCCTCCGGTCCCTTTTAGTAGACGCACCAACAAATTTGTCAAGTCCGTTATAGAAGGCATTCCTTAGAACATCGGGCTGCATTAACAAAGTTAACCAAAAAACAAGACGCAAGCAGTAATTACATGCATACAGACGGTGTGCGCACGAGTAGTAGGACTATAAAATTGTTTTTGCATGCATGTCTATTCAGCGCATTCATTTTCGAGGTTCAGTTCAACAACCGCATGCATGCAGAAGTCGGCTAAGAGGAGCGCTGCACCCGGTGAAAATTAAATACATGTCTTTGTATTCTAACTTTTATTGGTATGCCGTATGCCTTCTAAAAGGGACCGGAGGAAGTAATACTATGGCCCTGGACCCCTTTGGAACGCGGGAAATTTTCATGTTTCCTGAGTTTTTCCTTGAAAATGAACTGATTCGTCAACGCACTCACAGTGCAATGGTGGATCCTCCTGTAGCAGAGGCCACCCGCCTGGGTTCGATTCCCAGTCTTGGAATCAGCCGGGTGTGGCACCGGTGTTTTCCCTTGAGGGAACTGAGCAGCGTGTGGGTAGTGTGTGTGCATGTGTGCTCGGTAGATGCGTTCCGAGATCTCTTGGGCAGTCTTACACTCTCACCTGTATTTGAGCGTGCGGTAGGTGTCCAATACGAGTCTTACAAGATATGCTAGTGCTCCTGGCGGTGTTAAAAAAACTGATTCTTGGGAAATTCCTGGACAATTCCTGCCCTCCAAAGGAGGCCTAAATCCGTGTCCCAGCTCACATTCCCTTAATAGATTGCTACGTTTTGGTCTAAAATATTCTAATTAGCTGCCACTGCCATGTCATTCTTTCTCAAATACTACTGGCATGTAATCTAACAGAATGTATCTGTGTGGCCTTGCAGATTGATTCTGTTGCTGAAGAAGTTGAACGTTGTAAATCTACTGATGACATGGTTAGTGCCTATAGGCTATTAATTGTATAAAATTTTCAAGCCAGTTGTGTAATGAAATTCATGTTGTATTTAAGGTGTTTATTTTTGGTGGACTCGGGCCGCTACATTCAGACATTTCTTTGGCTGGTGTCGCGAAAGCATTTGGAGTTCGTCTGGTGCGTCCAATAACATTTTCTTGATGCAAAAATGGATTTTTGTAGTATTTCTTCATTTATGACCTTCGCTATATAAATTCTCACTATTATAGTATTACAATATTGTGTGGTGTATTTTCTGCATATTTTATTCTACAATGAAGAAACTGTTGGAATGAATGGTCTTGATTGATTAGGCTAACCCTAGAAGGGTAGCTATATAGTGTAGCATACATGGGCCTCATGGGCCTAGCCACATGGGCCTCATAAACATATACTCCAACACCCCCCGCAGTCTGAACTACCGTCGCAGCGGAGTCAGACTGGACACCAGGAAAAGAAAATACAATACATACGAGCCCCTCCACAGACGCAACTAGCCACTGGTGATGTTGAGGCTGGAGCGGAAGGCGGTGAAGGTCGACGACGGGAGACCCTTGGTGAAGATGTCTGCGAACTGGGACGTAGTAGGTACATGTAGGACTCGCACCTCGCCGATGGCAACCCGATCACGGACGAAGTGAAGGTCGATCTCCACATGCTTGGTCCGCTGGTGCTGCACGGGGTTGGTGGAGAGGTAGACCGCATTGACGTTGTCGCAGTAGACAAGCGTGCTCCGGAGAAGAGGGTTGTGGAGCTCGGCCAGGAGCTGTCGGAGCCAAGAGGCCTCCGCCACGCCATTGGCCACGGCGCGGTACTCTGCCTCGGCACTGGAGCGGGAGGCCACCTGCTGACGCTTGGACGACCAGGACACCAGGTTGCCGCCCAAGAAGACAGCGTAGCCGGAGGTGGAGCGCCGAGTGTCCGGACATCCGGCCCAGTCAGCGTCAGTGTAGACAACCATCTCGGTGGAGGAGGACCGCCGGTGAAGAAGCAGGCCGTAGCCCACAGTGCCTCGGAGGTAGCGGAGGAGGCGCTTGAGAGCAGTGAGGTGGGGCTCCCTCGGATCATGCATATGAAGGCACAGCTGCTGAACTGCATAAGTGATGTCCGGTCGAGTGAAGGTGAAGTACTGCAGAGCACCAGCAAGACTCCGATACGCGGTGGGATCAGACACCGGGTTACCCTCGACCTCGGACATCTTGCCCTGTGTGTCAACTGGAGTAGAGTAGGGGTTGCAGTCTGTCATCCCAGCTCGCTCAAGGATGTCAAGAGTGTACTGCCGCTGGTGAAGAAGTAGTCCAGCAGGATGAGGCGCAACTGTGACCCCAAGGAAGTGGTGGAGCACACCCAGATCCTTCATAGCAAATTCCTGCTGGAGAGAGGTGATGACGCGGCGAAGGAGTGACTCACTGGAGGCGGTGAGGACAATGTCATCAACATAGAGCAGTAGATACGCAGTCTCAGCTCCATGGTGGTAGATGAACAGGGACGTATCGGACTTGGCCTCCACAAACCCCAGTGATCGCAGAAAGGCAGCAAAGCGATGGTTCCATGCCGGGGGGCCTGCTTGAGGCCGTAGAGAGATCTGTTGAGCCGGCAGACCATGTCAGGACACGAGGAGTCAACAAACCCGACCGGCTGACTGCAGTAAACTGTCTCAGTGAGAAGACCATGCAGGAAGGCATTCTTGACATCCAGCTGATGCACGGGCCAAGAGCGAGTGAGTGCGAGGGAGAGCACCGTGTGGACTGTAGCCGGCTTCACCACTGGACTGAAGGTCTCATCATAGTCAACACCAGGCCGCTGAGTGAAGCCCCTGAGAACCCAACGAGCCTTGTACCTCTCGAGAGTGCCATCAGCCCGGCGCTTGTGTCCAGATCCACTTGCCGGTGACGACGTTGGAGCCTGGTGGACGTGGCACCAGATCCCAGGTCCGGTTGGCGAGGAGAGCCGCGTACTCCTCTTCCATCGCGTGGCGCCAGTGAGGGTTCAACAAGGCCTCGCGGACGGAAGAGGGTACTGGAGAGACCTGCGAGTCACCGGGCATCGCCGCAAGAGCCCGGGGCTGCAGGGTCCCAGCCGCGTGTCGTGTCACCATAGGGTGAACATGACGCGAGTGGTGGTGAAGGAGCGGCGGGTGATACTCCGGGGTCTCGATGCGAGCGGTTGGAGGCCGCGGCGACGGCTCCGGTGTCCCCGGCGGAGAGGGAGACGGCCCCAGTGGTGACTCCGGCGAAGGAGGGGCCACCGGCGGAGGCGAAGGTGCCGGCATAGTCCGGGCCCGGCGCTGGTACACAAGGACCGGCCGGGCGAAGCGCGCAGGCGGAGCCGGAGGCGACGGCCTGGGACCCCCGTCAGCCGGAATGACAGGGGCAGTCCCGGAAGGGTCTCCGTCCATGCTCGAACGGGGAGCAGGGTCGGGGGAGTCACCGGCCGACGACGAGCTGGGGCACAGGGCCATAGGACCTGCAGGAAACAACGGCAAAGGTGGCTCGACCACCGCACCAGTGGGAAACAAAGAGGAGAGGTCAAGCTCGGAGGTGGAAGGGGTGGTGGTGGTGGAAAAGGGGAAGACTGACTCATCGAACACCACATGGCGAGAGATGAGGACCCGACGAGAGGTGAGGTCGTAGCAACGGTACCCCTTGTGGTTCGGGGAGTAGCCAAGGAAGACACAGAGAGTGGACCGGGGAGCCAGCTTGTGCGGAGCAGTGGCCGTGGTGTTAGGGTAACACGCACACCCGAAGACTCGAAGGTGGTCATACCTCGGAGGGGTACCGAAAAGAGCGTGGTGCGGCGTGGGAGCCGGGCAAACAGCGGAAGGAAGGTGGTTAAGAAGATAGGTGGAGGTGTGCAGCCTCTCTGTCCAGAAACGAGCGGGGAGTGAGGCCTGGAGTAAGAGTGTACGCACGGTGTCATTGGTTGTGCGAATCATGCGCTCAGCCTTGCTGTTCTGAGAGAAGGTGTACGGGCAAGACATGCGCAACTGGACACCGCGAGAGAGGAAGAAGGTCCGGGATGTGGAGTTATCGAACTCACGGCCTTTGTCGCACTGGACGGCCTTGATGGCGAGGCCGAACTGAGTGGAAACCCAAGCGAAAAAATGGTGGAGCGCGGTGAATGTCTCAGACTTGGCACGTAAGGGAAAAGTCCACGAATAGTGAGAAAAATCATCAACCACCACAAGATAGTACTTATAGCCAGAAATGCTGAGTACAGGAGACGTCCATAGGTCGCAATGAACCAGATAAAAAATGCGAGCCGCATGTGAAGAACTAGAAAAAGGAAGACGAACATGACGGCCCATTTTGCACGCGTGACACAAATGCTCATCATGAGCTCGAGTACAACGAATGTCTGATCTATGACTAAGCTGCATCAGGGCATCACGTCCAGGATGGCCGAGGCGCCGGTGCCAAGTAGTAGAAGAGGTGGTGGCAAAGGCAGCTGACAAAAGCGAAGACGGCGAGGTAGACGCCGGAAAACGGAGGGTGTAAAGGGGCCCCGTACTGTCACATCGGAGCAGAGGACGCCGTGTAGCCAAATCCTTCACAGTAAGACCAGAAGAGTCAAACTCCACAGAACACGAGTTGTCAGCTGTAAAACGACGAATAGAAATAAGGTTGTGAACCATAGAGGGTGCAACAAGAACATCGGGAAGACGAAAGGACCCATGAGCACCGGCGGTACCCACAGAGGTGACAGGAAGACATGAACCATTTGCGACCATAATGGACGAGGGGAGAGAAGAAGAAGGAGAATGAACAGAAGAAAGTATACCATGGTCAGGGGTGGTATGGTAGGTGGCACCCGAGTCGGCGATCCACTCAGGTCCGACAGGAGGTGTCAGGCCCATGGTGCTGAACGACCGTGCCAAGGCCGTCTGGTCCCAGCCGGCAAGCCTGGGCGGGTTGCCGGAGGGAGTAGCTCACGGAGGCGTAGTGGAGACGTCGGGAGGTGGAGCACCAGTAAACATGGCCACCGATGGGCGAGGCTCACCACCTGGAGCGTGGTAGGGCCACATAGAAATGCGCCCTGACCACGGGTTGTGGAAGGAAGGCCATGGTGCCCCCCCGGTGGGCCAGCTGGCGGGGTGACTCCCCCACGGCCTCCCCCACCGCGTCGGCGACGACCGCCACGACCCCCCACCTCCGCTTGGCCCGGAGGGAGGAGGACCAAGAAGAGACGACGGTGGTGGAGCAGACGGGCGCGGCGGAGTAGTAGCCAGGGCCGTCGAGGAAGACGAGGACCCCGGGGTGGTGGTGGACCCCGTCTGGAGGCCCTGAGTGAGCTCCTCCATGACAAGATCGTCACGGACCTGCAGGAAGGTGGGGAAGGGCCGCTGACGGGTGATCTACGTCCGGAGGTGGGCGTAGCGGTCGCTGAGCCCGCGGAGGACGTTGAGGACGAGGATGCGATCCTCCACGGGCCAGCCTAGGTCACCGAGGGAATCGGCCATGGCCTTCATCTTCCGGCAGAACTCGCCAACGGCAAGGTCCCCCTGGACGAAGGTGCGGAAGCTCGCGTCGAGTCGCAGAGCTCGGGCCTCAGCATTGCCCAGAAACTGGCCCTCGAGTGCCAGCCAGGCCTGGCGAGCGGAGGTGGTGTTGCGGACGAAGTCGTGGAGGTCGACGGAGATCGTGCCGAGGATCCAGGAAAGCACGATGCTGTCCAGACGCTGCCACGACGGAGTCTGGACCACGGGCGTGGGATCATCGAGGACGTGGTCGTCAAGGGCGTAGCGGCGAAGAGTGAGGACCACCAGATCCCGCCAACGGGCGTACGAGGGCGACTCGGGGTCGAGAACAACCGGGACGAGTAGCCGGATGTTCTGGACACCGCCGGCCTGGTAGTGGAGCTGCGAGACCAGGGGATCGGCCGGGTCGTGACGGAGAGCCGTAGTGGTGGAGGTGAGGTGGCCCGTCGAGCCGGAGGAGGTGGCCCCCCCGTCCTGGGCGAGAAGCTGCTCCGCCTCGGCGATCTGGCGGGCCAGAGTGTCGGCGGCGTCCCGCTCCCGTTGCCACACAAGGGCAGCCGCACGGACTCGCTCCTGTCCTGCTGCGGCCGCGGCCCGGGCAGAAACCAGCGCGGCAGCGAGGGCGGAGACGGGCCGAGGAGCGTAGAGGGCGGCCGAAGGCGGGGCGGGGAGGTTGAAGGCACCCATGCCCGGCCCCTGCAGGTGGGATGCTGCACCATCACCACCAGGCAGAGCCAGACCGGTTGCAGCTGCAGCGGCAGCGGCGGCGTCCGCAGGAGGCTCGGGCCCGACGGCTTCGGCGACATCGGCCGGGGCGGCAGGGAAAGCAGCAGCCGCGGGAGCAGTGCCATCGGAGGCGAGAGCGAGGGCAGGGCGCGCCGCCTGGGCTGCTGGAGAGGCGCCGGACGGCGGCCAAGCCGCGGCGGAGACGGGCGCGGCGGCGAAGGGGGCAGCCGGCGGCGCCCAGCCCTGGCCAGCGCCCGCGCCAGAGGAAGCTGGAGGCGTGCCCGCGATCTGGGCCCAGGAGGTGGTGCTTGAGAGGGGAGGGAAGGAGAGAAAGTAGGAGGGAGGAGGAGGAGGCTCGCCAGGTCCGGCCATGGCGCCTGGCGGCGCGCCGCCGGCGGCGGCGGCCCCTGGCGGGCGGGCGGGAGGGAGAAAGGGTGGGGAAAGGAAACTAGGCTGCTGATACCATGTTGGAATGAATGGTCTTGATTGATTAGGCTAACCCTAGAAGGGTAGCTATATAGTGTAGCATACATGGGCCTCATGGGCCTAGCCACATGGGCCTCATAAACATATACTCCAACAGAAACGCATGTGCATTGACCTATATAGGGCTGCACTATTGTCACAAGAAAACCATGTTGTGGCTGCATTATGAAATGTAGGATCCTCTCAATTGCATAACTATGAATTGTTGTTGTATATCAAATGGTTGTTTCATTATTTAAATTGACAAAATGTCATTTCCTACTTCCTAGTATCAACTTATCTTTGCTTTGCATTAGCATAGGCTCCTGATGAAGAGTTTGAGGATTATCTTAGTCAACTCATGGGAAACAATTACACTGGTGATCGAAATGAGGTAATCTGGGCTTCAAGTATTAAACTTCTTGAATGTACATTGGCTTGTGATTGCATGTGCTTATTCTAGCAAAGTGCACTCTTTTTACAAGTTAACTTTTTTTCTCTTTCTTTCCCAGATGGCACTGTTGCCAGAAGGTATTACTGAATTACTGCATCACAAAACGCTACCATTACCTTTGGTATGTTCTTAGTTTGGTGCATTTATGTCTGGCTACAGTTTCTTTTTCGAGTTTCCTAAGGACCTAGTAGGTTCTATGATATAATTCTGACACAGTAACGGTCAAGTTCCTATAATTTTTTACATAAAAATGGTACCTATTCTTATCTTGGAAGCTTATGGGGCATGCGAGAATGTAAAGTCTGGCATTGAACCAGCAGCTGATAAGAAAATGCATACAGATATTTTTAAAGTTTTCTCACCATGTTTATTTTTAAAGATTGTAGTCAATTTCATATGTATTGCCTTATAGATATTTTTTCCTTATGCAGATCAAATGCAGAAATGTTATTGCTGTTGCTGCAACCAATATGGATGAACTAGAAACCGAGTGGGATTGTCTTCTAGATACTCAGGAGAGTGGTTTAATGCCAGCAAAACCTTTTGTGTCAAAGCATCTCAGCACTACACTTTCAGATGTATGTCTCTCTGCCATAATGGATTTGTCATTTGTCTCAAAGCCTATCCTTGGAAACACACACCAAATTTTCTTGGGAATGATTGCTTCAGATAGAGCAATTGAACCTGTTTAGTCCATACTAGCCATTAAATTAATTTTCTTTTAAAACTTTAAAGTAGAAAAATCCATATGTCCTCAATAGTCATGATTTTTCTTGATCATTATGTTTATGACTGAACCTATTTGTTCTGCCAAACTATACCCCTTTAAACTTTCTGGGAATGAGTATACCTATGATTCCAGATGGTACCTTGGGGTTAGAGAATACTATCTAATTGGATAAATATCAAGAGTCATGATTCATGAATTACATTGTTCTTCAATGTATATTCTATTTTGTATTTTTCCCAAATATTGTCCTTCTAGAGGTATATTATTAATCCATTAGTGGTCTAATGTGAACTTATCTGCTGCATGCTTGTTCAGGTTCAGATTGCTCCGGTCCTTGCAAAACTGTGCTTAGAGTTTTCTGACGTTTACATAGGTATGATGCCTGAGGGGATCTCGGATCCCCTTATTTTTGTGTAGCTTATGTGCCCTTGTGACCTGCTTGATTACACTTGGTGATAATATTTTGTGCAGGGTGTCATCGGATATCAAGAGCTGGGCCTTTGGTTGTGAATCTTACCGGAAAGGTAGACGACGAATTCTCTGGATAGTTCAGATGACTACTTTAATCCCACAAATGATCATAAATATTCCCTCTGTATTTTCTATACGATGCTAGAACAGAAAACTAAAGGAAAATGTTATACTAGTTAATTAGCTTGTCTTAAACTCACATATTAAAATACAGAGGGAGTAGTATATTTGCAAATTGCATTTATTCACTACTACTTACTCATTGACAAAGATTTCAGCTAATGCACCATTTGAGCGCCCTACACAGTTGCACTTGTTTTCTCGAAAGCAAAACTATGTGAGCTAATGAAAATGTAGGCATGACTGATAACACGGAAGTATTTTTATCTCTCTCATAGCTCAAATAGGAACAGTAGCTATTCTATTATCATTTTTAGTTCATGCAAACACTATTTTTCTTACATAATTATGTTTATCATAATTTCAGGATAACCAGAGGGTAGATGCGGCTGCCGAGAAGCTCACAAGCAGTTTTGAAGGACAATTTTCCCAAGTTGACAGTTGCAAATAAGCTGTCAGAGTACACACCTCCCTATTTTTGTCAAATTCTTTCCGCCTGAAGCTCTGAGATTGTGCAGGACTAATGATGGTGCTCAATGCTCGACCGACGACCAAAATAAACCACCGAGCTGGTACTACTCTGAAGCTACAAATATTATTTAGGGAACATAGGAATTTTGTACTAGGAATTGGTAACTGGCTGGGTTCTAGCATATTGTAGCTTTGCGCAGCTAAGGGGGTGTTTGGTTTGAGGAGTTAAAGTTTAACAAACACTGTAGCACTTTCGTCTTATTTGACAAAAAGTTTCCAATCTTGGACTAATTAGGCTTAATAGATTCGTCTCATAAATTACTCCTAATCTGTGCCAACATGCATGCAATTAGTCTACATTTAGTACTCCATGTATTTGAGGGAATATTGATGTGATGGGAGTTAAACTTTAACGAAATGAAACCAAACAGGCCCTAATATTTTGACTGGGTTAAGAGCCCATAATTATACATTCCAAATCATTATATTATAATTTATAGCATAACTTTACTGCTCGATCATGTCTTCAGTTGTTTGACCTTTTGCTACTTGTGGCAGTGCCTTACTGATGCAAACATTGATGCTGAAATTTTGTTTTGTTTTATGTTTTCCTGGGAGTGTAGTTGTGTAAGATGTTGCGATAGGTGATGCAAATATATGCCCGAGGGGTCCATCGCCTTGCCCCTTGCCCCTAGATTAATTAGTCAGCAGTATTGCTCCGAATATTTAACTTGAGCGGGCTACTTCGAATGTTCTAAGGAATATATTTACCCCCTGTTCGGCTGAGCTTATCAACACGGCTTATCAGCCGTGGAACAGTGTTTTTCTCTCACAGCAAATCAGCCACAGCCGGCTTATAAGCCAAAAAAACAGTCTGCCGAACAGGGCCTTAGTAATCTTAAACGTCTCTAAATTTGACTTGACTATATAATTTTCTTTTGAACAAAACATATGCAATACTATCTACATACAATAACAAATACATGTACTACCAAAAGAATATTCAGGGGCACTTTGGGGCGCGACTCACCTCCATTCAAAAATATAAAAAATGTTTTATTTTAAAAAGCCAAACTTTACATATGTTGAGAAAAGATAGTCAACTAGCTATGAGTACATTTATAGTGTATAACAATTTATAATCAGGTTCATATTTAGATGATTCTACGTTAGATTTATAACACCAAATGATACATTTTGGGAAAGTAAGGTTCGAGATAATGTCCTATATTCTCCTTGCAAAAGGTTCTATATTATACTGCTACTATTCTACCACTCTCTATCCTAAATTATACTTCCCCGTTCTAAAATAAGCGCACATCTTACTTATCGAGTACCAAATATATACAAAAAAAAATATTAACATTTATGATGTATAATAAATAACATTAGATTGATTGTGCAATATACTTTTACAATAAACTTGTTTGACGATATAAATACCGATATCATTTTGTATATACCTAGTCAAACTTATAAGGAGTTTGACTTCTCAATAAGTGAGAGATGCACTTATTTTAGGACGGAAGGAGTAGATCCTTTTGCTTTTTCTATAGTTATTGCTATGCCGTAAATATACGATATGTCTAGATACATAATAAAAAATATGTAGAAAAGCCAAAATGATATTAGAAATTAAAACGGATGAAATATATACGAAATAACACCTACCAATTATAGAATAAACGCAGGGTCCCAAATGAAAAAAACGCAACCAAACCAACGTCATAAAAATGAGAGGATTTTTTTTTTCAACCAAATCAGCAGGAGGAGCGCCTCCGCACGCACGGGCACGGGCACGGGCCGCACCGGCTAGCCCAAAACTCGAAAACTAGCCGAGCGAGAGCGGCCGTCTCAATTCAAAATCCCGCCCACCCGCATATCCCTCCCCGTCTTCCTCCCCCATTTCTCCCACAGGCTTCGGCCTCCCGAATCTCAAACCCTAACCTCACCGGCGACGAGAGGGGAGCCCCGCCTCCGCCTCCTGCTTCTCTGCTATGAACAACTTCCATGTCTACGAGGCCATCGGCCGCGGCAAGCACTCGGTAACTCTCCTCACTTCCTTCCCCACCGCTCCGGATGGTTTCAGTTCCGCTTTTCCCTCTCTTCCGCCCTGGATCCGCGGGGATCGGGGTGGCCCGGGCTCCAGCGCGAGCGATTCGTGCCTTTTCTGTGTTTTTTCTTTTATGGTTCGTTTTGTGATTTGGTGCTGGTGGTTGTGTGGAGCGAAGACGGTGTATAAGGGGCGGAAGAAGAAGACCATCGAGTACTTCGCTGTTAAGAGCGTCGACAAGTCGCAGCGCTCCAAGGTCCTCAACGAGGTGAGCCCTCTCCTTCCCCGCGTTCATCGTGAATCGCCGTGGTTGAATCGCTACATCTTTGGTTTCTGTGGTTGTTGGCTGTTAATTTTTCTCGAGGATTTGATGTATCCTATTCACCTATAAGGATCGGTTAGGTGGTGTTGTCTATACAGAACTATATATTTAGCAGGGCTTACCAGACCTTAAATCGCTGACAGTTAGGCTTGTTGATTTTATATTTCCAGTAGCTAATTACTAATAAAATGCCCATGGGAGACATGTTACAGTAATACAGTTTGCGTTTGCTTATGATGATGCTGTGTTGTGTGGTATAGAGCATGCCTGTTTCTTTCTTATGAAGAAGAATACCTTTTGTGTCACCTGTTTTGCTCGGTACGCCCCTTACTTAACTGTGAAGGTTAAGAATGTTGTAAGATGTTGCTGTCTAGGAGATCAATTTGTCATGCTTTAGTTTTAGATCGAGAACTCATTTCTGGAGCATGATTGTACAACTATTGGCATGCTTGTACTTGTTTAGTTGTCTAGTTCTGTTCCTTCATACTAATTTTGCTATTCAACTTATCTTTGCAGGTTCGGATGCTCCATTCCTTAGACCATGCCAATGTCCTCAAATTTTACTCTTGGTAAGGTTCTTGGGTGTTTGAGTTCTCCTATAGATTCAGCTTCTCTGATTTTGCAATGTGACAACGATTTCTAGTTTGGTAATAGGTTGATGCTCTTTTTCCTCTATGGCTCTATAATGTGACCAGCCCAGTACATAGCATACTTATATTGTACTTTTCTTCCCCAGGTACGAGACCTCCGCACATTTCTGGTTAGTGTTGGAGTATTGCGTTGGTGGAGACCTGAAGGGCTTGCTTGAACAGGTTTCTTGCTCGTTAATTTAGTTACTGCATGAAATTTTCATTAGCTCTAAAAGGATATACAGTGCATGCCATGTATTTATGTGGTTAAGAAATTGTAACCAATTTTAAGTTAGCAAGTACTGACCGTATACATCAATGCATAAAAAATACAACATTGTTGATTTGCACTTGCTACTTGTAATTGCCTAATTGGGTACTTCAAAAATAATACTCCCTCCGTTCCAAATTATAAGTCGCTTTGACTTTTTTGGTACATCTATTTTGCTATGCATCTAGACATATTATTATATCTAGATACATAGCAAAATGGATGAACCAAAAAAGTCAAAGCGACTTATAATTTGGAACGGAGGGAGTAGTAATCAAGGTGATGTTGAAATTAAGAGCTAAAAATTATAGTACACTTTGGCTTGAGAAAATGAAAGAACAAATGAACAATCATCTACATGTGTGGCTTTCTAATTATTTTCTTGTACCTTTGTTGGCAACAGCCACCTTGTGAGTACATAAATGGAACTTGTATCACATGTTACTTAGCTGTTACCCCGTTTTTGCTGTTTTGCCTTCATGTACTGTTTCTTCATCATTGATTATGCTTCCATGCAGGATAAGAAGCTTCCTGAAAATTCTATACATGACCTGGCTTACGATCTCGTCAAAGCTCTTCAGTGAAGTTCTTTTGCAACCCTTTTATCATGATTTATTTTCATAATAACCGATGAACTTTGATTTACTGGGAACATTTGGGTAGGTTCTTGCATTCTCAAGGAATTATATACTGTGATCTGAAGCCATCAAACATTCTGCTTGATGAATTTGGATGCATGAAGGTACTTACTGAACCACAACAAAATTACCACTCCACTATCTAAGCAGGGCATAATAATTCAAAATCAATGCTATTTTTGTTTTGCTTTGTTGTACCAGCTGTGTGATTTTGGATTAGCAAGGCGCTTAAAAGACATCGAGAAAACCAATCCTGGAGATGTAAGCTTTCATTTTCTTTTCGTACAGAGTTTCCTTTCCTCATGTTTTCATATCCATTTGATTTATATCCCTATCCTTAATTTCTACTGTCTTATAGGTGCCACAACCCATGAGGGGAACACCATGCTATATGGCTCCTGAGTTATTTCGAGAGGGAGGAGTCCACTCATATGCTTCTGATTTCTGGGCACTTGGATGTGTTTTGTATGAATGCTATACAGGAAGGCCCCCTTTTGTAGGCAGAGAATTTACACAGTTGGTCAAATCTATAATTTCGGATCCTACACCACCTTTATCTGATAATCCATCAAGGTCCTTCCAAAATCTGATTGATTGCTTACTCATGAAAGATCCAGCAGAAAGATTACAGTGGTCTGAATTGTGTGAACACAACTTCTGGAGAACAACCATCCCGATGATTTCTTTACCTTCTCAGCCTGCTTTTGACAACATGATTGAACTTTCTGCTACACCATATCTAGCTGAGAGAAATGGTGACAAACCTTCCAGACAGTTGACACCACCCAAGCACCGTGAATATAGTGGCCTTCGGAAGAAGGATGAAAATTCTACGAAGGCATTCATGACACCTGTTAAAAATGTGCAAAGTGGCAAGAAAAATAGTGCAAAACCAAAAGCTGAGGGTTTCAAAGGTGTAAATATCCTCAGAATGTCTCGCATTGCTAAATTAAATTTGCAAAGGGAAAGGGATAAGGAGAACTACAGGCGCCCTCCCACAGAAACAACTGAGAATGAGACTGAAGTTAATATAGAAAATAATGACATGGAACTTGATTTTGGTGAAAATCCAGAGGGTGATGTACCTGATGACACCGATGGGTCAGATAATCCTGGATCTGCAGGAAATGAAAAGCCTCAAAGCACTGATGCTAATGAAGAGAATTGTATGGCAAATCAGGTTGACATGCTTACAGATGAGGGGTCAGTTAAGCCTGATATCATGGATGTGGCGGCTACACCACCTAGTAGCATGCGAAAAGCACAGCGTGCCAAGGTAACTCCATGTCCTGCAACTGGTTCTGAGCCATCTAACATCTTTGAAGCATTCTGGCATCCAACAGACCTTGCAGTTAAACCAGTTATGCCTAGTAGGAAAGCAGATAAAGCTGTGGACATGGTCCCCACACTTCCTTTTGAAGCTCTTACAGCAAGTGATTATGTTAAGTTACCACAGGAACAGATGAATGCATTCAACAGTCAGATACTTCAGAGTTTAAGTGGAACTTATCAGGTTTCAGAAAAGCAAAATACTATCAGATACCTGGAGATGTTAAGCATGAACTCAGATGCTGCGAACAAAATTACTAATGGACCAATTATGTTGCTACTAATAAAAATGCTTCGACTGTCAAAAACATCAGTCTTGCGTGTCCAAATTGCCTCACTTATGGGGTTGCTGATACGCTATTCCACTGCTCTTGATGTGGAGCTGGCAAGTTCAGGAATTTTTAATGCACTATCAGATGGGTTAAGGGATAAACATGATAAACTCAGGCGATTCTGTATGGCAACACTAGGAGAGTTATTATTCTATATTTCTACCCAGTCTGATCAAGATATGAAGGAAATCAATACCCAAGAATCCCCTTTGAAGGATAACAGGTCTGCAGCATCTTGGCAGGTCAGAATCAAAATAAGTAGTATGTTATTGTTTTGTTGATTTAGCTGGTCAAGTTTATTATAGATCATATTGTGTAGTTAGATGATACATTACCTTAGTAAAGTACTGGGTCCTAGAAATATCTAATAATCGGTACTGGTTCTGGTGCATCGTTGCCTTTCCCTCTGGTGATGTTCCTTGCTGGAAATTTTTAGTTGTTGAATTTTTCTTATAATTCACATAAGCACACTGCATTAAGCATTTTACCTACTGTAGTTTTAGTACATATGCATTTGAAGAAGCCCTTTCCATTTAATTTCTAATGTGCCAATCCTTGGTTTAAACTGTACAGGTTCCTAGTGCTGTAATTGCACTGGTGTCGTCTATCTTGCGAAAGGGCGAAGATGATCTAGCTCAGCTATATGCCTTACGGACAATCGATAATATATGTAGCCAAGGAACTGAATGGACATCCCGTTTTGCGTCTCAGGATGCAATTGGACATCTGTGCTACATCTATAAAGCAACTGGAAAGCAGGAGAGTACAAGGCTCATTGCAGGATCTTGTTTGGCCCGCCTCTCTCGCTTTAGTCCATCATGCATTCACTTAATCCTGGAAAAGATATCATTCAAGGATATTGCATCCACACTCATCAAGGGAAATCCACGTGAACAGCAGATTAGTCTTAATATTCTCAATTCGGCATTAGTTAACAGTCACACTGTGACAAGCATGAACCGGTATATTCTTTCATTATCAGATGACAAACAATTGGTCCCCGGGCTCATTTCTCTGATAGAACAGGGAACTGATGTTCTGCGTGGGAAGGCCCTTTTGTTTGTTGCTCTGCTTTGCAAGAATAGTCGAAGGTGGCTTCCTCACTTCTTTTGTAATGCAAAATTAATATCAGCTGTTGATAGATTGGGAAAAGAGAAGGAGGGTTTCATTCATCAATGTACAGAAGCATTTGTGCAGTTGGTTGCTTCTTTGGTCCCTGGCATTCTTGACACTGTCTCCAGCGATATACAGCAGGTTATGGCTGGCAAACGCCATGGACCTGTTACTGCTTTAGCTGGGCGAGCTCATCCAAAGAGCACAATTCATTTGTTCCCTGTTATTCTTCATCTTCTGGGAAGTGCATCCTTCAAGCACAGAGTTGTGACAGGCCATGTGTTGCTTCAGTTGGCAAATCTTATCAAGATTTTGGAGGCACCGTTTCAGGTATGATTTTTGTGAACTATATGGATATTTCATCCTGATGAGATTATGTTGAGATTTCATTTATTGTATAACTGCAATTTTGGTGCTGTCTTGCCTTGTCAATGTTTTGTATCGAACAATCTATTTGTTGAAAAATCCTTGCCTTGAGGGATTATTTATGTCCATGTTGTACTTTTAGGCTAGGGATGATTTCCAAATGACATTGTTGCGAGTTCTTGAGGCTGCTACAGAGGAGCCTTCTGTTATACTTGGTGAACACAAAATATTCACGAGTCGTATCATTCCAAGCTTATCTGTCTTATACAAGGGCAATAAAGATGGTGATGCCAGATTTCTGTGTTTGAAGATACTCTCAGATGTGATGATTGTGATCTTCAGTGACTCTTCATTAACTTCTGACGAACAAACAATAACTGATTTGAAATCAATCTCTCAGAGGCATTTTCTGCCACTGTACCCATCTTTTGCAGAGGATGAAGATCCCATACCCATATATGCACAAAAACTACTAGTAATGCTAATGGAACATGGTTGTGTAAAAGTCTCTGATATTCTGCACAAAGCAACAGTATCCCAGTGCTTTGAATTTTTGCTAGGAGATCTGTCAAATGCAAATGTAAGCAATGTCAAGCTTTGCTTTGCCCTGGCATCAGCACCTGAGATGGACACCCATATTCTTTCTCAGCTTCAAGTTGTTAGAAGAATAGGGAACCTACTTGAGTTTGTTGCTGCAAAAGACATGGATGATTTTCTTGAACCAACCCTGGAACTCTGCAGAGCTTTCATTATTCGTGGCACTGGCAGCAACAGAAGTATCGCCCTCTCCAAAAACCCAGCACTTCTTGTTGACAGTGCCTTCAGCATGAGCATTGCTGTTGATCAACAAACTTGTGTCATGGATATATGCGACTTCGGTGGCAACATGGGTATTTTTCTTGAGCTAGTTGGCAATTCAGATCCACAGATAAGTGATTTAGCGTCAGATTGTGTAGTGTTGTTACTCAAGGCAGCACCTCGAGAGGCTACAGTGGGTTTGTTGACAAATCTTCCTAAATTGAGCACTGTCATGGACTTGCTGAAGCATGACAGCTCCCTACGTCTGATTCGCTTATTATATGGCCTGGCCTTCTCATGCAGACAATACTTAGCCCAGGGAATGATCCTGTCAATATCAGTGTCAGCTTTGACGCGAGTTGAAGCACTTGTTTCAGTTTTCAAGGGCTCCAATGATAGCCTTCTTGCTGATGCTGCTTCTTATTTGGGTGCTGAACTGCAGCGCTTACCTCGCTGTGGTTGAAGCTGCAACTTGGCCAAGGAGGCAGGCTGGCTGCTATTGTTCAAGGATGCCCTTGTATTCCTTCACCCTTCGTGCACCATGTACATGAGCTGAGCAAGTGAGCGGGACGCCATCAAGTGCAGGTACTTTACATCAGTGGATGATCTCAGTTGCCACAATTGCCAACTGGTACTTTCGCTCGTAGATGTGCAGGGGTGCCAGCCATATCTGCAAGGTGGCTAAAAGCAAAGAACACTTCGTTTCCTTGCCAATTTTGGTTGGCAATTACCTTTTCAGTTTCATGTAATTCTGTAGTACCTGTAATTTCTTTGAGAATACTGTAGTCCAATATATCATGTGTACATCATCTATAAACGCCTGTGAAGTTTCATGTACTAGCTGTTAAATAGTTCCCCTTAGCTCCTGAATCTTGGTACTCTTGTGCAGTTTTTACTTTTTACAATAGTGATAACGTGGTCCATTTTGAAGCATTTTCCCATCTTATTTTGTGCAGTGGTAACTGGCTATTTTGTCGATTATTGTTGTCTGCTTTGGTTCGGTTGTGCACTTTGCGAGCTCTACAGCCTTTGACAGCAAATTTGTGCATATTTGCTCCTCTGCGCATGCATATCCACTCGTAGGGCCTGATCCTGAATTTTAGCTGGCTAAATTTAGCTACTAAGGATTCAAACGGCCTAGCTAAAAGACCATGAGTTTAGCTACTTTAATCCAACTAAACCTAGCTAAAGTAGAGTGGAGTCTATTAGGTGGAGGATCAAAACACCCTAGCTAAAGTTTAGTTAGAAGAACTTTTAGCTAGCTAAAATTTAGTGGCTTTAAAATTTTAGCTAGAAAGCTCCTAATTGGCAGGAGAAGGCACTGTACCAATGATCAATAGGGTAGGACCAAATTTCGTCCTCATGTTTCGTCATGATTCATTTGACTCGCCAAACGACACCATATGCATGTGGTCTTTATTATTTCCTTGATTGAAAAGATTTGGTATAGATTTTTTCCTGCACTGTATCCGTCACGACTTGTAAAGGGCTGTACAAAGAAACCGGTACGCGGGTGGTGGTGGTGTCGTTCGCTTTCGCTGTCATCTTTAGAAATCGGCCCTCGAGAACGACCTGCCTAATCTCTAGTTCTCTACGCTGTTTGTGCCTTGGAAAATTTTCAACGGGAATTTGTTGTGCGATTTAAACCGTACTCCGTATTTTCCTTTGGAGGTGTATAGTTGGTCAAAAAATTGAAGAGTCAGACTCAAGACACTTGAGATGCAGTTACTGAATTAAACTGTCTAGACTGAAGGTTATTGAGCCTGTTTTTGTTTAAGGCTCATGCATATAATAGTCTTATCAAATTTGTTCGCTTGATAACAAAAAAAAAGGTCCGGATGTTCACACTCAAGGTAAAATCTATTCTTTGACCTATCAATCATCACCGAGCCCACACGACTCTGTGAAGTATTGAACCTTGAAGCTTACTAACAAGAGGCCTTGGTGCATGGGAGTATCTCACAAGTCATAATTCACGTTTGTACTGCAATTACTTCAATCTGTTTCAGTGAGAAAAATCTAGGTGATAAAGATGTAGATCGATCGATCAAAGGATATACACAGTTGTATATAAAACAAAACAAGTAGAACTGGTATATTCCGAAAACACCGAGTTGATGATGCAAATGGTGTGACCTAAGGATGCACCGGATCTCTTCAAAACCGCTGCTGCAACTTGCTGCAACTTGCAGGCTTGCAGCCGTTGTACCGACCTAGTCCATGAGCCAAAAATTAATTCCCATTGAAAACGCCAGCCAAAATACCAAACTTAATACGTAATTCCATATAGAGGTGTACGACGGTACGAGACGCGTGCATGGTCCATGGCACCGCAACGAAACTCCACCGGGAGTTGTTCCGTCTCTTTTCAGGCTTCAAAGAAAAATGCTTTCACAGAGCAGTTGACCTTGTCCCAGAGAGATAGAGACGGAGACTTGAACAGCTATAATAACAAGGACACATCCAGGCATACTTGATACTCCTGACCAAAGCCAACGCCCAACGGCGTCTAGATACCAAACCATATACTCGCCCGCTGGCAGTTGCAGTTGAGCTCCCCTCCGGCTGCATATCGCCATTCACCAGCCTGTGCGATCATGGGGAAGGTGTGCCTGCTCCCCGTCGACGAGAACATCCTCATAGCTTTGGTCCTCGTCGCCGTCGCCGTTCTGACGTTCGTCGCCCTCTTGCAGCCCCCGCCGCTCCGCCGCGGCTTCTTCTGAGAGCACGGCCGGCCAGCCCGGCCATGCCGTTGGTCGATCGAGCCCCCAGCTCCCTTTTTCTGTTATGTGCGACGTGCGTATATAATCGGTACAGGTTTGTTGCCATGTCATCCATCCCCGGTGCCATCCATTTCTCGTCGATTTGGAGTCTAAACGACAGGCTAGGCATGCTTAGTTTTGGGTGAACTTGCATTTTTGTGTGTATGTATGCCGGCTAGCATTATTTGTTGCTCTGTAACCATCATGGATAGATACAACAGCTTATGTATGTGTATGTGGCTATAGGGACTGGGGTCTTGTGCAATTCATCGTATGTCTGAAAAACGTGAACAGAGTTTTTCCCCTGACTGATGTCACGGACTATATTTACCAGCAAATATTTGATTTGTTTATTTTTTTTCTTTATTGTGGATGCTAATTGCGTATTCGATTTGAGCTGAGGGGATATACACATACATGATGCCATGTATATTGTTTGAGCAGAGCGGAGGCTATGAACCGCAGTAGTGTTTGATCAGAGACCTGATAATCCGAACGAGGCAGCATCATCAACCAGCTTGCTTTATGGCCAATTCCCAGCTAAGATTGTTGCACATCTTGTGTTTTGGCATGTAATTGTGCCATTTTTTTCCCGAACACACAGGACAACCTTGTATTTCTGGATGTGGATAGAGAGAAGGGTAGTTGCGTTGTTCCCATTGTTTTTTCCCCAATTATTACACGCATTTTTCTCCTGCATATTTCGGACGGGCGGGGTTGGTTTGTTGTGGCCACGACAAGAATCATGAAGAGCGACGCCGGCTTGAGATCAAAAGAAGGAAAACAAATTGAAAAAAAGTCTATTTAACCCCCTCAACTGTCGGTGACTGTCTACTTCACTCCCTCACCTATAAAACCAGATATTCTACCCCTCAAACTATTAAAACACGTCTAAATAACCCCTGATGTGGTTTTGAAGGTGGTTTTACTAAAGTGACATATTAAAAAGTTATATAATCCCCTAACATATCTAGGGTTGACTTGACCCCCTCAACTATAAAATATAATATTGTAGCCCTTAAAGCATCTAATAATGTTTAAATAATGGTCATGTATTACCACACTGGCATAAGCGCACATGCTTGCACAGTGGTCCATCAGCTGCCTCTCTCTTTGAACTCTTTTCAAGCTTGTCACCACCTTGTTTCCTACTCCACCTTATGCACTCCTCGACGACATTGAGCACATGCATTATGCTTGCGCCCTTGTCATCCGGCTCTTCGCCCTTCTCGCTTTCTCCTCCTATGGCTACCTAAAAAATTGAAGGACGATCGGATAAAGGATGTGGGAGGGGCTGAATGACGACGTTGTAGGCGTGGCATGCTTGAGCTCAATGCAATGACGAGTGATGGAAGGTGGAGTAGGAGACAAGATGTCACATGCTCCTCGTTAGGCGGTGTGTCAGTCTAGAAAGAATAGGGAGGTGGAGGCAACAAATGGCCTGCGTGCAAGCATGTGTGTTTAGGCCTATGGCAGGATACGGTGTCCACACAACTCTAAAGATCATCTGCTGAATCATTTGAACATTATTTGATGCTTTGCGGGTTATAATATCATGTTTTATAGTTGAGGGGGTCATGCAGTCAACCGTTGATATGTTAGGGGTTATATAAACTTTCTAATATACCACATCAGCAAAACCATCTTCAAAACTGTCTCAGGGGGTTATTTAAACGGTTTTTAATAGTTTGAGGGATAGAATATCTGGTTTTATAATTGAGGGGGTGAAGTAGACAACCACCAATAGTTGAGGAGGTTAACTAGACTTTTTCCAAAACAAATTCAGCACAAATTTTAGGTTTTCAGTACGTTGTATGCACAACAGTGTTGGTCGGCTACTATCAAGCCTATGTTTGTTCGAGTCGCAGCTTTCGATCTTTTGCCTTGAAAGCTGTTTTTTCTGGCTTTGGACTGTTAAAATTTTTGCTATTGTCTTTTTTAATAAGTTTTTAGCTTTACAGCACGTCAGGAACTAGAAAAACTCTTCTCAGCATTCTTTTCAGATTCTAGTTCATTTCCTCAAAATCCAGCTTTCTAACTTTTTAAAAGCCAACTCCACAACTAGGCTATTTGTTTCAGCTTCTAGCATCTGGCTGGTAGAAGCTAGCAAAAAGCTGAAAACCCTTGACTGAAAAATTATATGACGTGTTGACACTAAAATTGGGCCCAGGCCAATTTTAAGAGGCTCATGTTTAGTTTTGGCTCAATATAAGGAAAACTCTATAAAACTACATAATAATAGTACCACATTAATTTTTCAACCGGATAAGACCACCCTTATTCCCTATAAAATAGAGATACATGCCCGATTGAGGTATCCAATACACAATCGATCTTTTTACATTTATTATTATTATTATTAATCCTTTTTTTAACTCTGTGCCGCTGTTCATCTCTTGATCTGAAGACCAAGGATGGCGTCCTAAGCTTGCCAGTCGATCTAGGGCAACCCGTCGATGTCCTTGCCTCAACAGGGTCCATCCCGGACGAGAGCTTCAACGGTTCCTATGCTAGTTTGCTCGGAAACTTGCCATTATTCGTCACACAAGCATGATTGGTTACCCTTTGCTAGTTTCTCGGAAACGAGCCGTTCTTCGTCATGTAAGCGATTGGTTATCGTCACATAAGCCATTGATTATCCTTTGAAGATTTGCTCATAAACCTCTCCGTTCTTCACCATGTAAGTGTGATCCTCGCTGCGTTCTTCGGTCCTGGTGACCCGGACGATCTAGCCTTAGCTGGTGTGTGACCAATCTTTAACGTTTTTTTTTGGTCCGTGGCGACCCGGACGATTTACCCCAGCTGATGTGTGACTAATCTTTGCGTCATCAGACGACAACGACAATTTCTGCAGCTAGGATAACACCATTCATTGTAACATTTTCCCATCACAGTCCCGATGAACCTCGGACGCTCCAGATTTGCACTGAAGCGCACAAGCTACATGTACAAAATCTGAACATAACACTGGCAAAAAAGAGCACCGAAGTTTTTTTTAACATGAATGACATAAAAATGTGTATGCTGCAAGTCGTAACACATACCATTTCATGTATGCAAAACCGCTGAACTTTCACTACAGAAAGGTTGTGTACTCTAGGTGCCTATTATGGAGCTATTACATGTATCTATGGAGTGTGGAGTGTCTGTCTATAAAGCTTTATTTACATGTACGCAGTGAAACAAGTCTGAGTAATGTAGATTCCACCGGTGAAATCTTTGAAGCGCTCACTCTGGTGAAGCTCTACATTTCCGCTGCAAATTATTCCTCATTCTCTTCTAACAATCCTTCTGTATCCACAGTTATCTTTCAAAATGTATGCGAAATAAGCATCTTTGCAATGACATGTCAAAACTCATGCAGAGGTCGCAGTCAGGCTCCGAATCACAATCGCATTTTGCTTGCCTTCTCTTGGCGCCTCCAAGCCTCGGCCCATACATTGGCATCTGCAAGTGCACGCTCCCTATCAGCGCCATTTGGAGTAACTCTTCCCCTTCCTCCACGATGTGAACCATTCCCACTCCAGGAAGTTTCCTTCACTTCAGGCATGACGTGATTTGTCTGGCCATGCATAGACATCTGAGCTCCGTGTTGATTAGCCAATGTGGTGTCCTGGCCAATCTGATCATCCAGAACTCTTGATGTTGAAGGGCCAGCACGGTTACGACGGGCAGCACTGTTGTTCCTGTCATATGTTTGTGATGCTAAATAAGAGAGAGCTGTGGCAACTTCCCTAATGGGAGGCCGGTTTTTAGCTTTCTCCTGTAAACACATTGCTGCAATAGCCAGTGCCTGATATAAACCCCTACTTGGGAAGCGGCCCCGCAACAAAGGATCAGCCATCTTGGGAAACTTCTTTTGGTCTTTGAACAATGGACGAGCCTGTACACAGATCAACATAAACTTTAGCGGTTAACATAGATTGTGCCATCAAATGGGAAAATAAAGATGCCTGTATAATTCAAGCAACACAACAGCTTCACTGCTAATGAGTCCTATATAATACCGGTGTTTGGAAATGAGGTAGAGTTCTTGATACATAAAAGATGATCACTTCCAGGGTATTAAGATGCATACAAAATTCGAGACTATTTTTTAACAAACTAACTACTGATTGCCAGAAAATGGTTCACATCATGTAGTTGACAGTTGTAGGTATCTCCAAAACCTAACCCATGTAATGTTAATTTACTTAAATGTAGACGGAAACAGAGGAATAAAAAATATTAACCATAGCCAAAGTTTCGAGACAACAATCTAACAATAAGATGTTATTATTCTTTAACACATTTGATAATTCTTTTAGTTCAATAATTTATCTTCAATACATATTTTAATATGCATCTGATTTTCTTTATACAAAACCAATTATTGGAGCACTTGAATGCATTCTGAAATTAAAGCATACCCACGCAACTAAGTCTTGTTCCTCAGGAGGCCGATCACTGTCTTGTGGTCTTCGACCTGTAATTAGCTCAAGGAAAACGACGCCAAAGCTATAGATGTCAGACTTCACTGTCAGCTGTCCAGTTAAGGCATATTCAGGAGCACAATAACCATGTGTCCCCATGACACGTGTTGTCACATGAGTCTTGTCACCAACAGGACCAAGCTTAGCAAGTCCGAAGTCGGACAATTTTGCATGATACCCTTCGCCAAGGAGAATGTTTGATGGTTTAATGTCTCGGTAAATAACTGGAGGATTTGCCTTATCATGTAGGTATTCCAAACCAGAAGCTGCCCCAGCAGCTATCTTCATCCGTGTTCTCCAATCTAGAGGTTCTTGATCAGGTGCAAGATCTATTGAAAGCAACAATAAATGAATACAACTGGCAGTAAGAAATGGTAAATAATCACAATAACAATTCAGTGCCAAACTTCAATGTAAACGGCATGTCAGAGGGGTACTTTAATCCTTATGAAGCAAATACTTCAGACATTTTGTTCAACGTATTGGTTATGGTAAACTTAACTAGGTAGCATCTTCGGTCTCAAGTTCAGTTTACATTTCTGTTTTTTATCCCTAATTTGCGATAAGAACTGACAATAAAATCAGTGCACATTATGGGTAGAACAATTTATCTTAACATGTTTTAATACTTAAACAGGCTTGTAGGGAAAAAAAAAAGATGCTGCATATGTTGGAAGGTCCTTCAATATACGAAACACCCAGTGTTTTTATATTAACAGTATTATTATGAAAATAAAATTACAAGTAGGAAATTTTAAGTTGCTCCTAGTGCTGAGGATATCATACATTTCCAACATAAAACAGTAACTAACCATGTAGATGGTCTTCTAGTGATCCCAATGGCATATACTCATAAACGAGCAAGCGCTGATCACCATTAACACAGTAGCCATACAAATTGACTAGATTAGGGTGATGCAGGAGGTTGAGCATGAGAACCTCCACAAGGAATTCTCTGTTCCCTTGGAACCCATTTAGATCAAGTTGTTTGACTGCAACAACCTGCCATGCAGCAAAAGCTGGAGTGGCATTAGACATATATAGAAAATACAAATTAGGTTACCATATTTTCAACAGCTCACGTTGCTATCAGAAAAATGAAATATTTCTTAAAAGCATTAACACTAAGTATGCAGTGTAATGTTTTCTCGCGAAACTGTAGTAAGCTCGCAGCATAACTAAAATAAAACGATGAGAAACATGAACCGAGACCACAAACCTGCCCATTACTAAGAGTTGCTTTGTAGACACAACCAAATCCTCCTCGCCCCAAAAGATAGTCCTCCCTGAAATTTTTGGTAGCCTCAGCAAGCTGACGCAACGTGAAGATTGTTGGTTCCTCATGTCTACCAATTAGCTGGGCTCCTTCCATATGCGCCACTCTCTCAGTATTCAATGGGCTGCTTTCAGAAGATTTTGAGTAGTCCACTGTTAATGGCCCATTGAAAACCAAAAGATACAATAAGTGTCAATGAATAAGAATACAACTGAAGAAAAAAGACCAAACAAGAATATATCAACAATTTTCTCATAGCTCACCCAACACTGTTTTCAAGCATTTATTTTCTTCACGACTCTTGATTACTGATTTTCTCCACTCGTCTTATGAGATAATAAACGGTAGACATATAAGAGTTTTCGCACTCTGCTGTTTGATAGCATTTTATTGAAGCCACTAGCCAGAATTTGAAATAATCGAGGGTCGTGTGCATGCCTAATGCATAGTTCAGAATAAAAATTCCTTCTCATATAAAAAAGACATAAGAGTTTTTTCAAATATGGGGACCTTGGGTGAGGAATTCATCCATAAGGCTGGGTGCTTCGATGGGTGCGAAAAGAAAAGGTTGACCTGCTATTCAGAATTAAAAGGTTCTTGATGGTTGAGTATGAGTACAATACTCCCGTAAATAAACAACTAAAAATTGGTCACGCTGCAGCTATCAAGTTCACGAATCAGTAGACTTGATCTTATTTTCTTCCTCAGAATCAAACGCCCCTCTGTCAGCAAGAACACGTTCAGCTTCACAGGAAGCATGGTACCGGAGTACCAGGGCCTCACCCTCACATACCACCAAGAAGTAAACATACTACGAACAAGTTAGTACCAGAATAAAAGCACCTAGAGAAACGAGTATTTTCTAGCCGCCAGACGAAGTATATACTACAACGAAGACAAAAGCAGGAAACATGAGCGCAAGAAAAAAAATTTGAGCCATGAGTATCGCCCATCACCTGAGGCGACTTGGCGATTGATTCTGAACTGTCCCCCCTCCTTGTCGTCGTCGTAGTCCTCGTCCTGAGGACATCGGCACAAGCACGCCAAGAAGGCCATCTCTCATCACCCGAATCAACGCCTACAGCAGGAGCAGAACACGAAGCAAAAATCCCCAAATCCTTAGGCTGCTGGGATGGGGGTTTGGGTCGCCGGGATATCAATAGTGGACTGGCGCAGCTGCCGAGAAATGGATCAATTTTTCCAGGTGCGTCCAGAAGGAGAGGGGAAAAGAAGCGGAGAAGACTGAGATAGGAGGATAGCAGCGTGCGGCCTAAAGTGTAAAGTCTGCTCGCACAAAAGAAAGAAGACATGTTATTCGCTTTTCCTATTCCTCAGCTGTTATTATTAAAAATAAAAATAAAACTGACGGAAAGCGGAGGACGAAAAACGGTGGCGAGGGAAAGCGGAAAAGTAAGCATCGATGGGATGGCGGGGACTCACTAATCGCAGGATTAATTGGTAATTAAAGCCTTTTTTATACTTTATGAATAAATACGGATTCCACCCTGCACTGCAAAAGCTTATAGAACAATATCTACATCCAGAAGTATGAGCAAGCTGGGTCGTTTTTATTAGGTTGAATTAAGTTAAAAACTCACGTTAGTATGGTTATTATTACTACCAGTGTGGTAAATATTGACTGGTCAGTTAGAAAAACTAGGAACGGGTCATTTTCCGTTAGGCCTTCTTTTTGTTCAAATGGACGTTTGGTCCATCTCATCACTACCTAATGTGGCTATCAAAGGGGAAAAAACGATATTTATCTAAATGTAAGTGTTGGGACAATGAGGGGAAAAGGATTAATGTACGGTTCTATTCTTCTTCCACTGATCACATAAAGTTGCTGTTGTTATCGCTCACGTAGAGGCCAGAATAAAGACCATTTCGTAGAAGGTGGGCACAAACCGAATGAAAAAGTTGTGCAAATGCTTGCAACTAATCTGTATATAAGATCCTCTTTGGCATGGCTCTCTTTGATTCCGACTCCATGCTACAGTGTCAGCGGAGCCGGAGCCGGAGGAGTCAGAAAACATGGCTTCCTCGGACTCCTATTTTATTTCGTGAGAGAGAAAAAAAATAGCTCTCTGCTACAATAGCTAACTTGGAAGGAGCCGAAGCCACCTGAAGCCTTGCCAAATAGAACCTAACTTTCCTTGGCAGCTTAGGGAGTAAGCTTCAGCAGCTAGCCAACACCGCCGTCACCTGCAAAAGTCTTTTCCCACGAGAGCGCTAGCCGCTGCTGATCAAAAGGGAAGGTTGGAGCACCACCGTATCACAGAATGCATAATGCTGTGTTGCCATGTTGGGCATGGAGTTGACATGTCAACCGGAACCGGGGGGCTGCTAGCCTGCTACAGTGCTACCTGCATTACGTTAAGCTATCCTTATCCGCCGATTAAGACATGGAGCAGGACCAGTTTAGAACGCCATGATGATATACAATAAATAAATATATCCATTATTAGGCGTGCTTTCCGGCCTAATCCCATTCCAATCCATCCTCGTGCAGACGGGCCGAACGGACGGAACAAGGCCGCTGCGATGTTCATCGCCCAACTAACGGGAGCCCGATTGGTATCGAAAAACCAACCTACTGCATCCGTTCGGATGCGGCGAGAGTGCCCCGTATCTTTTGTCTATCCATATTTTTTTTAAATACGAGAAAAACTCATCTTTAAGAGTATCATATATTTCTTCCTCATCTTTTGACATTTTGCAAAATCACCATCACTGACGTGCAAATATACGCGCGGCCTGCGAGCACGCATCCGGAGTTTCCCCGCGCCTTCTCCTTCGTCACGGTAGCTCCAGAGGCTATCCCCGCGCATCTGACGACGTCGGGTGGTCCGGCGAGTCGTCCGACGGCCGGACCGCGGGGGGCTCATCATCATCCCCGCGGCCATGTTGCGCACGTACTGCGGTGTCTCAAACAGCGCCTCCTCGTCCTGGAAGTAGGGGTTCCCCGCGCCGCTGCCGCCTTCCTGCTACGCCACGGCGCTGCTCATCCCGCCGTTCTGCTGCTGCTGCGCTGCCCCAGCCGCCGCGGGAGCAATGCTGCGTCCAGGAGCGTTGCCAAGGCTGGCTCCTGTTGATCAGGCTGCTGCAGCAGCGAGGTGCGGGAAGTTGAGCCCCTGCGCAGGATTAGTGTGTGGGGTCCACAAATATGATATTTTGAAAGTCAATTATAAAGTACTATTGAGATGACCTCTTTTTTTCTTTTCATAATTATTTAGAAGGACAAACATCATATTTTAGGGAATAAAATAGGCTAAACTCTCGAGATGCTCTAGTGGCTGACTGACGCTGCCGAGACCGGAGTGCGCGGCGGCGGCACGGTGAAATGAAGGCGACCCCGAGGCCCCGACCCGTGCCACTGGTGGCGGCCTGCGCCGCCCGCGTCCGCGTGCACGCCAAGAAAAGGACCCCCCATCCCCATTCGGGGGCCCGGGCAGGCGCGGCAAAAAGGTGTGTGTGGACTGTGGCGGGCTCCCGCGCCGCGCGCCCGGGCCGCCTTTTTCTGCCCCAGCGGACCAAGCAAGCAGCGTGTCCCGGTGGCCGGTGGTCTCGTGCGGCGCCACCCACCCACCTGTCCCGCCTGCCCAACCCCGCAGGGTGGAAGGGGAAGTGGAAGCACAGTGATAGCCACAGTGGACACTCCGCACTGTATCGTCCGGACGGTCGGCAGGATCTTCTTCGCGCGTGATTGCTACACGAGTGCACGTACCTACAGCAACAGCAACGCGGCCGGTCAGTGGACTGTGACGGCGTTCGGCGCGCGGTATATACACGATGATGATGGTAGACGAGGGCGCCGACGCCGAATACAGTAGCGTAGGCGTAGCTCGCCGACCTGCGTACGCCCAGCTTCCTTCTTTTAATTTGGGTGATTGGTTGGTTTGTACTATATAGCACAATAATAACGTGTAACAGGTTCTCGTACTGTATTAGCAAGCGGAGCTAGAAAAGTGCGCGGCTGCTGGATGGGCCAGCGAACAGATGGCGGGCTACCTGGATTTCGACCAAATTCTAGTGTTTCGGGCCCGGCCTAAGATGAAAGTGGCCGGAGATGAAAAGTGGCGTGGTGCAGGTGCAGCATGGCCCAGCACGGTTCTAATAAAATAAACATATATATATATATATATATATATATATATATATATATATATAGTTATTCTATCTATTACCCTGGGTACCGAATAATAATCGGTACCCGAGCCAGAATCGCCGAGCCCAAACGACCGAACTGACCCAACCCACAGGCGCTCCCCGCGCTGGTCCCCCATGCCCACCTCCTCTTTTATCGCATCGAGTTTTTTTTTGGCCGGTCTAATTTCGAGATCGTGGGGAGGAGTCTAGGAGACGCCGGTTTCGCCTAGCTCGTCGCCCCATTCGCCGGTTTCACCCACAGCTCGCCGCACCATCCACCAGTTTCGCCCACAGCTCGCCGCCACCTCCGCCGCACGAGTCCAGCTCGCCCCTCTGCACCTCTCCTCCGCAACCTCTGAGGCGGGTTACGTCTCTCCCGTCGGCCGCCATCCTCAACTACCCCGTCGGCGTCGACCCCTCTCAACCCACCCACATCGTTGTTGCTGGATCTCACGAGCGGCGGCTGATGCGGATGGGGGCATGGGGCCGGATGGATGCAATCCCTGTGGCGTACCTCTCTTTGTGGCGCTCTCCAAATCGGGGGCGCACAGTGGCGGTGGTCGCGGCACATCCGAGGACTGGAGCGGCGGCGCCCGCGTGGACGCCCCCCACCCCCCGCGGTAGCGGGGTCCGCACTCGCGTGATGGCTCCAGCGGTGGTGGCCCCTCCCCAACTAGCGGCGGCAGCCGTGACTCCTCCCCATCCCTGCGCGGATGACCTTTCTTGGCGGTGGTGTGGCAAGCACGGAGCGAACGGCGCCTCCCAGCGGCGGCGCAGCCGGTCAACGTAGACGGCGCCTCACGGTGGTGGTGCACCACCACCTTCTTTTTCCCGTAAGATTTGCTTTCCTACGTCTCTATGATCTGCATCTTGCCTTGATTTTTAATTCCATGAGATTTTCTTAATTATTGTTTCTTTTCAGATCAGCAACAAGGTTAACCAACGGCAGCCGGACGACTCGATCCACCATCCATTGGGAGGATTTGTTAGGCAGTGTCCCGATGGCTCGGCCAGGGCGCTATTGTCCAGTGGTGTCGTGACGGTTGGGCGATGCTGCGAGGTAGCAGCTTTTGATGGCTCCACTGCCTGTGATTTTTGTCACACAAATTCAATGCCACTAACTTCACCAGCTCAAATCCATGGCGTGTGTATGCAAATTTGGCTGGAGCGGGATGCACGACTGTTCTGCAATTGGATGGAGCCTGCAATTGACAGGAAGATGGCGTGTGATTGGAGGTGATGAGCATCCTTCATTTCAATTCTTTGTGTATTCACTGATTTAAGCTTTTAGTACCCTTGACTCGACTTCGTTTCTGCAGCAACAGTAATAACTGACGAAATTGAGATGCTACTTGACAAGGCAGACAAATCAGTCCTTGGAATAGCTGCAAAGGGTGTCTTTACCAAAGAGCCGACAACAAAGGTTTCTCATGGCAGAAAGGTTTGTCATGGCAGCACCTAGGAAGAAGTTACTAAGAGGGTTGCAAGATTAATAATCTCATTGAGTCCTGATCTTTTCCTGTTCTATCTTCTCAAAGAAGCCAATTAGCTAGATAATAATTTCTGAAGTTACTAATAGTGGTGTTTCTGATAGCTAACAGATAATAGTGGTGTTTCACATGCATACAGTTTTCAAAAAAGCCAATTAGATAATGTCTGAACTGAAGCAGAACTGCATAGAGGCTATTTTCAGAACTGCTATTTTTTCTGAATTGAAAGATAACTGCATTCAGATAGCTTCATGCTTGTCGGCCTTCAATTCCTCTCCAAGCTCCCCTTATGAATTTCCTTTTGGTTTCATCCTGCATTTGTTTATTCACATAATTAAACTACTTGAAAGTAAATTCTCTTTTGGTTTCGTCCTGCAAGTAAATTCGCTTTTAAGCACATTGCGCTGCTAGAATTATGCTACTTGAAATTTGGTGATGATATATTGCACAGATTTCTTGCCTCTCCTTACTGCTATATTGTCTATTCCTAAATTGCATTTTAGATTAATAGATTGATCCTGTAAAGATCTTTTGTTTTGTTTTACCCTTCATTAAGTAAATTCCCTTTTACGTATTGTCTATTTTAATGATACAGTTTGCTGTTGAGACTATGGATACTGAGCTTACCTTGTATAAACCTTGGCACGCAGGATGCAGAATATGGTTTCAATATTTGGCAGAGGCACCAATGTTGTTTGTGACTGCTCACGGTAAATACATGATCTTAGTTCCAGACCACCACCTAACTGATGTGGCGTCCATGTGTATGCATTGGTAGTTAGCAAAGCTCTCTTGAATGAAAGGAGGGGTTGAGGGAGGGGGAGATATTCCTTATTTCTGATATTATCTGCTGTCATGCAAAATTGGTTGTGACAAATGTTTCTCCTATGCAGATTAATGGGAGATCATAGGGTGCAGCTTGCCATTTTCCCACTTAGAAAGGCAAAGGCCCTTGGAGCCTTCAAGCGTACCTGGATAGGTGAGTGCAGCAGTAAATATGATTTGTCAACATGCTTGTTTGGTTTCTCTGACTTGAACAAAGAGATTAGTAATCTCCAACTGTTTTAGTGTGTTCCAAACGTAGTGTTTTCATTCGGAGATGCTTCTCGAGGGATGTTGCGAAGCAGCCCCTGGCCTGCAGCCTGGTCTCCTATACGTGAGGTAAGGTTGTCCTTGTTATTGTAATTGTGCATCGATTTGCTGACCGAGTGGGGAAGCTTGTCAATTCTAAGCCATTTAGGGAGAGCTAGTGGTATCTTACCACTAATTTGTTAGCCGATGGAGACCAAGTTCCAGTAACTAGATAATTATGTGCTATTTTTTTTTCAAAATCTATAGGTAATATATGAAATGAAGCAGGGATGCTCTAATAATGTGAATTGCTATTTGCTATCTGTTTTTTTTTTGCTCATAAATGAAAATGGTGATTACCAAATATCAGATCAGTGGTTGTAGCATGCTTAGAGATTTAGCTATACTAGTGCAACTTTACAATATTCTGGCTGCCTAACAAATATACTACTTAGATGTTCAGTCTGCATCTTTGCTGTCACATGCCCACTACAAAAAATTGGGGCTGTACATGCACTTTACCTGTAACACCTTTTAAATGTATATCTATAGTATGCTCGCCTTAGCATATATACACGATTTTTGAAGTGCTTTTGAATTTGTCTCTTTCACTGATTTTGAAAAGCACGCTGCAATTTCAGAATAAAAAATCCAATTAACCACCCAATATCCCACAATTCCCTAACCTCTTCATCCTTCTAGTTGCTAAAAGATTTGGAAAAACGTATTTGTTGTTCCTTGTGTTCTAGTAATGAGCTCAAAACGGCATGTCCTTTGCATAATGTTAATCCAGTGTGAAACTGTTCTTACAAGCATTGACTTTAGCTGCACAGTTGGTTAGAGTATTTCTCTTAAGGAAACATTGTAAAATGTTTACTGAACATTTTTCTCTCAACTAGATAAATTAGGTACTTTGACATGGTCGCTTATTTTCCCTAGATTTTGCAAGTAGTATTCGTGGACAATATGATAAAATACTCACATCGATCAGTATTGCTGACAATATGAATTGTGACTGACATGGAGAAAGTGCTTACTGCCTTCCTAATTGCTTTTTTTTCTTGTGACCAGTTTACTTTCCTTTCATCATATCTGTAATATACTTGCTGCAACCTTGCCAAAACATGAAATACTTACAAATTTGTACAGTTATAATTCATTTTTATTATTTTAATTGCAGTGTGCACTGTTTTGTATAAATCTCATGTCCTGGACTGACAACCGTGAAGGCGAAATTGTGAGGTTGATGTAATCCTCTTTGCATTGCTCCTCTCATGATCATCTCGTTTGTCTACATTATACTTTGTTTTTTTCCTTCTTAATTATCCTTTTTAGTTGACTGTTTACAATCGATGCCATTAAATTTCTGTGGTCATGGATGCTTTTGTTTGATCTTAGCTTTCTTATCTCACAATTTTGTTTTCAACCAAATGCTTAGCCCTTCAACCAAACATTACTTCAAATATCATATTTTGACTAATAATTGTCCCCAAAATTGAACCATACATATTCATTTGTGAAACCACAAATTGTTTTATTAGTTGGACCTTCAATTTCTTTGTTCCTATACCACATTACTGCTACACCCATTAATGTTTATTGTTAAACTCAATAGTTTGTCAGTTGGAACTAAAAAAAGTCTTGGTCACACCCATTTATTAAAAGCTTGTAGGTGACCATAAAAAATAATTTCTCACGGGCAACTTCATTTGAACCATGCTCTTATGAAGGATTTTTTTGTTGTTACAAGTTGTTATTTGACTTCGAAGCTGTCTCGGTTTTTCTTTTTGATTCTCACATAAGCATATTTCATACATATTTATTTCAATTCGTAAATTGGCTTCAAGTTCACAAATGAAATTATTTAGGACCAGCTTTGAGTTTTTTCTGTTCATGGACCTTGTAATGTATCCTTGGCTTACTGAATTATTTATCCTGAGCAATAAATGCTCCATTTTTACAACCATGATTATTTTTCTTGTTTCTGATCCACAATGGCTTATGTCCAAAGTTATATGTAACTGTAAACATTCATTTGAAAGCTACAACTGTTGTTTCCGCTTCTTTTGACAGGTGAAGCAATGGGCAACCATTAGAGGTGCGAGAGAAGGGAGATGTAGTTTTTCTTTTTTCCTCAGATGGTGTATGAGTTGTTAGAACTCTAGTATTTATGATTCCAATGAAGGTTATTTAGCTGCCATATATTGTATGTGATTGTGATTTTGTGGAATAGCTCAGATGGAGCCTCAAAACTGTGTTTTCAAACTACAAAGTGTATTGCAATCTTCTTTCACTTTTCATTTACTTGAAAAATTATGTTTTTGGCGAAAAAATAGATGCATCAAATTCGTTGATGTTCTACTTGAAGACTTTTTTTTTTGTTGCCTTACCTATCTTAAAATATAAAATCTACCTTTCAAAATAAGAAAATACATGTTTTTTGGACGTTCACTTGTCAAAAAATAAACCAACAACCTAGAACAAAACAGAACACGAGAAAAAAAAAAAGAAAATAAATTGGCAGCAAGCCCAAACCACCATTCAAACAAAACCGACCACTAAACAAAAAAAAAGGAAAAAAACAGCTGAAAACCGCCAGCCTAAAAAAAACCAACAACAAGACAAAAAATAAAAAAACAAAATTCCAGCCGTGACCCCCTATCTTACAGACGCGGAGAACGTCGGGCGGCGTAGGGGCTCGGGTACTGAATATTATTTAGTACCCTGGGTACTATTTAGCGCAGTCCTATATATAGTTATATATATATATATATATATATATATATATGCGCGTGGTGCAGGTGCAGCATGGGCCAGCACGGTTCTAATAAAATAAACATATATATATATATATATATATATATATATATATATATATATATATATATATATATATATATATATATATATATATATATATATATATATATATATATATACCGTGGTGCAGGTGTAGCATGGGCCAGCACGGTTCTAATAAAATAAACATATATATATATGTATATATATCTTGTTTCATAAGAAACCCTTTTTTAATTTAACAAAAATATAAAAATAGCATAAAATATTTGTATCCTCAAATAAGTTTATTTTTATGATCAATTTAATGATGTTTATTGTACATTATAAATATTAGTATATTTTTGTATATATTAGGTCAGAACTTAAAATATTTGACGATACGAAAAGCGAGACGTGTGTTCATTTTGCAATGGAGGGAATAAACCCATATACTACTTACATGGGCATATATAATGAGTGGATGAATCCACTAATCTAACATGACAAAACCACAGGCAGAACAAACCAAAAGCAATGAACCCAATCATGACAGCTACTTACACCCGGCTTCAATACAAGGCATACGTACAAATCTTGCACTGTATTCCTCCACCTGTCTACTCTTTACTTCAGAAAGAACGGATTGCATGGAGTTTGCAAGGAACCGACACGGTCATATGATGCCACGTCTCCAACGTACTGTACTGGGAGTAGCTCCTGTGTCCTGCATTTCCCCGTCCAACGGTCCAAGCACTCATAGACATGATGGGAACCAATACTAGCATCCAACGGGTTTAACGTCCACAAAAAGCCCACTTTGACTACGGTCTACGTGTGGCACTTTGGGTGCACGGACTAGGGAGGGAGAACGTCAGAACGCACAACAAATACAACGCAACGACTATCTGTCGCCTGCGCGGGTGACCATTGCTACTCCAGGGGGACCCCATGCGTCGTGCTCTTGTTGGCGCATTGCCATTTCCTTTCCTCCTTCTGCCCCGCGCACGTTTCTTCCTCATGATCCCACCCCGCCTCGCGCATCTGTCCGGTTAGGTATGATTTCTTGGAGGTGGAACTAGAAAATCTATATAAACTGTTTTGTTTAGAATTCAAATAAAACATAAATACTTAATAAATTACTTTAATTAAGGCAACAAATTGTATATAAAGTAAGGGTCTCGATGTATCAAATAATAAACCCTAAATTGAGGAGACAGGGTTGACGATGCGGAGTGAGGCTACGAGGAAACCCTTAGTCATTTTTTTTGCCTAGCTGGCACTGTTCGCCTAAACGGCCGTTTAGTCCGTTTAAACACCGTTTAAACGGTAAACAGAAGTCAGCCGTATTGTTTAGGCCCTAAACGGTGAATTAAACGGTTGGGCCGTTTAAACCCGTTTAAACCGCTCAATTCTGTCTAAACGGCCTAAACAAAATTAGATTAAACGTGATTAAATGAGCTAAACAACCATTTAATCCATAATTAAGTGAATTAAAGGACTACGTCTATCATAATCAACATGAAACTAATTAACATTGTAATTATATGAAGTGTTGTGGGATTTAGATTTCTTCCAACAAAATTATTTGGTAGAATATTTGATTTTTACATATGTAAATATGTATGGGTTCTAGCAAATTTTATTTTTACCTACACAAATATGTATATTTTATTGTTATTGTACAAAACCGTTTAGGCCGTTTAACTCCGTTTAAACAGTGTTTAAACGGTCTAAACGCTAAACGAAGGGTGACCGACTGTTTACCGTTTAGGAAAACATTGCTAGCTGGGGATGTGGGTTGTGTCAATGGCATTGGCGGAGTAGGAAGATCCACACATGAGAGATGGTGAGACGACACAGTGAGATCCCAAGTCAAGTTGAGATAAGCCAGTGGAAAGACATGAGGGGCAAGCGGTATGGCGTAAATATGGGATGAGTGTAATCTCCATTGTAAATCACCAAATAATGAGAACCAGAGGCGGAACCAGCAACTTTGATTAAGGGAGAGTCAGACAAATATGATGACACACATAATTGTATATTTCAACTACTATTTAAGTGCTTCTACATGTGTAGTTAGTATTGATAACGAAAGATAGATGAATTGTCGCATTTTTCACAATATTATGATAAAAACATTTTTGTGCTACAAATTAACAAACTTTATAGGAATATTTAACAAATTTTTACCGTGTTGGCGGGGGGGGGGGGGGGTGGGCACGGCCCTGCTAGGCCTCCTTGTTACGGTTCTGATGAGAACAGACTTATTACCGTACCCTTTGACCATTGTAAATCACTTGGAGCATACCTAACTCAATCCTCGAGGCACAGTGGACAGGTTGAGGCAGTTGAACTGATAGCTACATGGGTAGTACATAGTAAATAAAATAAAAAAGGGAGTTAGTTATTACACTCTTAATATACGTATAGTAATTAAGAACGGACAATTTTTTATATATAAGTAATATATGGGTCTGTGTTACGTACCTGGTGAAAGGTCCTAGTATGGCTACAGGGAAGGTGAATAGCCTATTAACATCTACAAATCACTAGAGCAAAAATGATTAGTATAACAAATGGCGTAAAGCAAGTTTTGCTCTAGCTCTACAAGAGTTGCAAGTCACCTATCCAATCAATTCTAGTAGCTATGATATCTAAATCAATCAATGGCTAAGTCACCATGAGCTCTCAAAAGCTAGCTACACTAAAGAGCTCAGCTAGGTGAGAAGCTACACTAGCAAATAAGACAAGCTCTTAAAGCTAATTACATTAAAGAGTTTGTTACAACTACTTTACAAGTAAGTAAAGGAGTGAGTTGGATGTTTATACCGTCATGTAGAGGGATGAACCAATCACAAAGTAGATAAACAATCACCGGGAGAAATCCAATCAAACACAAAATTTTTCTCCCGAGGTTCACGTGCTTACCGACACGCTAGTCCCCGTTGCGTCGACCAACACTTGGTGGTTTTGCAGTTAAGAGGTGTTGCACAAACCTCGTCTACATAATTGGACACCGCAAGAACCTACCCACAAGTGAGGTAAAAACGCATGTTGCGCTTCAGTCGCTCTACCTCTGATGTAAGCCTTGCAACCTCTGATTCCGAATCCAGGTTCGGATTACGGCTACTGCTTGCTCCATCACCTCTGGTGGCCAACTGATGACGTGGCACTCCTTGCGGACCAGTTTTCTTGCGAGGAGTCGTCTTCACACGTGCCATCCTAAAGCAAGATAGAATTAGAATGATGAGAACAGATAGAAGGGATCTGAAGGTTAGCATGAATAAGATTGAACCTTACTTAACCCAAACCACTTTAAAAGGGAAGGTAACTTAAGCAGGTTAATTAAACATGATGCATGCCTCGTACTTACGATCTAACAGAAAAGATTAAGTAACACATGCAATATTTATAACATAGGGCACTATAGCATGATACTTCACTATGAAGCTTCCAAATATGAGCTAAGAAAACTATAGAATAGATTAAGATAAGCAAAAGCAATTTGGACCAAAGTATCCATATTAAGTTTATTTGACCCAAATCATTTTGAAGTTTTGCAAAGTAATACTACAATAACTCGAGTGATTATGCTCTGGTACCAGCTGTCACAGAACCTCCTAATTATGATGGCCCACAAGTACCCGTCATTGTCATAATGACCTCTGACAGCCGTACTTATGTTCACCATAACTTAAAAGGCCTGCTTTCCTCCGAACAGGATCCAATCACAGGAGTATTGCAATATTACAACAGTTTATTCAAAATATTCAACAGAGTAAAGTAGCGGAAGTCTTACAATAACTTAAGTTTACAAACCAGTTTTCAAACCTCAAACCTTATGTAACATTATTACAAACCAGTAGTAGAGAAGTATTGGTAGTAACATTATTACATCACACAAGCGAGATGCCTTGCCCAAAGGCCACACAGTCTACTCGTCGTCACTTTCTTCAGCCACGACGGTCATGCAACAAGGCTCGAAGCAGATTTGTTCATGAACCGCACCTGCAACAAGGGGTTCAACAAACCCTGAGTACGAGAGTACTCAACAAGACTTACCCGACTAAGACAAAG
This sequence comes from Saccharum hybrid cultivar R570, assembly GCA_038087645.1. Classification (NCBI taxonomy): domain Eukaryota; kingdom Viridiplantae; phylum Streptophyta; class Magnoliopsida; order Poales; family Poaceae; genus Saccharum; species Saccharum hybrid cultivar. The sequence continues at coordinate 20,685,421 of JAQSUU010000106.1, read as the reverse complement.
ACTCCAAGGGCATGCTAGCTTTAGGGAATCAAGGTACGGGTATTCAAGAATCAAATTTTTTTTTGCAGAAAAGCTTACTAAAGTAAATCCTTACCTTCAATATTTTACTTTTACCATTGATGGTTCATTAACCAACTCTAGGTGATCCTAATCTAGATCAAAGTAATTATCATCAAGACTTTTATCATTCTTTCATTCAATTCTAGTTCTTTTCTACGATGCAGGACAGGTGATCGAGTCTCCATAACCGAGGAGCAAACGACGATTCGAACCGATTATACCTAGCTGGGGATCCTTAACCTCACGACATATGTAGAACCAATTCTTGCATATATCAACCCTCATTTAGATCTCCCAAAACCAGAACGTGTCCATCGCCACCCGAGAGTACAGTACTCCTCGAACCCGGCCCGATTCTAGCCCCGAGGGTACACGCTACTCTTGCCATCTCTCCACTCCTAGTGCGAGGTTAGACGTTCTCGAAATGGAATCACCAACATTTTGGGCTTACCAAGGCATGAGGCTAGTTGCAAAGTCTCGAAACACAAGCGGGCCATACAACGAACGGTCCTTAACCGACAAGGCGGAAACACTACATTGAGACTCCTTTCTCAATATATGTTAGCAGTGGCCAAACCACCCGCCCGATCTTCTAATTCATTCTCATATTTCAATATTCATTAAGTATGCCATCATGACTATGTAAACATTTCATTTAAAAGCTTAACTTCTAAGCATAGCGAAGCATACTACGCATTTTTAGTAAAACAGGTATCAAGGTTGATATCGCAATAATCAAGGATGACAATGCAGCAATTAGGTTATCACTCAACTCCTAATTACTTAATGCAGTAAACCATAATATAAATAATAAAGATTTGTAAATATCAAGGTAGGGTTTAAATGCACCAGGGCTTGCCTTGCTCTGACAAGATGACTGACTCGGACTCAAAGACTCCGACTTTTGGTCCGGAACCCACCGACGATAGCTCTTCACCGGAAGCTTGCTCGGCGACTTCTACTTCTTCGAAAGCGGAAACTACACGAGTACATAACATGCTTTAACATGATGCTCGATGATAAACATGATGCTTGACGATGATATGCCATGAGTTACGACTTGAGTACAACCTTCCTTCGCGGTACAGTCGCAAAACAGAAAACCTACTAACTAGCAGCGATAACTCCAGCGATACCAGCTTTTATCACTAAGTAAGTTACTAACGAACTCAAACATGAAATTAAGGTGCCAAAGATCACCCAAGATTAGTGACCTAAGGACATCACTCAATCAAAAGGGCACACAACACTTAAAGTTATCAAATTAACATTTATTTATTATTTAACTAATTAGGGCATAATTAATAGTGGATCATACTTTATCTAAACAAGCTTAAACTTTTTCTAGGGATTAAGAATGACCTACAACAGTGTCACAATAAATTTCATGATTTTTGGATTAATAAATTAATTATTAAAATTCATGGAAGTTACATTTAATCTTTATTAGAACTAATTAAATCTACTGCACAAAGTAAGTAAATTCAGGATTTAACATTTTTCCTAGATAGTTTACACATTGGGAAGCTCACACAAAAATTTTCAGGAATTTTGGAACTCTACACAATTTTTAATGAAATAAACAAATAGTAGCACTATTTAAAATTTTGAAAAAGAAAAACAAAAACCGAACTCGGGCCGATCCTTTCTCTTCCTCCGGTCCAGCCCAGCCGAGCGGCCCGCTCGCGCGCGCCCGCGTGCTCGCGCTCGCCCGCACCCGCGCTCGGCCCAGCTACGCGCCCGCGGCCCAGCAACGCGGCCCGCTCCGCGCGCGCACGTGCTCTCCCTCGCTCACTGACAAGCCGGCCCCAGCTGTCATCCCTCACCTCCCGCTCTCTCGCTCACTCCCGCGCGCTCACTCACCTCCGCGCAGTGGCCGGCCGATGACCGGAGCTTCGGTCGACAAACTGACCCTACCATCACCATCTACACCTTCCTACGACTCCATTTTGCTAGATAGCACCACGGTTCGAGCTCTAGCGACCCGCGAGCGACGGTGATGGCGGCACGGTGGACACGGGAGCAGCATGCCGGCGCACACAAAGCGGTAGAGGCTAAATTGAGAGGACGGGAAGCATCAGTGGAATACCACGAACACGAAACCATGCTCGGTTGAAGCGGAGAGGCTCGGGAAGTGGCTGGCTACGTGAGGGCGACGGTGGCGGTCGGTTGCCAGAGGTGAGCACGGGAAGCGGTGGCGGCGGCGATCCAGGCGAAGGCAAGCTAGCTTGGGTGGTTCACGAGGTGCGCGAGGATGCGGCGATTCTGTTGGTGCGATTTGCGTGGCCGGAGACGGCTTGGCAGCGGCAGCGGCGAGCGGCGGAGCTGCGGTGGCGAAAACAGGGAAAACGAAAAACGTTCACGGTGACCCGGTCATATATGTAGGCAGCGGTCGTGGCTACAGCACGGGAATGCTCACGTCGTCGCGCTGGCGGTCGAGGGCGCGCCTGGAAGCTGGCCGAAGCCGTCCGGCGTCTCGCCGGTGCCCATACCGCGCGGTGGCCGGCCGCCATTGGTGCGGCACTGTAGCACTCCCCCCCAAAATTTTGAAATTCAAACTGTTTTCTCAAATTACTCTCAAATTCATGTGGAAACTTGAAAAACTTCCAATATATCAAATCTTCAGAACTTCAAGCTCTATAAGTTTTGTATTGAACACTTTTTCAAATTCTAACTGGATTTTGAAATTTGAGTTTAAATTCAAAAGGGGACACATTTTGGGGATTTGGTAATTTAGAAATTACTTTGGATTTCATATTGAAACTTCAAAATCTCCAAACACTAAAGTTGTACATCTTGACAAGGCCTACAACTTTGCTGTTCAAAACATTTTCAAAATCTGCCTCCATTTTGAAATCTTAGTTTGGGGACAAAAATAAGTTAAATTTGAAATTTGTTTATTTTCAAAATTGCTCCACATTTTACACTAAAACTTTGAAAACTCAAAACACCAAAGTTGTAGCCCTTGAAAAGTTCTACAAACTTGGTTTTACACTTTTTCCCAAATTTTGCTTAGATTTTGAATTATTTTAAAAGGGGTAAAACAGGGTTTTGAAATTTAGGGTTTTCGGAGGAATTTTTAATTGGAATTTGTTGCTACTTTAATTGGTGATTACTTAGTGATCAAACCATCACCCAAGGGCATCATTTGGACCAACATGACATAGTTGACCAAATGCCACTCTGAAAGTCCCTAGTTTGGTTTTAGCTAATTGATGAAACCTAGGACTAACCTTTGTATCTAAGTGGATGATTTAGATAAAGGTGGTCATTGAATATGAGACATGACATTGACTCATGTGACCAAGATGGTGAAGACCAAGATGAGGCTTGGCTCGATGGACCGGTTGTGAAGGTGAAGGGCAAGTCGAGGCTTCGAAGCGAAGGACCATGCGATGGTGAAGCTTGAGCAAGACTTGGCGCCGACGGACCGATGCAACGGTGAAGAGCAAGTGAAGTCAAGGTCGATGGATCGAGATGGTCATGTGATGATATGAAGTGGATCATATCATTTGGAGAAACAAAATGGGCTCAAGGCAAAGGTATAACCATAGGGCCATTTTGTTTTACACTCAAGACACCATAGAGGGTGTGAGTGGTTTAGGGTCGATAGCCGAACTATTAAGAGGGGAAGTCTTATCGGTTATTCGACGCATGGGTGCCACTAGGTGAATTCATGAAGTGCATTGAATGTAGGGCCTAGTGAGCTAACTGGAAAACCTTTGAAAATGATTGAGAAAAAGCTAACACACAAGCACATGGAGATGTACACTTGATGGTGTTGGCACATTTGCAAAGGTGGCGTTGGTCGCGCTGTGGTTTGCGGGTAGAGAGGGGTTTGGGTTCCTCTCTCCCTCCCGCCGAGCGTGCGAGCGCGGGATTCAGGCGATTTCGGGAAAATAAAATGCCTATTTTCCACTACGCCGGAAGTCGGAAAAGAAACGGAGGCGAACGGAGGTCACAGAGGTGACCGGACGCTGCACCGAACGCTGCACCGGACGCGGTCACTGTGCGACCGGCGCGTCCGGTCAGGCGAACAGCGGTTCACGAGGACGATCGGACGCGGTGCGCGTCCGGTCACACACGATCGGACGCGTCCGGTCGTCCAGGGTGCTTACTGGACTCCGACCGGACGCGGGTACTGTGGCGTCCGGTCAGTTCTTTAGCGCGTCCGATCGTTGGTTCGTTTTGCGCGACTCAGGGTTGACCGGCGCGTCCGGTCAGTCACGGGACCGGCGCGTCCGGTCGTGACCAGCGCGTCCGGTCGGTGCGAGGAGCGCGTCCGGTCATGTCTTCGAGCGCGCGGGTACTGTGCGCACCGGCGCGTCCGGTCGTTTGACTAGCGCGTCCGATCATCGCGTTTGACCGTTAGCGCACAGTGACCGTTGGAGGATCTAACGGTCGTTTTTGAAATCGGAGAACACGTGGTCGCTGCAGGGCGACCGGACGCGGTTGAGCGCGTCCGGTCAGTTACGACCGGCGCGTCCGGTCGTCCCGAAAAAACGGACAAGTGGAGTGGCAACGGCTCTATTTGGATGGGATGCTTATAAATACTTGTTGGCCGGCCCTTGGGGAGCTCTCTTGGCATTTCTAACACTCTTGTGCATCCTTTGAGCAAAAGCTACTCCTCCCACTCATCTCTCTTGCTTGATTGCAAATCAAAAGTGAGATTGAGTGATCCCAAAGTGCATTGCATAGCTTGAGGGCATCTAGTGGCACTTGTGGGTGGTTTAGCCGGTGGTTTTCTTGTTACTCTTGGAGAGTACCGCTCCTAGCCGGCTTGGAGATTGTTGGAGGTGTTGGCAAGAGAAGGTGATTGTTCTTGGCCACCTCCGGTTGATTGTAAGAGGTTCTTGTGCTTTCCTCGGCGGGACGCCAAAAGCAACTCTATTACATTACGCGTGTCATTGAGTTACCTCACTTGAGAGTGGTGTCTTGCGGTGCCTTGCGGGGCGTGCCTTGAGGGGCAAGTGACTTGAGGGTCACACCGGGGAACCATCTAAGTGTTGGTCGACACAACCGGTGACGTAGCTTATCGGTGCACAAGTGAACACCGGGTGAACAAAAAATATTGTGTCTCTTGTCTCCCGGTGATTGGTCTCCTTATTGTATTGTTGTCAATATTGATTGATTGTATATCATCTTGGTGATTGGCAACTTCTTCACTCCACCGTCGGTATAAGAATCACAATCCTATCTCTTGCTCTTATCTTTACTAGTTTATCTTGTGTAGCTCTAGTGGTAGCCTTTGCTAGTAGTTGTTAGCTTGCTCACTAGTGTAAGTTAGTGACCTAGCACTTGTGTGAACTAGAGTTCACAATCTACTAGACTTGTGGATAGGAGGCTTGCATCATAACCGTAGGCTAAGCAAAACTCGCTTTACGCCGTTTGTTATTCTAACAAGTTTGCTTAGTGGTGCTTGTAGATTTTTTTATAGGCTATTCACCCCCCCTCTAGCCTTCTAGGACCTTACACACTCTTGGTTGACCAATTTAGCTTTTGAAATTCTTTTACATTTTCTCCAAATTTGAATTTAAATTCGAATCGGAAAACTCGTGACAAGTTTTTGGACTCCAACCCAAACTCAAACTTGGAGCTTCATTTTTATGTGTTGTACTTAAGCTCATACCCTACACTTGACACTAGTGTGCAACACAGTCACACACCTCAAATTACGCAGGGTATGGACTAAGTATTTACGGTGTTATTCGAATTTAGGGTTTTTGGTTCGGAGCACACCACTGAGAAGCACATCCAATCTAGATAAGTAAACTCGTTTTAGTTGATGCATAACAAGGTTGACCTAATCATGGATGTTTTGCGATGCATTATGATGACATGGCAGATTAATTAGCACTATAACACCAGAGGTGTTACAGGTACAAGACCCCTTACAATCACCGGAGCCGGCCACGAACAATCACCAATACGTGCCGGACCTCTACCGTTGGTCCAAGTCATCTAGGTGGCGGCAACCACCAAGAGTAACAAGAACTACGCAGCCACAACGATCCCCAAGTGCTACTAGATGCAATCACTCAAGCAAATGCACTAGAAATCACTCCCAATCTCACTTTGATGATGAATTAAGGATAGAGATGAGTGTGAGGTGTTTGCTTAGGCTCACAAGGATGTCAAGTATGTCAAAATACCAAGAGAGAAAACTTGGAGCTGGCCAACAACTATTTATAAGCCTCCAAAAGAATAGAGCCGTTAGGGTCACAAAGGGGTTCAGCACGACCTGACCGGACGCAGCCCTAGCGTCTGGTCACTGCTGTCCAAACGCACCGATGCTTGCCACGTGTCCGCGTTCGAATTTGGTACGTCGATCTCTAACGGTCACGAAATAGTCAGCGTCACAGTCAAAGGTTGACTGGACGCGCTGCTCAAGATCACCTGACGCTGATCTATGTGGCGTCCAATCGTTTCTAGAGATGGTCCAGAGAATAATCTTAGTGACCGGACGTGTCTGGTCGGTGATGACCTGACACGCCCGATGTCCGGTTAGTGTTTCGATCCTCAGTTCACGTGTCACGTCAACCTGACCTGACAATGAACGGTGAACGTGCCGCGTCGGTCGCCTGCATCCGTGACTCCTCAAAAGATGACCGGACACACCAGTCTCAGCGTCAGGTCGATCACCTCGCTTTCTGTTAACTACGCGACCCAGTACCGACCTGACGATGAGCCGGCGTCCGGTTAGGACCTGCTCAGTGTCCGGTCGCTCTCTGTCTTCTCCTTTTCTTTTTTTTTCTAAGACCGCGACCGCTTCACCCTTACTTCCAACTTGCTAACCACAAAGTAGAGAACTTGTATGCACATGTGTTAGCATTTTTCAAAGCATTTTACAAGGGTCGATGTAATCACATTAGGTCCCTAATGCATATGCATAAATCATGACATATAGTGGCACTCGATAAACCGCTTAGCCAAAGAATTTCCCTCTTTATAGCATAGCTATCGATCCTAAATGTGATAACATCCTCTATGGTGTCTTGACCACCAAAATCAAAACTCTAAGCAATACCTTTGCCTCGATCTCAATTAGATTTTATTTTTCTCTTTCTTCTTTTCTAATTTGAGCACTTAATCATCTCTTGGTCATCACCATGCATCATGATCATCTTCTTAGCTCCATCACTTGGATTGTACCAACCTCATCTAATCCACACACTTGGCATAGAGGTTAGTACTAAAATTTCATCAATTAGCTAAAACCAAATTAGGGCTTTTAATCTCCCCCTTTTTGGTAATTGATGATAACCCTTTTCACAAAGATTTTAAATAAAATTCTTTTGGATTCATGTTGCTTGTCCAAGCATTTTACCATGTGTAAAAGATATGAACAAGTTTCATAAACCTGAATTGGTAGCAATTGCTCCCCCTACATATGCGCTAAGAGTTTAGATTTGAAAGCTCACACATATGCTTAGATAGGAAATGTAGGAGTCAATTTCTACCAAATAATGCTAATGTGTAAAGAATGAACCTTTGAAGCGTGATACCAATCGAAGTTACCAATATACACAATACTTAGCACCATTAGTAAATAGACATTCATAAAGACTAGAAACCCCGTAAGATCAACATTATATGAAAGGGTCTAGTTTTTACACGATAAGCATTAGTCTAGTTACTCCACTTATGCATGCTAGTTCTTCATTTCATCATCCAAACCTACAACTAGCATACACTACACAAGCATGTATTGAAGAAAAGAAACTTTTGCCATACAAGCAAACATATGTAATGCACATTCAAATACAACATACAAGTTTATGAGCTTGCTTCCCCTACTTGTGTGCTTTAAATTTTAATTGATCCCCTTACAATATCATTTCATTCGTTTGCTCTCCCTATCACATGATCATTATCTTTGTGAATTACTTCTCCCCTTTGGCATCAATAACCATTTGTTCGTGCACTGTTTAACAATTGCTTTTACTGTACATACGTAGCCAAAAAGAAAATTGCTACGCGTACACGATAAACGTGCCCAGAAGATTAAAGTAAGCCCTTTTTCTTTTCAGAAAATTTTCAGAAAATTTCTAAATAAACTAGAACTACTCTAGAGCCTACCCAAATATTTTTCACCCCTTCTTTGTCATCCAAAAAATCTAGAATAATTTATAAATTCCTCTCATTCGTGTTTCGCCGATAAACGTAAGAACTTTATATCTCATCCATCCTAACTCCGAATCCCGTAATTCTTCCACAAAAAATCTTCTAAAATGAAACCTTACGTATTCAATTCATTTTTCCTAATTTCCGGTGGTTGTCACAAATGTAAATAACCCTCCTTTTGAACAATTCCATTTGCAGCCTAATCTGCATATACCAATAATTTGTCTCTTTTTCAGCGAACTTCAACATCTATACTCAGCTATTGGCAAATTTTAGATGTATGAGCAGTCATCTCCTCTTCAATTATAACATAGTATGATGCGGACCCACAATTACACTACAGTGTAAACTATGCCAACAATCTTCTTCTGCTAATACAATAAAACATAAAAAGGGACAATATATTTGCAATAAAAACAATATAAAAAATTCATATAGTCCGCATTATATTCAACTGTAACCTATGCCATATATGTTTTACTATAATATACAATATATAACAATATAAAATGACAAGCTCACGGTAGGCGCAGCCGCGCCCTAATTTTCTAGTTTTTCCTATTTCTTAAACTATAAATAGGTATAAATATATATTTCATATATTACCTCCTAGAAAGTAATATGTGCTAATAAACATCCAGATTAACAGTCCATAGTTATTTGGGTACCGCAACAGAGCCCTTTATTTTGGTCCAACAGGAAAAGAGATGCGGTGAAGGTTAAAGAAACCGGCATGTTTTTAGTACCTCGCTTACTACACTTTGGCAAGTTACACATTCTTGCAAGATCATTCAGCACGATTTAGTTTTGGCAAGAGCGTGTGTGTCATCACTCATGCATCTCTACAATAAGGTGGATAAAATGGCAAGAAATCAAGAATGTTTTACATTATTGTTAATTAGTCTCCTTACAAAGTATAATAGACTCCATCCGTTCTGTAACACATGGTGTTTCAAAATTTTAAAATAATTTAAAGAAATACTCAATAATGCATACCTCTATAAATTAAACTCAATTAAAAAGTTTATACTTTTCTTTTTTAACAAACTCTAATAGCTTTGAGCATGGACATCGTATGGGGTAGAACCACTGCCCGGCTACCCAGGTAGCCGGACGGCCATCAACGAAGTTAAAAAACAACCTAGCCGCAGACCTGGCCCCCGCGTCGTCTGTATTGGGCGAAACGGGGGGTGACCTAGCCGCCACCAACTAGGCCTCGCCTCGCCGGCTCCCTGGCCGCTGCCGCCCTCTAGGTTGCGGCTGCGGCGGCCAGCTGCGAGCGCTCAACAAGGCTCTTCGCAGCGGCAACTTCCTCCTCCCCCTCCTTCCTCTCCCTTTCCCCCCTCCATCGAGTCTCGATTTTCCGGCAACATTGGCTGCCGCCGGCGAGCACGGGCCGTCGAATCCGCAGTCCCTGAGCTCGGATCCGGCCACCCCTGGCCTGGATCTGGCACATGGCAGGAGGGCGGACGCGGGCTGCTGACCTGCAGGCGCGGACCAGTTGACGGCCGGGCGGGCGCGGCGGTGGGCTCGCGCGCGGCGTGCCCTACGCACCCGGGCATGGCCGCGCGGTGCCAGGATCCGCGCCGCGTCGGAGGAGCTGTGCCAGACTTGTCTCCGGCGCCGCCTATCTTTACGGAAGACTTCGCGCCGGTCTTCCCCGGGTGCTTCCGGCCATGGTTCTCGAGCCGCGCGGCCCACCGGACGCGCGCTGGGCAAGCCGGCACCCTTGCCTCCTCCTGCTCGTCCCTGGCCTTTCGACGACAACGCATCTAGGTTCCCCGGCGTGGGCCTGGTGGCCGGCCGACTGGCGGTGGGATCTGCGCTGGCGACGGAGACGGCTGCCAGTGCCCGTGGGCCGGGTATCCGTCTGCGACGGGCTGGGGCTGGGCACGCCGGCAGCCAGGCGATCCCGCATCGCGTGCGTTGCCTGCGGAGACCGCGCGGCAGCGGCTGTTGCCGACGACGGGTTGGGGTGAAAACCCCGCCAGGCTTCGTGTCCTGGCCGACGACGGTGGCGCGTCCACGTCATCACCTTCTTGGAGGCATCGTCACTGCTCATCCCGTCATCGGCAGTTGCTGGGGCAAGCTTCAGAACGAAAGTTCCTTCGGGTGATCGTCTCAACGTGGTTGGCGTCCGCGGGCATCATCCCATTCTTGAAGGATACGTTGATGCACCCTCCTCTCCCGCTGAGCCAGACCCCGCCCTCGCTTTGGTCCTCTCGGAGGCTGGTGTTGCCGTAGTTGTTCGCCGTCATTGTTGCTTGGCCGTCCTCTGCCACCGACGTCATGCTTGGCTCCACCTCGGGCAGTTGCTGGCAGTTGCTGCCGAGCGTGTGATGCCCCCTCGCAGATGCTTTGCCGCGTGGGCTTCGCTTTGGTCCTCTTGGATGTTGGTGTTGCCGAAGTTGTTCGCCGTCGTCGTTGCTTGGCCGTCCTTGGTCACCGACGTCGCGCTTGGCTCCACTTCGGGCAGTTGCTGCCGAGCGTGTGATGCCCCCTCGCGGATGCTCTGCCACGTGGGCCTTGGCGGCTGCCTTGGTCGTCTCTCTTGGCGGATACCTACCGCCGCGGCTACATCTCCTGAGTTGGGTCCTTTGCGTTGTTGCAACTTGTCCTGTAGGTTGTGTTGTTAGGCTCGTGGTGGAGGGCCATATCTCTCTTTTCTTGGTGTTTGCTGTTGTGTTGCTGTTGTGTTTTGGGTGCTAACCACTCTCTCTGTGGTTTTGTATCCCGCTTTGTATTCGCCGTGCTTTCAGCCTCCTTCTTAATGAAAAGACACGTGAAGTCGTGTTCGAGAAAAAAAAATTATTTGTATCAAAGAAGAAGACTGTAATTTGTTAAGTATTTTTGCACAAAGAAAATCAGCTGAGTTTCGAAAAGCTTCTAGCTCCTCCACTGCTTATATTTTAGTATAAGTTTTAAAAAGTCATAATGACTTGTACTCCAGAGGGCCAATCCATTCTGTATAAGCGTGGGATTTTTTTAGCCCCCCAAAACTGATATTTTAATGATAGTTTGTCTGGAACTAAATTTTCAAGAAGTAACCTTTTGATCGCGTCAAACATTTTGCCATGACTTATAATCGTATTGCGCCACATGTATTGACATGACTGAGGGTGCCACGATGGCCGCAGTTGACCGAGTCACGCCAAACCATATGACGCGACTCAATTGGCACATCAGCTCTACCATAGCCGTGGTGTTTGACCGCGGCCACCATGGCGTCTTAGTCGTGCCAATGCATATGGGCATATGGCGTAACACAGTTATGAGTCGTGCCAAAATGTATGGCGCGACCAAAAGAGCTACTTTCTGAAAATTTAGTTCTAAACGAACTTTAAAATATTTTTTTTGCGAAAGGAACTTTAAAATATTAGTTTGTTTATAGGCTAAAAAAATCTAAGCGTGGCTACTGGCTAGTGACTGCTTCAGCAAGAGGACGTCGTCGGCCCACATGAGCAGAGCAGAAGACCCAATACAGTACTCTGAATTATTTTTCAGCCTCCTTTTACTAGTTGTTTTCAGCACGCAATTCTCGGGTTTGTTACACACCCGCCGTATCACGAAAGTAAGGGTGCACGTGCGCGGCTGCTGAAAACGCCATGTGTACGTGTGCTCCTTTTCTGCCCCCGTTTCTTCGTTTCCACGTTAAGCTCTTTGTATTCGCCCAAATTATTCCCTACTGTTGTCGCCGTCCTGTGAGTGACCATCATGGGATCAGTTGACCTTGTCTGCTTTCAAAGAACGGCGACTCGATCGCATATATGTCCGCGCATGCATTCCTAAGCACAGATGCTTTCAGAATGCAGGCTAAAGTGCTTTTCTTCTGTTACTAACAATAAGTAGTGCCGTTGCTTGATATAGCCGCAACTGAATTTCAACGATTCTTAGGTGAAACATCTTTACTTTCCTGTTTTCCTCCTTTATCGATCCTTCGTGACGAACTGAAAATATCTGTTGTTAAATGAACTGGATAAATACCCACACCTCGTTAGCCTATTCGACTCGTGGCCAGCTCGACTCATTTCATGTATCACGAGCCAAGCTAAATGTTCAACTTGTTTTAACAAGCAACTCGAGCTAGCTCGTGAAATGACCACGGGCCAAAACGAGTTGACGCTAGTAACATAGCAATTTCATAATACTTCATCCCTCGTCGACCTATTAGCAATTCTCACAAGATGAGCAAGCCCACTGCCATGACTCTAGCAAATATCCTTTCGCAGTGAATGTGAATTGGTGAACTCCATCCACCATAAAAAAAATTCATCCACCACCACCGCCGTCCACTAACAGCTAGTGACCTAACTCCACTCCTGACTCCCTCCATCCACTCAGCTGTTGGTCATCGGTTGGGGCTTGGCTCCTCCGTGGCCATAGCAGCTTCCACGTTCCATACTGTGCGCTAGCGCCGCTCGCACTCGCCAATCGCCATGGATAAGGAAGACTGGATCGTTGAGGTGCAAGAGCGAACTCCTCTGCCATCAGCAAGTTTGGAGTCTAGAAGCAAAATTTGGCAAGAAGGCTTCCTCATTGGTGCTGATTGGCCAATGTCGAGGAGCAAAATGTCTCACACTTCGTCTATGGTTGCTACTTGCCCCATGGATTGATTGTGGTCGTTAATAGGTGGTGACAATCCTATTTGATCTCTGTATTCCACCATTTGGATAGAAAAAGTTATTAAAATAGTAGGACCACCCCGCTGGGAACATTGGCGGCACTATCGTATTTGTTGTCTTTGGTCACGTAGCCGTCCCTTGTGCAATTATGTGAGAACTTTGACTTGCTAGCTATAACTTGTCTTGTTGAGTTATAACTATAAAAGTAGAGATAGATAATAGGAATTCTTTACTCAGTCGTTGTCCTCCCACTTAGTTGCACCTTACTTCTAATGTGAGTTATCTCTACCTTCGGTGTCATAACTACCTTCCTATCTATCGTTACCCCCACTATACGACAATGATCAGCGATGGACGTGGGGGGCGACCGTCACCGCCACCTATGAGGTTCGCCAGAATCAATTCTATGACCACTATTTTAGATCGAGAATATTTGGAGATAGAGCATGCAATGGAGATTCCGTTAAAACATCACACATGGAAGCACACACGCACATGCGAGACGTGCACGACTGTAGACACGCGCGTAGTCACGTGTGTGTATAAAAGGTGGAAAATAGTATTGTTTGATTTGAATGCTTGCTCTTATCACCCAGTGAGCTATTTCTAGTTCTGTTTAGGTAAAGGTCCAAGATTTTCGTCGCAAAAAAAAGTCCAAAATTTTACCATGCTCTAAGGCATGTCCGTCATTTATTCCCCCTCTCATTCCATTGTCCATCGAGGTTGGTTTTATCGATAGTCGTTAAAAACCAATGAACCTATCGCTATCGTATATTATTACTGAGCTGAGCGCATTGTAGGACCAAAATGATCTTTAGGATTACCAAATCACTCAAGTACAATCTCCCACGCTCACGTGGACTTTTTACAGGGACGTGTTGGCACCCAGGACGTCCAATGAGATATGATTACGTCGGACAGCCGTTTCCCCGCGCGTCTGCACAGCTTGTCCCTTGCCTGCTAATTCGTCCTGCCCGCATGCGCATCGCGCCGTCATCGTGGCCGTACTACTCGCTCGCAATGCGCCCCGTCCACCTCAATTCGACCCGCCCCCATCCGCGCACCTCGCCCCCATCCGTTCGACCCACCCCGTCATGCCCCCGACCGGCAGCCCCAACGCGCCGGGCACCACGTCCGCCGTCCACCTACTCGCCGCGCCCCATTCCCCGGCGCCCGTGCTATACCACCATCACTCCCTCGCGCCCCTAACTCTCGGAACAACATGAAACACGTGCAACAGGAAACACTTGAATGCAACAAACGTCTGAAACTGATGAAATATCTGGAACATACACTTATAACATATGTGAGAAAATATATGCAACATCCAGATAGAACACTTGCAGCTTGCAACATGAAACACTTGTTGCAACGGACGATTGGAACAGATAAAGCATTTGGAACATACTGTTGCAATATATGTGTAAAACATATGCAACATCCATATATGTCTAGAACAGATGAAACATTTTGAATAAACTCTTCCAACATGTCTCTGAAACACTTGCAACCATATGCAAAATGTGCAACATCCCCGATCTACTTTTGCAACATCCATATGAACAACTGCAACATATCTCTGAAACACTTGAAACATATATTTGGAACATAGGGAAGGGGGAGCGCCCGTGCCGGTCAATTCTAGCCGTCAGGGTGGGAGCCGGCAGCGAGTGGCGGCGCGCGAGCACCACCGCTACTAGCATCGAGCTTGGGTTGGTCGGGCGGGCGGCGCGCGCAATGGGCGGAGCGAGCACCACCAGCACCAGCACGCGCGATGGGAGGGGGCGAGAGGCGCGCGATTGGATGGGGCGCGCGGCAGCAGCGAGGGGAGTGTGCGTCCGCGTCTAGGATGGGGAAGCCGCAAGGCGCTGCCACATGGGAGGAGGAAGCGGAAGGAATAAAGGATGAGTGATTTTTTTTAATAAACTCATGGATAGAGCGAGCGACGGGGTAAAAGAGCAAGCAACGAGACGGTGAGCTTGCGAGAGCGTCTGAGAATTTGCTCGTGTCGGACATAAGTTGCATAGCATTACCGCTTTTTATACTCAAGTACATTCTCCCATGCTCCGATTCTCCCTCTCTTGAGTAGTTCCATGCGTGGCAAGTGTTTGACAGGTGTGTGCAATAGTCTGAACGTAGTAGAGTGGCGGCCTTTTATTTCCATCAAATTACTCTGAACTGACCTCTTGTGGAAAATACACCTGATGATGTCTTGAATATGATTGATGACTGTTGAATTCTTTTTTTTTTTCATGTGCTTCTTTTTAGTGTAATTAGCGACGATACAGACACACTTTGAACAGGTAAATTAGAGACAACTTAAAGTTAATGACAATAAAATGGGCGATGCTCAGTAGCCTCCATTCAGTGTCAGCAATAAACAACGGAACTTGTCAATATAGCTCAACCTACATTTCGGCTACTATAAAGTTCCTACATCTAAACCTATACATAATAGCTAATATGGCGTATATTGACACAATATAATGTGATGATGTAGGCTCAATCCAAATAAATCTGATTATTGCTGCTTACAAGAAGTGCAAGTAGCCCTCATGGATGGTGGAAAGGGTGTTTCTCGGAATCAGAATGCAGGGTTTGCTGCACTTGCAAGTCCTGTAAGAAGAGAAATTAGGAGCAAAGCATGTATGCGACCCTTGGTGTGGTTTGTTCCTTTTTGATCTAGAATATTGTTGTTGACCTCACCATAAACACTGATCCTCTCTATCTGAAAGAAAATGCCAAGTGCATGTGCTTCAGTTCATGTTTAATATACACTAGATACTTTGTTTATTGAGTTTTGCAAGCTCTCTCATGGTTCTTTGTGTTTTCATTAATTCTGTAGTTTTGTTTACATATATGTCCATATATATATTGTTTGTAATAATATAATAATGCAATAGATCATTCAATCATGTTTTTATTTTAGTTAATTTTCTTTGTTATTATTAAGTAAAGCTGACTCCAGTACTGATACATGTGACAAGATATTTGTATCATCTAGGAATTTGTAGATGAAAACATTGATAATTTATAGTAAGGCTAATATAATATCATGCCATCTATTATATATAGTCATAAAACACGTGTGTACCGCACGGGCATTACCACCGGTCTTATAAATATGAAAGCATTTTTCTGATGGGCGCGAAAGATAATACACGTCACTTACGTTTAGTAAAAAAAGAAAGTGTCTTGTCTTATCCTATAGACAAAATCATTTTTATACGGCATGCGAGAGATGACACATGCCCCTCAGACTACCGCAGTGGGTACTCTAAAACGATACTCTAAAGCTTTAAAGTATAAATATAGAGTAAAAACTGCTGCACTGGGTACTCTAAAACGATACTCTATCCTTTCTCTCACTTTATATTTAGAGTAGTACAATGCTTACTCTATACTTTATAGTGGCGGCCCCACTAGCTAAATAAAAGGAAAAAATGCTATAACTCACAAACCAAAAATCCAAATTAAATTTTGATTGCACCATTAAATTCGTCTCAATAAATCCTTCAAAACTAGATCACACATAGATATATTTAGATAAAGTGACAAATGAGTCCCACAGTGGATAGAGTGGATAGAGGATGATATAGAGGATGGATGGGTGCGGAAGAATTAAGTATAGAGGAGAGAATCTTGCTGACTAGGACGTATGGAGGATGAATATAGAGATCCATGAGTGCGGGTAGTCTCATGATTACCAAACTATACATCATCTGCTTGTGTCGACTTTTGATAAGAGAGAAAAGCTTGCGAGGCTAGACACTTCACACTCAGTAGTATGACAAAAAAAAAAGTTGGATGAAGCAAAGTTTAGCCCACAGAAAACTTCATATCACAAGGATCTGAAACATGATAAGCCATACACCCTTTAACCCTAAATGTCTGTCGTTTTCGCTTTCGAAGAAACAACTTTGACTAAATATATATTATTTTTTTAAAATATTTATAGTACATAATTAATATCATTGGAAAGATTTTTGAATCTAGTTTTTTTTAATAAATTTATTTGGTTTTTACAAATCGAGTCAAACTTGTGACAAGACACCAACGGCAACAGTTATTTAGGGACAGAGGGAGTACAACATATAAAAGCAGATATTTATAACATAAACTTCTTACAGACTCATGGACAACGCGACACTTGTGGTGATATGCTCGAAGAGCAAAATATGCGTGCAAGCATTCATAAAAGGAATGTGTATGCATGTATTACATATGTGCTAAGGGGGTGTTTGGTTCCTCGCTAACGCTTGCCACACCACACTCGCGGCTGCCACAGTACATTGGCCGGTGTTTGGATTGCACGTAAGCTGAGGCAGCCACAGAGCCTTTCTAGTTCATTTATGCGATAATTTTCGCCACGGTTGTCATGGCCACTTTCATCACCACAATTTCAGTGCCGGCGCCACACCTCATGTAGTGTGTGGTGGCTGAACACCAAACAGGCCCTAAGTCTATCCGTCTGTCCTCTTATGTAAAAGGAAAAAAATATTTTCATGCGGTGCGGAAGAGATGACACATATCACTTACCTACCCCCTCCGTCCTTAAATAACTATCCTCGTTAGTGTGCGAGCCATAAGTTTAACTCGATTTGTAAAAAATACGTGTAATGTTTATATCTCCAAATAAATTTGTTAAAAAACTAGATTCAAAGATCTTTCCAATAATGCTAATTATGTACCATAAATATTAATATTTTTTAATATATATATTTAGTCAAAGTTGTTTTTCTGTAAGCGAAAATAATAGATATTTAGGATAGAGGGAGTGGGTGAAAAGGAAACCAATTACGTATAAAAGTTAAATTCTCATGTTAAAAACCCAAGGAGATGACGACTCAACGAGCAGCGTAACTTGACCCTCAAGTGCCATAACAGCACTCTTAACTCCAACCGTTATCTCACCAACATTCACCATAAATCCGCCCCCAAGATAGCTAAGCTACCTCAAGCGTGGTCCAGCAGCAAAGGCATCCAACCAAAAAAACAAACATTTCGTCACAAAAATTAATAAAAGGAAAAAGTGAAACGAACACGAACGACACCTACCCCGTGTAAATTCCGGACAGGTGCACACCGCGAGACAGAGGCAGCGGAAAAATAGAGAAACCGAGAGAAAAAAACAGACAAGAGAAGGGGGAGGGAGCAGTGACCTGCCACACCACAGTGGTGAGAAGGAAAGGAAACGAACGAGAGGGAGAGAAAAAAAACCCAGGCCAGGGCCCCCCGATCTCCTTCTCCCACTCCGATCGCCCCGACCGATCGCCGCCTCGTGAAGCTTCCCTGTACCCTCCCCGCCGCCCGCGACGCCATGGAGCCGCCGCACGCCGAGGAGGCCGCCGCCGCCGCCGCTGCAGCAGGAGCAGGAGGAGAGGGCGGCGGCGGAAGCCCAGGCACCGGCCTCGAAGGTACTGCCCGCCTGCCTAACGGTTTCTCGGTGTCGTTCAGATCTCCGGCCGGGCGTACGGCCGCGCGGATCTCTGGTGGGTTGGGTTCCCGGGTGTATGTAACCGAGTGGCGCGTGGCTGTTTGTTGCAGGGCCGATGCTGAGGCTGGGGCTGGACGGCGGCGGGGAGGAGGGGGAGGACGGGGAGCTGGGGGCGGGGGAGGAGGCGGACGCGCGCCTGCCGGAGCGGCCTGGCGAGGCGGACTGCGGCTACTACCTCCGCACGGGCGTCTGCGGCTTCGGGGAGCGCTGCCGCTACAACCACCCCCGCGATCGCGGCGGCACTGAGGTGAGCGCGGGCGGACGCTTTTTCTCCGCAGCCTCTGTTTCCCGCGTCGCGCTCTCGCTCCCTCACTCTTTCCCGATCTGATCCGTGTCCGCGTCCGAGGCGGACGCTGCTGCCGGCGAATTGTTCCGTTTCAGGTAGATTCGCTGTGTGATTGAGGTAGTTACGGTCTGATCGGACCGCAGAAACTAGTGGTTTGGGTAATGTGGTTCGTTCAGAGCGGGTTATGCACACTGCCCTCGTGGAATTATCCGTGGTGTCTTGTTGTTGTTACGTATTGGATGGCAGCGACAAAGTTTTGAGCTGCCTCGCTTGGAGCTGCACTTTTGAACTCCTTCCTTTTATGGTCGAGACACAATGGTTCCTCTTTCTTGTTTGCTTCAAATTTACTACTAGTTTGTCTTTATTGGCTTCCAAATAAATGCATATATAGAAAGCCAATTGCACAGCCCCTGTTTTTCCATTTTAGATGTTATCATGGTGATCCTGAGTTCTTGACAAGCGATGACGCAACATAAAAACTTACCTTTTTCTTCCCCTTTTTGTAGTTTTTTGTTCCTGTGTTAATTAAATGCTGCTATACTTTGGTAAGCTTCAAGTTATTTTTTTTAATCCTGATTGTTTTTTTTCCGGATTAGATGTTTTATGACCTGCTATACTTGACTTTGAGTAATGCTATTTTACTCAATATTTACAGTTACAACCTAGTCTGCTTCTAATCCCATTTTGCTGATCCTAAAGGATTTAGGATATCTGAGGCTGCTGCAACTAAATCTCTAGTTGCCAATTGCTAATGTTTTCTAATAGAATCCTAGCGAATGACTTTACAAAATTCTCCTGAAACGCCAAGCTGATAAATAGTTTCTTTTTAAAACTTACTTAAAAAAATTTAGTTTGGTGGAGGTGCCAAGAATGGAGCAGCACAAGACTTTCCAGAACGACAGGGTCAACCTGTATGCGAGGTACATTAACACCTTCACACTCGAGTTTAACTATCTTTCATAGAAATCTGGGTATCAATCAGACATTCAAGCATGTACCTGGCAACTCCGGCACACTATTTGCATGCTCCAAGTGTAGCATGTACTGCTGCTTGTCTATGGGTATGCAGGGTGCACAATATAAAAGAATGTAAAGATTCATGCCTGACTTGTTAACTGTTGGTGCTTTACAACCTCTTCTTTTGTTTTTTCTACAGTATTATTTGAAGACTGGAACTTGTAAATTTGGTTCCAATTGCAAATATCACCATCCTAAGCAAGATGGATCTGTGCAGTCTGTATTAAACAACAATGGATTCCCTCTACGCCCGGTATGAAAATTCTCCTATGATGGTGCTTCTTGGAAACATTTTTTTAAACTATTTTGGGGGAAAAATAATTGACATTAATGAAGTGCAGGGTGAGAAAGAATGCTCCTACTATATGAAGACTGGGCAATGCAAGTTTGGTTCTACATGTAAATTTCATCATCCAGAATTTGGTGGTATTCCGGTGGCCCCTGGAATATATCCACCATTACAATCAGCGTCTGTGCCCTCCCCCCATACTTATGCTCCAAATTGGCAAATGGGAAGGTCACCTGCAGTTCCTGGATCATATATACCAGGCTCATACACTCCAATGATGCTCTCATCTGGAATGGTTCCATTGCAAGGATGGAGCCCTTATCCGGTAAATAATTTGGACAAAATGCTTTATTTTTGACACAAGAAAGGTTCCTAGCAACAAGCCTCTACCAAGATATAAAGCAAATGAGCAAGCCCTTTTATGAGCTAGTCTAAGATTCTCATTTGACCATTGTCTAGGCAAGATCTGAAAGACATTCAAGTATGTCTTACCTGAAATTTCTTGGCATTGCCAAGAAAATAAATAATGTAGGGCAATAAAGTTGGCTTGTTTGATAAATAATAGAGAGCAAACTAAGGAAAATATCTTGTTACCTAAAAGAGCAAGGGACTATTCTCCCCCAATTTTTAACTCTTTTGTTTGATGCAGGCATCGGTAAATCCTGTAGCATCAGGTGGAGCACAACAAACTGTTCAAGCTGGACCGTTATATGGTATGGGACACCATGGATCTTCCACCGCAATTGCTTATGGCGGTGCATACTTGCCATATTCTTCCTCAACTGGACAATCGAGCAATAATCATCAAGAGCATGGATTTCCTGAGCGGCCAGGGCAGCCTGAGTGTCAATATTTTATGAGGACTGGAGATTGCAAATTTGGAACTACGTGTAAATATAACCATCCTCGAGATTGGAGCACTCCTAAGTCCAACTACATGTTCAGTCATCTCTGCCTTCCACTTCGTCCGGTGAGCATCCAGAGCTTGGTATATATGTATTGACGGGACTAATTCAGTAATGCTTCTTGTAAAGTCACTATATCTCCAGTAATGGGTTAATTCATAGTTCTAACAAATCTGGACAAATCAAGCCTATCAATCCACTCCTCACCACTATAGGAACTAAACGCATACACTATTCATAAATAAATCTTGAAAATAATCTGTCCAATAGTCTACAGGAACCATTGTATCCATGATATTCTATCCAAACCGGTGACTATCGAGTTTAGTATCTTTATTTAGTTCCTTTTCTATCAGCAATCTTTGCATGTTAAGGGGTTGCAAACCATAGGTCTCTATCAGCCTAAGTTAGAAAATACGCTTCATAGTAGATGGAAATGAGACATGATTTTACATGAAAAAATCTTGCTGAAAAACAGTGAACGATAATCACAATATGAGGGAAATTAGAAGCAGGGCTGTTACAATGTGGCTTCTCTCATGCTATTTGGCCATATATAAAAAAAGGAGTGGAATTAAAATGGCAGAGTAGGATCCCTCTAGAGTACATACAAATCCATGTCAACTAAAATTGGAATTGTTCTATAACAGCCTGGGTAGTGACAAATGTGATGACCTTGTGAACTTGCAAAACTTCACCTATCCAAGATGATGAGGTAGAATGAAAACCATTTGTAGCCTATACAGGGAACTTAGAGATGTATTTAGAAGCTGACTTTGTGAATGATCGTGTTCTTAAACTCTGGTATTTATAAGATTTATACGCACACAACAGTGTTAATGTGTAATCATGCAACTTATCAGGATTCACTCACATTTTCTTGCAAAATTATTTGCTTGATTAAGGTACAAATTGGTTTTTGCTTGTCTCTTAAAAACTCCCTTTTTGTGAGCCATATAGAGCAAATGGAAGCTACAATTCTACTGTTTCCACTGATGATTAGTTCTTGTCAGCTAGATATTATTTTTTTAACTAATGGAGGTGATAGTTAATGTAATTTTCTTTGTCCTCTCCTATGATAATAAAATGCTATTCAATGACACTGGCATGTAGTCATAAACTATGTAAGGTGTAAATTTAACAAAGTTTGATCGGAAGAATAATTAACCAATTTCTACTTTGTCAGTTGCTTATAATCATGATACTTCTTGTTATGGAGAACCAATAAATAATATTTAAATTTTGATACAGACTACTTGTTTTGCCACCAAGTGTATCCGTGTTGCATTAACTCATGGTTACTATTTCCCTGTCTAACTAAGGAACTCAGTTCAATAAAGCAAAGGGGTTCGTGGGGCTAAGTTGTCCTATTGAAATATAGATATATGGCTGACCTTCATTGTACCTGCCAAATGTCCCATATATTGTGAAAATGTCTATTTGTCACAATTAAATTTGTTTCCTTTAGTTTGGTCTTGCATGCTCTTGATGTTAGTTGCATACTGCAATTCCTTATTGACTGATTATTGGGATGGAATCCTGTATAAGTTTGTAATGATCTAGAGATTTGTACCTACAAACATCCTTTTTCCCCCTGCATGATTGCCTACTGTACCTGGAAGGTACAGTTGAGTACACGCATGTAGGATGTTATGTTTCTTTTTTACTTGCAAAAAATTGTGCTGGACTAATCATGTAGATTTTATCATATTCATTTTTTTAAAAAAAATAATCTTGCAGTTTCTTACCCAATCTTACTATGTTATCTACAATGTACAGGGTGCTCAGCCTTGTGCGTACTATGCACAAAATGGATATTGCAGATATGGAGTTGCATGCAAATATGATCACCCAATGGGTACACTAGGCTACAGTTCATCTGCTTTACCCCTATCTGACATGCCAATTGCTCCCTACCCTATCGGCTTCTCTGTTGCCACGTTGGCTCCATCTTCATCTTCCCCAGAATATATTTCAACCAAAGATCCATCAATCAACCAAGTAGCATCACCTGTGGCAGCACCCGAACATGTTGGAGCAATCTTGCCAAAAGGGGTATTCCCTTCGGATACCATTATGCGAACTCAGACTTCTACAAGTGTCGGCAGTTCAAGCCCTGGTGGTGGTCGCTGATTTTTCTGAGCTGGTGGGAGTGATCCTCTCAGCACAATTTTTCTATCACTTGACACAGGTACTTTAGCCTTCGATTGTATTTTTCATCATCACGTAAAACATACTGCTGCCAACAATGATTATTATCTTGCTCTGTTGATATCAGTTCTGATAGGCCTCTCCAATAAGAAGCTGTGGCCTCTGTAGAGAAGCCACGGTGAGGGTGGTTTTCTCTACCATCAGAATAAGAGAGCATTGATAGGTTACAAGCAGGCTCGATTCACTTGCAATTTTTGCGTTCTTCCGTTCATGTCCAAAACGGGAAAAGGAAGGTTTTTGAAGGTCAGGTTCCATAGCATATTGGGCACGGTGGTGAGGCTCAGGTCCATTCCCTCGGTAAATAATTCTCGGGCAAGAAAATTTTCGTTGTTATCAAGAAAATTTTCACATGCAGAGTTACTGAGTTCCTCCACCTTTCAAATTTCTTTTTCTTTTTGTTTTCTGTATATTGTCATATATATATTACATATATATCATCAACAGACTTGAGACATGTAACTACGTATATATAAACGTTCATACTGGGAGCAAGACGCATTGTAATGGACAAAAAAAATGCTTAATTGAAGAGATCTTGCTGTCAATACTGAAATGGTTGCATTGGTGAGATCAACGTTGTCCTCTTTTATATTACCTCCATTTCGTAAAGAGTGACATTTTGGTTTTGTCCTAAGCCAAAGTATCTTTTTGATCAAATTTACAGAGAAGATTATCAATATTTATGACACTAAATAGGTTTAGTGTGAAAATATATTTCATGATAAATCTAATGATATTTATTTGGTATCATAAATATTTTTTATTTTCTATAAACTTAGTTAAATTTAAAATTATTTGACTTAGGACAAAACCAGAATTATACTCTTTGTGGGATGAAGGTAGTATGAGACATTAGTGTCGAGATGTACAGAAAAAAACATATATGTTTCTTTGGATTTTGTGGACTTTTCCAAAAAGTTAGAATATGTGAATTAAAAATTATAAAATGGCATATCTTTTGTACATGTTAGAATATGTGAACATGCAAATAATCATGATAAGTAAAGTTGGTTATCGTTCAAGAAAAGAAAAGAGAAGTTTATACATGTGACTTTCTGCTATATTATGATTATGTTTCCCCAGAGCGCATTCATACCTGCACAAATGAACTCCAAGCCTCCAACATGCGCTGTAACTTGAAACTGTAAAGATGCACAAACATGGAATAGGCGTGCACGATATAGGAACTTAAAAACCGGCCATATAAGTATGTTTATGCAATTATGCTGTTACACTTTGTTGGAGTATGTGTTTAGGCCCATGAGGCTAAGGCCCATGTGGCCCATATATGGAACCTATATAGCTACCCTTCTAGGGTTAGCCCTAATCAATAGAGAATCACTTTCCAATATGGTATCCAGCCACTTCTTTCTCACCAGACCCAGCCGTCGGCCCCTGTCTCCATAGCCGCCGGCCTTCCCTGCCGCCGCCGGCCATGGCCGGCCGGCCACCTCCCCCTCCCTCCTACTTCTCTGTTTTCCCTCCCCTCTCCTCCCTATCCTGGGCTAATCTGCTCCGTTCTCCCTCCTCTGGGGCCGCTCTTGGTGGCACCGCCGGTTTCCCTGGTGGCGCCGCCCCTCTCCATGCCGCTCCTCTCCATGCCGCTCCTGGTGGCGCCGCCCCTCTCCATGCCGCTGCTGGGAGCCGTGGCTCCCCCTCCCTTCCTCTACTACCTGGCACCGGCGCCTCGGCCATCCTGGACGTGATGCCCTGATACAGCTCAGTCGTAGCTCCGGTCTTCCATGTACTCGAGCTCATGATGAGCAACTGTGTCATGCGTGCCAATTGGGCCGACATGTTCGTCTTCCTTTTTCTAGTTCTACTTCCCATGCAGCCCGTATTTTTGATCTTGTACATTGCGACCTATGGACATCTCCTATTCTGAGTATTTCTGGTTATAAGTACTATCTTGTGGTTGTTGATGATTTTTCGCATTATTCGTGGACTTTTCCTCTCCGTGCGAAGTCTGATACGTTTACCACGCTCCTCCACTTCTTTACTTGGGTGTCCACACAGTTCGACCTCACCATCAAGGCCGTCCAGTGTGACAATGGTCGCGAGTTTGATAACTCCACCTCCCGAGATTTCTTCCTCTCTCACGGTGTTCAGCTCCGCATGTCTTGTCCATACACCTCTTCGCAGAATGGCAAGGCTGAGCGGATGATTCGCACCACCAACGACACCGTACGTACCCTTCTGTTTCAGGCCTCTCTTCCCGCTCGCTTCTGGGCTGAGGGCCTGCACACCTCCACCTACCTTCTTAACCGCCTTCCTTCCGCGGCCTGCCCCACTCCCACTCCTCACCACGCCCTCTTCGGTACCCCGCCTCGATACGATCACCTCCGCGTGTTTGGGTGTGCGTGTTACCCCAACACCGTTGCCACTTCTTCCCACAAGCTGGACCCTCGCTCCACGCTCTGTGTCTTCCTCGGGTACTCCCCGGATCACAAGGGGTACCGGTGCTTTGACCTTACCTCCCGACGGGTTCTCATCTCTCGCCATGTGGTGTTCGATGAGTCCGTCTTTCCCTTTTCCAGCACTACCACCCCTCCGGTACCTGACCCACCCTCCCTGTTTCCCACTGACCCGGTGGTCCAGCCACCTTTTTCGTGGTCTCCTGCAGGTACCGCTTCGCCGCGCGCCGGGCCGGCCCCCTGTCCCGGATCCCCAGCAGGTCCGGGCCCGTCGTCCTCGGGCGTGGCCCCGTCCTCTCCGGTTGGTGCAGACCCGGGGCCTTCGTCCCCCGCTTCTGCCCCGGGGGGGTCGGGTCGGTCACCGACGCCGGATCCCGTCCCGGCACCTGCCCCGGCACCTCTGTCGAGGTTCGCCGCGCCGGTACGGGTGTACCAGCGCAGGCCGCGGCCGCGGCCGCTCGCGCTCCCTTCTCCACCGGGGACACCGACACCACCGCCGCAGTCCCCGCCGGCTCGTGGTGCCCCGCCGGTCTACCACCCGCCGCTGCTTCACCGACACCCGCAGCATGTTCACCCGATGGTGACAAGACACGCGGCTGGCACACTGCCGCCTCGTGTCCTCGAGGCTTCGACCGGCGACGCGGTGGTCTCTCCGGTACCCTCTTCCGTCCGCGACGCCCTATTGGACCCTCACTGGCGCCGCGCGATGGAAGAGGAGTACGCTACTCGCCAACCAGACGTGGGAGTTGGTGCCCCGGCCGCCGGGCTCCAACGTCGTCACCGGCAAGTGGATTTGGACCCACAAGCGCCGGGCCGGCGGCTCTCTCGAGCGCTACAAGGCTCGATGGGTCCTCCGGGGTTTCACTCGGCACCCTGGCGTCGACTACGATGAAACCTTCAGCCCGGTGGTCAAGCCGGTCACCGTCCGTACCGTGCTATCGCTGGCACTTGCTCGGTCTTGGCCCGTCCACCAGTTGGACGTCAAGAACGCCTTCCTCCACGGCCTTCTTACCGAGACGGTGTACTGCAGTCAGCCGGCGGGGTTCGTCGACACCACCCGTCCTGACATGGTCTGCCGGCTCAACAGGTCCCTCTACGGCCTCAAGCAGGCACCTCGGGCGTGGAACCACCGGTTCGCCGCCTTCTTGCTGACCCTGGGGTTCATGGAGGCCAAGTCTGATACGTCCCTGCTCGTCTACCACCATGGAGCCGACACTGCATACTTGCTGCTCTATGTTGATGACATTGTCCTCACCGCCTCTAGTGAGCCACTTCTCCGCCGGATCATCACCGCTCTCCAGCAGGAGTTCGCGATGAAGGATCTGGGTGAGCTCCACCACTTCCTCGGTGTCACTGTTGAGCACCGTCCTACCGGGCTCCTACTTCACCAGCGACAGTACACTCGGGACATCCTGGAGCGGGCTGGGATGACTGACTGCAACCCCTGCTCCACTCCGGTCGACACTCAGGGCAAGCTGTCTGAGGCTGAGGGACCACCGGTGGCCGATCCCACTGCGTACAGGAGTCTCGCCAGGGCCCTTCAGTACCTCACCTTCACCCGGCCGGACATCACCTATGCAGTTCAGCAGGTCTGCCTCCATATGCATGACCCCCCGGGAGCCTCACCTCACGGCTCTCAAGCGCCTCCTCCGCTACCTCCGGGGCACGCTCGACTACGGCCTCATCCTCCACCAGGCCTCCTCCACCGACCTCGCCATTTACACCGACGCTGACTGGGCCGGGTGCCCGGATACTCGCCGCTCCACCTCCGGCTACGCCGTGTTCCTGGGCGGCAACCTGGTGTCTTGGTCGTCCAAGCGCCAGCCGGTGGTCTCCCGGTCCAGCGCCGAGGCGGAGTACCGCGCCGTTGCTAACGGCGTGGCGGAGGCCGCCTGGCTCAGGCAGCTGCTTGCTGAGTTGCACACTCCGCCCTCCCGGAGCACCCTGATCTACTGCGACAACGTCAGTGCGGTCTACCTCTCTACCAACCCCATCCAGCACCAGCGGACGAAGCATGTGGAGATCGACCTCCACTTTGTCCGTGATCGGGTGGCCATGGACACTTTCCAACACACTTATTCGCTAAAAGATATTACTTCCTAAAAATTATAGGTCACTTTATCTTTGTGTCAAGTCAAATTTCTTTTTAACTTCACTGAATTTATAAAAGAATGAACTTAGATTTTCTAAGTCAAATTAGTTTCATATGGAGATACTGTAATAAAAAAAAGTTTAAAAAAATTGGAACTGAAGGCACTTTCTAAGAGCATCTCAAAAATCTTTCTAAAATCCAGCCTCTAAATCATTATTTGGAGAGCATTTGAGTAAAAATCGTTTTTCTATGTCTCTGTACTCTTCAACAGCTTTTCTATTTCTTGTCCGCACTCTAGAGATCTATATCCTCGCTTTCCATCTTTAGTTAGCGAGAAATCCAAAATACATGATGTCTATATTTAAAGATACATTCAAAGAGGTTGTTGAAGGTTATTTTTCACCAAAATCTAGAATTTTATACATCATAAATGATATAAAGAGTCTCTTGAAGTTATCATTCGATTAGCCTGGTTCTCTTAAATTCGTTCTTTTTTGATGAAAGCGTTCTAGTTAAAATTCCACAAGAGCAATTTAGCCTAGCTGTTGATATTCCATAATCAATATCAATCGAGGTTTTGGTACGGTGCTTAGGAGGAACAGCCGGTTCCTCCGGTTCATCTGAAAAAATATATAATTAACTGGTAGTTTAGTATTTTTCCCTCCTCCCTAACATATACACAGCCACACAGCTCGATCCGCCGAGAAGTTCGCTCCTGCGTGCGTCGTCGCCGCCCGCCGCCCGCCGTTCCGATATTCGCCGTTGCGCGCCCCTGGTCGCCCCGATATTCGCCGTCGCCCCCCGCCGCTCGCCACTCCTCCTATAAATCGTTGTGGCACACCACCCGGAATTTGCCGTCGCCTCTCCCCGAAAATCACCGCTGCCTGACTCCCCGGGTCGTCGTCTTCACACAGCTTCCTACAGGAGCTCGCCCACCTAATTCGGTCACTCATCATGGCGCTGGGACTCCAGGCTGCTCCAAATTGGTGGCTGCGGCAGAGGGGACGAGGGAGGAGGGGTCGATTTCGCCGTCGCCTGCCTCTCCGGGGGTCACCATCTTCCAATGGCCGCCTGCAGGAGTTCGTCCGCCTAACACGGCTTTGGGGGCTCTCGGTGCTGCTCCAAATCGGCGCAGCGGCGGAGGGGACGAGGGAGGAGCGGCAGCAGGAGCCCATTGGACTTGTCACGGCGCTTGGAGGATTGAGGGGTGCGCCTGCAGGGGCTCGTCTTCCTACGCTGAAGAAGCTCGACACTGCTGCTGATCTGGTGATCGCTCGAAAGGACTGCTACTGCAGGACATTCACGTTGTGGGCAGCTGCTGTTGGTTGCTAGCCTATTTTGATTTCTCATCTGTTGCTAAATAAGAAATTCAGCTGTAGCTTTTATATTGATGACGGAGGACTACATTGTATTCAGGTAATTTACCTCTCCGTAATTCAGCTTCTAAGATCTCCAGATACGTACAAATACTGTTATACCCTCTAAATTTATTTAGAGACCTGTTTTTTTTTTGTTCCAACCCATAACTTAAGTTCTTCTCATCTGGTTCTTCCTATTTTTAAACCATCCGATCCAACGAAACGGAGGGCTCCCATTATTTTCAAGCACCGTAAAAATTCACATATCAATATATTCCTCAACCGACCCGATACTAGTGTTATTTATACCGACATCTCATTAAAAGAAAAAAAAGAAACTCATACATAGATTTAGTACTCACCCATTTCAAATTGTAAGTCCTTCCGACTTTTGTTAAATATAATGCATATCTAGGTGCCCAACATGACTTGATTTTTGTTATATGAACCTTAATTTTAACTTAAGTTGGATAGGAAAGCTCTTGGAGATGTCCTATTGGTAATATCGTAGCACCCACCCCATTCTAAGTCATAGTTCACTGGTTTGTCTTGAATCAAACTACTATAGTTTTAACTAAGTTTTATTAAAATATACTAATATAACTATCTGCCTAACGATCATTTAGGCCATTTACATATTATTGTTTAAATGCTATAGTCGTTTCCGTTGAATTATCAGTTTATCTTGTTTAAACAACTGTTTTGTATATTTAAGTGCACGTTTAATTTGAATAATAGCTAAATGATAAGTGACCGATTGTTTACCATTTAAAGTTTAGAAGAAAGAGAGACAAAAATGACTAGAAAGTAAAATGATTCAATCTTTTTTGTGCTCTAATAAATATTTTTTCAGCAATGACTAATGCCTACAAGCCTAAATGAATATATTTTCAAAATATATTTTATGGAGAATCTCATAAATTAAGATTGGACCACAATAATATCAAAGTTACTTTTTTGAATACTAATACCAAATTACTTATTACTTCGTTGATAGGGTCAATCTAAAAACTCCAACAGAAATCGGCTCCGACCGGGGAAATCTAGCGGGAGTCGGGGACCGGGATACTCCTGGGCCTTCCTACTTTCATAGGATGTGACTATGGGAGGAGCCCGCCCAGTCTATCAGCTTGTTTGTTTCGCTGGCTTATTATGGCTGAAAGTACTGTTTGCTGGTTTATTGTAAGAAAAAAACAACGTTGGATGACTGCTGCTGATCTCTACCACTAATAATGCACCAGTTGTGAACTTTCCTAAAGCCACACCAAAATTGTCCACTGCAGTCATGAACTATCCTACATGTACCAAAAAAAAATACACCCAAAGCCAACCAACCTTTTGAATAAAGGGATGAGATCCTGTCTGACCTCTGTTTTCTCTCACTCAAATCCAACGAACCAGGTTACTTACCAAACCACATCACTCATCCCTCCCTCATCCTGTCCACACACACCCCACGCATGACACACGAGGCGCGACTCACCTCTCCCTGACGTCGACTCTCCCTCTCCCCGAGGCCACTCTCTCTCCCCGACTCCCTTTCTCCCGCATGATCGGTCAAAGGCCGCACGCCGCCAGGGCTGCACGCGTGACTCCTCCGCTCCCATGACCCAAATCCCCACGCGCGACTCCTCCACTCCCGCGAGGATCTCCCATCTCATGGACAGGCTGCATCAAGCGAGGGCATTAGGCGAATCCAGCGGCAGCGGCTCTGGGCCACGGTTCTCAGCGCGCGCGGAGCTACGGCGGTGCACGGCTGCGGGGCTCAGGGTGCACGGGGAGGCGGCGGTGCCCGTCCATGGGACTCGTGGCGCGTGAGCCCGGCCATGGGGCTTGGGGTGCGCGGGGTGGCGACGGCGGCGCCCGGCCAAAGGACGACATGGACAGGCCTCACCCAACCGCCTGCAAGGTGAGGTTCGATTTGGTCCTTTGCATCCAGCAACGGTGCATTTGAGCCCTGGCCGGACCTCCGCCATGGCTAGCCTCATGGCTGGGGGCGTAGCCTCCCCTGGTCGCTGGCGCAGCCGCCGATGGCGCTGCCTGCAGGGGCTCAGCTGCCCAGGGCGCTGCCGTTGTCGGCGTCCTCCTCGGCACCTCCTCCCACAGCTCCAGAGACATCACCAACCCCTACGCCGGTAAACCTCCCAACCCCCACCTCACTAGGGTTTGCGCAGCTCAAGGTGCACGGATCAATCTGCTCTCCATAGTCCGCCGATCCGTGCACGGGCTCGGTCCGCACCGGGGTTCCGATCCGGTCCTCGCCTCGCCGGAGGAGCCAGAGGAGATGAATGGCACCGGGCAGCCACCAGCAGCAACATCAGAGGCTCCAGCAGCAGCAGGCTAGGTATTGTGCGCGTGCATCATGTTCGATCAATTGTCTCTTTACATTTTGGTTCAGCGTTGAGGTCATCAGTTTTCTCCACTTTCAGTTTTCAAGGCTGCTGTGAGAGGATTGATCAGCTTGCCTATGGATTGGCTCTATGACAAGTTGGGCATTCGTTCTTGGTGCAATAAATGCAGATTCAAAAAGGTTCTTTATTTGATTGAATTGCACGTTTGCAGGTACTCGACTACTCATCATTCAGAATGTTTTAGGTTTGTTTTGCGAGTATTTGATTGACGTGTGGTTTTCATGCGGATTTTGTTTGCATTGTGTTGGTGTTGTCGGTGCAGTTGGGGATCATAGATAGGAACTGCAGATGTGGTTCTGCCATTGCCGGTTCAAGAACTGGAAAACTCTGCCAGCCAAGATTGCTCGGCCGTCTAAGGACTGCAGAGGTGTTACTGGCAAACTTACATGTATGCTTTCTTCCATCTTAAGCTTCAGATTTATGAACCTACATATTAAATGGCCTCAGATCTTTTATGCTATTGTTGATAAGCTTTGCTGAAGTGCCAAGATATAGTATCGTTTCTATTGAATACTCTTGCCGAGCATAATATTTTATTTTATTTACTAATGAGTTAACCGTAAAACATTATTTGATATTTACACTCACAATGTTTTTTTTTTTGCATTTTCCATCTCTTTCTATCTTTCTATTGAATTTCATGGCTGACGATGTGGACATACACAAACTTAGGAATGCACTGGAAAGCAAATAAAGACAAAAAAACCCAGTCTACATGGCCTACTGCTGCACTGTTACAGTTAATATATGAGAGAACCCTATTGTCTAGATACTGCAGTTTGTTTACTGAAAGTCAGACAGGTAATCAATATCCACACACGTCCCTTCATTTAATCTCTCCTTTGGAGAGTTTTTAAGTGTTTAGAAGCACTATGAAGTTGAACTATGTCACTTTATCAGCCCTGTGTGAAGTAGGACTGTAGGAGTATTTAAGGCCTTTTTTTTCTCCAAATTACCAATACAACATGGTAGCCTTATTTTGTTTACTGGTCTGTGTTTTACTCTGTTGTTGCCATCATTGCATTCTTCCCCTAATTTTTTTTTCACCATGTTGGGAAGCGCCAAAATTGATGGAAACTCTAATCAAGCATCACTTTATTTTCTGGTGCCCTTGCACTAGGCCAGAGGATGCTGATGAATGAAATACATCTCATCAAAGAAATTTCAATTTCATTTTTTTGAACAGGGATAGCATGATGTGTCTTCCTCCAAGTGCCCCTCGGCCATGTAGATGAATCTTCGACATCCACTGTTAGGTGTGGACAGCCATGAGGAGGAGCTCTGGAAGCTGGTTGGAGTATCAGGTGTTTCAGTCCTGGACTGAGTTCGAGTAACTGGTGTCTAGGATTATGTGAATTAGACCAACATCAGTTCGAGTAACAGGTGCAATGAGCAGTCCTTTATCTTGAGAATTGTACTCCGGCTTGCGAAGTCAGGCTCTGATCATCAGCTTGTTCTCCACAACGCTGAAGGAAGGGGCCGCAGCGGGATACCTCTAGGTGTGTGCCTTGATAAGCACACCAATGTAGTATTGATCTCTTCGAGAAGTTCTAGAAAGACTGTAAGTTCACTTCATAAAATTGAATCATTAATTGGTGTTTGATAGTGATTTTATTCTCATTGCTTTTGTCAGAAGAAATTTGTTATCCTGGTTTTGGACTCCATGCTGCTACTCAGTCCTAAAAAAAAGAATAACTTTGAAACATTTAGCTGGTAAGCTGTTAGTAAATGTTTCTCCAGCTATTGATTTGTCATAATTATCTAGACCTCTGGATTGTTCTAAGCTGCAAAGTAAGGCTTCTGTAGCAGGAATTTTGCAAAATTATTGTGCTTAGGTGATTTGTCAGATTTAGGAATATACATTGTTCTGGTGCATCTAGGTCCTCATGTTACTTCTATTCGTTTTTGGAGAACAGTAGCCATGCAAAGATAGCTGGAATTTTCAGTGAGTGTGTGTCACATTTATTTGATGCTTTCGACAAAAGGACAGAACATCTAAGAAGTCTTTAAAAATTTAGATACTTTCATGTTGTGTCTGTTTTAAATTATTAAATATTGAATTATTGTCACTTTGATAGCTGGAATTTCCATGTAGTGTCTGAACTTTCCTCACATCAGCAACATAGATTCATAGCAGAAGAAATAATCGACTGAGATAGGTTTGGGTGTCGGTGGAGATTTTCTATTTTCTATTCTGTTGGTTTCTGACTTCACGGGGGAGGGGGAAGAACAGGCCAACAAGGTCTAGGGGACATATGTGCTTCGATGGCAAGTGGCTGGGCTGAGGCTTGGGGTTGATTGATTTTTGAATATTTCTGAGATTTGTTATCGAACTCTTGATGGGAACTATTTATTCATTCTAATGTTGTGGTTAGTTTGGTTGGCTGGTGCCTGGTGGCCTATGTGAGAGCCTTGGCTGTAGTGGCATCCTCAAGCATAGGGCAGTATGCAATGCAGATCCAATTTCAACTTCTTAAGTGTATCTTGCTATGTAATTAACATATAATAACTCTTTGTACTGTTTCTTTTCTGTTTGAATTGTAAATCTATCTCATCAGCAGAATCTCTACTCCTAAAAAGACTAAACTGGGATCGTTCACACCCCTTAATGAGATTGCTTATCTCCCTTTCAGTACCAGTGATAAACAACATGCTCCCAGTAGCAGTGGCTAGCTTGGTGTCTGGTAACGGTGTACTACTTGTTGTACACTCTAGACAATTGACAAGTTTGATAACGACCTCCCTGCACGAGGTGGGTCTAGGAATGTTCTGCTTTGCTATGAATTTTGCTGAAGTTATGTGCTCTGTGCTCAGTTTTCAATGGAATATATTTTTGAACGGCTATGTTTTTACCTTTTCATTTTCCAATGGATTATATTTGAACGGTTATGTTTTTGCCTTTTTAGTATTCAGTGGAATGCTTTATCTGAATTTAAATGTTAAGTGCATGTGCTT
This sequence comes from Saccharum hybrid cultivar R570, assembly GCA_038087645.1. Taxonomy (NCBI): domain Eukaryota; kingdom Viridiplantae; phylum Streptophyta; class Magnoliopsida; order Poales; family Poaceae; genus Saccharum; species Saccharum hybrid cultivar. Next base: position 20,651,180 of record JAQSUU010000106.1, on the reverse strand, counting down.
CAATTCCTGTTTAATATAGACCATTAATATACTTTGCCTATCATATTTTTGCATGAAGCTGTCTCCCCTGAAAATGGATGCTCTTCCAATTTAATGTTAGTTCCAAAAGTCATTTTCACTTTTTGATTTTATGGTTATTGCAACATTTCTACAGTAGTTTAGGTTATTGATATTAACAAGTTTTAGAATTTCTCCAGAGTTCTACAGTTGCTTTTTTCAGTATAGAACCATAGCTAGACAATAGTTGATTGGTATAGAAACTTAGAAAGGTGACTATATTGCTACCAGACCTGTCTTTTTTTACTGAGGCTTAATCATGTTAGTTAAATGCTACAACTTTCAGCATTCATTCTTTTATCTAGATGATGCCCAAGGTTTAAGTTAAGACATTTTTTTGTTGGATATCTATTCTGTAGTACTGATAGCAGGTCAGGATGGTATCAAGTTTGTAGTATGGTATCGTGTTTGTAGTAGAAGTCAAGATGGTACCACAGTTGTGGAGTGATACGTTCTTTTAGTGACAAAGATGTACATGTGCATATCAGTATACAATGTTGTTACCATATCAATATAGAGCAGTGTTGGTTGGGAATATGCTCTTAGAACGATCTTGCATGTCATGCATTTTATTGTTTCCTTCCATCTTTTTTTTCTCAATAGACCTGCTTGTGTACTTGAGTTAGTGGATACCATCCAATTAGCATGATCAATGCAAGTACGACGTCAACTTCTTAATGGATATTTTGGGGTTCCTTTTTTAGGAAAAGGAAAATTTGAGAGCTGGTCTCAGTATATTGCAGAAGGATGAATTGGCAAGAAGTACATAGCCACGGTGGAACAATCGTTGCAAAGTATTGTTTCTCAATGGAAATGCAGAACATCAATGCTATAGCAAATTCCACGAGATAATACATGGGCTTTGCTCTCAACCATTTACACCTCATGTACAAGTGAATAAAGATGTAATATCATGTATTGTTGAGGAATCAGCTAAGAATACAGTTTAGAAGTCCAGCGACGCATCGATCATTTGCAATTTCAGTGAGGAAGCGCCTTAGTAGCATCGTCAGGTCAACGTGGCGGGGGCTGAACTGAAGGTTTCAAATTTTTGGTGTTGGAAACACAACTAGAGGGCTAGGCAAAGGAGAGTACCATGGACTAGGAGATAGAGAAAGTTGTTAAATTGTGCGCCAAGACAAATTCAAATTGTTGTAAAGAGTAGATATGGAGGAATATATATGATGAATTGATGATTTTTATTGGAATTTTTTTCTTATTTATTTGAACGTGGCTCAGAATAGTATGTCATTAAGCTAAATTTAAATTTATTTGTCTATTCATTTTGATACAGTATATTTTTATATTATTATTGCATCGAAATTTGGCTCCCATAGCAACACACAGTAGTGATTATCAAAACACAAACTATAATTCTTTATGGTTATTTTCATGCGCATCTTTAGCACGGGCACTGTACAAATAGCTCACACGAACAGGTGTACGACTGTGGCAGCGGCACGTGACCTTGCGGTCTAGCAGTAGCAGGCCACGGTCAGGACTCGGAGGAAAGCAACGAACCCACCGTCGTCCCGCAGCGGGCCCACCACGGCGACCGCGCATTTATTGCGACACGCGGCTGCCCCTTTCCGTTTCCCATTGTCCATTGGCCTCTGCTACTGCAGCCAGCCCACAGCTGGGCGACCGAGCGAGCAGCAGCAACAGGGACAGGAGGCCTTTGCGCCGCAGCACTCGTCGCCGTAACAGCGCCGTACTCGACCCCGTAACAGCGCCGAACGGGGGAAACCCCACCACCACAGCACTGACCACCCCCGATCCCACATCCCTCTCCCCGCAAAAGGCCACCGCGACGCGACCGCGTACGGAGGGCGAGCCGCGAGTGCAGAGGAGTCGCCAGGAAGGAACCGCGAGGGATCACTGCAGCAGCGCAGGAAAAAATTTCTGGAATAATTTTTCTTCCCTTTGGCTGGCTCCGTGAGGTTCCGGTACTCGCTCGCTCGCTCGCCTGCAGTAGCTTCGATCGAGCCCGGTCCGTCGGCGACGCAGGCGCCCGATCGCCGCGCTTCGGGAGCTTCCGGGGGCCGTCCGTCGGATGGAGCCGTACGCGGCGGCGAAGGGCGGCGGGGCCGACGCCGGCACCGGCCTGGAAGGTACCGGCCCGACCTCGGCCGCGCAATTGGGGTTCCGCTGCGTCCGTGGGGGTTTCGCCGCTTTGCTTTTGCCCGCTCACTCGCTAGGGTTTTGGATCTCCGATGCGACTGCCTGGACCCGGCGCGTGCTGACCGTGGATGATGCTTTCGCAGAGTCGATGCGGAGGCTGGGGCTCGGCGAGGACGGGGAGGCGGGGGAGGAGAAGCTTCCGGAGCGGCCGGGCGAGGCGGACTGCGCCTACTACCTCCGCACGGGCGCCTGCGGCTACGGGGAGCGCTGCCGCTACAACCACCCCCGCGATCGGCCGGCCCCGGTGAGCGCCAGCCTCATCCACGCGGCTCCCCCTTACCCCTGCTCTGCTTTGTTCTGTTTTTTTTTTCCTGTCTCGTGCTCAGCGATGGTTACTGGTGAGCTAAGCGCTTCTCCTATCCTGACAATGACCGACGCTGGTTGGTGGGTGACGAGTTTGTCGCTTAAAGTTGAAGGTTTTCGGCGAATTGATGATTATATAATGGCATGGAAGTGTGGAAGTTATGAAAATTTGGTGTCTTGTGGTTGATGAGGGGGGAATTCAGACTTCACATCTTTGCTCTGAATGAATACTGCCATACTTTTTAGGCGTTTATTTACTAGCTTGCATTGTAGGCTGCTCTGGCTCTGAAGTTGTACTCCTATTAGGATTGTATTGCCTATTTGCATGTCCTTTTCTTATGTCTTGCGTCTTTAGTACTACCTCCATTCCAAATTATAAGACTTTTAGGATTTTTTAGATCATAGATTTTGCTATCCACTTAGATATACACTATGTCTAGATACATAGTAAAATTAACGTATCTAAAAAAGCCGAAACGTCTTATAATTTTGAATGGAGGGAGTAGATAGTAACCAGTCTTTTTTTTTCTACAATGAGTGGGAGACAGGAGTGTCTGGTAAGAGCTAGATAACCTTCAATAAACATGTACTAGTACCTAATGGGAGCTAGAATCTTCATATGTCACACCAGAATGAATGGGTGATTGGAGTCGAATGTACAGACTTGTAGGATACTCTGAAAATATTTTAGCCTGCTTTTGATTTAAGCATGTACCTGTGAAATTCTTCTGTGTTTTTCAGGTTAATGGAGTTGGAAAGACCACAGGTATGGTGGAGTACCCAGAGCGTCCTGGACAGCCACTCTGTGAGGTAATTAAACCAATTCTAAAGCTATTTCTGATTGATATTTTAGGTCAAAATATATTATTTTTTATTGTCATGTGGTGGAAGCTCTGGTTACGAATGTTCTTGTTATTTTCAGTACTATGCAAAGAATGGCACCTGTAAATTTGGTTCCAATTGCAAGTTTGATCATCCCAGGGAAGGTGGTTTTGTACCTGTCACATTAAACAGCAGTGGATTCCCTCTACGCCTGGTGGGTGTTTTTCATTTCAATCCCCTTTTGTGTTTAATTAATCTAGGATCTTGTTTGTTTATTTTATGAAAATTTCCATGGTTAATGCAGGGTGAAAAGGAATGTTCCTATTACATGAAAACTGGACATTGCAAGTTTGGAGCTACATGTAAATTCCATCACCCAGAACTTGGTTTTCTTACGGAGATGCCTGGCATGTACCCACCAGTTCAACCATCACCTATTTCCTCCTCACATCCATATCCACATCTTGCCAATTGGCAAATGGGGAGGCCTCCTGTTGTGCCAGGGTCATTTTTACCAGGCTCGTATCCACCAATGATGCTTCCACCTACAGTTATGCCAATGCAGGGATGGAACCCTTATGTTGTAAGTTTCTATTACTTGTCATTTTGTACTTTATTACTTTAAAGAAGGCACTCCATTATATAAATTAGGAAGATATCTTCGTTCCAAATTGGCTTGTCCAATATTGAGATAAATAATGAGAATTCAGAGATAAGTTCATGATGTCCTTTATGCAACATTTTTGTTATCACGAGTTCACGATAAAATAGAGGCAATGGCCTAAAAATGGAGATTTTATAAGACCGCAAATAATTGGATGTGAGTTTGTAATTCCTTCATGTCTTGAAAATGCAACATGATTATAAGACACTGCTGACTGCGTAATGATTTTTTTACTCTATTTGGTTTCTCAGTCACCTATGAACCAAGTTACACCAGCTGGGGGACAGCAAGCTGTTCCAGCAGGGGCATCTTATGGCTTGTCGCACCAGGGGCCTACCTCTGCCGTGACTTATGGCAGTCATTATGCGCAATTGTATTCTTCAACTGGGACTTCAAGCAGCAACATACAAGAATATGCCTTTCCAGAGCGGCCTGGGCAGCCTGAATGTGAACATTACATGAAGACCGGAACCTGTAAATATGGAGCAGTCTGCAAATATCATCATCCTCAATACTTCAGTGGACCAAAGTCTAATTGCATACTGAGCCCTCTGGGTCTTCCCCTGCGTCCTGTGAGTAGATCTCATGCATGTTTCATTCAGGAAACTTCTATTGTCTACATGAAATATAATCCATATTGGTTTTCATCCTTTGATTACCAGTGTGCATTTATTGCCTGATACAATTGAATTGATAATTTACATTTAATCAATTATCAATTCAATTGTATCAGGCAATAGAATTGATAATTGATTAAATGTAAATTATCAATTCAACACGCAAGGTGATCTTTTTTTTTTGACCAATTTCACATGCATTTTGTTTGCCCTAATTGCACCATTATTGAGGCCTTCTGATCACTAACACATTCATCTTTTAGAATGTTTAGAATATCCAGAATTCATGCCATAAAACTTTAGATTGTGGCATTTAGGTAAGATTCTGAAGGAAACCAGCTACATTTTAAATATGTTGATTTTGGACAAAACAGATGAACTACTGCAGCTTCAACAGTTGTCACTCAACACCTTAGTTTTATGACCTAAGTTTGTCCATGTAATTTCTTCATTGTTCATTCGGAGCACTGGCCCTAGTAGTCAACTAGATTGTTTCATTTCCAAGTCCATAAATCAAGACTTGCTAGGAATGAGATTTTGGTTATGACTGAACTGTATTTCCAAGTCGATAAATCAAGTCTACAGCTTTTTATATTTATTAAAAAGTGGTACCCCTGTACTTGGTCTCAAGGATTTTTATTATTGAATGAGTTAAAAATTGATGGCTACCTTTGCTTTGCGCATTAAAGAGTTCAAAAACCCTCCAGTTCTGTACCATGATGTTGGAAAGCTAAGTAGTGGAAGGCAAACTGTAGAATTTAACTGGAGCAAGAAACATTGTCAAATAGTACACTTTACATCCTAGCAAATCTGGTCTACTACGCCTTTTTGTTGATATAAAACAGTTTTGTATTCATATGCCTGAGGCAGCCATCCTTATGATAGAAGTTGGTTAAAAGACTCTTTTCCATTATGAAATCACACAAGAGGCTGGGAGGGAGAAGGTTATTGAAGATCTGACCAGTGACCAACTTTATTTGTCGTGACATGGATCTGTCTTGGATTCATTTTCTTTTATTTGTGAAGTTGAACCTTGCAACAGTTAGGAATATAGTCATGCCCCCATCCTTGTTTTCTTGCATTTGAGAAAAAAAAATCTGAATTTACCTTGACAGAGAGAGATTTTTAATGTTCCACTGCAACTGATATGAAGCATAGCAGTCTTTGCTGATATAGTTTTTTTAATAATAATGAAGCATGATAGCAGTTTTGTGAACATTAATGTAAACACACAAGGTTGAGATTGACATCATCTATTGCCCTTTTTTCTTTTTGAGTTCCTTTTTGCACTTCTTTAGTTCTTCTTTGTGCCTTTTCAGTTTTCAGTACATCTTCATCTGAAGCTTCTGTTGATGTGCAGGGTTCTCAGCCATGTGCTTACTATGCACACCATGGGTTTTGCAAGTTTGGGCCGACATGCAAGTTTGATCACCCGATGGGTACTCCAAACTATAGCATTTCAGCGTCATCACTTACTGATGTGCCAGTCGCTCCATATCCTCACAGTTTCCCTGTTACTCCTATGCCTCCATATCTGCCATCTTCTGATCTGCGCCCACAATACACTCTAGTCAAGGATTCCTCTGCTAATCCACCAGCGCCTGGAACTACATATGGACCTGTTGGGTCTATATCAAAGGTTTATGCTCCCCACACGCTTATCTGATCCCCGGCTTCTGCAGCTGCTGGCATGCAAGCATCGTAATGAGACACAGTTTGAGAGCATTAGTCCCCTTTCTGTCATGAAGATAGATCTTGGGCAACCTTCTCAGGATTTTCTGCCATAGGTGGAATGAGGTCTCGGATTCTTTTTTGCTCGAGTTCGACTTCCCATCAATCAATTGTGAATAAAGGCTGCAGCTGACATAGAAAAGTCTCAATAAATGCAAAGATAGGAATTGGCAAGCTCATTCACTTGCCATTTTTCTGTCCGTCTCTGAAATGAGAGGAGATAATTCTGATTGTAGTAGGGTTCAGAGCTCCGTTATTATCTCGTATAAGATGCACCGTTGCAGGGGGTTCGTATGGGAAAGCTGATGGGTTCCGTAGCTCTAGCCCAAATCTTTTGTTTATCTCATCATCTTATATATCATGTATATCCCTTGGAACAACAACTATGACTTACGCAACATGTATGTATATCTATATATATAAACTGGGAACACGGCACGTTGTAACGAGACGCTTGGAACCCTTAACTGAATCATCTGAAACCATTCCTTGGTCATCCCCTGATCTTCGGATACTTTATTCTGTCGTGCTGACTTTTAAGATTTCTTGTTTGTACGAATTGGTTGGTTTTAACGTCTGGTTTGTAAAGCGTGGAATTTGTTAGCCTGTTTTTACCTCGGAGGAATATCTCTGCTACGTGTATTGCTTTGAGATCAACGCGGACAGGTGGTCTCCATCTGTCGATGCCATTGGGGAAGTAGACACATGGTAATGTCCATTGGGTGTGGATTAGTATTAGGAGTATATTCTATCCATACCTATAAATAAATGGACAATCTATACCCTCCCAAACAACATGGGGCCTTGTTTAGATTGTTTCAAGAAGTTTAAATTTTTTCACTCTCTCCATCACATCAATCTTTGCACGTATGCATGAAGCATTAAATATAGGTAAAAAAATAACTAATTGCACAGTTTAGTTATAAATCACAAGACGAATCTTTTAAGTCTAGTTAGTCTATGATTGGACACTAATTGTTAAATACAAACGAAATTGCTACGGTTAGAAAAAATTCTAACTTTTCGCAATCTAAACCAGCCCTGGGTTTGGTATGGGCACTCCGTATCGGGTATTCAATGACAACAGCTCCTCCATCCGAGCTGGGCCTATCACGTCGTCTGCACATGAAACCCGAAGCATATGGAATGTTGTCACGATCGATCGAAAAAAAGTTCACGCTCCGTTTGCACGAGTGTCTATATACTATACAAGTACAAGTATACATGCACGCCAAGTTCACAAGAAGCTTCCTACCAATAGCGCTCAAGATTGTGGGTCAAGCACACGTGACATAGAGATGTCTGTCAGTGTCTTGGACGTGTTCCTTCGATATGATCCCCATATATTCGATCGATCGCAATTTCCACGAGCACGATCAATTGATTGCCCATCCTAGATTGAATACTGTTAGCACGAATCTGGTTCTTATTGGGATTAGCTATAGCCTATGTAGGCTTTAATGGTGAACCGAGGACACTGCTGTGATGCTGTATAGATATTTTTTGTTTTCATTTTTAACTGTTTATAATTAATATCTTAAAGATAACCCTAAGAGGGAGAGACAGACATAGAGGCACCCTCGCATTGGCATGGCAAAATAACATGGCACAGTGGGGGTGCCACCATGGCACCTAGCGTCGACCTGCGCCAGCATAGTAGCAAAGTTAGGCCTATCTTGCCGATCTACGAGTACTTCTAAGCCTCCGAGCCCTCTTCAGCGTGGTAATAGAGTATGCCTTTGGTGGTAGCTTGTGGGTGTCCCCTGGGCCACAAGATGTACTGCATCTGTCCCTAAAAGAATGCAACTATGGTATGCATGTTAGTTAAAATGCTTCACGTTTGATGAAGTTTTCAGTAAATAGTATTCACATTTATGACTCCAAAACAATTTATTATGAAAATACATTTCGTAATTAATCTAATGATATTTATTTGATATTATAAATATTTATACTTTTTATTTATAATTGGTCAAACTTGGTATACTAAAATATAATACTGTTCCAAAATTACATTTTTTGGGGACGGAGGGTGTATTTCAAAACTATCATAATTTAGTAGACTCGACCTTGTTTAGTTCCTCCCTCTGAACTTTAGTCTCTATCACATCGGATGTTTGGACATATGTATGGAGTATTAAATATAGACTAGAAAAATAACTAATTGCATTGCGACAAATTTGTGAGACGAATTTTTTAAGCCTAATTAGTCTATGATTTTACAATGTGGTGCTACAGTAAACATATGCTAATGATGGTTTAATTAGGCTTAATAAATTCGTCTCGTGGATTACTGAGGACTTCTGTAATTTGTTTTATTATTACTATCCGAACACTCACATGTGACACCCTTAAACTTTAGCCCCTGAATTTAAACACCACCTCATGCTATGTCTGAACTTGTTGTGACTTAATGAGTGTGACTTGTGTTATAAATCTAAGTTACTTTTCAAGAATTATGAACTTGTGTTGTAGTATGTACGTATCACATGAAATATATAATTCTGCACGTAATGAGTAGCACAGGTGGTGTGATTTCAGAAACAATTGGATTAATTAGGTTATAAATTGAACATGGTTAAGAAGTTGACAATTCAATTTAGCTTAGTTAATAGGGCCCTCACATTTTTCCTTGGGCCTTCGCCTATCTTGGACATCTAGGTTCCAAATGTCTCGCTCTACATCATGCATTAAAAGTGGTCAAATAATTTATTTTTCTACAATTTAGCAACATACTTCAGAAAACAATACTAGAAATGTGCACATATATGATGAATTTTTAGTGATGAAGCAAAATCACATCACAAAACACATATATCTATGATGAATTTTTATGTTTCGTCATCGATCATTAGTGATGGACCTCGGGCACTGACTATTTATGACGAAGCAATAGGTGGAACTCGGGATGAAAATGCACGGGATAATTCTCGTCCCATCCCGCCATGTTTTGTACATCTATCCCGTATTTGTAAAAAAAAATTAGGTAACAAGATCAGAAGTGAGATCATGTGTTTTTTGTAGTCTTTTTTGCAAGATTGCATTTTTAGATGGGATGGACGTGTATTCATCCCGTATTTACAATATACTGGGTAAATTTAACAACTATTATTGTAGCAACCTTTGAACATTATGACTTTACATCAAATATTAGTTCATGGATTTAGAAAGCCCTTCTAAGGGCCATCAAGACGCCCATGAGGCACTTCAACAAGGCTCCTAACATGTCAAATATGCACACTAACCATGTGTCATGATCTTAGCTTAAGTTTTCGGTTCCAATCCGTATTTTTTTGTTTTCACATTCCTTCATGTCCCATTTTAATTCTCATTCCGGACTATCGATTCTGTTCCTGTTTACAGGGATCAAATACTGAAATGGAAACAATTAAGGGGTTTGCGCCCTATTTCTGTCCATTTTAATCGCTAGCTGGAACTTATACATCATCATTTAACTGCTGCTTATATCCTCTAACGGCCCAGGGCTAGCGGGGGTGCAGCTCCGGGTGCGATTTTTTTTAGGAACAAGTCTTCAGAACAACCTATCAAGCCCCTCTAACATCCCAACACAACACACAACCCTTCTGCTCAACCAAAGCCTAGCCCCTTCTGTGTTGCGTCCTTGCCGACTCATGCCCGCTGCTTGCAATTCTACACTGTAGATATGTGCCTCTACCTGCAAGTTGCCATGGCAAGCTAATCATGCCCAAGCCATGGAGTGCTGGAGCTGGGGGTGCCCCTCGTCCCTCGCTGACTCACCATCCTCCTCTCTGTGACAGCGCCTTGCCGCCGGTGCTGCATCAACGCATCATGACTGACTAGTGGTCGGTGGGTGTGTTGTGCATCGACAACAAATCCACCACCACCGACCACTATGGCCAGCCCCGCCCGCCTTGCACCTTCTACAGCCTGACCCACACCCCTTCTGCTGCCTATCCCGCTCCTCCCCAAGCGCCAGAGGCAATGCGGCACTGCTCCCTTGTTCACACTGCACCGCAAGTGCACAAGACAGATGAGATCTGAGTCTGGCTGTTTGGATTTAAGATATCCAACGAATGTCAATGTCTGGCTCCTAATTAATACATTGTAATTTGAATATTTCATATTTAGGATATAGGAGGCTAGGATGGAAGATATTTTCATAAGAAAGATGTGTTGAATAGTTTTCTTGGAATTAAAGAGAGATGGATTGAGCAAAAAAGACCACACGAGTGCCTGAGGAATGAACGGTGCATATTATATTTGTACATTTCAATTCATATCTTGATTTATAAACAATTATGACATTTTTAATTTATGTATAACTAAGGACTAGGCCAAGGTGGTGTAGAATTGTGAAGACATGTACGATTTTTTGGTTATCAAATGTTCCTCTATTTGATATTGTTCTATTATTGATGTCTACATATTGTTTGAGCACTTTGAATTGATATTGTCATTTGTATTCTTTATTATATCTATTATTTACTAATAGTGTCGGGTACCTACATCTAGGGGTACCCACAATCAACGATTAAGAAAAACAAAACCGCTACCCACAAACGAGATGAGCCAAAATAGCAAACGAGACACCTCGACTACGTTCCGACTCGTACGAGGCACGCTCGACGGGACGCCTCGACTACGTTCCGACTCGTACGAGGCACGCTCGACGGGACGCCTCGACTATGTTCCGACTCGTACGAGGCACGCTCGACGGAACGCCTCGACTACGTTCCGACTCGTACGAGGCTCGTTCGACAAGGCACCTCGACTATTGGGAAATCTCCGACTCGCACGACCCCGGGTCGGGCCGCTCGACCCACCTTATTCACCAACTTTGAGACAAAAGTCAGAGCATTTAATGCGACTACCCACTACTTCCTACCATCATGGCTACAACAGTAATTGGCGTGGAAGCAGTGCCGGTGTCAAATCTCACTTTTTACCGCCCATCCCGGGATGGGAGGTGAAAACCTGTCACTATACGCACCATACCGCGCACTATTTCGCCACTGATCACCCTCGAGGGAGGATACGACAAGGACCGTACCCCACGATCTCGGGGACTCGGCCTTATCCACCCATCCTCGACCCGTCCTCGACCTGGCCTCGACCCAGCCTCGACCCACCGCCGGTCAACAAGGAAGAAAGGCCGACGTGGCACAGGACTCGGAGTCTTTTCACCGTCTCGTCCTCTACGTCACCATGGTGTCCAGGGATGGCCGGCCATTCCCGGGGCACGTCGCTACAGCCACCTCCACAGGGATCGATAAAACTTCACCTCAAAGACACCCCGGCGTCCCTGCCTCCTCTTACCCTATAAAAGGGCAGGCCGGGGCTCTACGACGGGGGGAGGACAACAACGAACAACAGACAATGAAAAACCAGTCTCCATCCCACCGAAGAAGATCAACATCTCAAGCAATCTCCTTTGTACTCTCATTTTTCCTTTGAGACCTGGGCTCGGTTCCCTCTCTCACAGCCTATAACCCCTACGCAAGCACTTAGGTGCAAGGAAATACAATACTCCCTCCTCCCCGCTGGACGTAGGGCCTTCTTTTGTCCGAACCAGGATAAAACCTCATGTATCCTCCTTGCATCACCATCCAGATTAGGGACACGCAGCATTTGATTCACTCGTTGGCTTAGGACCCCCACGGGACCGAACGCCGACAGTTGGCGCGCCAGGTAGAGGGCGCTGCGTGCCAGCATCGTTTTCCTGCCATTTTTCTGGATGGCTGACCCCGAACGTCCGCTCCCGTTGGCCACGGTGATCTGGTTTGGGAGTTTGGAGTTCATGTCGCTTGGCCACGGCTATGACATGGTCCTCCTCTCGCCCAGGCACCCGACCGACGGGGACCACAAGCTCTCCCAACCTGGGGGAGCCCTGCGCTGGTATCGTCGCTCTCGTTAGGCACGCGCTGCTAGGCGACGGCGAGCCCAGCGCAACCGCCGTCATCGCCTTGCGGAGGGTGATGGTATTCCCCGATCCGGCGCCTCTCAGCCAGACGCCGACATGGATTTTCTCACTGAGGATCTATGTAGGATGAGCTTGGCTGAGGGTAAGATGCCGACAGGGAGTCCCATCGCTCTACCGCCCGGCGCGACGCCACCATCACCCAGTTCGACTACACCGGCACGAGGAACGACGCCTTCGTCAACATTCCCGTTTGGACTAGATCCGGTTGCCCGGGCGTATGCTTCTTCTATAAGCACCAGCATGAGCGCTTACGAGGAACTCCTCGGACACCATCTACGCTCCGCCCTCGACCTCGTTGCATCCACACCAGCTTTCGAGTACCTGGACTCCACGAAGACCTCAGAGACGGAGCTCCGTGCAACTGCTTCTCGACATCATGACCCTAGAGACGCACGGCCTCACATGCACCCATTGTACTACTATTTCGGCGCTCTAGACTCTGACTCTGCCGATGACACCTACGACCCGACTCGCGAGTGCTTCAATATCGATGGAGCTATCGCGTCGGATTCGGAGGATGAGGCAGCCGTTGAAGGAAGGAACACGCCACCTCAGGTCGAGCTCCCTGCTGAGCGGGATGAGGCTCAATTCATTGCGGATCAAGGAATGCAGCTTGAGCAAATCCGCGAGTTGCAGGATAGGCTCAACGAGGAACGAGAAAACCTACGTCTACTTTAGCAAACCCTCGAGCAAGAGTGCGCGGCACGCGCACATGGCGGAGGAGCTCGAGAGAGAGCTCGCGACGTCAATCGTCGCATCGTCGAGGATCGGGCAGTCGAGCCCCCGGTTTTCGGTCGAGCCAGCCAGAACATGGTCGCAGCCGCCATGCTCCTTCGTAACATGCCCGAGCCATCGAACCCCGAGGCCCATCGAGCCCGTGATGAAATTCGAGGACTCCTCGAGACTACTGCCATGCAGCAGGCCGAGAGTTCTGCCTTCAGGCAACGCGGGCTTGCCTCGGAGCAACCTGCGGAGCCCTCCCGTCAGGAGAGAGAGGCCTCGGTTCATCCCGAGCACGCCCAACGGAACAAGGCGGTCTCTGTCCGTGAACGCATCATCGACAACCGTGAACCTCGAGATGCCCGTGACAACATCGTCGAGCGCCGGAGGCGCAAACATGGTGACGGTGCAGCTCGAGGCTACCACGAGCACAGAGGCGGACGCTACGACAGCTCAGAGGATCGAAGCCCTTCACCCGAGCCACCGGGTCCTCGGGTCTTTAGCAAGGCCATTCGCGAAACGATACTCCCGGCTCAGTTCCGCCCCCCCATGACTCTTACCAAGTATAACGGCGAGACCAAACCTAAACTTTGGCTCGCTGATTTCCGCTTGGCCTGTCAGTTGGGTGGGGCCACCGATGACCGGATCATCATTCGACAACTCCCCCAGTTCCTGTCGGACACCGCTCGAGCCTGGCTCGAGGACCTCCCACCTCGACAAATCCATGACTGGAACGACCTCATGAGAGTGTTCGAGGGGAACTTCAAGGGAACCTACATGCGCCCTGGCAACTCGTGGGATCTTCGAAGCTGCAAACAGAAGCCGGGTAAATCCCTCCGGGATTACATCTGGCGTTTCTCCAAGCAACGCACTGAGCTCCCCAACATCACCGACTCCAACGTCATCATGACTTTCCTCTCTGGTACCACCTACAAAGAGTTGGTCCGAGAGTTGGGCCACAACACTCCCATCACTGCCAACGGTTTGATGGATATTATCACCAACTTCGCCACCGGCGAGGAGGCAGTTGGTGCCATCTTTGGTAGCGATCAGGACAAGGGGAAGCACAAGGAAGAGGATCCCGTGGGCTCCAGCCGAGGCTCGAAGAGGAACAACAGGAAGAAGAAGAAGAAGAACCAGTAGGGCAAGCTCGAGGCCCCGGCCGACGACCTTGTTGCTGCTGATCGCAAGAAACCTCGAGGGCCCCCTAGCGGGGCCATTTTCGACAAAATGCTCAAAGAGCCGTGTCCCTACCACAAAGGGCCCATGAACCACAACCTCGAGGACTGCCACATGCTCCGGAGATACTTTGAAAGCATAGGCGTCAAGAAAGACGATAAGAAGGAAGATCCCAAGAGAGACGACAAGGACGAGGGGTTCCCCGAGATCCACGACTGCTTCATGATATACGGAGGGCCCTCGACGCGCCTCTCGTCACGGTAGCGCAAGCGGGAGCATCGAGAGGTCTTCTCCGTGCAGCTCGCAACCCCCCTCTTCCTTGACTGGTCCGAGGTGGCCATCACTTTCGACCGTAATGACCACCCGGACTACGTCCCCAATCCTGGGGTCTACCCACTTGTTGTCGATCCCATTATCGCCAACACACGCCTCACCAAGGTGCTCATGGATGGCGGTAGCAGTCTTAACATCATCTATGCCCAGACCCTCGACCTTCTGGGGATCACGAGGATGCACCTCCGACCCAGCGTCGGGGGCTTCCATGGAGTCGTGCTAGGGAAGCGAGCAGAGCCCGTCGGGCGGGTCAACCTGCCTGTCTGTTTCGGCACTCCCGCCAACTTCAGAAAGGAAACCCTCACTTTCGAAGTGGTCGGATTCCATGGAACATACCACGCCATCCTTGGGCGCCCATGCTATGCCCGGTTCATGGCAGTCCCCAATTACACCTACCTCAAGCTCAAAATGCCAGGCCCCAACGGTGTCATAACTGTCGGGCCCCCTTATGAGCATGCCTACGAGTGCGACGTGGAGTGCATCGGGCACGGAGAAGCCATCTTGGAGTCGGCGATGAAAGCATCTAGGCCCCAAGGTTTGGTTTTGGCAATTGATGACAACGCTTTACTACCATGACTAACGTGTGTTTTGCAGAAACTTTGGTAAGTTAGGTCATGGAGGTTATAACTGCTTTGGGCACCATGGTATTCGTGTCCCTTGATGGAAATCATTTCGGTTTTCAAAAGAGTGACGTCAAGATTAAGGACGGTTAGTTCCGGATGTCGAGGTGTTGAGATACATTCGGAATAGTCATTAGGATCTTCGTTTCTCTCTTTTGGCCGTACTATAAAGGGGGGCATGAACGGGTAGCTTGACCTAGGCGAGTCCTATGTTTAGGTGTGGTGCACACTTGTTAAACTTGGCGCTAGGCAACCCTAGAATAGCTCAAAGTTCAGTTGGAAGCAACTTGGTTGAAGTTGCGACGCGTTTCGGAAAGTTTCGGGCTGTTTCTCCACTGACCGGACGCGGTCCTCGGCATGACTGGCGCGTCCGGTCAGTACTGAACCGCGACTAGGGTTTCGGCCTTGACGACCGGACGCGGTCCTCGCGAGGACCGGACGCGGTGGTCAGTGGCCGACACGTGTCACCTGTGGAGAACACCCGTCGGACGCGACCTGGAGGTGATCGGCGCGTCCGGTCACAGTCCAGTAAGGTCCAGTGTCGACCGGACGCGTCCGGTCATCAACGACCGGACGCGGCCTCGCGTCCGGTGCACTTACAGTACGCTCCTTTGCACGATCGGACGCGTCCGGTCACCCCTGACCGGCGCGTCCGGTCGTTCAGTTGAAAATCGGGTTTTGACCGTTACGGGCGACCGGCGCGTCCGGTCAGCCCGTGTCAGAACATAACGGTTCGTTTTCTTTGAGGGGTGTATAAATACATCCCCTCCACCTCTTTTAGAGGTCTCTTGCTCATTTGATCAGCTGAGAAAACCCTTTAGAGTGCAAGGGAGTGCAAGAGCACTAGTGAGGATAAAGATTTGAGAATCAAAGCTTGAGAGCTCCTCACTAGCGATTAGAGAGAGTAGCAAGTGTGCATCCACCTTCTCATTTGGGCTCATTGTGGTCAAGTGAGAGTTCTAGCTTGTTACTCTTGGTGATCGCCATCACCTAGACGGTTTGGTGGTGATTGGGAGTTTGGTGATCATCCGGCGGAGCTTGTGGATGACCCAACTCATCTTGTGAGCGGTTTTGGGTGATTCGCCGCGACGGAGTGTCGAAGAATCAACCCGTAGAGAGCACTTGATCCTTGCGCGGATCAAGGGGGAGCTACACCCTTGCGCGGGTGCTCCAACGAGGACTAGTGGGGAGTGGCGACTCTCCGATACCTCGGAAAAACATCGCCGTGTTCCTTGCCCTTTTACATTCAAGCATTTACATTCTCGTATTTACATTCATTGCTTGATTTACTTTCCTAGAATTGCCATGCTAGACTAGGATTGGAAATTAGGGTGCAAAACTTTTCATCGGTAGACTCTCTAGGAACACAAGTAGGCACTAGGGGTGAATTCCGGCTTGTAGGATTTAATTCTTGCAATTAATTTTTAGAAAAGCCCAATTCACCCCCCCCTTGGGCATCTTGATCCTTTCAATTGGTATCGGAGCCGTGTTGCTCCTTATTTAGGCTTTACCGCCTAGAGCAAGATGTCTAACGGGGAAGGACCACCTCCCACCTTTGAGGGGGATGATTTTCCATATTGGAAAATCCGCATGGAGGCATATCTCGAAGCCATAGATGTCGGGTGCCTTAGAGCCGCAACCCAAGGGCTTCCCGCTATCAAGGATCCCGCAAACCCGATTGGTGACGAGGAGAAGTACGACCGGTGGAATGCAAAGGCCAAAAATGCACTCTACCGGGGCTTAGGCAAAGATATCTTCAATCGTGTGCGTAATGCAAAGAACGCTCATGATTTGTGGGAGAATCTTTGTGCTCTCCATGAGGGAACTAAGAGTGAGCGTGAGGAACGCTATCATATTGCTTTAAAGAAAATTAATTCTTTTGAGATGCTTCCCAAAGAAAGTGCTAATGACATGTACACTCGCTTGAATGTTCTTGTAGAGGACCTCAATGCTCTTGGGCTCACTCAAATGAGCCAATCGGATGTTGCAAGGAGGATCTTGAGTGTTCTTCCCGTTGAGAAGTATGGTCACATTGTCACCGTGCTTCATCAAAGTGATCTCTCCACCGCAACACCGACACAAGTATTGGGGAAGATCAATGCTCATGAGATGTACATGCACATCACTCCGGAAGAGGGCTCATCATCTTCCAAGAAGAAAGACTTGGCCTTCAAAGCTAGCCATGACAAGAAGAAGAAGAAGGGCCAAGCCATGATGGTGCAAGAAAGCTCAAGTGAAAGTGATGTCGATGATGAATCACTTGCACTCATGGTGAGAAAGACCACCAAAATCATGATAGTGATGATGATGATAGTGATAGTGATGATGAATATGATGCACCTTCTTATGATGAACTTGTAAAATTGCTAAACAAATACACTAAAATCATAAGAAGGACTAGAAGTGAAAATGATGATCTTCAAAATGAAAATGAATCACTCTCATCTAAGCTTGAAAATGCTCAAAAGACTAGTGGTTAGCTTAGAGATCAAAATGAAGTTATGTCTTCCACTCTCAAGGAGCTCAAAACCTCTAATAAAGAGCTTAAAGATCAAAATGATAAACTTGAGAAGAAGCATGATGAGCTCATCACTAGACATAACTCTTTAAAAGACAAATACACCACATTGAAAATTGACTACGATAGTCTTGTGGTTGCAAATGAACTTGCTCTTGAGACACATGATGCTACTAACAACGTTGTTAAGTGTGATATAGCCACATCATGTGATGATTTGATTATTGAAAGCATTGAGCAAGGTTCTAGTAGCAAAGGCAAGAGTGTGGTTGAGTCATGCAACCATGATGATTATGCCAAGATCAAGTGTGAGAATGAGAAGCTTGCAAATGAGAACAAGAAGCTTAAAGGTTTGATGGCTCTTGAGAAGCAAACGACAAATGAGTCACTCATTGAAGAGAACAAGAAACTCAAGCAAGAAAAAGAGCATCTCAAGACCGGCCTAAGCAAGTTCACAAGAGGTCAATATTTGCAAAGTGAGCTCCTCATGAACACCGTAATGAAGATGGATAGAAGTGGTATTGGGTACTTGGCAAATCAAGAGAAGAAAGCAAAAGCTCAACAACAAAGCAAGTCAAAGCCCAAGCCAAAGAGATGTGTTGAGTGTGGTCAAGAAGGTCACTTTGCTCATGAATGCAAAACTCCACCACCACAACCCTTGCCCAAGCATGCTAGACCCTTTGCCTTCAATGCTCACTATATGCTAAGAAAAGATTCAAATGGAAAGATGAAAGTCATGTTTTTGGGTCCCCCAAACAAGAATAGGCCAAAGAAAATATGGGTTGCCAAGTCACTAGTTGAGAAAGTCAAGGGCCCCTCTCAAGTTTGGGTCCCTAAACAAAAAGCTTGATCTCTTGTGTGTAGGTGAACTACAAGACCGGTGGATCTCATTGGGTTATTGATAGTGGTTGCACTCAACATATGACCGGTGATCCTCGTATGTTCACCTCCATTGAAGAGAATGGGATATGTCAAGAGAAGATCACATTTGGGGATAATTCAAAGAGCAAAGTCAAGGGTATAGGCAAGATTGCAATATCAAATGATCACTCACTCTCAAATGTGCTCTATGTTGCTTCATTGAGTTTCAACTTATTATCCGTCGGGCAACTTTGTGACCTTGGCTTCCAATGCTTGTTCACACCAAATGAAGTTGAAGTTTCAAAGATAGATGACAAGCAAGTGATATTCAAAGGCTTTAGATACAACAACCTTTATCTTGTTGACTTCACCTCCGAAGATGCAAACTTGATGACATGTTTGTTCACCAAGACCTCACTTGGTTGGCTTTGGCATAGGAGGCTTGCTCATGTTGGAATGAACACTCTCAACAAGCTTTTGAAGAAAGAATTAGTGAGAGGATTGAAGGATGTAAAGTTTGAAAAGGACAAACCTTGTAGTGCATGTCAAGCGGGCAAACAAGTTGCAAACACTCATCCAACCAAAGCTTTCATGTCAACATCAAGAGTGCTAGAACTTCTACACATGGATTTGTTTGGGCCTACAACATACAAGAGTTTGGGTGGTAATCTCTATTGTCTTGTGATAGTGGATGACTACTCAAGATATACATGGACTTTCTTCCTTCATGACAAATCCGAAGTGGCAAGTTGCTTCAAGAAGTTTGCAAAGAGAGCTCAAAATGAATTTGAAGTCAAGATAAAGAAAATTAGAAGTGACAATGGCAAAGAGTTTGACAACACCAACATTGAAGCTTATTGTGATGAAATTGGAATCAAGCACGAGGTCTCTTCAACCTACACTCCTCAACAAAATGGTGTAGTTGAGAGAAAGAACCGGACTTTGATCACCCTTGCAAGAACAATACTAGATGAGTACAACACTCCGGAAAAGTTTTGGGCCGAGGCAATCAACACCGCATGCTATGCTTCAAATCGCCTCTTCCTCCAAAAGTTTCTTGGCAAGACCCCCTATGAGTTGCTTAATGGGAAGAAGCCGGACGTCTCATTCTTCCGGGTGTTTGGTTGCAAATGCTACATCTACAAGAAGCGTCAACACCTAGGAAAGTTTCAAAGACGTTGTGATATTGGTTTTCTTGTTGGTTACTCATCAAAGTCCAAAGCATATAGAGTATTTAACTGTTGATGCAAAAGTGAATCTGCAAACACAAAGGGCTAATACCCGAAATCAATATCTAAGGCGTGCCAGTCGATTTGACCTGTTAATCGACAAGGATGAAGATACGAGCACTTTGGTCCTGACAACAGCGATACGCCCGGAAGTCACGGCCAAGAGGTACTCACGCGGAACTCGAGGATCGACAAAGATTGCACTTAGAGCAATGCAACTCGCCGAATCGATGAGAACTCGTAAAAAAGGAAAAATATGCAAATTGACGAAGTCGTCGAAAAGTAGATGTAAATAAGAGTAAAAGCTGTTTTTTGATGTATTGATTGTTATCTATTACATTGCCCTTCACTCTATATTTATACCCTGATCTATAGAAACATAATCGAATACGACTAGGACACTAAACTCAAGTCTAAGAAAAAGAACATGACTTTTACACAACTCAGACTCTACTAATCGTAAACAAGGAAATCAACTCCTATTTTATTCTATAATCCGCCTTAATCACGATGGTATCCTCATCGGCTTCCTTTTCACCAGCACAGCCCCTTTTCTATCGGCAGCAACCTTCGATCTCCTTCCATCGGCACATTCCCTGTTTCATCGGCTGCAGCCTTCACACTTTCCTTCATCGGTACATTTCCTTATCGGCAACCTTCTTCCATCGGCATCGGCAATAACACCTTTGACTTCATCGGCAACATTCCTAATCAAATCCAAACACTGCCACCGCTCAAAACAAACTTATTCTTCTTGGTCATCAATTCACACAGCAATCTCTCCCTTGCTAATCAGCCTTTCCTGATTATATTGACACGTACTAAAAACGGTGTCAACACATGCCCCCCAATTTCGGAGTATAAGATACTGATGCTCCGAAATTTACTCCAACTAATGCTTGCTATTATCTGTTTCTTTAACCCATTCTCCAAGCATAACATGATTTGTTACCAAACTCAATCAAATCTAGATCCAATCCATGTATCTCAATATATATCGCATTTTTTCCAACCTTCTTTGCCTTAACAATGGTTGATATACCAAAATAACAAATCTTCAACAATATCTCACCGCAACGCATCATTTTTAGAACTGAAAAATCTTATATCAAGATATCCTTCAAGCTATGATTACTTGCTGTCAAACCTTCTGTACCATTCCTTGATTGTCGTGCGCACAATTACCATATCCAACCGAACCACCTCGATTCATCCGCATACGGCATAGAGATAAGTCAAGAATACCCCTACTCCAGATAACCTATAAACAGATTCCTCCGGGCTGTTCATCTTCTACCTTCAAACTCCACCTTTCGGCATTCTCACCCGGCGGCAACCCTAACCAACAACCGCGCGTCTTCAACTCATTTGAATCATCATCTTCAAGTTCCCAGCTCGTGCCCTCATCCTCCTGAAGTAATGGCTGTTAACTTCGACGTCCCTGCGGTTTGTTCTTCTTCTCATTACTTTTACTTTAATCCTTTCGGTCTCCTGCGAATTCGTACAGTTGACATTTTTCTTCATCTTTCATTTTCTCGGTCCTCCAAACCTAGGAACTTCGCAACACATTGGTGATTCCAACCCATCAACCTCCCCTTTACTGCTTAGGTCCGATAGGTGACCCAGATCCAACTGATTTGATCAATGCAGAAGCCAATCGTATTCCCTTCAAATCTCAGAATTTCTCCTTGAATTTGTGGAAAGATACATTCCGTTCTTGGCCTAAACCCACCAAAGGGTGGAAAAACTGGTTTCTGAGGGTCAACAGGTCAATGCAAGTATTCTGGGCAGAGCGAAAAATAGATCAATGTATCAGGCTGTCCATTGCCGATATGCAGAAAAATGAATCTATGATGATAGCTGCTGCTCAATTTTGGTCTGACACCACCAACACCTTCATGTTTGGTCATGGTCCATGTGCCCCCACCCTTGCCGATGTGTACATGCTCACAGGCCTAGACATTTCAACTGTCGATGAAAGCCATATTTTCGGCAGAAAAGCTGAGTACAGAATAACCACACGCAACATCGGCGGCTGGACAGGATATATCCAGGAGTATCAGAAAACTGGCACTGTCAATCAAAGGGAGCATGCCACATTCCTGAACATGTGGCTAGAAAAGTTTATTTTCTGCGGTCGATCGGTAGGACCAACTAATGCTTTCCTCCCAGCAGCAGAACTCTTGGCCAACGGTGTCAGATTCCCACTTGGCCGATATCTCCTGAGCTCAACCTACCATCTCCTCCACCAAGTATCCCAAAAACTTATACTTGGCGAACCCATCGGCAACCTGGGAGGCCCGTGGTGGTTTGTTAATATGTGGTTAAACGCTCACATGCACAAGCGTTTACAGTGGGATCTCTTTGCTCAGGAATTCCCACGAGAGATTCCCGAAGAATATGTCCTTAGGGATGATGAATCGGCAACACGCCCTCCTATCAACTTTGGTGAAGCAATCATCGTCCTTCCCGGAACAGAAGCCAATGAGGATCAAATCGGCAGATTTTTCCACACTCTCTACCATGGCCTCCCTCGTGACCTTAGGGCTTGGGTGCCTTATATTGACGAAGATAATAAGTTCCCCCTCCTCTTCAATTTTGCCGATAGTGATCTGAACCAAGATAATGATCTCATGATGGCCATCATCACCCCCAGAGCAATTCCAGTCAATACATTTGGCAGTGGGAAAGCCTCCCACATTACTTATGAATTTTACAATCCATCGGCAGTATCTCGCCAGCTGGCTTTTGGGCAACTGCCCATTAAACTGTGCTATGCCGATGTAATTAAACCCAGGGAAATCATCACCTCTGGAACTGAATGGAGCAGGATAGTAAGACTTGCTCC
Source organism: Saccharum hybrid cultivar R570 (assembly GCA_038087645.1). Taxonomy (NCBI): domain Eukaryota; kingdom Viridiplantae; phylum Streptophyta; class Magnoliopsida; order Poales; family Poaceae; genus Saccharum; species Saccharum hybrid cultivar. Next base: position 20,628,535 of record JAQSUU010000106.1, on the reverse strand, counting down.
TGATGCCGATATTTCCAATGTCGATCTCTCCGCCTGGTCACCAGCTTCTTTCATAACAGAATCATATAAGCAATGGTGGCAGGAATGGAAAGAACAGCTATTTTCAATATCTGTTCACACATATCGGCACCAAATTGACCCCGATTATGCTATTCCTGATAATGCAGTAAGTCCCTTTCAACTTTTCTTTTATTATGTGTATCGGTAACTAACCTCCTTTGAAACAGGCTGACGATCCAGTTCCACCGATAAGTAAAAGCGGAAAACCCTTCAATCTCCATCCAGCCTCTCCGATTTCAGCAATCGGTTACAATGCCCCCACCCTGGAAGCCTTGACTTTCCAAAGAGCTCGTACCAAAATTGGCGCTTCTAGACCAAGATTGGGAACATCTAGGGCTTCTCCAAAGGCCGCTGCTTCAAGCCTGATCAAAGCTTTTAAGGTAACAATCTTGTTTACTCCCTTTTCTGCCGATACACTTTATATTAATATACAACTATCAGGGTGTACAAGCTGCAGCTGGATCATCATCGGCAACTTTACCGAGCACCATAACTTCTACTCCTTCCTCAGAGGTATTCTTTCATTATTATTTTTTTTTACTTTTCCCATTAAACATCTAATCTTATATCTGTTTTTGCAGCAACAAATGGATACATCGGTAAGCACACCGATCATTCAAGCTCCTCAACCAATAGATGTTGATGCCCCCCAGCCAGTTGTTGTCGAAGCACAACAAAAACGTAAAGCTTTGACCGATGCTGAGGCTCAACAGAAACGACAAAAACCTACACCGGCCCCTGCATCTGCTCCAACACCCGTCGATCAACCTTCTGAACAAACTGCTTCTGCCCAAGATACATCATCGACAATTGTACCTCAAGGGCCGACTACCAATGTGGTCATTGAAAACATTCCATCGGCATCTTCTGCCGATCCTCCACAGGACCCTTTACAAGCCGCTCCTTCAAGTCAAGCTCAAGAAATAGCCTTGAAGCAGGTAAACCAGTCAATTACCTGATTTATTATATCTTCAGAATATTATAAACAAGATTTCTAATTCTCTTTATCCCATAGGAACAAGACTCTCCCGATAGCTTATTTTCTTTTGCTATCGATATTTCTGATGACGACGGAGAAGAAGCGAGCTCCTCCCTGGCGTTGGGAACAATATCATCAGACACATATGGCAAGCTGGAAACCCTCCTAAACCTGCTTCAGCAAGAAACTGCCCAATTGGTAATCGACTCGGATCCTGCGAAGTCTATCTTCAAGGCAATCCGCGGCCAAGTCCCCTCCAATGTTGAAGAAATCATCTTTCCAGCAGTCCATCTGGAAAGCAGACAGCTTTAATACCAAAGGGCCGTTCATCGTATTGCTGACAGAGCAGCCCAATCTCAACTTAAAGAAGAGATGCTACAGCTGAAGCAGACTGCCGACGAGAAGCACAAGAACATCAATAATTTGCAAGCCTCCAGTGCCGATATTAGACAGAAGATCTCAGATCTATCGGCAAAGAAAGCAGCCCTGCTAGCTGAACTGGAACAAGTTGAGACAGCTCTGACCCAGGCCAAACAAGAAGAAGACCAGCTTCCCGACGCCATTAAAGCCCTTCAACAGGAACGGGATGCTCAAGCTCGCAAGGCCTTGGCATTGAAAAAGAAAATCAAACCTGTGGAAGGAAATGCCGATGAAGATGCCAAGGAGCTAAAAGAAGCCGATGAAACTCGCCTGCGTGCGATATCAGCCATCCAGGCTTTGTTAAATTCGGCATAATTGATACTTTGTTTTAACTCCAGCCGATAGGATTGTTATCGGCAACTATACTTTTTATGCATCTATCCAAATACTAGGGAAATATTTCTTTAAATATTTTCCATTTAACGCTCTGGGAAATACCACTCCTTCGAGAGTTTCAAGAATATATGCATTACCAGGAACAGACTGACTTATCCGATATGGACCTTCCCAATTAGGGGACCATTTGCCAAACTTAGAATTTTTAGTCCCAATCGGTAAAATCAACTTCCAGACTAATTCACCATCGGCAAATTCCTTTACCTTCACTTTCTTATCATACCATCTAGCTACTCTCTTCTTGTTTTCCTCGATGTTAACCAAAGCTTTTAACCGATGACCTGCTACGTCCTCCAACTCATCTTTCATAAGGATATCATAATCATCGGCTGTCAGTTGATCCCGAAAACGCATCCGCCTAGATCCAATCTTAATCTCCCAAGGTAATACTGCATCGTGCCCATACACCAATTGATAAGGCGACACCTTGGTTGCACCATGACATGCCATCCGATATGACCACAAAGCTTCATTTAATATGGTATGCCACTTTTTAGGATATTCTTTGATCTTGCGCTTAATAAGTTTGATAATCCCCTTATTAGATGCTTCAGCTTGGCCATTTGCTTGGGCATAATATGGTGAAGAATTCAAAACTTTAATTCCCATACTCAAAGCAAACTCATCAAATTCACCTGATGTAAACATAGTGCCCTGATCGGTAGTGATAGTTTGAGGGATGCCAAATCGGTAAACAATATGCTCCTTCACAAAATCAACCATGTTAGCCGATGTCACCTTTTTCAAAGGAATTGCTTCAACCCACTTTGTGAAATAATCGGTAGCAACCAGAATAAATTTATGCCCTTTACTCGATGGTGGATAAATTTGACCGATGAGATCAATAGCCCAACCCCTAAACGGCCATGGTTTAATTATAGGATTCATAGCCGATGCGGGTGCTCTCTGAATATTACCAAACTTTTGACATTCCTGACATCCTTTAAAATATTTAAAACAATCCTCAAGAATAGCTGGCCAATAATATCCATTTCTTCTGATCATCCACTTCATCTTGAACGCTGACTGATGAGCCCCACATACTCCTTCATGAATTTCACTCATCAGGCTTTTTGATTGCTCTATGCTAACACACCTGAGTAAAACTCCATCTATGGTACGATAATATAATTCATCATCGAGGAGTACATACTTTGTCGCTTGGAATCTTACACGTCTCTCAACCTTTTTAGATGGATTCTTTAAATAATCAATGATTTCCTTTCTCCAGTCATCGGGATTAGCCATCAATGTCAATGCTTCTTGAACAGGTTGATATCCTGAAGCATGCTGAGCCAATCGGTTAGCCTCTTCATTATGCATCCGGGAAATATGCTCCAGATGAAAACTCCTAAACCCTTTTAACAATTCCAAACATCTCTCATGATATGAAATCAGGATTTCACTTCGACATTCATACATCCCAATCAACTGATTTATAACTAGCATAGAATCACCAAAGACTTCAATAGCATCAGCCTGTATTTCTTTAAGCAACTCCAACCCTTTTATCAATGCTTGGTATTCAGCTTGATTGTTTGTTGATGTGGCAACGATCGGCAATGAGAATTCATACTTCTTCCCTTGAGGAGAAATCAACACGATGCCGATGCCTGCCCCTTCACTACAAGTAGACCCATCAAAGAACAATGTCCATGGAGCAACTTCCAAAGAATCTACTGTATTGCAATGTTGAGTAACAAAATCGGCCATAACTTGTCCTTTAACTGCCTTAGCCGATTCATAACGTAAGTCAAATTCTGATAACGCTAAAATCCATTTACCAATCCTACCATTTAATATCGGCATAGATAGCATATATTTGACCACATCATCTTTGCATACGACAGTACATTCAGCCGATAGTAAATAATGCCTTAACTTACTATAGGAGAAATATAAACATAAACATAATTTCTCAATAGCCGAATACCTGGTTTCAGCATCTATCAATCGTCTGCTCAAATAATAGATAACACGCTCTTTTCCTTCAAATTCTTGAATAAGAGCTGAACCGATAACAGTATCTTCAGTTGATAAATATAATCTGAAAGGTTTTCCATGCTGGGGTGGAACTAACACTGGAGGATTTGTTAAATAACTCTTAATCTGATCAAAAGCCAACTGCTGTTCATACCCCCATTTAAACTCCTGATCGGCTTTCAATTTTAATAACAGACTGAAAGCCTTGATCTTACCTGACAGATTAGATATAAACCTTCTGATGAAATTAATCTTACCGATCAAAGATTGCAATTCAGTCTTATCGGCAGGAGCAACAACCTTGTTGATTGCCTCAATAGATTTTCTACTAATTTCAATGCCCCTCTGATGCACCATAAAACCCAAGAATTGTCCTGCCGATACACCAAATGCACATTTATTGGGATTCATCTTTAATCCATGTTTTCTTGTGCACTCCAATATCTTTCGCAGATCGGTTAGATGCTTCGTGATGTCTCCAGACTTAATCACTATATCATCAATGTAGATTTCCACCAATGTGCCGATATACTCATGGAAAATAAAATTCATAGCTCTCTGATAAGTAGCACCGGCATTTTTCAAACCAAATGTCATAACTATCCATTCAAATAATCCCACATGACCTGGACATCTAAAAGCAGTTTTGGAAATATCTTCTTCAGCCATGAATATTTGGTTATAACCCGCATTTCCATCCATGAAACTAATAATCTGATGCCCTGCTGCAGCATCAATCAACAAATCGGCAATCGGCATCGGATAACCATCCATCGGTGTGGCCTTATTAAGATTCCTGAAATCAATACAAACACGGAGTTTTCCATTTTTCTTATATACAGGAACCACATTAGAAATCCACTCTGCATACCGACACTGCCGAATAAACTTTGCCTCAATTAACTTGGTTATTTCGGCTTTAATATCAGGGAGTATATTAGGATTGCATCGGCGAGCCGGCTGCTGATGTGGCCGAAATCCAGATTTAATCGGCAACCGATGTTCAACTATAGATCGGTCTAATCCAGGCATTTCAGTATAATCCCAAGCAAAACAATCTTTATATTCCTTTAACAAATCAACTAATTGCTGTTTACACTTGGAATCCAATTTAGAGCTAATAAAAGTGGGCCTTGGCCTATCGCCTTCTCCAATATCTACTTCTATTAAATCATCTGCCGATGTAAATCCTTGCCCTAATTTTCCATCATCGGCAAATCTATCCATTAAAACTCTTCTTCAGAACCGACTGCTTGGATCGGTAGAATTTCATAATCAGCAACCTTGAGGAACTCTTTCTCCCAAGCTTCTCCCGATATGCACCTGGTTCGTTCATAAGTATCTGATTCTGCCGATGCAATGATATAGGAAGAATCACCAGGAACAACTTCAATCTTATCTCCGATCCATTGTACCAAACATTGATGCATTGTAGAAGGAACACAACAATTAGCATGAATCCAATCCCTTCCCAGAAGTAAATTATATGCACCCTTGCCATTAATAACAAAGAAAGTTGTCGGCAAAGTTTTACTACCGATGGTCAACTCAACACATACTGCTCCTTTAGCTGGTGACACATTGCCTTCAAAATCTTTTAGCATCATATCGGTTTTAGTTAAGTCTTGATCTCCCTTACCAAGCTTCCGATACATCACATAAGGCATAATATTAATCGCAGCTCCTCCATCAATAAGTATCTTAGATACGGGCTGCCCATCAACTCTGCCTTTTACAAACAAAGCCTTGAGGTGTTGCCTCTCATCATCAGCAGGCTTCTCAAAAACAGCCATCATTGGATCTAACATTAATTGAGCTATCTGATCAGAGGAAACAGCCTCTTCCTCACTGTCAGACAAAGCCAAAAATTCCATCGGCAACATAAACACCATATTGATGTCTGCCGATGGACCTTTATCCTTGTGCCTTATCTGCCACTGCTGGTTACCATATTTCTCATTGGAGGGACTTTCTTCTTGATATAAATCTTTTTGACGATCCCGCTGCATTTTTCTCTTCTGTGTCTTTGTCAAACCTTCTGGACACCATTGAGGAAGCTTAGTTTTCCAAACTGGCTGATGAATTCTAGTTGTCTCCACACGACGTATATTAGGGTCCCTGTAGAATATTTCTTCATCAGGGACTCTTGCATTTGCCATCTCTTCAAGTTCCTCTTGATTCCTTGGAAAATATGCAACGCGTTTACCAAGCCTTTCATGCACACTAAGCCTGCCCCCCAGCCGATCATGTACTGATGCTCTCCTTCTGATCGGCTCATTAATGAGCAAACCTTGATTACCAGATTGAAACCTTCTTGCAGGATAATTAACTCCATAATAACCATTGCACTCTGGACAATCTTCAACAGTAGGTAACTTAATACCTTCCTCCCAACAATGAATAAAAAACGGACAATTCCAATGATCCTTATGCCGATTCCACTTTTCTTGACGCCTTTCCTCTTGTTGTCGTCGATACCGGTCCCTTCGCTGACGCCAGCCTTCTTGTTGTCTTCGATGAGTGATCACGATGCCAGATCGAGGAGGCCTCCCAGAACCGCCACTTTCCATCAATAGCCCCTTGCCTTTTGCATCATCGGTAGTTATCCGATGTTGGGGATCTACTGATGCATTCTTTTCAGCAGCTTCCGACGTCAACACCTTAATTTTTCCTTCAGCGTCCAACATATTTGCTGGAAAAGGATGTTGATCAATTTTCATTGGCTTTTGAATCTTGGAATTGCCAAATTTTATCCTGCCAGACTCAATAGCTGACTGTAACTGCTGTCTAAACACCTTACAATCATTGGTACTATGTGAAGTTGCATTGTGCCACTTGCAATACAGCATATGCTTCAACTCTTCTGCTGATGGGATCACATGATTGGGTGATAATTTAATCTGGCCCTCCTGAAGCAAAAGATCGAATATTTTATCAGCTTTGGTGACATCAAAAGTAAACTTTTCCGGCTCTTTGTGACCAAAGGGACAAGATATCGGCTTCTTATTCTTAACCCACTCTGCCAAACCGATAACTGGTTCATTATCTGAATCAGAATCTTCCGCTTCTTCAACAAATGAAACTTTCTTGTTCCAATTTCTCTTAGGTTCAAAAACCCTAGTATCTTGATCAGAAATCCTTTGTACTAAATGACTTAGGCTTTCGAACTCCTGAGAAGCATATCTGTCCTTTAGGTGTGGCAATAATCCCTGAAAGGCTAAATCGGCAAGCTGCCAATCATCCAATACCAGACTGTAACATTTATTCTTTACATCTCGTAGCCTTTGCACGAAGCCTTCTACCGATTCATCATTGCGCTGTTTCATCTTTACCAAATCGGTAAGCTTCTTCTCATGAATTCCAGCAAAGAAGTATTTATGAAATTGCTTTTCTAGATCAGCCCAAGTGATAATAGAATTTGGCGGTAGTGAAATAAACCACGTAAATGCTGATCTAGATAGAGATGACGAGAAAAGACGAACTCTCAATTCATCCCTACAAGCTGCCTCTCCACATTGAATAATAAAACGATTAACATGCTCCATGGTTGATGTATCGTCTTGCCCAGAGAATTTAGTGAAATCTGGCACTTTGTAACGATTTGGGAGAGGAATTAAATCATATGCTGGAGGATACGGAGTCCGATAAGAATAAGTATTAACCTTGGGCTTGATCCCAAATTGATCTCTCATAATTTCTGCTATCTTATCGGCCCAGAAAACATCGACATCTTGCTGATGATATGGTTGAATCTCTGCTGGAGGTATCTGTTGATATCCTTCTGCATGCCTTTGTTGCCCACGATCTCCAGCAATTGGCATATTTGCTACTAACTGTGGTCCATTAATCTACTGAAAAGGATTCATCGGCTGAGCTGCCGATGCTTGATTCTGAAAACCAGCATGCATGTGACCTTGATGAACTCCTGTGACTTGCTGATTTGGCTGAACTGTATGTTGAGTAGGAAACTGTCCTGACCAATTATTAGTATTCATCGGCACAGAATTTACCGATGGCTGGTAGCTTGTTGGCATTGCTGGATAATTATATCCAACTTGAGGCATAACCTGTACTCCAGCAGGTTGACTGATTATAGGAGCCTTCTGCTGCATCGGTAACAAACTTGCCGATGGACTTGAACCAGATGTTTGACCCAGAGACGCCTGAAAACCTCCCAAACTTGGTTGTGCAGTAGTTGTAATATATTGAGGTGTTTGGGCTATCGGCGAACCAGCCGATGGTATAGGAGTTTTTCCTGCTACGTCAAACACTTGAGATAATCCGTAATTGACAGTAGATGGCTCCAGAGGCATACCATATCCCCACCAATTAGCAGGAGTTTGATTACTCTGTAGTACAGGACCTGATAAAGCTGATGCTGATAGATCTGTACCAAGCTGAACTCGCCCTGATAATGCTGAATCTGGACGAATCGGAGTAGATTGTGCATTAGATAATCCTGCTGATACTGGAGGAGAAGAAATCTCTATACCCGCAACGGCTGGAGGAGCCGATGGAGCAACAGCAGATGCTGCTTCTGGTTGATGATAAGCAGGTCCGACGTAATGATGTGACGCTTGCCCTTCTTTGAAAGTTCGAATCACAGCATTATGAACAGTATTGGACAGCACATTGGAGTGATTAATTAAAGCATGATTCACTGCAGAATTAACCATCTCTTGAAGTTTACCAGGATTAGGATCAAAGGTAACCTGCCGAGGCAACAGCAAGTCCTGCTTCTGGATAACTTGTCCACTTTTGTTCATGCTGAATGACTTTAAGCAAAGCTGTCTATATTCTTCAATAGCCCTCTCCATAGCCTGCTTCTGATCGTCCTTAAGATCTTCCTCTGTTACTGCGATGATATTCCCATCATCGATCTCATGATTAGGCATCTTGATTAGATCTGTCCCACCGGGCGTGCCAAAAGATGTGTTGATGCAAAAGTGAATCTGCAAACACAAAGGGCTAATACCCGAAATCAATATCCAAGGCGTGCCAGTCGATTTGACCTGTTAATCGACAAGGATGAAGATACGAGCACTTTGGTCCTGACAACAGCGATACGCCCGGAAGTCACGGCCAAGAGGTACTCACGCGGAACTCGAGGATCGACAAAGATTGCACTTAGAGCAATGCAACTCGCCGAATCGATGAGAACTCGTAAAAAAGGAAAAATATGCAAATTGACGAAGTCGTCGAAAAGTAGATGTAAATAAGAGTAAAAGCTGTTTTTTGATGTATTGATTGTTATCTATTACATTGCCCTTCACTCTATATTTATACCCTGATCTATAGAAACATAATCGAATACGACTAGGACACTAAACTCAAGTCTAAGAAAAAGAACATGACTTTTACACAACTCAGACTCTACTAATCGTAAACAAGGAAATCAACTCCTATTTTATTCCATAATCCGCCTTAATCACGATGGTATCCTCATCGGCTTCCTTTTCACCAGCACAGCCCCTTTTCTATCGGCAGCAACCTTCGATCTCCTTCCATCGGCACATTCCCTGTTTCATCGGCTGCAGCCTTCACACTTTCCTTCATCGGTACATTTCCTTATCGGCAACCTTCTTCCATCGGCATCAGCAATAACACCTTTGACTTCATCGGCAACATTCCTAATCAAATCCAAACACTGCCACCGCTCAAAACAAACTTATTCTTCTTGGTCATCAATTCACACAGCAATCTCTCCCTTGCTAATCAGCCTTTCCTGATTATATTGACACGTACTAAAAACGGTGTCAACATTAACCATACCACCGGTTTGGTTGAAGAAACATATGATGTGGAATTTGATGAATCTAACGGCTCCCAAGGAGCAATTGAGAATTGTGATGATGTAGGTGATGAACCCTTGAGGGAGGCCATGAAGAACATGCCCGTGGGAGACATCAAGCCAAAAGATGATGATGACGATGTACAAATTGTTGATCCACCATCTTCATCACATATGCCTCAAGATGATGACAAGAATGAGAGAGTTGAAAATGAAGATACTTATGTCTCTCATGAACAAGCCGAGGCAGAAGCTCAAGATGTTGATGCTCCCCATCCACCTCCTCAAGTGGTTGATAGAAGAAATTCACCTCTACTTCAAGCACATCCACAAGAACTCATCATAGGGAGTCCTACAAAGGGAGTAATGACTCGATCTCAAAAGCTAGCTTCTTTTGTTGAACATCACTCTTTTGTCTCTTGTGTTGAACCTAAGAATGTAGAAGAAGCTCTTCAAGATCCGGATTGGGTGAATGCCATGCATGAAGAATTGAACAACTTCACCCGCAATCAAGTATGGACACTTGAAGAGCATCCAAAAGGTGCAAGAGTCATTGGAACCAAGTGGGTGTTCCGAAACAAGCAAGATGACCAAGGCATAGTTGTGAGGAACAAGGCAAGACTAGTTGCAAAGGGGTTCTCTCAAGTTGAAGGCCTTGATTTTTGAGAGACCTTTGCACCCGTTGCAAGACTTGAAGCCATTCGTATCCTCCTTGCATATGCATCACATCATGATATGAAGCTATATCAAATGGATGTGAAAAGTGCATTCTTAAATGGTTTTATAAATGAACTAGTCTATGTCAATCAACCTCCCGGGTTTGAAGACCCTAGATATCCTAATCATGTTTATAGGTTGTCCAAGGCGCTATATGGGCTCAAGCAAGCCCCTAGAGCGTGGTATGAGCGCCTCCGGGACTTCCTCATTGAGAAGGGCTTCACCATTGGGAAGGTCGACACCACACTATTCACCAAGAAGCTTAATGGGGAGATCTTCATTTGTCAAGTGTATGTTGATGATATCATCTTCGGGTCAACAAATGAAGATTATTGCAAGGAATTTGGTGAATTGATGTCGAAGGAGTTCGAGATGTCAATGATTGGTGAGCTCACTTTCTTCCTTGGTTTTCAAGTCAAGCAAATGAGAGAAGGGATTTTCATCTCTCAAGAAAAGTATACCAAGGATCTTCTCAAAAGATTCAAGATGGAAGAATGCAAGCCAATCAAGACCCCAATGCCATCAAATGGACATCTCGACCTAGATGAGGGAGGTAAACCGGTTGATCAAACTCTCTACCGTTCTATGATTGGTAGCTTGCTATACCTTACCGCATCTAGGCCCGATATCATGTTTAGTGTGTGCATGTGTGCTCGCTTTCAAGCGTGCCCTAAAGAACCTCACTTAAGTGCCGTAAAAAGAATCCTAAGATACCTTAAGCACACCCCAAGCATTGGTCTTTGGTATCCCAAAGGAGCTAGATTCCAACTAGTTGGCTATTCCGATTCGGATTATGCCGGTTGCAAAATTGATAGAAAAAGCACATCCGGAGGGTGCCATTTGCTTGGGAGATCCTTAGTATCTTGGTCATCTAAAAAGCAAAATAGTGTGGCTTTGTCCACCGCCGAGGCGGAATACATTGCCGCGGGGGCTTGTTGTGCACAAATCTTATATATGAAACAAACCCTCCTTGACTATGGAATTGTTCTTGAAAAGGTGCCACTTTTATGTGATAATGAAAGTGCCGTTAAAATTGCTAACAATCCGGTACAACACTCTCGCACCAAGCACATTGATATCCGCCATCACTTTCTAAGAGATCACATTGCTAAAAATGACATATCACTAGAAGGTGTACGAAGTGAAAATCAATTAGCGGATATCTTCACTAAACCTTTGGATGAGGCCACTTTTTGTAGGCTAAGAAGTGAACTTAATGTGCTTGATTCAAGCAACTTTAAAAGATGAACGTGTGTTGTCCCTTGCATTGCATTGTATTATATGCCATGTTTAGTTTATCGCAATGCATTTAGGGCTTGGCTAACACGGTTACGATAACCCTCCTTTGGAGGAGTGAAGAAGCCTAACCGTGGATCAAACTTGACAAGCAACCTAGCTTTACTTTCTTGTATTGCATTACTTATGCATGGTTGTTTGTTTGTCTTTTCTTTTCGGTTTAGCTTTGAGCAACCGCTGTGTTCGTCCATGGATAGAGAGAGCATTTGACGCTCCTAAAGGTCCAAAAACTCTATTGCATGGCCATACGTTGCTCCTCGGGTGTTTATTGCCTATTTTCCTAAAAACAATACTAGCCTAAGGCAAAATATTTTAAAATTTTTGAGGGTTTGAGTGAGGTCACTCATATCAGGTTCCAATTGGTGTTTATTTGTGTCTCTTTGAATTGGAACTTGATTGGGAGAAGTCGCGTCGAAGTTTAGAACGAAGAAAGGCGAAGAACAGCGACCGGACGCTGGACCGGACGCTGCACCGGACGCAGTGATGCTTCACCACCGCGTCCGGTCCCGGTGTCCACCAGCGCGTCCGGTCATCCAGAAGACGAATTCCAGACCTGGTCACCGGACGCTGCACCGGACGCGCCTGTGTCGACCACCGCGTCCGGTCCCGGCTACCACCACCGCGTCCGGTCATCCGCGATGAATTCCCGAGCTCCCAGCGACCGGACTCTGGCCGCGTCCGATCATTCCGCACCGGACGCGTCCGGTCACTCCAGGAGCTTACTGGAGTGTGACCGGACGCTGCACCACCGCGTCCGGTCATAACGACCACCGCGTCCGGTCATCGCGCGTCGAGCGGATCTGAGCCCCTCATAAAACCGTTCCGACTTGTCCGTTTTTGACTTCCGTTTTTCCTTCACCCGACCGATTCCGCCGCCGCCGTTTGCCCTAAGTCGCCGTTTCGCCGTCCTCCGCCTCGCCCTTGCCGTCTGCTCGCCGCCGGCGACCCCCTTACCGTGCTCCAGCCGCGCCCTCCTCGCCCTGCTTGCCCGCGCGTGCCCGCTGCCGCTAGCCCGCAGCCACGCCAGCGAAATCCAGCCGCGCGCCACTGCCGCCAACCGCCGCTCCTCCTCGCCGCCGGCAAGCACCTACGCCGCCGTGGGCCTCACCAGCAGCAGCCGCATTTCCCCCCGTGCATCCCTAGCCCCTCGATCTCCTTCTTCGGCCGAGCCAATCCTTAGGGTTTACCCAAACCCTAGCCTAGGGTTTTGCCCTGACCCTTTCTCAAGGTAACGAAATCGATCGTTCTCGATTCAATTTCGTTTCGTGTCGTTGCCAGGGCTAACCTTGACCGTAATCATCCGTTGATTATCTCGACTCGGTCCTTTCAGAGCTCGATCGTCGATTTCGGGGATTCTCGCGACCTAGGTCACCGCATCTTCTCACCGTCGTTTCGCCAATGCGAGGTAGCTTCGCGTCTCGATTCACTTCGTATCTCACATGCTTGCTATCTCTAGGGTTTCGCACCTTTTTAGTTATATGTGCTTATAGTATATCTCTCTATTCCGTCGGTGCAGCGAGTCAGTCGGCGTGTCAGGGTCAGATCTGTTTGCTGAATCCGAGGCCAAGCCTGCGGATACGGATTGAGGCCAAGCCTCTCGAGTGACAGTTCACCATCTTACAGAGGTTCTCAGTCAGTTTGACAGCATGGTGCGTTGCAAGAACGCCGGTGGTGCTCCTGGTGACGGGGACGACAGTCCTCCTCGTCGGTCTGAGATTGCGCGTGGAAAGCGCATCAAGGTAATGGCCAGAAAGAAGAAGAAGACACTTACAGAGGCAGAGGTTGCTCAGGCCGTGGCAGACGCTGCAGAGCAGGCAGAGAGAGGTGGCAGACACAGTGGCATACATATAGGCGAGCGTCGCTTTCACCTTGAAGGTCGACAGCTCGGCACTGAGGCCACTGAGGGTACCGAGGATACTGGAGCTACAGAGCAGATGTCAGTTGATCCACCTACAGAGCCTACAGAGGCTACAGACGCTCCAGAGGCTACAGAGGATACAGAGGAGCAGCCAGCTCAGTCTCCATCACGTCGTCGCTCCACACGTGCTCGTACTCAGGTGACACCTAGGCCAGAGGGCCAGCGTCGTGGAGCACGTCCTCCTCCCAGAGCTAGAGGTTCACCTCCGGTCGAGCACTTTGACCTGAGGGGTGCTACAGCACGTCAGGTGCAGGGGTTGAGGTTCGTGGAGGTCAGCCGATGGTTTCCACCTGTCAGAGATCACAGAGCTTCAGAGGGTTTCTATACCCCACTTCAGGAGGATTTCTACAGGGCCTTAGTTGACAGTGGTATTGCTTTCAGACCTCAGAGGGTATGTCGGCTTGAGGCACTGGTTGAAGTTGTGGGAGAGCAGCTTCGTCCGCACCTGTCCTATCTACCTGGCTTGTCAGATCTTCTTGGACGGACAGGTGCATACTGCGGCACATGGGTCAGGGAGTTCTATGCTTCACTTTGGATTGATCCTGCCCATGAGTTCATTCACTTTGCTTTCAGAGGCCGCGATCACCGACTTTACAGCACCAGAGCTCGAGAGATCCTCAGACTTCCAGCTTCTGACACGAGGATCCATCAGTTATGCTATGGTCAGACTCCTCCACCCAGACGCCCTCACGGCGGTGCAGTGCCACCTACAGACCTAGTTCGACCTTGTTTCCGTGAGCCTTTTGGCGAAGGGTCTCGTCGTACGCCTGCCACCCTGACACCACTTGCCAGAGTTTTGGATGCTATTATCAGACGCACACTTCTTCCCAGACTCGGCTACAGAGAGGGACTGACACGTATGCAGCTTTGGGTTGTTCACCACCTCCTCTCACAGATACAGTTTGACATATGGGATCTTATACTTAGTGAGATGGAGGACACCATTGCTGAGGGCTTCAAGGGTAATCGTCAGCTGCCCTATGCACACTGGATCTGCTTCATTATTAGATCTTCTATTCAGATGCGACCAGAGATCAGGGCGGAGATATCAGCTACTACCACAGCTTTCCCTGAGTATGATATCCGTCAGCTTTGGGCCTCAGTCACCAGAGATCAGGCCCCAGTGCCAGGACAGCGTGAGCGCCCAGAGGTTCCTGAGACAGCAGCTGAGCAGGATGCCAGAGTTGACGAGCTTGCTGAGGCAGAGCATGCAGACCTTGAGGCTCAGACTGCTGATATACCTGAGGATGTGACTTCAGACAGCACAGATGAGGACTACCAGCCCATCCCCAGGTACCGGTCTCCTCGGTCTCACGACCACGAGGCCGGTGGCTCTGGTTCAGCCTCCTGCTCAGACCCAGCCATGGTGGCTATTCTTGAGAGGTTGACCCAGGCTCAGGAGCAGCAGCAGCAGCAGATTCAGAGATAGGCACAGGACACAGCTGCAGCACTTGCACAGATTCAGGCTCGTCAGGACGAGTTTCAGCGACAGCAGCTTGAGATCTAGAGGCAACAGGTTGAGATGCAGCGACAGAGTCAGCAGCAGTACATGGATCTCCTGCGCCACCTTATCACAGTTGGGGTTCCTCCGCCTGCTTCTGTCATGACTCAGGCTTTGCATTCCAGTGATCCATCGAGTCAGGGACAGCCGAGCTTTCAGTTCACATCTCCACAGCAGCAGGTTCCTCAGTCTTTTCAGTCCCCGAGCTTCACTCCTATTCATACGGGGTTTACACCGTCAGACCAGCCTCGCCCGCACCTCCTGACAGGCACACCTATTGGTGATTTCAGTGCTACCTACAGCGAGTTGACTGGTCAGCCGACACCCTCGCACACCACTACGTTTCATACTTCGTCAGGGTTGTCAGCTTCCGAGGCAGCTATTCCTCCAGTGACAGGGACCAGGACTACAGAGACCATCCCTTCTTCAGTTGCCTCGACAGATCCCCCAGCTACTGGCTCACTACAGGCTCAGGTCACTCAGACAGATCCACTTGTTGCTACTCAGTCAGTGCCCGTTCCTGCTGAGACCCAGACCGCTTCACAGCCACGTGCTTCTTCAGAGGGTCAGCCAGATAGCTCAGACTCCGAGGGTGATACGCTACACTTCGTGATTACTCCGCGCACCTCGGCACCCGACACGACTCCGTCTGTCCCCCCGTCAGATCTTTAGATTAGTTTTTTTTGGCGCTTGATGCCAAAGGGGGAGAGAGAGTAGTTTCAGGGGGAGTTTTGCTAGAGGGTTTTCGTTCTTTGTGTGCTTCTTTCATGCATCATGTTTACTTTTCAGCATTGCATTCATGTGACATTGTCGTCGTGTGGTAAACTTTGAGTCTTAATGTGTTATCTCGTCACAGTGCTAATATATGTCACCGTTTTAGTTATAGCTCTAAGGTTGTGCTTCCGTGCCTTACTCCGATTTCTTATGAGCTATATCTTTTTGTGTACTAACGCTTTTTGTCTTATCTTATGAAGTACACTCTTTTGGCTTGGGGCACATAAGCAATTCCTAACCCTTTGTGCTTATTGCTTTTTGCTTATGTGAACCAAGCATGCTCGAAAACCTCCACTCTAATCCTTTATATCTTAGTGTTGTCATCAATCACCAAAAAGGGGGAGATTGAAAGCATCTAGGCCCCAAGGTTTGGTTTCGGCAATTGATGACAACGCTTTACTACCATGACTAACGTGTGTTTTGCAGAAACTTTGGTAAGTTAGGTCATGGAGGTTATAACTGCTTTGGGCACCATGGTATTCGTGTCCCTTGATGGAAATCATTTCGGTTTTCAAAAGAGTGATGTCAAGATTAAGGACGGTTAGTTCCGGATGTCGAGGTGTTGAGATACATTCGGAATAGTCGTTAGGATCTTCGTTTTTCTCTTTTGGCCGTACTATAAAGGGGGGCATGAACGGGTAGCTTGACCTAGGCGAGTCCTATGTTTAGGTGTGGTGCACACTTGTTAAACTTGGCGCTAGGCAACCCTAGAATAGCTCAAAGTTCAGTTGGAAGCAACTTGGTTGAAGTTGCGACGCGTTTCGGAAAGTTTCGGGCTGTTTCTCCACTGACCGGACGCGGTCCTCGGCATGACCGGCGCATCCGGTCAGTACTGAACCGCGACTAGGGTTTCGGCCTTGATGACCGGACGCGGTCCTCGCGAGGACCGGACGCGGTGGTCAGTGGCCGACACATGTCACCTGTGGAGAACACCCGTCGGACGCGACCTGGAGGTGATCGGCGCGTCCGGTCACAGTCCAGTAAGGTCCAGTGTCGACCGGACGCGTCCGGTCATCAACGACCGGACGCGGCCTCGCGTCCGGTGCACTTACAGTACGCTCCTTTGCACGATCAGACGCGTCCGGTCACCCCTGACCGGCGCGTCCGGTCGTTCAGTTGAAAATCGGGTTTTGACCGTTACGGGCGACCGGCGCGTCCGGTCAGTTCGACCGGCGCGTCCGGTCAGCCCGTGTCAGAACATAACGGTTCGTTTTCTTTGAGGGGTGTATAAATACATCCCCTCCACCTCTTTTAGAGGTCTCTTGCTCATTTGATCAGCTGAGAAAACCCTTTAGAGTGCAAGGGAGTGCAAGAGCACTAGTGAGGATAAAGATTTGAGAATCAAAGCTTGAGAGCTCCTCACTAGCGATTAGAGAGAGTAGCAAGTGTGCATCCACCTTCTCATTTGGGCTCATTGTGGTCAAGTGAGAGTTCTAGCTTGTTACTCTTGGTGATCGCCATCACCTAGACGGTTTGGTGGTGATTGGGAGTTTGGTGATCATCCGGCGGAGCTTGTGGATGACCCAACTCATCTTGTGAGCGGTTTTGGGTGATTCACCGCGATGGAGTGTCGAAGAATCAACCCGTAGAGAGCACTTGATCCTTGCGCGGATCAAGGGGGAGCTACACCCTTGCGCGGGTGCTCCAACGAGGACTAGTGGGGAGTGGCGACTCTCCGATACCTCGGAAAAACATCGCCGTGTTCCTTGCCCTTTTACATTCAAGCATTTACATTCTCGTATTTACATTCATTGCTTGATTTACTTTCCTAGAATTGCCATGCTAGACTAGGATTGGAAATTAGGGTGCAAAACTTTTCATCGGTAGACTCTCTAGGAACACAAGTAGGCACTAGGGGTGAATTCCGGCTTGTAGGATTTAATTCTTGCAATTAATTTTTAGAAAAGCCCAATTCACCCCCCCTCTTGGGCATCTTGATCCTTTCAGGCGACCTTGGCGGCGAGCCTCGACGGTTTGGCCAACGAGATACCCGACCCCAAGCGCCACATCGGCAACTTCGAGCCCGCGGAAGACGTCAAGCTCGTGCCCCTCGATCCCACCGACCCAAAGGGAAAGGCGTTGAGCATTAGCGCCACCCTTGACCCCAAATAGGAAGCAGTGCTCATCGACTTTCTCCACGCAAACATCGACATCTTTGCATGGAGTCCCTCGGATATGCCGGGCATACCCAGGGAAGTCGCCGAGCATGCCTTGGAGATCCGAGCCGGCTCCAAACCGGTGAAGCAACGCTTGCGCCGCTTCGACGAGGAAAAGCGCAAGGTCATCGGCGTGGAGATCCATAAGCTGTTGAAGGCCGGATTCATCAAGGAGGTTCATCATCCTGAGTGGCTAGCTAACCCCGTATTAGTTAAGAAAAAGAATGGGAAGTGGAGGATGTGTGTAGACTATACTAGTTTAAATAAAGCATGTCCAAAAGTTCCCTTTCCTTTGCCACGCATTGATCAAATCATTGATTCAACTGCGGGATGTGAAACTCTGTCGTTCTTAGACGCGTATTCCGGCTACCACCAGATCAAAATGAAGGAGTCCGACCAGCTCGCGACTTCATTCATCACCCCATTCGGCATGTATTGCTATGCTACTATGCCCTTCGGTCTCCGGAACGCAGGGGCTACGTACCAGCGATGCATGCAACACGTTTTTGGGGAACACATTGGACCAACCGTCGAGGCTTATGTCACGGAACCGCCCAAATTATAAGAACAAAAGTACAAAAAACAATCGCCAGAGCAATTAAATTCCCGTACTTAAGCTCCTATAACCCCGGTAGTCCAATGAAATCACAAGGGATTTCAAACCAACCAACATACAAGCCAAGATCATAGTGGTCCAACATAACAAGTCATATGTTACATCTATTTCATAAGTAATTCAACATATATCGGAGTTCAGTAGAGTTATTACAACTCAAGTTCAAAAGTAGCGGAAGCAAAGTAGTTTGAAACTAATATCACCTTAATTCAAATACATGCCAGTACCAAGGTTAATTTCCAACAAAAGCATGAGAGACAAGATAGCTCAGAAGGATCATGCCCATGATCACCCTCTGCCACTACAGCAGGAGCCAACCAATTCTTGCAGTAGCCATGATACATCACAACCTGCAACAAGTGGGAATAAACCCTGAGTACGAGAAGGTACTCAGCTAGACTTACCCGTCATAAACCAGAAATAATATGACACCAAGGAGTATGCAAGGCTTTCTTTCAGTGGGCTAGCTTGACTCATTTGCGAAAAGCATAAGTGATCATGAATACACCATTTTAAGCACTTTTACATCATCTTTGTTATAACCTATTAATCTAGGTAAGCACCTATGCTAAAGCAATCACTTGATTAATCATTAACATCAAAGGTTACCATTTTAGGTTTAGCATTTCCAACATCATCCACATAACCATCCGTGTTCCATCATCATTACTACGATGCCGTAACTCGAGTCAAGTGCTCACTATCCAGGAGCGATGGCGATTCGAATCGATTATTAACCAGCTGGTAATTTATTCCTCACACAAACCTCACTCACCCGCCAAAGTGAGATATTGGTCACCGAGTCAACTATCCAGGTAAGTCTCGAGTTTGCCAGGAACCACATGTACCCGGGGGCCGCCCGACTGCTCTTTGGCCTTATCATCGCGCCCCTGTGTCCTACCACACCTGCTCCGGTACAGTGCGTTGCGGGCAATCCACTCAGCCCGAATAATCTCCCAGCTTCGCGGTCGAAATGTACATTATTCGGCCAGCTAAATGTGAGGCATGCGTTCAACATGACCCGAGGCCCAACAACGGTCGGTCCTTAATCGACACAGACGTAAACTACAAGCACCCCAGAACCCTGTCTGGTTGCCCAATACTTATTCCGTTCGGTCTCTAATTATCCATC
Organism: Saccharum hybrid cultivar R570; assembly: GCA_038087645.1. Classification (NCBI taxonomy): domain Eukaryota; kingdom Viridiplantae; phylum Streptophyta; class Magnoliopsida; order Poales; family Poaceae; genus Saccharum; species Saccharum hybrid cultivar. Next base: position 20,608,796 of record JAQSUU010000106.1, on the reverse strand, counting down.
AATACTTGGTTATTTCCAGGATATCATCCATTCCATAGCTAAAATATTCCAGTAACAACCTATAGTTGCTGGTGACAGGACATCACTGACCGCTACCGGTCTAAGCAGGGCTAAGCAGTTATTCGACCCTAAACCTAGCAGGGTAAGAATGTAATAAGGTAGGCAAGGATAGTAATAAATGCATCAACGGTTTCACTCAACTCCTACAACTTAATGCAACAATACATATATAACATATATATACTCAGTTGCTTTTATAAAGTAGGAGGCTTAGAATGCTCCGGGGCTTGCTTGGGATCGAACACTTAGGTTAGTGTTTGATAGATGACACTCGCTTGGCGAGCATCTCCCATCCCGACACTTGTTTAGTCCTTCCATCTTCGGGATAGGTCCACCAAACACCGTCTTCAGGTTTGGCTTCAACATCTTATCCTTCACGTGGTGCATCTAGCGTACCTAGATGAGATGCAAGATGCATGTGTATGAATATGATGAATGGTAACACAAGATGCATCACATAATCAATTAAAGAGGGCAAGCACATCAAGCATAACACAAGTTTAACAAGATCACAAGTATCTTAACTTGACCAATCATCAAGGGTATAAGCCACACTTAGCAACACATGGAGTAAACAACCATAACTAGCATCTATCTATTTCTAGACTGCAAACAACAGCTGCATGTTTGGATCATAACTGGAGTTATACAAATCCAATAGCCATGCAACAAGACATTCTAGAAAGCTTATGAAATTGTCCATAATTCATCTTTAATCATCTTAGCATGATTCTCAAGTTAACCAAGTCAAACATGCATAATTACAGAATCTGGTCCAGAGATTCCAGAGAACAACTATTTCTGGAACCCAACTTGAAACATTCATTACTCACAAACTATAAGGCCAAATGCCACCAAAGTTTAACACAAGCTAGATTAATGAGTTATCTACAACTTTTCTATAAGCATGTTTCTCATCAAACATCATTTTCATGGTGCAATTACCAAAGTCCCAGAAACTATCCAGGAAAGCATCAATTGCAAGAATAAATATTAACTTATATTCCAAACATACATCTGGCCACAACCAATGTAACCATCATAAAGTGCATGTTAAATGATCACCAAAAAGCATAGTGCTCATCACTAAGTAAATTCTTTTAATGCATTTCTTAATTTATTTAGATAACAAGGTGAAATAATAAACATATACCAAAAGTCCATAATAAAATCTATAAAAATTACAGTAGCTCTTACATACACCCAATAGTCTACTGTACAAATTTCAAGCCCTTTGGACTTGTATATCAACCTCTATGAAAAAGAAAAATTGCTATTGTAAGAATTCATGTGAGAGCAAGATACACTAATAACTCACTCATATAGCAACCAAAATTCATGAAATTTTTACCACACATTAAACATCATATGAGTAGTATGCCACAAAAAATTCAGTTCATTTGGGGACCTAGATCTACAGTTATGAAAATGACAAATACATCTAGCATTAAAAACCTAGCTGCACAAATCTATTTTTACAGAGAAAACTTTAAACTAAAACATGCCATATTATAGATCTGCTGCATAGAGAATTTCACAAGGATTCCAAAACGTCCTCATTTGCTATTTTACGATTTTTCTACGATTCACTATGAATTTCCAAAGTTCCTGCAAAATAATTACAAATCAGTCCCGAGAGCACTATTCATATGAGTCACTGACGGTGCAGTTAGGCCCCTGGATTTAGTCGAATTCTCCCGCGAGGTCCCTGACGCAATTTGAACAGAGGAGCTCGCCGGTAAAACGGCCGGTGGCGGCCGGAGGAGGCACGACGGCGAAGGGGGAATGGCGGGGGAGCACCGGGAGGCCCGTGCGCACCCGTTGGGCTACCCAGCTCGGCACGAGGCGATCTGTGGCGGTGCGGCCATGGCAGCAGGCGGCGGCGACGGTCGGAGCCAAGAAAGAGGCTCAGGAGGGGCGGAGCGGTGAGGGGAAGGTGATGGCGCGGTCGGCTTGGACGAAGGAAGGGCTAAACAGCGGGGACGTGGCGAGGCCGAGCTCGGCCATGGCGGCCATGGCTACGGCGGTGGTTCCTGACGGGGCCGGCTTGGCCAAGCGCGCGCGAGGGATGAATGGAGGCGAGGCGGAGATGTTGGCGAGGTCTGCTCGGCTCGGGACCGAGCGCAGTAGCGGACACGACAGCGGCACGAGCTCGAGCTGGAGCTCGACGCGGCCATGGCGGCGTCCACGCTCTGCAGCGGCAAGGAGAGGCGCGAGAGTGAGTGAAATGGAGGGCGAGCGAGGTGAGGAGGAGCTCGGGCGTCCATTATTGAGGAGACTGGGGTGCTGGGACGCGCGGCAGCAGCCATCGGCCATGGTGGGTGCGCGACCCGTGCATGGTTGCCACGGAGACAATGTCGCGAACACGTGGTGTGCGCCGCTGTGCCCGTGTTGGAGGCCGCGTTTGGGCTGGCTCTGGACCGAATCTAGAAATGGGCCAAAAAGCAAAGTTGTTCCTCTCCTAATGCTCTATATTTTCCATTAAGGGGCCAAAGTCATTAGAGCAACCGATTAGTGGTTAATCACCCCTGAAAATAGCTGTGTCAGTGCGTTGACAGTGATTAGCAAATTCCAACGATTGATGGCCAAAATAAAGTCAATATGATGCCACCTTTTTGCATGCTCTTCTCCACAATGTATGCTCCAACTTTTATAAAAGGACCAACTCAAGTTACTCAAGAAATTTTTGAGAACGCGCCATGCCAACATGTCGATGTCGGTTAAGTGACAAAGTAAGCTTTTGCTGTCTTGGAAACTATCTTTGAAGATCCAAATGAACTCCAAATTGGATGACACTTGATTCATTGCTTCCATCATGAAAAGTAATTCAACTCATATTAAGGAATCAATTTGAGCTACCACATTAATTTGGACGATAAAGCATTGCAAAGAAGTCAACTTGCTGCTATCAATTCGGGACTTAGAATATTTCTAAGTGTTGAAACAAACTGCAGAATATTCAAACTTTGAGCCATGGTTTGACTTATTTCCATGCTGATCTAGCTCTTGGTCCAAAAACAAAGTTTCTTCTCCATAACATGAACTACAACTTTTATTTAAGGTCCAACTTCAAAACAGGTGCAGAAGCTATAGTTCTACTTGGATCAATGTAGCATCACGATAAAGATGAAATTATCCTTTTTGATTCATTGGAGCATTTTCGGGGCATTTGCTCAACACAAACCTTTCACGACTTTTGTTGTAGAGTCCATCTAGAGTCTTTTGGGCAAGGTTGCAAGGTTTGGTTGATGACCTATATTTCCATTCACTTGGTAGTGCAATTCAAGCACTTAGTAAAATCATTCCAACAAGGATATAACTTATCATTTCATATGACTTTTTGATTCCAAACGTCATGAAACTTTTCTAGTAACCAATATAGATAGGTACTAAGGTGAGACACATGAAAATATTGCAATAACACTATCCAAGCATATATCTTGAAAATGACCTATATGTAAAGCAATGGTGCAACATCCAACTTTAGGTTAGGCTCATCTCCATAGGTTGACCTTGCCATCGTCATCTCCACTTAATCTATCGTGTTTGAGCTCAAACCCACTGCTTAACTGGTGGCAAACACCAGGGGTGTTACAGCTTACGTCGATGGTATCGTTGTCAAAACCAAAAAGGCCAGTAATTTGATAAACGACCTCGACGTTGCGTTCAAGTGCCTCCGAGCAAAGAACATTAAGCTCAACCCCGAGAAATGCGTTTTCGGCGTTCCTCGAGGCATGCTCCTAGGGTTCATCGTTTCCGAACGTGGCATCGAGGCCAACCCAGAAAAAATCGCCGCAATAACCAAAATGGGCCCTATCCGAGATCTGAAGGGCGTGCAGAGGGTCACGGGCTGCCTTGCGGCCCTCAGTCGCTTCATTTCATGCCTCAGTGAAAAAGCGCTCCCACTGTATCGTCTCCTAAAGAAATCGGAACACTTCTCGTGGACCCTCGAGGCCGAGGAAGCCCTTGCAAAACTCAAGGCTACGCTCTCCAACTCACCAATCCTCGTCCCTCCGACCACAGGGGAACCCCTCCTACTTTATGTCGCCGCAACGACACAAGTAGTCAGTGTGGTCTTGGTTGTCGAGAGGGCAGAGGAAGGACATGCCCTGCTCGTCCAAAGACCGGTCTACTTCATCAGCGAGGTGCTCTCGGAAACCAAGGTTCGCTACCCGTAGATTCAGAAGCTGCTGTACGCCATCATCTTAACGCGGCGCAAACTCCGTCACTACTTCGAGGGCCACCCAGTGACTGTGGTCTCATCTTTCCCTCTGGGAGAGATAGCCCAGAACTGGGAAGCCTCAGGTAGGATAGCCAAGTGGGCGGTCGAGCTCATGGGCGAGACCCTCTCTTATGCGTCACGCAAAGCCATCAAATCCCAGGTACTAGCAGATTTCCTGGCGGAGTGGACCTACACTCAACTCCCCCGGTTCAGCTCCAAGCCGAGCTTTGGACCATGTATTTCGACGGGTCGCTGATGAAAACAGGAGCGGGCGCGGGCTTGCTCTTCATCTCACCCCTCGGAGTCCACATGAGGCTATATCATCCGGCTTCATTTTCCCGCCTCCAACAACGTCGCCGAATACGAGGCGCTCATCACGGGCTTACGAATCGCCGTCGAACTAGGGGTCCGACACCTCGATGTTCGAGGTGACTCTCAGCTCATGATCGACCAGGTCATGAAGAGCTCGAGTTGCCATGATCCCAAGATGGAGGCCTACTATGAGGAGGTACGGCGCCTTGAAGACAAGTTTCACGGCCTCGAGCTCAATCACATTGCACGCAGATATAATGAGGCTGCCGATGAACTCGCAAAAATTGCTTCTAGTCGAACTACAGTTTCACCTGACGTTTTCATGAAAGATCTCCATCAACCATCCGTCAACATCCGGGAAGACGGAGGGGTCGACGGGCCGTCACTCGATCCCCCACCTGAGGTAGAAGCCCCCTCGACCGGGGCTGAAGCCATGCAGGTGGAAGGCTCGACCCCGCCAGCCAACCCCGAGCCTAACTGGCGTACTCCGTACCACGACCATCTCACTCGAGGGGACCTCCCCTCGGATAAGATTGAGGCTTGACGGGTCGCTCGCCGGGCCAAATCCTTTGTGATATTTGGCGACAGCAGGGAGCTGTATCGCCGCAGCCCTACTGGCGTCCTCCAACGCTGTATCACAAATGAGGAAGGCAGAAACCTGCTCGATGATCTACACTCGGGGGCTACACCCGCCGAGTGTGTGCTCTGGTCGGCCGTAGCCCATCCAAAAACAAATGGCCAAGTAGAATGTGCCAACGGCATGGTCCTACAAGGCCTGAAACCAAGAATTTTTGACAAGTTAAACAAACATGGCAAAAATTGGGCCGCTGAGCTTCCCTCGGTCCTGTGGAGCCTAAGAATAATGCCGAGTCGAGCCATAGGATTCACTCCGTTCTTAGTCTACGGGTCCGAGGCCATGCTCCCAACTGATGTAGAATATGGATCCCCAAGGTTGAAGGCCTACAACGAGAAAAACAATGACGCCACAAGAGAGGACGCCCTCGACCAGCTCGAGGAAGCCCGTGATGTGGCTCTGTTACACTCTGCCAGGTATCAGCAAAGTCTCTGATGCTACCATGACAAACATGTCCGCAGACGGGACCTCAGTGTTGGTGACCTGGTGCTACGGCGATGCCAGAACAACAAGGGACAACACAAGCTTACGCCACCGTGGGAAGGGCCATACATCATCGCGGAAGTGTTGAAGCCCGGCACATACAAACTATTGAACGAGAAAGGCGAAATCTTCACCAACGCTTGGAACATTGAACAGCTATGTCACTTTTTTCCCTAAAGCCTCGAGGCTCTGTAAATTGTTTCGCAATCCCATGATCGAATAAAGAATACAGCGGTGTTCAAAGCATTGTTTTCATAACAACCAGGAAGGGTCGACCCTGTTTTCTCAGAGTCGACCCTCCCTCGGGGGCTGCACGGGGGGGAATCCCCTATGTCTCCAAAAAACTCACATTTTTTCAAAAACAAGAGAACTCTTACATAAGTCGACGAGGCCGCAAGTGCACCCTAAGGCTCGAGGGCTGCCGAGCCGCGAGATCGCCTACGCCTTCGGGCTATGGTACCTCCACTCACTCCCCCACGCCAAGGGGTGCAACCACGCGCTAAGTAGACCTAATAAAAGTTCATGATTTTGAAAAAGCTCATGTCTAACATTTCCATACGCTTCGAATCGAGTTCTTACATAGTCAACGAGGCCGCAAGCGCACCCTAAGGTCCAAGGGCTGCCGAGCCGCGAGATCGCCTACGCTTCCGGACTATGGTACCTCCACTCGCTCCCCCACGCCAAGGGGTGCAACCGCGCGCTAAGAAAAACATGCAAGAATACGATTTAAGCAAGAAAGGGAACAAAAGACTCAAATGAAAATGAACATTTAGTATACATTTACATATAAATGTTTCAAGGCCCCTGAGGCCATCACGACCAAAGTTACGAATACTAACTTATTACACGGGCCTTCACGCCTAGGTTTGGCTCACAGGCCCTAGTCATCAGCAGGCGGAACCACCTCGACCTCAAAAAGCTTGGCAAGGTGACTCCTAGGCTCCTCAGCGGCCTCGATCATGGTCAGGCAGGCGACTTCATTCTCCTCGTCCGTCCGGTCCGGATCCATGATGAAGCCGTCAGCGATGAGGTCCATGTCGTACACAAACCCAGACCGAACGACCGCCTTAGCCCTCTTCACGCCGTGATGCAGCCCACCTCGTATCCTCTCACGGACGAGGCAGCCCAGCGCCACCATCCGACGGACAAAGGAGTTCCCCGGTGCGTCCTCCTCGGTATCGGCATCGGGCTCGACCCCTAGGCCGTCACACACCGAGGTGATAGCGCCCTAGAGCAACTGAGTCCGCCCGGCCTCGGCCTCGAAGAGGTTCTGGAACGAGGTGGCCGTCGCCTGGGCCGCATGCTGCTGCTTCTCCAACTTTGAAACGTAAACATTGAGTTAGCATAAGCCAGGGACCTCGACGCCAAGGCCAGAACATAACAAGAGGATTACCCTCAGAGTGGGTCTACAAACCCACGACCTCATCGCGTAACTCCCCGCACGTCTTCTTAGACGCTCGAAGAGCCTCGTCCTTGTCGTGGACCGCCGCCCTCAGCACCTCAATTTCCCGACCGATGCCCGTGAGAGCCTCGTCCCTCTCTCGGACCATCCCCTTCAACGTCACAACCTCATCCTCCAAGGTTCTGACGCGAGCGGACGCCATCCCGACCTGGATGTTGAGGGCATTGCGCTGACCACTAACTAAGGCGACATCCTCCTTGAGCTCCTTCACACGTGCCAGCAGCGGTGCGAGGTCCTCGCGAGCTTTAGCCGCCTCCTCCCGAGCCCTTGCCGCGTCTTCACGCGCCTTGGCTTCAGCTTCCCTGGCCTGCGCCGCCTCCTCCCTAACCACCGCGTGGGCAACGCGGAGCTCGTCCGTCTCGGCACTCTTCTGGGACAGCCGCTTGTTGGCTTCCTCGACCAGGGCCCGTTGACGGGCAAGCGCCGCCCACACGCCACTCTCATGACGAATGAAGAGTGACTTGCGGCGGGAATGCTCCTTGAGCTCCTGACCACAGTTAAAACCCAAAATCAGAACCAAGGAAAAGGGAAGGATAAAACGCAGGGAAAGACTAACGAACCCGGCTTACATCGAAAGCCTCCGACATACCCCAAACCAGGATATCCGAGACCACGCGCAGGGACTGCAACGAGTGCTTTCGGAGTCCCTCGAGGTACTCCCAGTGTTGCACCTCGTCCTTGTCGTCGAGCGCGAAGAAGGGCTCAGCGCTAGGGTTGGACGCGTCCCTAACTCAAGGGTCGACCTGCCCCAGCGCGGAAGCTCCTCCTCCGCCCGCACGAGCGCCAACCCGGTGAAGTTAGGTCACCTGGCCGACGCCTCAGCCAGGTCGTCCCCCAACGCCGTAGAGGTACCAGGCCGATCCGAGGCCTCGGCCGTCTCGATGTCCTCCTTCTGCTTCCCTTTGTCAGAGGGAGAGCCGTCGACGGTGAGGTCAATCAGGGCCGGGGTCGATCCTTGTGGCGGGGCTGGCGTCTCGACTACCGGCACCACCGCGCTGTATGACGGGCGGTGGCACGACCGCCCCCCGTTCCGCCTTGACCACCGGCTCCGCTGGCCGGTCCTGCTGCGGCTGTGACTCTTCCCGCGCCGGTTGCGACTCCGGCTGCACCGCCTCTTGCCCCGCCTCTGGCAGGGCCTCCACCACCTCCTTCAACTTTTCAACATCCGCCCGCCCCGCGTCGCGGACGGATGTTCTAGCCTCAGCGGCCTCAATGGTCGCCTGGGTCGTCACGGTCGACCCAGGCTCTGACCCACTAGCGCCGGGCACCTCGAGCCCGGCGTCACCCGAGACCGCCTCAGCCAGCCCTGACCCCTGCACGGCGACACCAGAACCGACGACCTCCTGGGTGCTTGCCCCCGCCTTGGCAGCCGCCTCCCTCAGCCTGAGCCGCTCCGCCGCAGCCTGGTACTTGGCGACCTAGGCGGCGGCGTCAGCCGCCGTCTGCATCATCAGGGCGGCGCCTGACCTGAGCGCCTTGACGGGAGTCGGACCCGCGAGCTCCGCCTTACGCTTATGGCTGAGCGACGAACAAACGCGTCAGAACAAAGAACGGGATCACCAATGACGGAAAAACAAGGCAAAAAACCTACCCGGATAGGGGAACCAAGGGCCTAGACCCCGGCAGGCCCGAGCCACCCGGCGGCACCTGCGACGGCCCTACCGTCGAGCCTCCTGTCGGCCGGGTGCTCCTCGGAGCCCGGGCTAACGGGGCATCCAAGGATCTTTGCGCCGCCGAGGCTAGTTGGCCTCGGGTCCTCACGCCCGTCGATGGCGCCCTGGCTTCTGATGCCGATACCGCTGCTCCAACCGCCGGCTGAGCCCGAGGCGATCGGGCTTGCGGGAACGGCGCCACCGACCCCTCTTGCGGGGCCCTAGACGAGGTAGCTCCTCTCGCTGAAGGACCCACTCTGGCCCTTCTCTCTCCTGGCTCTCCCTCCCCCTCAACGGGCGCCGAGGCTTCCCTCGATGCCTGGGAGGTCGACCCCCCAATGGGCTCTAGCAGGGGCCGCACGTTGGGGAGGTGCGCCAGAAAAGTCGCGGTATCGTACCGTGACCCGGCGTCGTCGTCGCCGTTGTCTTCGTCCTCCCCCGAGACCATCTCGGAGGGAGACTCCTCGAGCGGGAGCCCGTCGAGGCTCTGTTGGCGACGGCGCTTCTTCAACACCTCCTGCTCGAGGGTCTTCCGGACTTGATGCTTCTTGGCAGCGTCCTTCTCCTTCTTCTGGGCTGCCAAGAGGCGTCGAGCCTCCCGAGCGGCCTGATCTTCTAGAATCGGCGGCCGTGTTTCCTTGACCGCTGACAGATCCTGTACACAGGCCTCGACCGAATTAGTCGAGGGAGTCTGGAAGCAAAAGAACTTAAGACTATCAAAAACAACACTCACTAAGGGCTCAAAACCTTGGGTGGGGCACATCGGGACCCTATCGATGTCCTCCTGCCGGAAACTCCCCACCATCCACCGCGCACGCCGGGCGACCTCGTTGAGGGGGAGGGACTCGTGCGACATCTGACTCCCCTCCAGCGACGCGTCCGGCGTCATCTCGTCGAGCCGGAGCCGGCGCTGCGTCAGCGGCAACACCCTCCGGAGGTGGAACGCCGCGGCCAGCATCCCCACCGTCAACCCGCGCTGACAGAGTCTCCTCAACGCGTCGAGGAGCGGCTCTAGCTTTGGCTTGTCATCTTCAACGACGCCGTACGTCCAGTTCTCCTCGCGCGACATCAGCACCCGGCCGGAGAACTTCGGCAGCTGGTCGCCGTCGTTGCGCAAGTAAAACCAGCCATCGTGCCAGCCGCTGTTCGATGAAATCAGCTGCGCCGGGATATATTGGTCACCTCAACCCGACCAAACTTGGAGAGTGCAGCTCCTCGCATGCACTGCGCGCCGCACCCCTCGCTCGCCCGCCTTCTTGGCGAAGTGTTCCGCCCTGAAGAGATGGAGCCACAGATTCCATTGTGGCTCCATGCCCAGGTATCCCTCGTAGACCGCCGCAAAAATGGCAGCCTGCGAGATGGAATTGGGGGCGAGATGGTGCAGCTCCACCTTGTAGTAGTGGAGGAGCGCCCGCATGAAGTGGCTGGCCGGCACGCCAAACCCCCCTCTCGTGGAAGGCCATGAAGCTCACCACGTAACCTTCTGGAGGCGCCGGTTCCTGGTGGTCGGACGGCGGCACTCTCCATTCCGGCTGGGTCCGGCTCGCCCTTGGCCGCAGAAGCCCATCGCGGACCAACTCTTCCAGCCTCCTCTCTGTCACCGAGGAACAGGCCCAAGCGTCCGCAGGGAGGATCTGACTCTTGCCCGCCATTTTTGTCGGAGAAACGGCGCGCGGCAGGCGAAGGAACAATGGCGGCACTGGACGGTGGCTGAAGGGCGCAAATGAGGCAAAGGAGGTGAAGAAGGCAAGGAAGGCGAAAACACAAAAGGCCTGTAGGGGTAAACGGAACCCCGGGCCTTGCTCTTATACCCCGATGGAAGGCCAACGGGCGGGCGAAAAGGTAGGAGCAGTTTTTACATTCAATGACCTTACCTAACCGTCCCCTCAAAATCCATAGATATGGGCACATGTCCGCCATACACTCCATAACCGTCACACCACGCCGCCCACTACCGCGCTGATCTCGCTTCCCCTCCTGAAAAGACGCGCCCAAAACGGGCAGGAGAAGGATCCGCGGACGGATATTCCCAGACGCATGGGTAACGGGCTCCGAGCCCGATATAAACCTCGAGGGATCGAAAGCTAGCCCTCGACCAGGGTTCGACAGCTGCCCTCGAGTAGCAGAGTCAGGGACGACTAGGGACGCGCCCATACAAGGCCAGGGCTCGAGCCACGCTCTCGAGGCGCCCCCAGACGTATTCGAGGCTAAGAGAGAGGTCGACGAAGGAATCCGCTCGGAGGGAGGCATCGAGCCCTCGAATCCTATCACAAGGAATCGAGATCCACATGACTACTCTTTAGCATTTTTGAGAGCGCCTCCGTGGCGCTAGCCGACTCCTACCGAATGGAGCACGGGCTCACACTCGAATTCCCCGTTAACAGCTCACCGGAGACAGTCGGAACTCGCCCAACGAGGGTAGTATGATGTTCCCCACCCCTCCTCCGTTTTCCTAAAAAGGGAGCGTGAGGGTCGAAACGATAAAAGACGGCCAAGACTCTGATCGACCTCACGCGCACGAGGCTCGGGGGCTCGACCGCAGAAAGCCAAACTTCGAACGAAAGAAGACAGAATACGCTACGATACGAGAGCATTCCTCAATAAAACGTACAAAAGACCTCGGAGGAGTCAAAACACTCCACCGAGGCCTCGGGGGCTACACCCGGCGGGTGCGCTCGCGCGCACCCACCGGAAAAGGTTACAATGCTACGACTCCAGTTCATGAACCGCTGAGCCTCTATGAGAGTGATCCACACACACCCAAAGGCTCGGGGGCTACTGTCGGGTACCTACATCTAGGGGTACCCACAATCAACGATTAAGAAAAAACAAAATCGCTACCCACAAACGAGACGAGCCAAAATAGCAAACGAGACACCTCGACTATGTTCCGACTCGTACGAGGCACGCTCGACGGGACGCCTCGACTACATTCTGACTCGTACGAGGCACGCTCGACGGGACGCCTCGACTACGTTCCGACTCGTACGAGGCACGCTCGACGGAACACCTCGACTACGTTCCGACTCGTACGAGGCTCGCTCAACAAGGCACCTCGACTATCGGGAAATCTCCGACTCGCACGACCCCGAGTCGGGCCGCTCGACCCACCTTATTCACCAACTCTAAGACAAAAGTCAGAGCATTTAATGCGACTACCCACTACTTCCTACCATCATGGCTACAGCAGTAATTGGCGTGAAAGCAGTGCCAGTGTCAAATCTCACTTTTTACCGCCCATCCCGGGATGGGAGGTGAAAACCTGTCACTATACGCGCCATACCGCGCACTATTTCACCCCTGATCACCCTCGAGGGAGGATACGACAAGGACCGTACCCCACGATCTCGGGGACTCGGCCTTATCCACCCATCCTCGACCCGTCCTCGACCTAGCCTCGACCCAGCCTTGACCCACCGCCGGTCAACAAGGAAGAAAGGCCGACGTGGCACAGGACTCGGAGTCTTTTCACCGTCTCGTCCTCTACGTCACCATGGTGTCCAGGGATGGCCGGCCATTCCCGGGGCACGTCGCTACAACCACCTCCACAGGGATCGACAAAATTTCACCTCAAAGACACCCCGGCGTCCCTGCCTCCTCTTACCCTATAAAAGGGCAGGCCGGGGCTCTACGACAGGGGGAGGACAACAACGAACAACAGACAACGAAAAACCAGTCTCCATCCCACCGAAGAAGATCAACATCTCAAGCAATCTCCTTTGTACTCTCATTTTTCCTTTGAGACCTGGGCTCGGTTCCCTCTCTCACAGTCTGTAACCCCTACGCAAGCACTTAGGTGCAAGGAAATACAATACTCCCTCCTCCCCGCTGGACGTAGGGCCTTCTTTTGCCCGAACCAGGATAAAACCCCGTGTATCCTCCTTGCATCACCATCCAGATTAGGGACACGCAACATTTGATTCACTCGTTGGCTTAGGACCCCCACGGGACCGAACGCCGACAAATAGTAAGATTTCTAGCATTCTATTATATACCCTCCTCGACTCGTATCTGAATCTGCCACTCTGCCCAAATGATTTTAGCAACGGAGACATGTTTTAGTAGAGGTGGCTCAATTAATCAAAATCTGCCTCTAAAATGGTTCCCTAAGCCAGCTAGCCACTAGAAGTTGTTTTTTATAGACTAGATCAAGACCCATCTCTAGAAATTGATTTCTAGAGGTGATTGGATATTTTGCCGTCTCTAAAAATAGGTGCGGCACCATAAAATTCATTTTTTTAAAAAATAAAGTTAGATTAAGATAAACTTTATATCAAAGTTGTATAACACAAAGAGATCTGCAACTTTGCAGTTGACAACTTTTTGATTTGAAATCATTAAAATCACACAAATTCTATTTGAATTTGTCACATTTTAAAAATCAATTTTTTTTAGTTTTTCAAATGATCTCGGATGAAGAAATGACCAAAACTGAAGTTATAGACCTCGAAAAGATATAATACACATTGCAGTTGAGAATGTTTTTATTTGAAAATAATCCATGGTCCCAAATTTTAGTTTGAAGTCCTCATATATTGAAATTCAAAATTTTTAAGCGACCTCGGATGGAGAAACAACAAAAACCAAAGTTATAGATTTCGTAGAGCTATGCAACTTTGTAGTTGACAACCTTTTTCTTTTGAAATAATCTATCTAAGAAAAAAAATATTTGGATTTCTCACATTTGAAATTCAAAATTTTTGAACGATCTTGGCTGTAAGTAATCGCATACATGCCGGCCAGCTCATCAGTGACGGAAAGTGCCATTCACAAGTTGATGTACTTGTTAATGTACGTACCTGCTTGCCTAATCATACATATATATCGATCCTTGATGGTTCATTCCTTGCTTTTTTTTTATTATAATACAGGAGCACGCAAATTAAAGACCCCGGTTCCAAAACAGGGTCATTCGATCGAAAACAGAATCAATTCGTGTGTGTAGATATAGGTAAACTGTTTCTATCACAAAAAGGTAGGTATATAGAATTTCTGGTTTAATTTTCATATATGAGGGTTAAGATCATATATTATATATCGTGCATCGTTAAACTTTCATGATTCTTCTGTGAATTAATAAGCTGAACTATTGAAGTTCGTGGTTCTCAATAACTAGGTAAAATTATATATTACTCCTTTCATTCTAAAATATAAGTAGCTCTACCTTTTGTAAAAAAGTAAAAGTTATGTATATATACATCTAGATGTATTCGTGTATAGAAAAAACTATGTATATAGAAGAGTCAGAATGACCTATAGTTTGAAATGGAAAGAGTATCTCTTAAGTCACAATTCTTGGTACCCCTCATTTCTTTTTTAAGCCACGCAAGCAACTAAAGATTTAAACGTATTAGTCTTTGAAAAATCTAAAAAATTATAGAGAATGCCATTACAAATTTAGTATTATTGGAATACCAAAACTTTCGTATAGTTCCAAATTCATAATTGTAGACATTATAAAAATATATGAGAATAATCTAAAAAAGTGTGCATGCAGAACAATTAGCTAGGAGTAGTATGATCTTATTCTCTGTACTGGATTAGATCATCACTACATATACTACCATATCACAAATTCTCCAGCTGTATGGTTTAGCTAGGTAGGACACATAGCTTTAATTTTATACCTAGCAAGCACGACTATTATTGGTAATGCATAGAGATTCAGGAGGAAGATAAGGAGAACATTAATTTTGGCACACACAGCAGCTTAATATATACGTGAAAAGGCGACTTTGACATACACACACTTCACAAAAAAACAAGCATTTCTTTGCGGCGCTCACCATGTACCCCTCTATCCCAAAATAGAAGTCATTCTCGCTTCCAGAGAAGTCAGCCTTTTCTAACTTTGACCAATTATATATAAAAAGAATATTAATATTTATAATACATAATTAGTATCATTAAATAGATCGTTGAATATACTTTCATAATAAATTTATTTGGATATATAAATGTTGCACGTATTTTCTACAAACCTAGTTAAGAAAGTTTCACCTACAAGCATCCCATAACGACTTCTATCCTAGGACGAAGGGAGCACTGTACAACCGAACCGACTCTGAGATTTATCAATGCAATCCATCAGCTAGCTAGCATATGCATGCCAAGTTAATTTACAGGGAATTAGGTAGCCAACGGATGTTACAGATCCAACAAATTAATGTGCCATCACGTACGTAGGCAGTAGGCACTAGAGGAAACTAGGATAAGCCAAAATCTCTCTTTGCAGATGCTCCAAGCTTGCCTACAGCAATTGCATCCCGCATTATTCCTGCCGTACACCAAAATATATACTTGACAATGAGCGACTATCAATTTTGTTCCCGGCCGATAAAAGGCGAGATTGATCTCGATGATCGATCAAATTCCCTTTCGCTAAAAAAAGGTTTTTGCTCTATGGATGAGGACGTACAGCCCCAATTCTCTTGTGCGATGGCTAAGTAAAGGAGTAAACTATAGCGAGTGAATCGTATTCCCCTTCTTGAGTGAGAATTTGGCCCCCCCGATCCTTTTTGTTTTTCTTTTCGGGGAAAAGGTTGGTAGGATTCCGCACACAACGTCTCGACAAGCGATCGAATACTTATCTAACTTCCACAGAATTAACTTTATTTATAAACAAATGCATGCATATGAACATTTAGTATAGCTAGATAGATAGATCGCCCCATTTGCAATTAAGCAAACATTTCCACTCCAAAACATCCCCATCAAAAGATGCAAAATTTGGCGATATTTCTCTGCCTTTGCTACGTGCCGTGATGGTGCCGCGACACGTGGTGAAATCGCGTGCGATCTCAAACTGGTCTGTCACCTGAATTCGGTCTGAACATAAAATATGACAGTAGGTTCCAACGATTTACTACTGCTGCTTTACAGGAGACTATATACACATACAGTGCAATTAGTTATGGATGATGTCGGATGCACTGCACTATCCACACACACACTTTTCTACAATCCGTGCAGTGCATGCACTTGTGCGCGGATCTTTCATTTCTGTCTTTTCGCAAATATATTCCAGGTAGCTTATCAAGCACATTGGGGATCGAAGAGGGAATCCTTAACTAACACTGTTACAATATAGAGAGATACATGTATGTATACACATATATTCTCCGATCCGGTGTACACTCTAGTTTAATCTTCTTCCGTTCCTCTCTCCCTCTCGATGTTCAGAATAAACAGCATCTTTGCCGTGACCTAACCTAACTGCGACCCCACACTGCAAACCAAGATATATGATCTCTAGCTGGCTTACCTTTCCCTTAATTTGCCTTCTTGATTCATTCGTTATATCAGCATCGTGATATCTAGTACGTGCCCCGTATGTAGCTAGTAGCTTAGCCAGTGGTGTATATATTCACAATTTCACATACGTAACAAATATGTATGTGTTGTATGTCTCCTACATCCATGTCACATCTACCCCACATCATCAATATATACCTCTGGCACTTTTTGGCTTGCTTCATGCTCTAACCCTTCATGCTCTATATATACACCCTTGATCGGCCTCCCTTGCTTCATCAACCATCCATCCATCCATCCATCCATCCCCAATACTCCCGAGCAACAGCAACGCCAACCATCTCTCCCGCTCTCAAGTTAGCTAGCTAGCTTTGCTAACGACTTGTAGCTAAGCTAAGCTAGCTGTTGGTCGCTACCATCATCTAATCGATCAACAATTCACCACCATGTCTGGCGTTTGGGTGTTCAAGAACGGCGTGGTGCGCCTGGTGGAGAACGGCGCGGCGGCGGGCGGCGAGGCGGTGCGGCGGCGGAAGGCGCTGGTGCACACGCCGAGCGGGCAGGTGGTGCGGTCGTACGCGGAGCTGGAGTCGGAGCTGCGGGCGCTGGGGTGGGAGCGCTACTACGAGGACCCGGCGCTGTACCAGTTCCACAAGCGCGGGTCCCTGGACCTCATCTCCCTCCCCGCCGACTTCGCCAGGTTCTCCTCCGTCCACATGTACGACATCGTCGTCAAGAACCGCGACTCCTTCAGGGTTGTCGACGTCTGATCTTTTCTGCAGATGATTATATATGCTGATGTGCTAGCTAGCTAGCTGGCTTCATGCATCATCTCATCAGTTTCTCAGTATCATCCATGGAGGGCTTGTTAATTAGTTGTGACTTTGTGAGGATCGGAGTACGTGCTGCAGCTAGCTAGCTAGCTAGTGTTTGACAACAGTCGTCGTCGTCGTCGTCGTCGTCGTCGGTGAATTGAAGTTGCTAGCTAGCTACTACTACGCATGCATGTCTCGCTAAATTTGATTTCGACGCAGTGTGTGAGTGACAGTGTGTGGAGCTGATCTGAATCAGTGGCGTGTGTATATGCCATCAGCAGTGTGTGTGCGTGGTGTCGTCTGGGAGTGATGATGTGTACGTAGTTGCTCAAGATTGATCACGCTTGTGCGTCTGACTGTACATTTATCGTTTGTGCCAGTGACCACCATTATTGATGTGCGTGCATTTTCACTACATTATAGTTACACATGTATGACATATATATCGAATGGAACTTGTGTGATGCCGTAAATCAAGTAGTAGAAACCATGCATCTCCCGTTCCCTGATCCTCATTCGTTCGTCTCGACGATTTCCTTCAGCCATTCTTTTTTCCGTTTCAAGCTAGACGAAGGGCACGACGCAGGAGCTCTGCCAAATCAATGGAGCTGAGGCTGAGACCTGAGAGCCGCTGCCAAGTATGAATGCAGAACTAGAGGCGGCAGGCGGGCAGGGTGCGCTGCTGTGGGCTGTGGCAAAAACGGCCGAGGGACCGGGCCCCCCAGAGCGAGCGTCTACGGCAGAACGATGCCAAGGGTCACTCTCCCCAAAGGCCCTTTAACGAACGGATGCGCACTTTATAATTCGGCCCAACGTTCCATACGAACCGCTTAAGGCCCATGGCCCACAAGGATAACGGCACGCACGGCGGCACACCCCCTAATGGTAGTAATAATAATATATGCAAAAGTCCTATTCGTTTCGCTGAAATTTAACTTATGCTGCTACTTATGCTGATTTGTTAGGAAATAAAAACATTATTTTTTCGCTGAAAAGTACTGTTGAAGTAATGCTGAAAAACAAGACGATAGCTCTCTCTAAACCTATCTAAATCTAAATCTTCAAATTAAGTATAATCCGTAACATAATCTCTAAACCAAATGGTGATTTTGCCCTTATTTTTTTTAACTTTGTGAATTTACTACTGCGATTTCAAAACGAAGGGAGAGTTTACCCTTACTCCGTGGAGTCCTTCTAACGGTGTTAACTTTTAGACAAAAAGACAAATTTATCCATACGATTTTGCCCCTATTTTATTTTGCTCTTTGTGTTTTTACCCCAATTTTCATACCAGTGCAAAACTTGACAAATTTCAACAAAAAAATCAACAACGTTTTAACAAAAAAGCCATATAACCACAAATTAATCACACAAGTGCATTCACAAAGTAACAACATCCGATCATGAGCACAACCGAACATGTGAGTTCGCCGCCCAATTGCCTAGTCGTGCCATTGCTATTGCTGCCGCGCACGATGTCGATGTGTGCATGCGCCGTCGCCGCCCGATGCAACCCTGCGGCTGCCCAATTCGTGCGCCGTTAGGGGCAGGCCACACGCACGCCGGGAGGTGGCCGCGCGTCGCCACACACGCCGCTGGGGGCTGGCTGTGTGCCTCCCCTCACGACGCTGGGTGCCGGGCGCGTCGCACTGCACGCCCGACGGGGGCTGCCCACACGCCTCCTTGTTGCGCCCGACGGGGGTCGCCCGGGTGTCGCATCCCGCACGAGATTGACGGGACTCGGGAGGGCTGTTAGTGGATAGTGTGTACAGTGTGTGGGTGCATGTTGATGAATGTAAATGACCAAGTATTGGTCAGTCTTAGGTGCTAGTCTCTAGGCTACAATTAATGTACTCCTAACACTTGTAAGAGAGCCATGGGTGGGGGGCTATTCCCCATCACTATAACACGCAACCAGGGACAGCCGAGATAGACATCCTTGTTACCCCATAATTTTTACATGGTATCAGAGCCTCTCTCCACACGGACAATTTCATGGCGTTTTCTTCCCCCTCCACCCATCCATCCGCAGCCATGTATCCCTTCACCTTCCTTCCCACAAATGAAAAACTTACCCGCTCGAACTTCACGTCCTGGAAGGCTCAAGTTGTCTCTGCTGTCAAGGGTGCCCAGATGGGCAATTTCCTCAACCCTGATGAGCAGCCGCCGCCGGCCTTCAACACACCGAATGGCACCAAAGCTGATGGCTCCAAGAAGGATCCGGAGGCCAACCCCGACCACGCATCTTGGGTGGCCAAGGATCAGACGGTCCTCAACTACCTCTTCTCCAACATGTCGAAGGAGATCCTGGGACACGTCAACCACCATGTCACCGCCGCCGACGCCTGGGCTGCCCTACAAGAGTTGTACTCCTCCCAGTCACGCGCCAAAATCATTAGCACCCGCATGGCTTTGGCCACCGCCACCAAAGGTACCTCATCCATTAGCGAGTATTTTATCCGGATGAAAAGTTTGGCAGATGATATGGCGGCAGCGGGGTGAAAACTTGATGATGAGGAACTCGTCTCCTTCATCCTGACCGGCTTTGATCTCGATTTTGAGTAGGTCATGTCAGCTGTGGTAGCACGAGTGGAACCCATCTCTGTTAGTGAGCTCTACACCTAGCTCATTAGCCACGAGCAGCGTCATGCGCTGCGTGACGACGGCAATCACTCGTCGGCAAATGTTGCGGCCAAGGGAGGTTGCGGCAATAATGACCACTTCTTCCACCGCGGCGACAACAACAACTACCACCGCGGTGACAACAGCAACTTCCACCGCGGCGGTGGTGGCCGCAACGGCGGCGGTCGTGGCGGAGGCCGCCGTGGCGGCGGGCGTCGTGGCGGTTCCGGCCGTGGAAATGTCAACCGGAGCAACTTCTAGAAGGGAGTGTTTTGCCAAATCTGTGGCATCGAGGGACATCCTGCGCATCGATGCTACAAGAGGTTTGATGCCTCTTACTCCGGCCCTCCTCAGCAACAATACAAGTCAGCTTCTGCGGTGACTACATCCAATGGCGTGGACACCAACTGGTACATGGATACCGGTGCCACGGACCACATCACCAGCGAACTCGATCGACTCATGGTGCACGATCACTACAATGGAGGCGATCAGGTGCACACTGCCAGTGGATCAGGTATGGAGATCAATCACATTGGTCATAGTACTTTGAGTTTCCCAAACAACAATCTTCATCTTCATAACACACTTCATGTTCCACAAGCCAATAAAAATCTTGTTTCTGTCAATTGTATTACCCGTGACAACAATGTGTTTTTATAATTTCATCCCGATCATTTTTGGTCAAGGAGCAGGGCACCAAGAAAACCCTACTCCAAGGCAGATGTGAGTGCAGCCTCTATCCACTTCGACCACCCAAGTCATCCAATAAAGAAGTACTTTCTGTTGTCAAGCCATCTACCTCGTTGTGGCATTATCGACTTGGACACGCCTCCACTCCAATAGTTCAACGTGTTATCAATCGCCACAACCTTCCTTTTGTTCAAGATTCTAGTCATGTTAGTGTGTGTGATGCGTGTCAACAAGGGAAGAGCCACCGTTGCCCTATCCTAAGTCCACTAGAGTGTCAAGTCATCCTTTTGATCTTGTTTTTTTTCTGATGTATGGGGTCCTGCTCCCAACTCAGTTGGTCAAAATAAATACTATTTGAGCTTCATTGATGATTATAGTAAGCACACTTGGATTTATCTACTTCGTCATAAATCCGAGGTGTTTCAATGTTTTCATGACTTCCAAAAACTTGTTGAACGGCAATTTGATTGCAAAATTCATGCTATACAAATAGACTGGGGTAGTGAGTATCAAACTCTTAGCTCCTTCTTTAGTCATTTAGGCATATCTCATCAAATTTCATGCCCTCATGCACATCAACAGAATGGAGCAGCTGAGCGCAAGCATAGGCACATTGTTGAGGTCGGGCTTACCCTTTTAGTTCATGCCTCCATGCCTCTCAAGTTTTGGGATGAGGCTTTTATCACAACTGTTTTCCTCATTAATCGACTACCCTCCAAAGTCATTAATCAAGACACACAACATGAACGTCTCCATGGACAAGCCCCTGACTACATGTTTCTTCGTACTTTTGGTTGTGCATGTTGGCCCAACCTCCGCCCATTTAATACCCGAAAGCTTGATGTTAGGTCCAAACAATGTGTTTTCCTTGGTTACAGTAATCATCATAAAGGATTTAAGTGACTTGAGCCCACTACTAGTCGCATTTACATATCTCGTGATATGGTGTTTGATGAACATGTCTTTCCATTTTCTAAACTCCATCCAAATGCGGATGCCCAACTTCGTGTTGAACTTACTCTTCTACCTGATATTCTTCTCAATCCCAATTCTACATCCGGGGAACTCAAGTGCCTGATTAGTGTGTGCGTTCTTCATTACCTACTAACCTCTCATCAAATTCTGCTGGAGATTTGTTATCTGCAGGCGAAAATTTGGATCAAAATGATGAAAATTTGGGCTTAAACAGCCCTCACTTCGTGTGCTTCCCGGCGGGAGGCAGCACAACTCCCGGAGTTGATCCACCTGCAGGTGTGACAGGTGCAGGTGGCGCCGAATCTGCCCCGGTACCGCTGATGAATTCGGGTGGCGCTGCTGCTTTCCCACCCGAAGGCTCATCTGTTGATGTAGCGGCATTGTCGGGTGCATAGGTCGACCCTGCCTCTGGATTCTCTGCGCCATCTGCTAATCCAACCTCTTCGCCACAGTGCTGCTCGGGATCCCATGCGGCTGCCTCTGGATCCAGTGTGGCTGGTCCTTCTGCATCGACTCCTGCTGCCACAGCTCCCACACGTTCATCTGCAGCAGTTCTAGCAGCTCCTTTGACCACAGTGACATGTCCTGCCACTCGTTCACAGCATGGCATCGTACAACCCAAGCGCCGCGCTGATGGCACTGTTCATTGGTGTAATCTTGCCATGACAGAAGAACCATCCTCCAATGATGAAGCTTTGCAAGATAAATCTTGGACACTAGCCATGAATGAAGAACATAGTGCTCTAATCAACAACCATACTTGGCAGCTAGTGCCACCTCCACGCAACAAGAATGTTATTGGATGCAAGTGGGTGTACAAGATTAAAAGAAGAGCTTATGGTCAAATTGAACGGTACAAAGCACGCTTGGTGGCCAAAGGGTATCGACAGAGGTATGGTCTTGATTATGAGGACACTTTTAGTCCGTTGTCAAAGCTGCCACGATTCGCCTTGTTCTAGCTATAGCTCTGTCCAGGGGATGGTCTCTTCGTCAGTTGGATGTCAAAAATGCATTTCTTCATGGTGTTCTTCAGGAGGAGGTATACATGCATCAACCTCCTGGCTATGTAGATCCCAAGCATCCAGTATATGTTTGCAAATTGAACAAAGCCATCTACGGTCTTAAACAAGCTCCTCGAGCATGGCATGCTCGACTTTGTGCAAAAACTTGAGTCTCTTGGATTTATTCCCTCCAAGGTAGATGCGTCCCTCTTCTATTTTAACAAGGAACGGTACAGTCTATTTGTCCTTGTGTATGTGGATGATATTATAGTGGCTAGCTCATCTACTGATGCTACAAAGGCTTTACTTGTTGATCTGCAGGATTTTGCACTCAAGGACCTAGGTGATCTTCATTATTTCTTGGGCATCGAAGTCAAGAGGGGAACATCTAATATGCTTCTCACCCAAGAAAGATATGCCACGGAGGTGTTAAAACGCTCTAGTATGGATAAATGTCATTCGGTTGATACACCACTTTCCAGTTCTGGAAAATTAAGCATAGAAGATGGGGAGAAACTTGGACCTGAAGATGCAACAAAATATCATAGTATGGTAGGAGCATTGCAATACTTAACTCTCACAAGACCAGATATATCTTTTTCAGTCAACAAAGTATGTCAATTCTTGCACTCACCTACCACTATACATTGGAGCGCTGTGAAAAGGATCCTGAGGATATAAAAGGGACCATCAAACTTGGAATTAAGTTTAGCAAATCTGAATCTATGCTAGTAAGTGTTTTCTTTGATGTTGACTGGGCTTGTTGCGTGGATGACACAAGATCTACAGGAGGGTTTGCTGTGTTCTGCGGCAATAATCTGATTTCTTGGATGGCTAAAAAGCAACCAACAGTGTCATGGTCAACCACTGAAGCTGAATATAAAGCACTCGCCAATGCAACGGCAGAGATGATATGGGTTCAGTAGTTGTTAACTGAACTTGGGGTTAGGCATCCTCCTCGGGCACGATTATGGTGTGATAATTTGGGTGCAACCTATCTTTTTGCTAATCCAATTTTCCATGCATGAACAAAGCATATTGAGATAGATTTTCACTTTGTAAGAGAAAGGGTGGCTCAAAAATTACTAGAAGTCAGATTTATCTCAACTGGCGATCAGCTAGCTGATGGGTTCACTAAGGCATTACCAGTTAACAAGTTAAAGAAATTCAGAAACAATCTCAACCTCCAAAGTGGTTGAGATTGAGGGAGGATGTTAGATGATAGCGTGTACTAGTGTGTGGGTGCATGTTGATGAATGTAAATGACCAAGTATTGGTCAGTCTTAGGTGCTAGTCTCTAGGCTACAATTAATGTACTCCTAACTCTTGTAAGAGAGCCACCGGTGGGGGGCTATTCCCCATCACTATAACACGCAACCAGGGACAGCCGAGATAAGCATCCTTGTTACCCCATAATTTTTACAAGGGCCACCTCCCACGCGCGTCCGGGGGGCTGCTCCTGCTCACCGCCTCCCGCCGCGGCGCCGAGGGAGGGCTCAGCCACCGGCCGCTGGGGCCAGGAGCCCTGGCCGCCTGCGCCGTGCCCCAACCGTCGGGACAGCGAGGGGAGGGGGAGGATGGGAGGGCGATGTCGCCGGGACTAGCCGCCGGAAAAGCACCGCCCGAGGCCGCCGGAGAGAGAGAGGACGCGACTGGAGAGATCTGCGCCGTCCAAGCCATCTGCGGTCGAGCGAACAGGGAGAGAGGACGCGAGCCTTTAGAAAGCTTCGGAGTGCATTGTTGTCTTTATTGTGTGGGTGCCTTTTCTTTTTTATTTTATTTTTTTGCCATTTAATTCTCCAGACTAAACGGTGTTACAAAGTAGGGCAAACGGCTGCTTCATTTCGGAATCACGAGAGCAAAATCATAAAGTTAAAAAAAAATAAGGGTAAAATCACCATTAGACTTTGAAATAGGGTTAGAAACGCCAAATTCCCTAATAATATATGCAAAAGTCCTATTGGTAGATACAAGTCTGTCTTGTTCGTTTCGCTGAAATTTAGCTTACGTTGATTTATTGTGAAAGAAAAAAATTATTTCTTCATTGAAAAGTATTGCTGAAAAACAGGACACCTATGTAAATCTAAATCTTCAAATTAAGTACAATCCGTAAGATAATCTCTAAACCAGACAATATTTTAGGACACCTATGTAAATCTAAATCTTCAAATTAAGTACAATCCGTAAGATAATCTCTAAACCAGACAATATTTTTTAAAGTCACTGTGTCAGCTTCAACGATCAGAAAAAAAAATGTTGGCACGTACTAGTGTTCAAGGACTAGAGCAGCGGCGCCACGATACTGCCATAAATAGCGGCGGTAGCGGCCGCAATTGCACCCGCAATAGCGGTAGCGGTCCATTGCTGCTACCGCTACGAGGTAGCGCTCTGAACTTTGCATCCTAGAACTTTGCGGCTGCAATTTTGAATAGCGGGCCGATATTGCGGCCGCAATTGCGCGTAACAGGCCGCAATAGCATGGAAGCAAATATTCCTAATTAGTCCAGCCCACTATGACTCATACCCCAAATTCAAATACTCACGGATCGACTGTAGAATTTAAAATTATTCATGATATATGCACTTAAAATTATTTATACTCATTATTCATGATATATGTACTTCAAATTATATATGACTATCGGGTGTCACTGTTGTAACTTATCGTCCGCAATATCATCCGTTATTCGCAATCCGCTACCTCGACGCCAATCCACTACCAACCCGCAATACGCTATCTAGTACCTTGCGTCCAGGTGTTCGAGGACCAGAGTAGCAGGGCCGCGGCGGTGTCATTCGCCGTTGCGGAGCTCGCCAGTGACAGTGAGCGTGAGTGACGCTGCGATGGCAAGACCGAGATGGCCGGCCAACGCAGTTGGTGAACCCAGATGACGGGCCTTAAGATGCTGTGGTGTCAGATGCATGCCAAGGTATTGGCGAGAGCGCTGCTTGGGGTCCGGCGAGGGAAAAAGCTCGCCTCGAACACCCCCTCGGGCGAAGACACTAGCGTTTGGTATAACTCCTACCGCTCTGATTCTCTATTCTCTTATAAAAGTTAATGCTATAATTAGATAATATACTATTTAAGTACAGCTGGAGGCTAGTCTCAATAGAGAGTTTCGTTATGCTGTTTCCAAGACTGTCATGTCATATAGAATGAAATGAAACTTAAATAAAACACGCACTTTTAATGTAAAGTTTCATTCTAGAGTTTCGTAGTCATTTAATTTTAAGACTCGTAGAGAGTTGTTAATTGTGCCAAGAGAGTTTATCCCCATAAAACTTATTTCTTCTTTCTTCATTAAAATATTGTCATGTCATCAAAAATACATATGTGACAGGCTATTAAATGCAAATGAAACTCTTATGAAACTTTCACTGAGATTGACCTTGTTTAGTAGCTGATTAAGGATATTGAAGGGGCCATAGAAATGTTGGGGAGTGCCAGGCTCCCCTCAGCCCCCTACCCCCTCCCCCCTCCCACCAGATCTCTAGAGTAAAGGCCTGTTTGGCAGGGCTCCTCTCTGGCTCTGGCTCCTCCAGAAGAGCCCTGCCAAACGTTTTCCTAGAGAAGCCATTTTCGGTAAAAAGCAGAGAAGCCGGAGCCGTTTTGGAGAAGCCACAAATTGTGTCTCCTCCAAAATGGCGTTGTCTCCTCCGGGTGAGCCCCTCAGGAGGAGCCGTACCAAACACCCCTAAGTGGTAAGTAGTTGTAATTTGTAAGTGGTGCTAGCTATTTGGTCAGTTTTTGTTCCTTTTTATTTTTCTACTAATAAAAATACGGTAAAACTTTTGTCATCCGTTAAAATATATCATGAAATCAATACGAAACTAGCAGGGCCCCCATGCAAAGCACGGGGAGTGTTTTTTTTTTCTTTTTTCTTCTAATGGAAGGAGAAGGGGAGAAGGGTAAGGGGGAAATGGGAAACAGTAACGGGTCAGGTACTGTTCATGAGCCCGTTGGTATACATATAAGATTGGGGTACTGTTTGGGAGACCCTGTACTGTTCATGAGACCCGTACTGTATATAATGGGGTGGGTACTGTTCATGAGACCCGGTACTGTACATAACGGGCGGGTGTTGTTCATAAGACCCGGAACTGTACTTAGAACAGTAATGAATAGTATTCTGTGAGAGGAGCCGGTACCACCAACTTTTATATATAGTTAGATTACTTGTCTCTGCAAAGTACTATTTGACAGAAATCTTCCTAAATCTAGCATATAAAGCTCTTCTAAAAGAGGCCTAACAAGCGATGTGTCGCTCTTGCTCTCATGCACGAGCGTGCAATACATGTTGATGGCCTGGGATGTAGCTCGTGAAATACATGTTGACGGCCTGGGTTGCATAATTACTTTACTTGTCTTTTTTTAGGCCATTCTAAACCTCTAGAGTGCGACCTCGTGCAGTGGCGGAGCCACGTTGGGACCCTAGTGGGTCTTGGCCGCTCTTGTCATTCACATTTAATGAAGGCTAGAGTAGCTCAACATGGAGATGCCTTGCTGTTGTTGGCTTGAGGAGGAGAAAAGAGCTTGAAGAGGAGAAAAGAATACAGAGAAAACAAATAGAGCAGCAAGTTGGTCGTGGAAGAGAAGAGAAACACGAAGGGATCTGTGATGTTATCCTACTGAGAGAGCAACATTAAGCGTACATGTTGGTTTGGCAAATTGCCCCTCCACCCCCTTTAACTTTAGCTTCAGGCACTGCCATTGCTACGTATGACTCGTGGCACGAGGAACTCTTGTACAAGAAATGAATCCCCGGTGACGAGGAATCTGTTGCCGACTAAACTGCCACCACTGCTACGTATGGCTCGTGGCACAAGAAACTCTTGTACAAGAAATGGATCCCCAATGACGAGGAATCTGTGGACGACTAAACTGCCACCACTGCTACGTATGGCTCGTGGCACAAGAAACTCTTGTACAAGAAATGGATCCCCAATGACGAGGAATCTGTTGCCGACTAAACGGCCACCAAATATTGTAATATTGAATTGAGCCAAACTTAGTTGATTATGATGGTTATGGTGAAACCTGTTCATTCAAAATTTCATATTTGAGCATTCATCTTGGGCTCTGTTTGGGTCCGCACAGCTAATAGTTAGCTCCTTTAAATCTAAATAGATTCAGTTAATAGTCTAGCTAATTGTTAGCTAAATACTTAATTAACAACTATCTCACTAGTTAGATCCAGCTAATAGTAACTAATAGTTTTTTTTAGAAAAAGAATAGTAGTAGTAGTTATTAACAGCTAATGAATGATTGTTTATAAGGGGTTGGCAACAAGTTATGTCTAGCGTGTGTTTCAAAAAGGAAGAAAATATCACCTTGTTCGGTAGGCTGTTTCTGCGGCTTATAAGCCGTCTGTGGCTGATTTGCTGTAAGAGAAAAACACTGTTCCACGGCTGATAAGCCGTGCTGATAAGCTCAGCCGAACAGGGTGTATATATTGCAAGAGCACTAAAGTGGGTAAAACTTGTACCATTTTTATTACTAAAAAAGCTTTTTAGTAAAAGAATCAGAAGTCCCAAACCATCGTTATTTGTGGCAAATATCCAGGCTACTCAATTATTTGTGTTTTATAAACTAATATAAATTCGCCATGCCACGTCGTCCCATGATTTATGATGACTGTACCTTGATGGTTGCAGATGACCTGACCACCTCCCGGCTGGAACTGAAAGCTAGAAAAAGATGAACCGACAGGACAAGCACCAAACGGCTAGATGATGATGAGATCAGGTTCACAGGGCCTTGGACGGCGACGTGAGAAGGGCTTGCAGTTGCAGGTGCTACTGTCCCGGTGTCCCCTACCCCGTCTTTTTTGTTTTTTTTTTTTTGCCCTTTTTTTAAAAGATTCTCTCAAATAGACCACTGGCGGAAAGATTTCAAAAAATGGACCCTCAGCTTAGCGCCATTGTCGATGGCGCCAAGCTATAACGTCATGGCGCCGGGAAACATGGCGCCAAGATCCATCCGACGTGGCCACGTGTGGATCTACGTGGCGGAAGGCTTGGCGCCATGGATCTCGGCGCCAAGGCTTGGCGCCACGGATCTTGGCGCCAAGCCTTGGAGCCACGGATCTTGGCGCCAAGGCTTGGCGCCATGGATCTTGGCGCCAAGCCATGGCGCCACGGATCTTGGCGCCAAACCCCTGCAAAAAATATCGGCCCCTTCTTTTTCTTCTTCCTTCTCTTCCTTTTCTTCTTCCTTCTCTCTTCTTCTTTCTTCGTCCGACCGCTCCCGCGCCTCCGCCCGCCGGACGCCGCCGCCGGTCGCCGCGCCGCCCCCACGCGCCGCCGGCCGCCGGCCGCCGGCCGCCCGCCGCCCGCCGCCCCCGCGTGCGGCCCCACGCCCGCGCCGGCCGTCCCCGCCCGCGCCGGCCGCCGGCGCCGCCCCCGCCGGCCGCCGCCGCCCGCGCCCGCGCCGCCCCCCCCCGCCGCCGGCTGCCGTCGCCGGCCGCCGCCGCCGGCCGTTCGGTAAGTTTTTTTTTAATAGTTAGGATTAGTTAATTTTAATATATATTTTTTAGTTAGTATTTATTGTTTAGTATGAATATTTATTGTTTAGTTTGATTATTTATTTTTTAGTAGATATGATTATTTATTTTTTAGTATGTATTTTTAAGATATTATTAGTTAGTTAGTTATTTAGTTAGCTAGTTATTTTTTAGTATTAGTTAGTTATTTTTTAGTTAGTATTTTTTTTTCTAGTTAGTTATTTAGTTAGTTAGTAGTAGTGTACTTAATTAGATAGTTAGTTGTTGACTAGTAAAATGTGCCTGTGCTTTTTAGTTAATTAGTATTTTTTAGTTAGTAGTAGTTAGTATGTAATTTTTAGTAGATAGTAGTAGTTATTATGTATTTTTTTAGTTAATTAATTAGTTAGTTAGTAGTGAATAATTAGTAGTTAGTAGTACTTAGTATGTACTTTCTATTTATTAGAGACCTATTACTTATTATGTTTTAAATATATTGGAGTAAAACAATTATGCTTAGTTATGTTTTCGAACTAGATGGACAACCTAGTGAGCATTTATTATGGAGGAACTGTAGAACGAGATCGCTATGGATATGTTGAGCTTGTTGACATGCAAAGTGTGCCTGTGCTATTCAATGAGAGGCCATCATTCAGTGAGTTGACTGCAAGAGCTTGTGAGGAGGTACATTGCCGTAGAGATGATGGCATCATAGTTGATGGTGTACTTCACCTAGGTTACCCTCCCAACATGCTAAGGAAGATGATCCCAATAGGTTGTGCAGATCAGTGGGACAACTATGTGAGATCGGCTATGAGAAGCCAGTTCCAAAGTTTGGATGTGGTTGTGCAGCGGGTGCTCGTTGATCCCATCCCTATTGGGTTGTCCCCGCCAATGGGTGAGCAGGCATATTTTGAACCTCCCGTCCCGGAACGTGATGTGGATGCGGAGGTCCCGCCTACGGTTCCCGATGCACAATCTATCCCCAATGATGTGGCACATCCTCCTCAGGAGATCCCTTTCACACAGAATCATCCGAGTAAGTGTCAATTAGGTGTCCTTTTTCTTTGTAACTTAAGTCTTTTCTTTTCATCCACTCTTCTTATCATCTCTTTTTATTTGTGGCAATGTTGCAGGAGATGTTCCCGATAATGAGGGCGCTCTTGCTGCTGATGCTCAAGTCCAGATTGGAGATGGAATCCGCGCCTCCAATAGTGTTGAAATTATGAATGATTCAGAGCCATATGAGATCGCAAGGACTGTTGATTCTGACGATGATCGTCCCGTTGGAGAGCTCACGGAGAGTGACGTTGAGATGCTTAGGCGTATTTTTCCCGGCCGTCGTGATCCTATGGTTCATGAGTTCAGTGATCTTACT
Organism: Saccharum hybrid cultivar R570; assembly: GCA_038087645.1. Taxonomy (NCBI): domain Eukaryota; kingdom Viridiplantae; phylum Streptophyta; class Magnoliopsida; order Poales; family Poaceae; genus Saccharum; species Saccharum hybrid cultivar. The sequence goes on along the minus strand of JAQSUU010000106.1, from coordinate 20,578,751 downwards.
CATTCAGATCAGGCGTTTGCAGAAGGACGTGATGATGAGCTGCAGGAAGCTCCAGAGGCTGGTCCTAGTATGGAGATAGAGAAGGGGAGGGTTTTCAATGACCTCCCTGCATTGAAGAGGTGGTTGCAAGCGTTTGCAGTGTTACGCAAGAGACCGTACAAGGTCCTGCATTCCTATGTGGAGCGGCGTTACACGGTTGTGTGTGACAAGGAACGCTGTCCATGGAGAGTTTGTGCAAGGAAGCAAAAGGTCTCAGGAAAGTGGAAGATCACAAGAGTTGTTGGGCCACATACCTGTTCTTCACATGACCTCAGCACAAAGCATCGGCAGTTGACATCTACCCTCATTGCCAAGCGGTTGATGAAAGTATTACAGGGAGAGCCGAATATGAAGGTCAGGACAATTATCAAAATAGTTAATGAGGTATATGGAGGATATGACATAAGTTATGGCAAATCCTGGAGGGCTAAGCAGCGGGCGTGGAAGATGATATATGGGGATTGGGAGGATGGCTACGAGCAGCTTCCAGTACTTCTCAATGCAATACAAGCAGTGAATCCCGGCATGCATTACGAGTACATCCCTAGGCCAGACGCATGGAAGGATGGGAGGCAGATATTCTTCCGTGCTTTCTGGTGCTTCCCTCAGTGTGTCGAGGCCTTTAGGCACTGCCGTCCAGTCTTCTCCATTGATGGTATATTCTTGATTGGCAAGTAACGTGGCACACTACTCATAGCCATATCGTGTGACGCAAACAACAAGCTTGTTCCTTTGGCATTTGCTTTGGTTGAGAGGGAGAATAATGATAGTTGGGGATGGTTCTTGAGACTAGTCCGGATACATGTGGTTGGGCCTGGCAGGGAGGTGGGCGTCATATCGGATAGGCATCAGGGCATACTTAATGCTGTGCGAGAGGAGATAGAGGGGTACGCGCCTTTGCACCATCGTTGGTGTACTCGGCACCTTGCTGAGAATCTACTCCGGAAGGATGGTGTAAAGGATAATTTTGATCTTTTCTAGGAGGCTGCTCGACAGCTTGAGGATAGGTATTTTCAGAGGAAGTTAGAGGAGGTCAGAACCGCATCTAATGCAGAAGGTAGACAATGGCTGACAGGTTTGATGAGAGATGTCGAGAAATGGACAAGAGCTCACGACGCAGGTGGTTGGAGGTACGAGTTTCAGTGCAGCAACATGGCCGAGTCATTTAATAAGCTGTTGCTGGGGATTCGTGGTATGCCCGTGAACGCTATCGTTCAATTCACATTCTATAAGCTTGTTGCATGGTTCAACGATCGGCACGCCCATGCATTTGCAGTTGGAGAGTGAAGGTAAGATTTGGGCCCCAACACCTCAGGCACATTTAGAGAAGGCGAAGGAAAGGGCTGGGACACATGAGGTCACATGTTTTGACCATGCCACTGGAAGGTATGAGGTGAAGCATACCGGTGGTACTACATCTGATGGCGAGGTCCGAGAGTCGAGGATTCATGTGGTAGTCCTCCAAGATTTCTCATGCACTTGTGGGAAACTAAGGCAGTATCACTTTGTATGCTCTCACCCTATAGCAGCTGCTAGGCATCGCAACTATGATATTGAGGCTAGGATACCTCACCAGTTCAGTGTCCACACGCTGGTCGAAACATGGAGGCCCCGCTTTGTGCCTTTCCGAGACCCTAGAGAGTGGCCTCCATACGACGGTCCAAGGTACGTTGCAGATCCAGCTTACCGTTGGGACAAGAGGGGCTCTAGAAAGAGGACGAGGCACAGGATGGTTATGGATCAGATACCTGGTAGAACGCGACGTGGTAGAGCGACGCCATTTCTTAATGACCCAGAGCAATACGAGTGTGGCAAGTGCGGTAGACTTGGGCACAATTCCCGCACCTGCCATTGGCAAATTAGTGAGGTGCGACTTGTAGGTGTTTTTATTATTTAATACTTATCATATTGATTGTTCAATTCTTACTTTACATTTAAATGCATATTTATTTAATAACTTACTGACAATAATTTTTTTAGGATGGCGCAATTCCACCTTCTGGACCCGGTGTACGACGAGACCCACCGAGGACGTCTCGTAGCGTCGGGGCAGGTAAGATTTGACACTCTCATATCACATACTTCGAATTATAAGTGCATATATGTGTGTCAAGTAACATTTGTATTTTGTTTAAATGCAGAACCTTCCCCTCCTTCGTTCTAGAGTACATGGAGGGTTCTTGGAAATGCAGTACGACGACAGGTACACCCCGTACCTATCAAGAGCTGGCCACGACGTCGTATCTTTCCAGGTTCGACGTGGCCTGCCTTTGTTCAACTCGGCGGGCTTGACTGCGTTGGTGGACAGGTATTTTTTTAACAAATAGGTTGTATTAATAATCATTTTTTGACGAGGCAATGTTTGTAAGAACCATTTTTGTTTTGCTGCACTTATAGGTGGAGACCTGAGACTCACAGCTTTCACCTGGCGTTTGGAGAGATGACAGTCACGCTACAGGACTGTCAGAAGATGCTCGGTCTGAGGATTCGTGGGAGGGCAGTGACAGGGCTGTGTAGGTCAGAGGGCTGGAGAGCTAGGGTGGAGGCCTTCCTTGGGCGTGAGGTGGGTGACCAAGGAGACCGCACTTCTGGTGTCCATCTCTCCTGGCTTAGGGCTGAGTTCGGACAGTGTCCTCCTGACGCAGACGACCAGACGGTTCAGTACTACTGTAGGGCGTGGATCCTACACTTATTTGGCTCTGTTCTCTTCCCCGATGGAACAGGCGACACTGCTTCGTGGATGTGGATCCCTTGCCTCACAGACTGGGACCAGGCCGGTCAGTACAGCTGGGGCTCTGCGGTGTTGGCTTTCCTTTACCGTCAGCTCTGCGAGGCATGCCGGCGTTCTTCAGCGTCAGCCTCACTTGGTGGGTGTGCGTACCTACTCCAGCTGTGGATGTGGTCGCGGCTGCCAGTTGCTCGTCCGGTGATGTTGGCTCCGCGTGAGTGGTTCCCAGTGCATAACGCACGTCTACAGCCGACGTGGGCGTACCTATGGGACCAGGTGACAGTCCCTCACGCGAGGATGGAGCGGGCGTACAAAGAGTACACGGACGAGCTAGACAGGCTAATGGCCTCTAGTGTAAGTACAAATTATTATATATGTTGGTTCGAAAAGAAATTATCTATTATGCTATCTTACTAATTGTTTGGACACGTTGCAGGTGACTTGGGAGCCGTACGCAGACGAAGCCGCACTTCCTTTTGTGGTGAGCAACATATGTGACAGCGACAGCGAGCTCTACAGGGTGAGGTGCCCTCTTATCTGCTTCTATGCTGTCGAGTACCACCTTCCACATCGAGTTGCACGCCAGTTTGGAGCAAGGCAGCGTTGTCCACCATCTCCAGTTTCGACAAGTGTTGACTTGCACAAGTAAGTGTTCTCTTCTTTGTAATTGGACCTTTTTCCAGAAGTTGCACTTACCCATACCACATTATATATGTCGACTAAGATGGATGAAATAATTGTTGGTATGTTTGTATGTCTATGGAATGCATATATGTGTGGTTTGCTTCAACATATAAAGGAAACTCTGCCAAAATTTTTAGCTTTGTTATACATGTATGCTATAGCGACACGATGTTCACTAACTTCTGTACATGTTTTGCAGGCTCGATCGTAAGAAAAACAGGAAAATCTTTGATTGGGCCCATCACCACCGAGACTACATCGACATGTGGGGGTTGTTCGATGGGAACGTGGACGACAACAACGAGGCGCACACGAACATAGACTACAGGCGGTACCAAGCTTGGTACCACCAAGCTACTCGTCCGAGGCTTAGGCTGCAGTGGACACAGGATGACTACGCTGACATTGAGTCGTCAGAGGATGAGGACACGGCGTACGACACCTCTACTCGTGTCGGTCGCCAGGTCGGAGCAGGATCCATCTTGGACAGAGTGGTATGTCATGTGCTCTACTTTTATATATCGATTTGCGTAACAATAAATTACAACCTAAAACTTTGTTGTAGGGTAACTCCCTCAAGATGTCTGTCCAAGAAATCGAACGGTTTCGTCCGAGGGTGAGGGACGACGAGACACGTAGCTTCCTCGATGTAAGTACCTATAAATATGCAAATATTAGAGTACTAATACGTTCAATACATTGAGTAAACATGATTCTGTGCACCAGAGATTGGCACGTCGGCTACGCCGTACCGCGGCGCGCTGTGGTTGCAGGACAGGCACGACGGAGGACGTGTACGTGCCTTCTACACCCAGAGGTGGCGTAGGTTCGTCTAGCCACCCACCTACAGGGTCGCGAGACCAAGGCACCGAGGAGGATGACGACGATGATGACGACGACGACAACCACGAGGACGAGGACCAGGGGCACGAGGAGATTGGACCGTCTCAGCTAGACGATGCTCCCTGGACTCAGCCTACGCAGTCGGTCGGTACCAGGCGACGTCGACCACCTGACCCTTATACTCCAGGCACCCACGCTCTTGGACACAAGGGCAAGGGTAAGTCTAGGAGACAGTGAGGGACTCTAGGCGACTTATGGACTGTATGGACTATTATTATGGACTTTTATATCCTATTTTTATGTACTGAATGAACTACTATGGAGTTTATGACATATGCACTTTAAACGTGGGTGCTGATGATGATCATATATTTATTTAAGGTGAATGTCATATATAATTGTTGATGACATGTTTATGTGATATCTGTGTTTGGATTGAATCAAAAACAGGGAAAACTCTGCCAAAATTTTTTGAAACATGTCAAGTCGTGCAGTACACCGATAGCGTATAGCCTTTTCAGTGATTTATCATGTCACTATCCTATGGTACATCCTCTTTTACAGATGAATTGATTGATCAAGGAATCTAGCCTTTACAGATGAGTTTTCAAATAGGCTTTTCAGTAATTCAAATAGGCTTTTCAGGGATAGCGTCTAGGCTTTTCAGGAGCATTAAAGCCACAATACAGCGGCTCTCCACTCCACTGCTGGCTATATATACACCTTCCTCCATACAATGCTAGTCACTTGAAACCAGAAGTTGGTTATCTACAAGTAGTAATGTCTGGAGGGTCATCTAGAGGGAAGGGAACGGGGGGGAGTAAGGGTACTCCCATTGTGTGGGAGGGGTCTCTGGGTCCGGAAGACTTTGATGAGCCAGTGTATCATTTTCCTGTCGAGATCAAGAGAGATTTCACCAAAGAGTGTCCACTCCGAGGATATGATAACCGGAAAGAAGATTGGCCAAAATGTAGGCATGGTGAGGACTGCTTAGTGCAGATGTTAGTGGAGGGTTTGGATGGAGGTCGCCGATTCTTCAAATGTCCGCGAGCAGAGGTAACTGGTTTTAAAATTTGTTACTCAATTTTTTTCTCCATTATTTTGCATCTCATAGGCGATACTAACTGCATAACTGCATGTTCAATGAAATCTTTGAAATGCAGTGTTCAGAGTCTAAAGAAAACTGTGGCTTCACTAGATGGGTCGATCCTAGACCAATCTATCCCCACGCACAGTACATCTACTACTTGCAAGACCGTATCTTCGAACTAGAAAGGGAAGTTAGCAACGGTTACAAGGACGAGGAAGCAGACGATACCAGTAGTGGTGCTGTTTCACAGGACGGACCATGCCATGATCCATATTGCAGCTGCCCTAACCACAAGAACAACGGGCCTCCGCCACCACCCCCGCCACCTCCACCATCAACAATGGGAGGGTACTATGGAGAAGGGGCTACACAGTTCGCTATGTGGCCGCACTACTAGATAGAACGAATCTAGCGTATGCACATGCCATGTAATGTACTTGTTGTTCGCTCTAATTACCTAAGGCATGTTAGGTTTAGTCCAGGACATATGTGCCCTTGTTTGGTACAAGTTCTGACATGCCATGTCCTATGTTATGCGTGGTGAATTGTGAAATCCAGTACTTCCTTATGTTATATGTGCAACTCGATAACTAGTTTTAGTAACTCAGTCACATTAAACATGATATATGACAACACTAAGCAAGGTCAAAAAACTTAAAGTGCATATGAAGTACATGACGACGAATTAAATAACACAGGACATGTCCTACGTATATGATTTACCTAAAGTACATCCACCATGTTCTGGGCATACAACTGGCATACTACTGAGTACAACGAGGCCACTTTCCCTTGTTCTGAGCATCAGGATTCTCCTCCATCGCTGCCTTCGCTCGACGCACACGCTCAAGCTTCCTCTCCCTCTCCTCCCTACACGCAGCAACACGCCTCATTTCCTCCTCTTCCTTGTGCTCCTTCGCTGCTGCCTCCTCTCTGCGTCTCTTTTCTAAGATCTCCAGGCGCTCCGCATCCCACTCCTTCAAACCTTGTAGAAGCCGCATGTCAGCCTCCTTGATCTCAGTGTCGATCCACTGCTCAAAATCACATAGCGATGGAGGGGTCTGCATCAAATTCAATTGTTTCAAATCCAATTATTATGCAAAACTTCATATGACACAAATTAATTAATAAACAAAAGCAATTTCTCACAATAAATGTACTGCGGCGCTGACGCTCTGTTGGTTCCCATGCAAAATTAGAACACATCCAATATCTCTGCTTATATGTTGCCTCATCTTCGAAAATTTCTACCTTGCAAGGATCACCACAAAAGCACATGGGTATTGGCACACCGCTAGGGAGCGGCTTTGGAACGTATGGACTTTCGGTCATCCGTCCATAGCTACAATTCAATAAATTCGGTTCTAATATAACAAATCAAATAACAATAAATCTTAAAACTAAGGGTTTATTATACGATGAAACGAATGTACACATACCTTTGTTTTCTAGCTTTTCCACGCCTAGGCATCCTACGGTTGAACAATACATACGAATTTTAAAATGTCAAGTTCATAGGTTAAGAATATGCCTTCATTTTACCAAATCGATTCAAAAAAATTAAGGAAGAGTGACAGGATACCTACCTCTCGAAGATCCACGGATAAAATCCAACTTCTCACGGTCCAATTGCTCGATTAAAGAGCAACGACAGAAGTGTCTAAATGAAAAACCCGAAGAGAAGGAGTAAGAAAACGAGAATGACTCGGGGAAGAAGAGGGGGGCCAGGTTAAAATATGGGTGCTTGGTGCCAGGGACCGTGGCGCCAAGCCTTGGCGCCAGGGACCGTGGCGCCAAGCCTTGGCGCCAAGATCCCTGGCGCCAAGCCTTGCACCACGTAGATCCACACGTGGCCACGTCGGATGGATCTTGGCGCCATGTTTCCCGGCGCCATGACGTTATAGCTTGGCGCCATCGACAATGGCGCCAAGCTGAGGGTCTATTTTTTGAAATCTTTCCGCCAGAGGCCTATTTAAGAGAATCTTTTTTAAAAAAAAAAGGCAAAAAAAAAAAACAAAAAAGACGGTCCCCAACCGCCCGAAGCAGATCCAACCGAAACGGACGGACGCGCGGTCGCGCTACACCCGGTGACCCCGGCTACACTTTGACCACCGCGCCGCGCATATATACACGGACTATAACGCAAAATAAATATAAGTACAAGCTAACCTAGCCGCCTCTACCAAAGTAGCTTGTCATGATTATAATGCAAATAAATATAATAAATGTATACACGGATGCACACATGAACATTGCAACGCCCATGACTAAAGCAACGCCCATGACTAAGGCCTCGTTTAGCTCCGGTGCGTAAAGTTTTGGGTGTCATATGGGGTGTCGTATGGGGTGTTCAGATACTAATAAAAAAACAAATTACAGAATCCGTCAGTAAACCGTGAGATGAATTTATTAAGCCTAATTAATCTGACATTAGCGCATATGTTACTGTAGCACTTTATTGTTAAATCATGGACTAATTACACTTAAAAGATTCATCTTACAAAGTAGTTGTACTCTGTGTAATTAGTTATTTTTTTAAGTTTATATTTAATACTCTATGCATGTGTCAAACATTCGATGTATATGATGTAAATTTTTAGGGAGACACTCAACAAGGTCTTACTAATAATAATGAAAATAGAAAGAAAGGAACTGCAGTTGGTTATCCATCAGAGTCGGTCAGCTAGGGCGTCCCATGCGCGCATGCAGAGATCAGCGTGTGTACACACATGACAGGGCAGCTTGTTCAGAAATGTTACTCAGGCTGTGTTTAGATCCAAATTTTGAAGTGCCAAAATACACTATAGCATTTTCGTTTGTATTTGGTAATAATTATCCAACCATTGACTAATTAGGCTCAAAACGTTCGTCTCGCAAAGTACAACCAAACTGTGCAATTACTTTTTTATTTTATCCACATTTAGTACTCCATACATGTATCACAAGTTTGATGTGACGGGGAATTTTTTTTGCATAGTACACTTTTTAATGGATCTAAACACAGCCTCAGTTTAGAGTTCTCTGAACCTGAACGACAGCCATGATATATGTCGACATAGCATTTGTTTAAGGCAAGAGGGCGAGAGAGGCCGGTCGGAATTCGGACATAGGAGTACTCCTAACCGCTCTTATAAAAGTACGCATGTGATGAACACGAAGCCATGACCACGCGGCCCAGACTGACCCGGCCGCCGGCCTGCTTGCTGGTGGATCCATTCCGACTCCGGAGGGAGGGAGCGCGCACGGGCTTCCTTCCGGGTGGGGTGACGACTGACGACGCCTGGATTCCTTGACCTGCCGGCCGCTTGTGGGATGTGGCTGCTACTGTATAAGCCAATCGTTGTATTTGCCTCAAGAGAACGAAATGCAGAGACCGGTGACGACTTGGGCGCCTCGCTCGCGAACAAATTTCACGAGAGTTGGACGCGATCCCATCGCGCTCGCGCCCGCGTACGACGTCGTCGTGGGAGCATCTCGCCGGCGGCCGATTGGTCGTGTACTCGTGTCCGGCCGGCACGCACCAACCGTGCACCCGGCCCGCATCTCGTGTTGAATTGGTAGTACGTACGCGTGCCGGTGCCGGTGCAACCACCCCTGCGCGCCTACGCATTCGTCTCGTTGCCATAGCTATTTGTACTTGTCGGAATATAACTGTCGTCGTACCCTTTAAAAAAAAATTAACTGTCGTCGTTTGGTGCACGGTGTGCGCCCCGGTCCGCCGGGCGCCGGGTCAACTGCTTATTAGGGTAGCTCCCGTACGTAATAGGTGTGTGGTTGGCAGTGGCAGTACTAGTGTTTCGGCCTTCCGGGATACACTGTTTCCATTTCCTTTTCTGCAAGGTTCTACCAAAGAAGCAAAGTTTCTACTATATTGGTTTCCTTTTGCATGAGGCTCCATATTTCGCCAAAATAAACGGGCCGGTTCTAAATTACGGATTATAATCAAGCTATTGTTATATATATATCCCCCATCCCTTAACAACCAGCTCTTAATTCCAGCATTTTCATTCTTAACTATCCGAGCGTTGTTGGTTACTGTTCATGAAGGTTGATTTGATCTGGACGTTTTCATTCTTGCACGTCCACGACCGCAGCTCCAATCATGCAGCAAGAAAATGCAGGTACGGGGCATCGACACACGCCTTTGGCTTTTGGGCGGTTCCTGTGCAAAAAAACAAAAACAAAAAAAAAACACGCAAAAACAAGTAGAACTTGCATCGCGATGCGTTTCACTTGTAATAGCGTGGGCATCTCACTTCACCGCACAATAGAAAAGATAAACAGAAACATGAACATGGTTCCAAAAACAAAGGCTGCTGGAAAATTGAATTCGAGCACAAGCCCTAATAAACCCCTAACAAAAACACCTTACATGTAGGCCCAGCAGTGGCGTTAAACGGATCTTAAAGTTCGAATTAATATTTCGATCGAGTGCCAGGCCGATAGAGTACTGTACGTACGCAAATTAAAGTTCCAAGGAGGACGCCAGGCCAGCGGTATCGTACCATCGAGCTACTCCCTCCGTCCGGTTGATTGTGCAACTATGGGAAACGTGCCGTTCAAACTGTGTCAACTTTGACCAAATTTATAGCAAAAAGTATTAACATTTATGTCTCGAAATAAATTTATTATGAAAATATATCTCATAACCAATCTAACGGTACTTATTTTGTCTCATAAGAGTTAGTATTTTTTTATATAATTTTAATCAAAATTTGTGATGGCTGATTTCTCGGGATGCGAGAATTGCACATTCATTGGGACGGAGGGAGTAATAATCAGTCCCACTGTCCCAGTATAGGCTAAAGGCCTGTTTGGTTTTCACGTGTTAAAGTTTAACTCCCATCACATCAATGTTGTGGCAAATGTATGGAGTACTAAATATAGACTAATTGCATACATGTCGGCACATATTAGGAGTAATTTACGAGACGAATCTATTAAGCCTAATTAGTCTAAGATTGAAAACTTTTTATCAAATAAGACGAAAGTGCTATAATGTTTGTTAAACTTTAACACCACAAACCAAACAGGCCCTAACTGACAGTATATTGCCATGACACATTCACACATGCGGTAACTTCATTGATCACAATTCAGCAAGCGAATACGCTTCCAGGCACGTGCAGTGCTAGATATCGTAGAATGTAAGGGACTGGATTGATGTTGATCACAGTGTGGCGCCATTAATCACAGGATTTATATATGGTTGTACTATTGAGTTGCACCTTAATATTTTTTCTAGTGAATTGTTTTCTTGTACTGGTATGATTAAGCTATTTATTGTAGTCGCTCTTAATCAATTTTAACAAGTGTTTGGAAAAATTGATTCATCAACACAGCGTGGTTGCTACATACTAGTGCATACTAAGGCCAATTTTAATGGGGTTTTCATTAGATTTTTATGGATACTAATTATGCTGATGAGGCATCATATTAATGAAGAGAGATGATAAGAGTTTCATGGGGATGAAACTCTTCTGCACTGTTTCCCAAATCTGGATATGTTGAAAACAGTGACATGAAATCCTCACTGAGACTGGCCTAAGAGAAACTCCTATACGGCTTCTACTTGAGGCCTCAAAAACATATTAGAGACAACCAAAAAAATGAGCTCCATCGGAGCTCCTACAAAGGTCCTCAAACAACTCTCTCGGCCCTCATTCACAGAGGCCTACTTCTGACCCTCAAACGATAGTTACGGTCCTCCCTCTCCCCCCTCCCCCGTGCACTCGTGGAATCACGCTGGCCAGTCCCATCCTCGGCGAGGTCCTCTCCCGACGCAGCTAGGCTCCTCGGGGCCCCGCTCCCCTCCTCATGTCCCCCGGAGAGGCCGCCCTCTCCCAATGCAACGAGGCCCCTCGGGGGCGTGGCTCCCCCTTTGCCGGCGAGGCACCCGTCTTGTCCACGCTCAGCTTCTCTCCTCCTACTACTCCTCTGACTCCTCCAGTGTTCCTCGTACAACATAGAACATAGCTTGATCGATTAGAATGGTTAGGAGAAGACGAGGACTGAGTCCCATTTGCTAGTGACTAGTGTGTACTGGGATTTTAGGGTTTTACTAGAGTAGATGGAAAAAATCAGACCCTCGAAAAGCAGGGGAGTCCCTCAAATCAAATCAAAAGTAGGGGACTTGATTTTGAGGGCTCCCATGGAGTTGCTCTAACAGTCTAACTTGAGCAAATAGTACTCTCTCAACTCAAATATAGTAAAAGGCTCTAGGTGGGATTTATGCTTAGGTAGATAAAGGGAGGACAAAGAAGGGAAGCATGCTCTAAGGGCCTGTTTGTGAGCTTTTTTTTTTTGCTAAACACTCATTTCCAAGACAGCTTCTTGGGTGAAACTGTTTTTCTCCTCTTCTCACAAAAACATATGTTGGGATGAAGTTGAAAATAGTAGCTTATCTCAGCTATCTCCCTCAATCATACACGAAGCTATTGATTAAGCTGTTTTGCCAAACACCTTTTTCAAAATAGCTCAGCTTCATCGAGAAAGTTATTTGTGAAGTTGTTTTCCAAAAAAAATAGCTCCACTAGTGAAGCTGAGCTGTGCCAAACGGGACCTAAGTTTACAACAAGCTTATGGAAAACAAAAAACTTTATGAAAGAAAAAATAAATTATAAGTGAGCTAACCACTATATGAATACACTGATAAATAAATTTTAAATATTCATACAACCAGTAATAAAATATTCATACAACTAAGCCGGCGTCAACGGGCTGCGTTAGGCATTATTAACCTTAGCGCTCACTCGCCAACCTAAGCCGGTGTCGCTCACTGCCTTGCACTCACATGTGCCGTGCAGGCGCAGGGGGGGTGCACCCTCCGTTGTTCCGGCCGAGGGACCAACTGCCAACGTGCCTGGCATGCACGCACGCGAGGCCCAGCGTCCCCACCCTGGAGGCCGTGCGCGTACGTGCGTCCTTGGCTCCTAGTCGTCCGTCCTACCGAGCTAGCGTCTCTCGCTCGCTACGCTACCGGATAATTTCGCCTTTTCCCCGATCGAGCACCTGGGCTCGCTGAGCCACGATAGCTCGTGATCCGATGCACACGCACACCAACTGCCTGCCGCTGCCACCGTCGAGATCACGCAATCATGCCGCCCGCCCGCCCGCCCGCCAGTGCTCCTTCGTTCGTAGTACGTGTACAGAGGAGAGGAGACAGGCGAATAAGCGATGGAGATCCGCGTGTGCCGCCTCCAACGCACGCCCGTCCGACGGCACGAGCCCGAGCCGGCCGAGCGCAATGATCAGGTGGTGACCGCGTCGCGAGGCCTACGTTGATCCATCGATCGAGATCGGCCAACGGTCGCTGTCACGCCCCCAGAGCGCCGCGCCGACGCCGACGCGCCATCTCTCCCTCTATTCCTCTCTCTCGCGTCCTCAGTCCTCACCTACTGCCGTCCGTCCCGCCATTGCCATGATATAATCCCCCATCCCCACCCCTCGCTCTCCCACACCACCACCAAACGCGGCTGTTTCTTTCTCGCCTTGCATCGGCCGCCGGCCCTCCATCCATCCATCGCACCAGCAGCGCATTCAGTTCGCCATGGCGTGCCTGCTCCGCGCCGCCGCCGTCCTCGCGCTCCTGATGGCCGTCTCCGTGGCCGCGCTCTCGGCGCCGGTGTCGGCGGGCGGCGTGGCCGTCGGCGACCTGGCTGCCCATCTGGCCGGCGCCGTCGTGATCCGGCGCGGCGGGCGGACGTGCCGCGGCACGGTGGGCGAGTGCATGGAGTACTTCGGCGCGGACGCCGAGGGCGAGGCCGACGTCGCGGGCATGGCCACCGGCGGCAGCAAGCGCCGCGTGCTGCAGGGCGGCTCGGGCTACATCGGCTACGACGCGCTGCGCAGGGACAACGTGCCCTGCTCGCAGCGCGGCGCGTCCTACTACAACTGCCAGCCCGGCGCCGAGGCCAACCCCTACTCCCGCGGCTGCAGCGCCATCACCCAGTGCAGGGGCTGATGCATGCTTGATTTCATCTCATTCTCCCCAGTTAATGCTAATCGCAGCAGCGTTAATTAAGGATAATCGATCGGTTGCTGTGCTAGCTTCATGGTGATTTTCTTTTTGGGTCTTTAATTTGAGACGTTCATGGAGGTCGTCGTCTTTGCTGTGCTAGCTAGCCTTTGTCCAGCTGAGGCATCCATGACTGGTCCATCGATTATTGTGGTGCAGTGGATATGTGTCTGTGCTGTTGCTAGCATCCCTTTCAGGATGAAAGTAAAAGTAATTATATGTGATGATCGTGTAATTTCCTTGCGTCTCTGCTTTTACAGCCAATGAATAATTTGCAGTGCCTGCCTTTCATATTAGTCTCATACGCCTGAATCAACACTGTTATTATTTCTGCATGTTTATTTCTTGATGATCGATAGAGTATATGAACTTTGGCAGCGGGCCAGGTTTCTTGAGGCTTGTCAGGAACGAGACGTCAATTCCTTTTGAGTTGAGCTGTCCGTTCTGACCATCAACAGCTACACCCCCTTTTTCTAACTTTGTTTGGGTGATCGGCGGATTCGGATCAGACCAGGCACTATGGAGGCCAATCTTTAGTCATCTTTCGTCTGAGGGAAAATGACCTGGTCATGTAGTAGAAAAGATCCATTCAAATGGCTCATTGATCGGATTAAGTATTTAAGATATACTGTACTCTTTAAAACTAGTCATTAGTTGATGCCACCAACTGCGGTTGGGCTGTCATTTTTCATCATATGTGGAGTCAATGTACCTAGGAGCTTTATCGTTGGCATAAATAAAAGCAGATTCTTTTGCTTTTTCAGAGAGACAGGTAACTACTCCTTGATTTGTACAGCCTATAGCAAAGTGATAGTTAGGCTGCGTTTAGTTCGTGAAAAGAAAATTTTTGAGCGTCACATCGGATGTGTCGGAAGAAAGTCGGGAGGGGTTTTCGGATACTAATAAAAAAACAAATTACAGTATCCGTTAGGAAACTGCGAGACGAATCTAATCTATACCTAATAACAAAAAGGCAAAATTTCAGGCACTTTTTTTTCGTCCAGCCCATTCTATTCTAGCCCAACTATCTGGCCCACTCGCTCATTGCTGCTGCCTTTGGACGCTGCCGGCCCATCATAGGCTAATGCGCTCCCCGTGGCTCCCGTCCTCATCCTGTCGTTCCTCTCGACAAAAGAAAAAAAACGCCGCCGCCGTGTGCCTCCTATGTGGCCAACGCTTCCCGGACCACACCGCCTGCTACGCCCCGCAGCCGTCGTCATGCTCCATGCAGCGTGCGTCCGACTCCGGCATTGACGCCGGCGCCTGGCGCTCGCCATCCACGCCCCGCCGTCTCACCTGCCGCGGTGGCACCGCCGCCGCTTGCCGGACCGCCCATGCCAGTCTCTCACGCCAGCGCAAGCAGCCCAGGAATTGCGTTAGCGAACACAGCACCCGCCTCTCATGGCCCTCACCCCTCCCTGAGCCTGCTCCTCCGCTCCCGCGCCGTACACGCCGCCACTGCTATGATTGACGAGCCATGCTCCGTGCGGTGCCAGGATTCCGTCGCTCTGAAGAAATTGGAAGAATTGGCTTCATCTCCGGTAATCCTCTCCCTCAGAGCTGCTTCAGGACTCCCGTTTTTTTTGTGAGCAAAATCGAATTAAACTCTCGCTGGTCTTGTTTAGGAAAATTTAATTGAACGTGAAACGGAATCGGATTGGGTAAGGGATTTCCATGATGCGTTCAAATTCAGGTTTCTATCTTTTCCCCCTTTTCCCCTCTTATATATTGCAGCTCACGATTCTTCTTCTTGTCAAATCAAAACACCAATATAATCTTTGTTGACAGCGAAGTATCTGCATCCCCAACTCGACCTTGCCAGTTTTGAATCTTGGTCTCGCCGGATTGGTGTTGACAACAGGGATTCCAAATGCGATTTCGAGGTTGCCTAATAGAAACTGGTCGGATCTTATATTTGCTAATGCTCGGCAAAGTCTGTGGCTATTCTCTGATCTGTTTTTTTTCTACCTCTTTAACCTGCTGTACACACATTCTGCAAGATTACCTTCCTCATTGATTGTTCTGACGTGTCAAAAAAGAACATATTTTTGATGGTTTGGATATTGCTAGCCAATTTGCAATTCATTGTAATTTGTGTAATTTGTTTTTTTTTCTTCTGATTTCATCATCTGGTTAGCGAATCGGAATCAGAATTCAAGTGTACGAAGACACCAGCTCGGATTTCATGAAAAAAATGGAATTCAATCAAAGTCGAAAGAAAGGGAAAATCGGTATCCAATAGAACAAAGACACTGGCTCAGATCGGAAAAAAAAATTCATGGTAAGTTGGACATGAACTCCATGTTCGACACATACTTCTTCAAGGTTCCAACAAATTGAGAAGCTCCTCGTCTCGCCCTCAAAATCCTGATTTCAAGAACAGAAGCTCCTCGTAGCCCCTTCAAATCCTAATCTCGCCGAAGAACAAAAGGTCTTAATGTTGCTATTTCTTCTTCTTTTTCCTTCAGAGAGTCGAAATTAAGACTTATTATGTTTTTTCTTGAAAGCTACTGTAATAAAAAAAAAGTTTGATAGTGGTTTGCTCGGGAGCTCCATGCTGATAGGCTGATGGCATCAGCTGGCCTGCTCTCGGCGTTGATCAGCACGCATAAGAACTGGGTTCTTGTTGAAGCCTGAAGGTACATGTTGTAGATAGCATATCATACGATGAAATAAAGCTCTTATTAGAGTGATACCTAAGAGTTTCCTCTGGAAATACCTAAAACTGATACTGGTCCTCTAGGGAATGAATGAAGTTTAATCTGATTCATTTGGTGGACCAAAGGATTTATTCTGGTTCATTTGGTTGGACCAACGAATTTTGTATTTTTTTCAGCCATCTTGATCATTTAATATTTTTGTTCTTATAAAAATATATCTGCTGCTGCTGTGTATGATTGAGTTCAGATAAGATGATCTTGCTTTTTCTCCAACTATATGCTAACAGCGTGCTGTTTAGCATTGTGGTTGAGGCTCACCTGCAACCTTTATTTTTGGTGAAGGCATATGTGCAGCAACCGGAGGGCAATAAGCTGAAACTTGCACAGCTGGAGCAGGAACTCTAGAAAGCTCACGAGCAGGTAACTCTTTCTTGGTTGCATGTATGTTTACTGAGTGTTTGGAAAATATTACTTTGCGCTATATTTTGACTCTCTTTGATATTACTTTCAGGGAATCTTTGATTTCCAGCTCTGGAGATCAAACATATGCCATGAGTGGAAATGGAAATATTTTAATTTATTATATTTGTGTGGCTCTATGTGTTTCTAGATTTGATTAATCTATCTTGATTGAGTGCTATCTTTATTCTTAGAAGTGCATCTGAAATTATAAAATTGTTGCAGGAGTGTTGACTTTTGACTTAGAATATGCTACATGGCTAGAGGACCAAAATAAGCAGATAAATAAGTGAGGACTGCAGTGAATGCTCATGCAAGTGATAGTGATCTACGACTAATTCTAGATGGTGTAATGGCACACTAGATGAAATATTCAAGTTTCAAGGTCAAAGGTGCTGCTGTAAAGGCTGATGTATTTCATATACTTTCATTCAGGCATGAGGAAGACACCAGCTGAAAGGTGCTTCCTATGGCTTGGGGGTTTTTCGTCCAGCTAGGCTTTTAAAGGTGAGTAAAATATTCATTATCAGGCTCTTTTTTTCTGTGCCCTCGTTGGGAATGTAAGATTGATGATTTCTCAGCATAATTGAAAATTCAGCTCCTAGCAAATCACCTCAAGCCCCTAACTGAGCTCTGTGGCTTGCTAGGCAGCGTGAATATATCGTCGCTATTTTGAGTTCCTGTGCAGGTTGTTTGGAATTCTATGGCATGTAGGATCCCAGCAACGCATTGCAGGTCATTGGTGGTCTCCTGTTTTTTGTTGTACAATTACTTTTAACTACTGCTTGATCCAAATTGTACCTAAGTGGTGTACAAGTAGGTAAATCCTGTAAGTTATAGTGATTTATGGGTGTGTTAGCAATAATAATTAGAGAAATCTGGATTAGGGCTTTTGTTGTTTGTACCATTTAGAGATTTTAGTCCTAAATAAAAATGTAAGTCCCGGGACATGGGGGCACAATGGGAAGAGAGTCAGAATAATAATTTTAAAATCAGTAATGGAAGTTCCGTTGTTGCTGTGTAAACGTGTGTATCGTACACTAACTTGCTGATCCGTGTGGGCAGTGGTGTGGTGCGGTGGCACCACGTACATGGCTGGCAGCCGTCGTTGGGTTCAGCGGGTCACAGCCTCACGGGTGTAGCAGAAGCTGGTGCTCCATGCCGATGACATGAACCAACTATATATTTTGATGTTCACGCTATAGGCTAAAGATCTTTGTGTGGCAGACCATGGACACTTTCAAACGAACAACTCCTTTGCATGAATACAATGTGTTCTATTAAACAAAGAATATTTAAATATTTTTTAAAAAAAGTTATAGCAGGCAGCCCATCTGGATTCGAACAAGTTACATACTCGGCAATACACTATATAAAAGAAAAGTATGATGGATTCTTAAGTCCAAAAGACAAAGATATAAAATAATTGTTGACTGCTATATGCGTTGATTGACACATCAGCAACATCAGTTGCATCTAGCAACAGTGCTTATCAAGACAGCATGGAACGACTCTTGGAACATTGATAATTATTAAAGACAAAGATATATACTTTGAACATTATAGGTTAAGTGCTTTAAAAATATATATGAGAAAATGTAAATTCTGTCATAATGCATATTCATATATAGTTCAAACAATATATTGATGAATTAATTATTAATTTCCAAAAAAATTATAGCGTATTTATTGCTGAACGATTACCATTATGCTAATGTCGTGACATTAATAAAAAAAAAAGTTTGTTTCCAAACAAGGGTCAAATTCATATTCTTAGTTGGAAACAATAAAGGAGGGAGATAAAAAATAATGGATTTTAAAATTAATTAGACACCCGTAGCAACGCACGGGCATATTTACTAGTAATACTAATTAATCTGTCATTAGCACATGTTGGTTACTGTAGCGCTTAAGGCTTTTCATGGACTAATTAGGCTTAAAGATCCGTCTCACGATTTTCCCGAGAACTGTGCAATTAGTTTTTTTTCTATATTTAGTACTCCATGCATGTGTCTAAACATTCGATGTGATGGGTGGAGGCAAAAAAAAAATTTAGAAACTAAACCAGGCCTTAATCTTTAGAGCGGCCAGCTTGGACCACCTTCCTTTTCAGTGAATTCTTACGTACTACCTCGGTCCCATAGAGAGTGACCGCTGTAGTTTTCCTCCAAGGCCTTCAGCAATGTGTCACTCGAGTGATGCCGGGGGGGACCGATTCTGGCACCGTTCTACACGTTGCAGCAAGAGAAGCTAAATGCCACTGGTGCCAGAAAAACAGAGAGGTACATGCGCCGCTTCCAAACTGATGCCCAGGAAATAAAATTTTATTTCATCGGCCACCCATTTACTTCAGCCGGCTCACATCAACTGCGCATGGCCTATTGCTTCTATTTTTTACTTTCCTTTTCTCTCACTCGTGGGACCCTTCTTTTTTCTGGGCACTACTGCAGCACTGTGGACGGCCTAAGTCAAACTATTTTCTATTTGACATTATTAACATTATTATATTAAATAATATACTAAGAAAATATTTTCTAAAGACAATAATATTAAATGGATGGAGAAATGAGTAATGCTATCTACATTTTTTATAGTACTTTTGTTGTAACTCAGTCATGCAAATAGTGTCAACTGTCATAAATCTCTATTTCTCCTTGATCCTATCGAGATCAAGGTTTATTGGATTTTATGTGTAACCATGGCATGTTCAGTTTTTACCCTATTTCAATCTAACTCGAGCCGCTCTTTCTCTATAGCGAATGTACTTCTTCTCCTACTTTTTTTTTCTTTCTCTATGTCAAAGCCTCCTTTTTCGCTCACACTTAAACTGATTCCTCCACACAATATCATCATCTTCACCTGGCCTCAATGCTTCCTTTGCCTTCTTTTTTTTTGAATGTCACCGGGGGGATTTTCCCCACCTGAATATATATTTATATAGCCCCGAAACGGCTCATACTATGTTTACAAACGTTGAGAGAGGGGTTTACATCAAAATCAGATTACATTTGTGCCTGCATTGCTGAGTCGAAAATCTCACACCATTTGTCTACTATGGGTTTGGCCGTAGTTTTTAGGCGGTTGCACCAAAGATTAGCGTCTTTCTTGCACTCGTTCAGAAGTTGCTGCAAGATAAGGGCTTCACTCCGAAAGACGACGCCATTCCTATGTTTCCAGAGTTGCCAACAGCAAAGCGCTAAAAACATACTGAAATGCTCCCTTGGGATGTGAGGGCACGGCGTCTGACGTAGTTCCTTCCTTTGCCTTCTTATTCGTTACTACCCATTGGTCTCTTCAGGGCATCGAACTTTGGATGTCCAACTTACTATCAACAATATTGGGACGGGAGTTTCCCAAAGTTCCATTCTTGCTAATCTTTTGTTTCTTGTTAGCACCATTCTTCTGGTCTACCAAATTCTTTTGCTTTGAATGTCATTTGGCTTCGTTCTTCAACTCGCTCAAGCAATGAATTAATTGGAATGAGTTGTTGTCTTTGTCTTTGACCTTATATAAAGCCATCGTATCACGTACATGCACATGCGAGAATTCATATAGCCGGTACAATTGTCATTGCAAATGAGAATATTGGTAAAAAAAGCAAAAAAAAAAAAAAGACAAACTAATACGTAACCCTATTCTAAATAGTACATCAACTTTGATTCCTACACTCAACCTGGTTGTAGCATCTTCAGAAGTTGTTTACTTCTTCTAAAATAGTCAACTATCTATGCATCAAAGAACTCTCAGAGCGATCTGATACAAAGTTCTTGTTTGCATTGTACTACTGTCCAATTCTCTTCCAAAAGTTAGATTAGTTCCGCTAACTGGAATTTTGCTAACATTCAACCAAGTTGACACAAATAGTTCATCCTCATGCCATTATTTTTTGCATTTTCTTCATTGGGCCTCGCATTAGGAGTACTTGCAGCAACAATAGATGGGAGAAACTCAGGTTGGTTGAACCATTCATCGAAAGGCAGATCCTCATTCTCACCATTTACAAAAAAAAACTTGGATTCTCCATTATCTATATATTACAAACAACAAAAAGATAGTAAATACAACAATAAACAGGTCATATAATATTTCTCATACAAACAAAAATCTAAAACAATTGGGTTGTCCGCCATGTTGTAGCCAGCCCTGACCACCTGTAGTGAGCCTTGACTACTAAGAATTTTTTTTTTATTTTTAGCCCAAATTTGAAACAAATTTTAAATTTAACCCGGGTTTGAAATTTTTTTTAAATCTAACCCGTTTGGCCCCGCCACCATGCATGGCGGGGCAAATGCACTGAACCCCGCCATGCATGGTGGCGGGGTACAGTTCCCACGTGCGCGGGGGACGTGGCATGCCACCCCGGGCGTACCCCGCCATGATGCATGGCGGGGTACCCCTAACCCGCCATGCATCATGGCGGGGTACAACCCCAGCCCATTTAAAAGCCCGGTCACTTCTTGTTTTTGGCCATTCATCCATTCCATTTCCCGCAGCGCCCCTCTCCGCCCCAGGACCGAGCTCCCCTCCCCTCAGCGCCCTTCTCCGGCGCCCCTCCCTCCTAGGGCCCCTCCCCGTCGGCTACCGGCCCATCGTCGGACCTTGTTCCGGCCACCCCTTCTCTGCGTCCATCGTTGTAGTATGTTTGGTTAATGTAGTTAGTAAAGTTATATTAGTTTTTATCGTATTGATATTGTACATTATATAAGTGATATGTGTTTTGTGTTGAAATCATTTCGTGTTATTAGATGGAGGACTCGTATCGTGAGTCGATTTGGAGGAAAAAGGGTCGTCCTAGAGAGATGTACCCCGACGTGTCTTGCAAGGATGCGCCCGTTCCTCCCGAGGAACCTTTCCCTAACTGTGACTGTGGTCATCCGGCGCACGTGGGCCAGTCGAGACATCCGGATACTGCGGCTCGTTGCTTCTACACATGTTATAGTTGTAGCGTAAGTAATTGTGCCCTTTGTTTTTCTTATTGGTTTCTGATGTTGTATTCGCGATGAGATAATTGAAACATTTTTATAGCCCTACTTCCGGTGCTTTTTCTTCCAATGGATCAACGGCCCGGACAAGTTTGACCCAAGGATTCTCCTTTTCTACCCCGGCATTGATCATTGCAAGCGTGAGGTGTTTACTCACTGGGTTCCGCCCCTCCTAACCCTCCTCCTATGACGGAGGAAGAGAAGGCCGTAGCATCGGCACGGCGGCTCGAGGATCCTCCAAAGTGCCTTTGCGGAGAGCAAGCCGTGATAAACCCACGCAATGAACAAGAGTTCATTTGTCCTCTACGACATGAGGTAAGGTTTGAGTGAATCTTGGAATGTCATGTCCTATATGTGTGTTTTACTGTTTTGATTTTGTAGGATCATGATTTTCCAAAGTGCCGTTTCAAGGAATGGATCTATGGTCCAAAGAGCCATTGGCCGGAGCCGGAGAAGAATGAGGAGGTGCCAGACTGGAAGAAGAAGAGGAGGTCTATTGCGCCTCCTGTGATGTGCAAATGTGGTGTTGAAGCTAGCTACGGCCTTGTCCCTTCAGGCCTTGGGATTGGGCACTTCTGTGGCCACATGATCGATTATGACGAGGTTTGCTAGGACTGTTGACACTTAGTGCTAATGTTTTATTTTGTTTGCTTTGGTACGCTAACTCTGTATTCATCTATTTGTTGCAACAGAGCACTCAGAAATGCAAATGGGAATCATATGATGATGTGTATAAGTTCAAGGATGAGTATAAGACAATGGTAGCACTTCGCAAGATGAGAGGATATCCTGCAACGTATTGTTGTGTAAGCCAGCCTCCCTCAGCTGTGTAAGCTCTGCCGATGTATAAGAGGGTGGTGCAACGTATTGTTGTGGCTCCCTAACCCTGCTCCATCTTTCATATTCCACTCCATCATCTGGATAACCGGTGGCTAATGTGCCCTGACTCTGCATGCCATGAAGTACCTCAAGCGGTACTCCTGAGGGCATGCCACGAACTGGTGTACACATGGCAGGTGCACCTCCAGAGGGCATGGCTTCAACCGATGCTCGCATGGCATGTGGACCTCCTTCCTCATTTCCTGAATCGTCAGAATCAGTGCTAACATCATCACCAATCATTTCCTCCGCTGCCGCCTCCTCCTCCTGTTCAAACTCGTCTACATCAAAATCATTGCTTATATGACCAACTGGAGGAGAATGAACCCGCTCCTGCGTCAAATTACCATCCAAGTCCATACTCTCCATAGTTTGTTGCATCTGCACACCACAATCTCCTAGAGTATCACTGTCGAAGGACGGCTCCTCATTCTCAATATTCTCCAACACCAACTCAGCCATGCCGACATTCGAACCTTGGATGACCCTATTGTATCGGGACCACTCTGCTTGGTTGCACAAGTCCATCATCACATAGTGTGCCCTATTCTTTCCAACATCGAACCTACCCTTTAGTATGAAAGCCTCGCCAAACTTCAAACTCAAACGGTCACATAGATCGCGGAAACTAGGGGTGCCATCAAACCATTCCAATTCTTCATACATATCCTCAAACTGGCAATCCTCTCTCCTAACACTTCCTCCGTAAAAAACTCTTACACTGTAATCCATCTACAAAACGATTTGACATCTGATTATCAACTGACCAATATGGTACCACTAATTACTACATAACTAACTAACTAACCTTACTTACCTACCACGTAACTAACTTACTTAGTAACTAAATAACTAATATTACCTAATAAAATCCGAATAACTAATAATCGTTAACTAATTAACTAATAACTAAATAACTAATATGAACCCATTAACTAAAAACCAATATTAACTAACTATCAAAAATATCGTTAACTACAAATCATCGTTAACTAACTAAATAACTAAATAACTAACTAAATAATTCAATAACTAACTAAATAACTAATGTTAAATAACTAAATAATCGTTTAATACAATGAATAATAAATAATTAACTAAATAAATAATAATAACTTAATAATATTTACTACAAATAAATAATAGTAACGACAAAATAAAAAAATTTACCGTAAAACGGGTTGCGGCGGCGCGACGAGGTTGTCCGGGCGGCGGCGTGCAACGGTCCGCGGCCGGGGTGGCGGCGCGGGAACGGCGGCCGGAGACGCGGCCGAGGGCGGGGTGGCCGGGGCCGCGGCGCCGGGGGCGCGGGAGACGGCGCGGCGGCACGGACGGCGGCTGCAGCAGCGCGGCGGCCGCGGCAGCGGCAGCGTGACGGCGCGGCGGCGGGGGCGCAGCGGGGAGCGGCGTCGCGGCGGGGAGCGGCGTCGCGGCGGGGCGCGGCCGGGGCGGCCGGGGCGCGGGGGAGGAGCTCCGGGCGACGGCGGCGGCTCCGGCGGCGGGGCGCGGCTGGTGGCGTTGCTCACGGCGCGGCTTCAAGCGGCTTCGGCCGCGAGGGCGTGGCGGGGCGCGGCTTTTATTTACGCCGCGCCCCGCCATGATGGGTGGCGGGGTGTAACCCGCCATGATGGGTGGCGGGTTTGGCCTACCCCGCCACCCATCATGGCGGGGTACGCCCGGGTGGCTGCCACGTCAGCGTGCCACGGGTTAACTGCACCCCGCCACCATGCATGGCGGGGTTCAGTGCATTTGTCCCGCCATGCATGGTGGCGGGGCCAAACGGGTTAGATTTAAAAAAAAATTTAAACTCGGGTTAAATTTAAAATTTGTTTCAAATTTGGACTAAAAATAAAAAAAAATCACTACTAACAAGTCTTTGTGGCTGGCTAGGGGTGGCTATGGCCGGCCATGGCTGGCTGTGACATGATCGGAGATAGATTAACTTACTATACTAGTATATTGCCCGTGCTAACGCTACGGTGACGTCTATAAAAAATAAATCATAATACTAAAATAAAACTAAAAAATGACATAAAAGGACATGAATGTTTGCACATCACTTAATTCTGCTTAGTAATGAGGCACTTCAAACTTGGATCCCTAAAAAAAATAGGGGAAGTAGGGCGATACCTGAATGCATTTCTTTGAAGCCTAAAACCACGAAATGCCTCATTGCTGAGCCACGTATCCTAATTCCTATTCAAGTTGCGGAGGTTCAATGAAGTTAATTGCTGACAGTATTCTCTAATAGTCTTAATGAAAGATGAGGTAACACATCCGAGAGCCTTTCTAAATCTCACTCTCTAAATCATCATTTAGAAAGTCATTTGCATAAAAATCACTTTGTATATCTTTTCACTCTGCAACAGTTTTTCTATATCTCATACACACTCTAGAGAGCTATTCTCGTCTTTTATTTTTGGCTAGCGAAAAATCCGGAATAAAAAATGACTATATGTTTGGATGACCATTTAGAGAGGCTGTTGGAGGGTACTTTTTCACCAAAATTTCTATTCCTAGCATTTAGGAAGAATATTGAGAGTCTTTTGGAGATGCCCTAAGTTCCCTACATTTAGATAGCAAGTCAGATATGCAGCTCCATGTTTGATTCTCAATATACTGGCATAATAGTAATATAACTATAGTACTCATAGTTCCAAAAGAAAACTATCGCCTAGGAATCTGTAAAGACTTGTCATATTTTTGAACCAGCAAATGCTAACTCCTTCATATTTGAACCATGCTAACTAAGATAAAATTTGTCTCCGTTTTTTTCAATATCTTTATTTAAAGAACTACGATTGTTTGAATCGAAATACTAAACCGATATTATAATTTAATTTAAATTGCATTTTTGAGCCTCTCGCAGTCACCGAATCAATTGATTGATCTCGATCCTGATTGTCTGCGTTAGGTGCTCCCTCTATCTTACAAATCAATATTCCATTTGAACAATTTATATAACAAATATATTAATATTTTATTCTATCAAATAATTACCATGATATGTTATAGGATATATTTCTTATAATATCTCTATGTGGAATCATAAATGTTAAGTATTTTTTAAAAAACTTAGTACAATTTGACATCAACCAAATATAGAAGTGAGTTAATTTTTGCGAATTGAGTCGTAGATTAGCTGGTTAGTTTTCTTGTGTTACATATGTCAACCTTAGTTGATCTGAGTCTTGTCCTTCTGAATTTATTTCAAAAAGTAACACGAGTTGATGCAAGTAACATATTTTCTAGACTTATTATTCTAAAATTTAATGGTGTTATTCATTTAATATAAGGCAGCATGTCCATCAACAACGAGATGTCTATGGTGACATCGTCAGCAACGAGACCTATCTAGCCTATTATTTTCAGATGTGCTCATAGAAATAGGGTATATGTCAATTTCGAGATTTGTCAAACCTATCTTTCGAATGTGCTAAAAAGTGTAAGGCATTTGTGTACGTAGGCGAACGTCTGTGTGTATATTCTGTTTAAATGGAACCAATATGCCGTGCTAACGCCACAGTAAAACCCAAAACACGACCGAATTCATGTGACAACTTTTATATAGACACTTTTCTGACAAACAAACATAATTTCACACATATAATTCCCAACTTTTTATATTGCAGCTACAATTCAATGAAAGGTCCTCTGCCTCATAGCAAAATTCCATACTGGATATACATACATAAAGCTGTCAAGCTCATGTGAACACATTATTTACAAGCACAATGTGGTTATTTAAACAAATTTAGTGCAGCGAGTGTGGCTTTCAGTCAGCCCAGTTCACTAAAAAGAGAATACATTAAAAGGAGCTCAATTAAGGTGTACATGTTTACTGGGTTCAAACATCTTTATCAATACTACCTTGAAGCTTGTGATCCCAATATGATGTAGAGGAGAGCCAAAGCATATTATCTGTAAAGCAATAAAAAGATATCTAAGTATAACCGAAACTTAGGACAGCACTGAGTTATGCAGTTTGCTTCTAGCATACCAACTTACAAAGACGGACCATAAGATAGGCACATCAGTATATATAGGCTTCTAGCTTACCAATGCCGACTCAAATCTAGTTAGCCCATCATATTTAACTTGCTTTTCTTTCTCAATTTAAACCTAACCAACATTTCACAACAGGAATGTTCTGACATTTGACCATGCCATTTCCGAATGCAGAACCATCTTTCTATTAATATCAATAGCCAAACAAATTCTGTCAAGAACGGCTTTTCTTGCAACAAACTGGCTAAATTTGTGAAAAAAAAACATAACCATAGTAATCAAGGATACAATATGATAAGAGGTCATCTCATGTTAGATATGTGCTACTTATTTTTATCAGGGGGGCCTAAATCATGCTGCTGGAATCTCACTACTTGGATATCTTTCTTGTGCTCTTAGAAACCTGACAACATTATGCAAGGCTGCAGCTAACCTGATCGAATTTCCTTTGTTTTATGAATCCATTTAGTCACTGGAGTAGTTGTTCTGGTTTCTATTTCTGAAAGCATGATAGGCTACTTGCTACTTATTTTACTAATCCACAAGTAAAAAAATAATTTGCAGGATTCTAGCAATTCAACATTTTTCTAACCCTCACTATGCAGATATGAGCAGTGAACCATCCATAGATTCATCCTCAAAACTTAGAGGTTCTGCATTTCAGCTGAGAGAATGGTCCTCGCTGTAGCCTGAAAATAAGAGTCAAGTGTTGAACAACAGAGTCCATGCTTTAATAGAGGAAGCCACTGTATTCATAAATGTAATAGAATCCATGTAAGAGTTGCAACAAAGCATGGAAGCAACTATGAGAGTGCCCATGTGTGATCACAAACAAAACTATCATTGGAGCTCCTTGTTGCTTGCAAATAAATTGGCCACAGATTGTCCACACAGTGACGCAGTGAAACATGGATGCTTATTAATTACTTTTCAATGGCAACCAAAACAGCATGTGTGTTAGTGAGGGAGAGTGTAAAGCATAGCAGAGCTGAGCTAAGCTCAACTGTGAGCTTGCCAGCAGCCCAAAAAACTGCAATGATGTGGGCTTGCTTTTGATGCATTCCAATTTAATAATTGCTCACTGTGTTAATTAAGATACTCCGTTCTGCCATTCAGTTATTACCACTGTCAAATATTGAAGAGCATCTCTTCTAATTATCCGTACAAATGAAAAAGATACCAATCTCTATTGATCACGATTTGTTTCCATAAAGGCACATGCACTGATGCACATATGAATGAAAAGAGAAAGCAGGCCAAGACTCAACTGGCAACTGCAGAGTAGGATCCTCTTCGTCCGCTTAGAGGAACACATGCAGTCTCTTGGTGGATAGTTCTGGTGGAGTACTCCCGGCCACGGCAGGATCATACTCCGCTGCCTACCCTTGGTGGCAGGCTGGCAGCAGCAGCTGCTGGAGGCTGGAGCTCGTTCTCCTCCATGGCGGCATGGCCAGGTCCTCCTCACTACAGCAAACGATAAATTTGTAATAATATAATGAAACAAGAGATAAAGCAAAGCAGCGTCCAAACTTGGTGTGGAAGATCACCATGGTAGGCGTGCTCCGTGCCATAGACGAAGAGCACGATGCAGAAACCCTTGAGCCCGACGGCAGCAGCTGTGAAGGCGACTGTGCTGCCCATGTCGTGCAGCACGGCGGCGGCCTCGGCAATCCGTTTCATGAGATGTGTGATGCGCTTGCCCCATGGCGAGTACCCGAGAAGCAGCAGCTCTGCATGGTCCTCCAAGGCGCACGTTGTAGTTGTCGAGCACCAGCACCATCGACTGCGCCCGCCGTACCGGCTCCCCGGCACCCCCGCCGTCGGCACCCTCCACGTCCAGCCTGCTCCACCGCATCCATCCCCTGGGCCTCCAAAACCACCTCAAATCCATCCACATCTAGCACGGCTTGAGATGCTGCTTCATAGAGGACGCCGCAAATCTGGGAGGGGGAAAACAGTGAGGAGAGGGATGGGAGGAGGGTGAGGGAGAACATACGACTGAGGCCTTGCCGGCTCACGGATGAAGAAGAAGGGGCGATGCAGAAAGAAGCGGCGGAACCACGAAGGGAGCGGAGCGGCGGGGAAGGGTTGCGGCGGGGCGGCGGCGTGGCTCACTCCTGTCCCGGCGCCGCTGCCTGACGCCCGGGTGCGGTCGCGGTCGCGCAGCTCCGTGCCTTCCAGCCGTGCTGCCGCACCCGCCGAGGGCGTGGCCGCCGCCGCAAGCCCTAGTTGTTGCCATCAGAAGGGGCGCGGGACGAAGCGCAGGCCACTCGGGCATGCGGGCGTCGGAGAGGA
The DNA here is from genome assembly GCA_038087645.1 of Saccharum hybrid cultivar R570. Classification (NCBI taxonomy): domain Eukaryota; kingdom Viridiplantae; phylum Streptophyta; class Magnoliopsida; order Poales; family Poaceae; genus Saccharum; species Saccharum hybrid cultivar. The sequence continues at coordinate 20,550,067 of JAQSUU010000106.1, read as the reverse complement.
ACGAAGCGTCGTTTCAGTTTGTTTCGGAACAAAATAAAAGTGACACCGGGAGCGGGGCAGGGATTCGATCCCTGGCTGCACAGGCACACGACGTGCCTGGGGCGCATTTGAAGCCCGCGTGCGTGGGATTGAGAGCAGGGGTGAGAAGTCTGGCATCACACATCTAAGATCAGCCGTTCGATGAGTTTTGGTGTTTTATTAGCCCTTGATTTTAATAGAGATGAATTTCTGTGTGTATTTTTCTGGGTGCATAATGGTTAGAAGCTCTCAGCGGGGGACGTTTTCCTGGGGAGACCTAGTATAATTTTGATTGGTCCATTATAGTAGAGATGTAAAAATCAATTCATTTGATGACAAATCAATCTATAGTAAAAAAAAGAAAGAAGAAATGCCACTTTCACATGTGAATGTACTATTCATTGGCCACCAATACAATATCACAATAAAACAATTTGCCATGCACATACAATTCATCAAACGACAAAACTAGTTCATACGTAAACAAATCCAATAGAAACTAAGAGCTTCATGGACCAACACATATATACATGAATTATTTATATGATGATGTAGTATGAAAGTACTTCCTTCGTCCAAGAAAACATGCAATTCTAGCACAGTGTCATGGTTTAGTATCTCAAATTCAATTAATTATAGATAAAAATATATTTATGATATCAAATAAATACCATTAGATTCATTACGAAATGTATTTTCTTAATAAATTGATTTGAAGTCATAAATGTGAATAATATTCACTAGAAATTTGGTCAAACAAAAACTACTTTTACCGGCACGCAATCCGTAGTTACATGTTTTCTTATACGAAGGGAGTACTGTTAAAAACCAACCGTTAAACCCATGCCTTGAAATAGTAGCAATAGCAATACACTTCTGGACTGCCGCAACCAGCTCTGGCTAGCCGTGGCTATCTCTGGCCGGCCTTAGCCAGCCTTGGCCACTGTCCAGTGTGGCTGTCCACCGTCGTTGGCCTGGCTATGGCAGCATTGGGCGCGGGGTCCGGCGTGATGGTCCAGCCGTGCTGGGCCGTGCCTTAACGGGCCCGGGCCGTACGTCTGGTGCTTTTTATCGTCTTACTCCGTATAGCCCTACGAGCAGCCACCGCTAACCCGTCTGGTGCTGTCGTTTTTTCTCTAGACTCGGCCTCGCGAGCTCTGCCTCCCCTTCCGGCTTCCGCTTCTCGCCGAGAGAAAACTAGGGTTTTGCTCCCGGAATCTTCCTCCCCCGCAGCCGCCGACCGACCGTGCGCCGACGATACGACCGCCTCCCTCCTCCGATCCGGCCTTTATTGATCCCCGGATCCCGTACAAGATGGTGCGTGTTTGCCCCCTTCCCTTCGTTTACACCTCGATCCCCAAAACTGAGATGTGGTTGGTGGCCGCGTCTGATTCGAATTTTTTGTTCTTGTGCAGCTTCCCCTCTCGCTCCTCAAGACCGCCCAGGGGCACCCCATGGTAAGATCCCGGTGTCTGGCTTCCTCTTTCGTCGTTATTTTTGGTGTGTGATTCTTCGTTCAGTCTGTTGTTGGTCCTGACCGTTGAAAACTTGTGTGATCTCAGCTCGTGGAGCTGAAGAATGGTGAGACGTACAACGGGCATCTGGTCAACTGCGACACGTGGATGAACATCCACCTTAGGGAGGTTATTTGCACCTCAAAGGTGAAAAATCTAGTGCCCTTGATTCACATTGTGATAGGTTCTAGTTAGCAAAAGATTAGTTAAGTGCACTGTTTGATTTTGGGGTGAATCTTTTCTCCGAAGAAAGCATGGTTGAAATTCAGATAGTAACATTGTGGGGTTCCAGTTATTCTGTCCCTATTAGTTTGTCAGTTTCCTGTAGTTATGGCTTATGATGTGGCTGGAATTGCAGGATGGTGACAAGTTTTGGAGGATGCCGGAGTGTTACATCCGCGGGAACACCATTAAGTATCTTCGAGTTCCTGATGAGGTATGAATTTCTGGGTTAATGAGCCTAGCTAAACTCTGTTTTCAATTTGCTCGGTTGTTTAGATTCTTGTGCTTCTCCCTGATTTGCTTCCTTGTTATTATGATGTGTATTTCCCTCTGGAATCATTTCTTTGTAGTTTTTTTTTCCACCACGGGAAACCTGAATTTTATATTACCATAAAGCAACAAAATTACAGCACAGTTTACTAGGAGTTCAAACCAAGTCCTGACTGTATACAAAACCAGCACAGCTAAGCACCGAGGGCTTGAATTGTGTGACTAGCCTATTGTTTTAACCTTGCAAAGATCATTAACTTGAATTTAATTCTAATCTAAAAAAATGTAGGGTACAATCTATAGTCATTTCTTTGTATTGCTTGAAATTTTGATCAGTATCTGCTCTTGTAGGTCTTGATTTGTTTTATTTATTGCTTAATAATTTGATTGTTTAGAGTATGTTTTCAACATAAGAGGTCCCTATTGCATTACTAAAGACATGACCATATGAATTACTTGATCTTATGTAGTCGTTGAGGAGGTTATTCAAGGTAGATGCTGTAGGCTTGACAAACTGAAGCATTGATTAGATAAAATACAGTAGCAAGTCAACCAGCATTCTGTACATAAATCATAAAAGAAACTTGCATCTCATATCCTTCGATAAATAAGGCACAGATTGTGCTGTCTCTGGAAGAGTAGTCCCTGTGCCGGAATAAGACCATTTTGGTATCTGACAGTCATTTTGATTTCACCAACAATGTGTATAGAAGTATTTATATTCAAAGCATGACTCCTGAGAATAATTATTTGCATCAAGTACTCCTACTTTGTACTTCCATAGATAAAACCTTTTTTTACAGTTTTTGCTTTATTGTAGAACAATGTTATCAAGCCGTCAAGTCAATCCTAGTCGCCATGGTACCGACCAGGCGACTAGTCGTCGACCATTGGTCCTAGTCGTCCTATATATTATATATCAGGACTAATACACTAAATATATACTTATATACTATATGTTCTAGAGTACAAATCAAGCATGAAGATAACTCTAGGGTGGTGGCAGCATGTAGGGTTGCAAACTGGGCTGAAAAACATGAGCCTAAGTGGCCTATGCCATCCCAGATGCGGCCCATGTCCTCAGACCTCAGTTGCCCAGCAATTCCATTCTGTGTTTGGTCCTCCACCCCCTAATCGTCTGACTAATTGTGATTAGTCGATGACTAGTCGGACGACCAGAAAACTAATCGGCCTAATCAAGTTGTAGCCCCTACTCGAGTTCAGGATACTGGCTAGGATGACTAATCATGATTAATTGGATGACTTGATAACACTGTGTTGAATATGATAGAGTACAGGGGTCAAGTCAAACTGGAATCATGGTACCATGAGAAACCTAATAGATGAACCGAGGGAGTATTTGGGGGTGATTGCGGGCTGTGTATCTCACCCTTGCATTGTTATCGTGAAAGTGAAACTGAGTATTTTAAAAAGTAATTAGACTGTCACCAGTTTGCTGGTGTTGCGTTTATTTTTTTTAGAACATCACTGAGTATAAATGTATAACACCAAGTAAACTTCGTCTTGTGATAGCCTTACTAGATCTGCAAACTGTCTTCCCCCAGCGAAGCGTAATGTGAATAAGTTACCCAGACTATCAGATTATATGGAACCACGTATCTCACTAGTCACTAATTCAAGCATCATTCTAAGCACAAGTACATGCAAATTTCTAGTGAACTGCTCAAAAACATAAGTATTGTGCATGAGCTTCACATAAAAACCTGATTCTGTTAGTAGTTGAGTTGTAACTGTGATAATGTACTTATGTTATACATTATACATTACTTGTAGGTTAGTGTCATAATGGTGACGAAACTTGTAAAATGTACTCTAAACTTTCTTACACTGTATGCAATGAAATAACTGTAGCATTCCAAGCACATGTCTTAAATAGTTCTCAAGTATTCAAATGGTCAATATCTGAGGTGAACAATGTTCAAAAAGGCGACACTAGGCGGTCGCCTGGGCGCGCTTACGCGTTGGGCAACGGGGTACCGCCTCGCCTAGGGGCGTAGGCGGATACCTAGGCGGCGGCCAACTGTTGGCGGCGAAAGGAGGCCAGATCTGCAAGGCAGGGACGCGTGGGGGCAGCGCGGAGGTCAGGCGACACGTGGGCAGCGGCGGCCGGTCGTGGAAGAGGCGACGTCAGGCTTTCGCAGCAGGCAGATCTGCCAAGGCAGGAGGTACGCTTGGGGGCGGCGCGGACGTCGGACGGCAGTGGGGGGAGGAGGTAACATCGACGGGGGCAGGGGCGGCCGGTGGGGAAGGAGGCAGCGGCGCGGGCGAGATGGCGGATGCGAGCAGAGGAGTTCGGTCTTCGGGAGGGAGAGAGAGAGAGAGAGAGAGGAGGGGCCAGGAGAGGAGGGGCTAAGGTGTCGGTGGGGGTTACAGGCTTACAACATGAGACTTGGGCTTTTAACTGGGCCTTCTTCTCCTCTTTCTCTCCAATATTGACCAGTTATCTCCTATTTTTTCTTTTCTTTTAAGTATATATGCATGTATTAGTCACCGCCTAGCCACTGCCTTGGAAACGCTTAGGCCATGGGTCACCGCCTAGATACCGCCTAGCGCCTTCTTGAACTTTGGAGGTGAATGAAACAGGAAATATGTCACGCTGCCTTTTGGGTGTCCGGTGCTCAGAATGATGTCGTTGGACTGTGTTCGTTGATAAAACTCTGGCAGTAATTAACGCATACAGGATATGATTTTGGGTTTTCATACTTCAAAACTTCAGCTGCAATAAACATGCCCAGTAGCCATAAGTTATTTCGCGGTGCTCTAAGATTTTATTTTTCTAAATTTACAGCTTTTTCTTCCCATGGCATTTTTGTTTGTATTCTGTTATTTGTTTACTTTCTGTACACTAAGATAAATTAGCATTATTCTGTCATCCATGTAGTCTTATTTGAATGGTTCATTTCCTTCTTCAGGTGATTGACAAGGTTCAGGAGGAAACTTCCAAAAGCCGATCAGGTATGGAGTGGCTAACAATACTTTGACAGCTTATATTTTACATGTTTGCTCTGTTCATTAACCACATAACATATGAATTCAAACCGTATGTTATCAGTGTAATCAATGAACTCGTGATTACCCCATGTCATAATATTAGTTGGGTTTGATCGTATCTAGTCTCTAATAGGCATTTTTTTACTTATGTCACTAATCATACCATGTGAATGCAAAGTATAATGTTTCTAAAGAATGTTGGATGACTATCTGTATCATTTTCATGCAGCCAATGCTGATGTTCTTAATTGTATCAGTAAATAAGATATGTCTCGTTGGCTGTTGCATGAACTTAATTGGTTTCTGATTTAAATTTGTTAGGGAGTTAGTAGTTCTACTGTTCCCTTACATCCATAACTTTCTGAATTTGTATAATATATAATACTAATATTGATCTCAGTTTCGAAATTAAGCACTGACACGTGTTTACATAACAGCGTTATGGAATAAGGATAATGTTATTTTGATTAACAAATCTGGCTCTAATATATCATCTTAATGACCATGTCTGTATCACTACCATGTTTTTCACAATTTGCAGTGTGTTGGTATGGATGGCTATGCCTGTTTTTCATTCTTCTGTTTCATGTAGGCACATACACGATAGTTTATTTGTTGTTGTCAGTCATATAATAATGTTCTATTCTATTCTGTCATTGAATTGATAAATATTGCAGTATCTGCTCATGTAGAGTTTGAGTCATTCATTGCATAGTAATTGGTTACTAGTTCAGGATTTGATTTTTTTATATACTGCTGTAAATGCAGATAGGAAGCCACCAGGTGTTGGCCGCGGAAGAGGAAGGGGGGATGTTGGTGCTAAACCTGGAGGCAGAGGCATTGGACGCGGCCAAGATGATGGAGGTAGAGGCAGTGGTGGCCGTGGAAGGGGTGGAGTTGGTGCCAAAGGTGGTAACAAAGGTACGTGCTTTTCGTAACCACTTGCACATGTTATCAGTCCCACCCCTCAGTTTCAAGAGATACCAATCTGTGGGACGCTTTACTTTTTGGCACAGGTGGGGGCCGTGGCCGTGGCTGAAGCTGGTGGACACATGGGACAATGCCGCTTTTTAAGGCCTGTAATTGTGTTGCATAGATTGCTTAGGACATGAAGAATGGACCGAGTTGGCTGGTTGTTTTGGGGTCAAAACCCAGAATGTTTCCTGTGGTCTAGACATTGAGGCAGCGGCGGCAGCCAGGCCTGTCACTGTTCCTCAAAACAGTTTGGTTGATATCTTGAGTATGGGCCATTCTGTTCATTTGTTGAGAGGTATCCTGATTAAATGACTAATTGATGTTGCCGTTTATTTTGCTAGGGGCGCACGTCATGCTGAGTGTGCGCATTTTCAGCGTGCAATGTTAGTATAGAATGTTTTATAATTTATAATCTTTAATTTATTTGCTTGCAGGGATCACTGTCTGTTAAAAAGGATAGTGTTCATACGAGGGGTCACTGTTTGTTGAAGTATTTGACTCACGCTAACATAGCGATGTCGTTTTGCTTTAAACACTATCTACGTGAGTTACAGAAACTGAAGAATTTAAAAGATGCCCCATGTAAGTGAAATCGAAGAATTTAAGGTCCCCTTTGCAACACTTGATTTTTTTCTGGTTTCTATGCTTTTCTTATGAAAAATGAAATCCTGTGAAATTTCTTTAGAATTCTTGTGAAATTTCTGCATTCCAAATGGGCCTAAAAGATGTCCCATATAAGTGGAATCGAAGAATTTAAAAGATGGCCCATCTAACTGAGTTACAGTAATCGAAGGATTAAAAAAAAGATGCCCCTTCCGTCTAAATGAGCTACAGGAGTAAAAGAGAGAAACCCCTATCCTTTTTCTGGCCCCTATGGTTTTCTTGGATTTTCTGTTTCCCTATGGTTTTCCGTGTTTTGAAAAAAAATGCTGTTGGGGTGGACCAAATCGATCGATTGGTTCTTCGGTTATATACGCAAAATTTGGTTCCTTATAAACTGAGAATTGAAATGCTCTAAAATACTAGGAGAATCGAGCACTTTGATTTTTGGTTCTTTCGATTTGGTTTTGGTTCCAACTAAAACCGACTGAACTTTTCTGTAGGAGCTAAGTCAACAAAACAAAGCACATGTTTTAAGAAATTTTTGGCAGCACTTCTCTGTTTAGGCAATAATAATTGATAAGGAAACAACATCAATATTGTAACACAAATACACGCCAATTCAAATATGACACATCGATCACACACAAAACGGAAGTCTTAAACATAGTCTTCCACAAAAAAGCAATTAAGTTTATGTCCTGCTCAAGCTCAACTCAGCAATAACAGACAAGTACTTAATAGTTCCAACACCCCAATGGTGAAATACAACAGTTCATAAATGCTTACACATTGCATAAGTGCCATTTTAAGCCTATTTACGGGATTGTGGACAAACCCGACTGCATTCATAAGAAAAATCATAAATTATACAAATTACTTGTATAACCCGTAAAAATTAAGACTATGTATGAGTTTATGAACAAGCTCACTTGCATCCCTATTTTTTTATTAAACAAACTCTCCAAAATCTTAATTGGAGATTCATACTAATAAGAATCGGCACCTATTTTTCTCCATCCTCAAATACTTATCTGTATTTTATCTAGCACTTTAGAACATATAGAAAACGATTTTTACTCAAATGGCTCTCCAAATGATGATTTAGAGAATGAATTTTAGAAAGATTTTTGGTGACGCTCTTAGATAGGTTTGCGGAAGACGACAACAAATATTGTTAACCTCAACATGTTTGGATGAGCTAGAGGTAGTTACTAGTTGGCTAACTAGTTAAAAGCTTGGGTAAAAAAATACCTTACCTATTAGCACTCCTATTTAGATGCACTGAGACTAATTATTAGCTACTAGTACATGCACTAACTAATTTAGCTAATTTTTAGCCATTCCCTGGAACTACCCCATGTGATCAGATAGGCGCGAAAAAGAAAACCTCAGTCAACCAACCTGCAGGTTGACTACAGGGTACAATGATAGAAAATAGAAAAAATGACTACAGAGTACACACGTCAAAACTGACAGGTGGGCCCGTCAACATAAACATCACCACGCCCTCGGTAGAAAGTGCGTGGAAACCCTTCGCCAGCTGTGCCGGAGCCTCAGTGTCAAATCCACCTGGACCCGGTCTAGGTGAACTTGACTCGTACCCCGTTCCCTCCCGTGGTCTCGTCTCGTGGGGCCGGTCCACGCACCAAGTCCGCTGCCCCCGAGCGCACCCACTTCAAAAGGGGCAGCAAAACACAGCCACGGAAGGCGCGAGCCATTGGAGGCAAGCCCAAAGGGGCCGGAAAGCTTGCAGGCGAAGGCGCGGCATTGCGTTGAGCCTCGGAAGGATCCTTAGCCGGCGGCCATGGCGCCGGGGGTGGTGGTGGAGGAGGAGGGGAACCAGCAGCAGGAGGATGCGCCGCCACCGCCGCGGCCGCCGCTCGCCGTGGAGGCGCTTCGCGACAAGATCGTCGAGAAGGTGAAGGCGAACCGCGTCACGCTGATCGTGGGGGACACCGGATGCGGTAACTGCCGGGGTTTCTCTTCTCCCATTACCTTCTAGATCGGTTCTACTGTGTGTGTGCTCTGTGCTGTGATGAAGCCTTTTTACGCTTCTGGGGTTTTGTTGAGGCCAGGAGATGGATTTTTTTTCTTACGATTTTACTTAGGTAAGTTTCATGGAATTTGTGTTGCTTTAGTTTTGTTCGATTTTCTTCTACTCGCTGCAATTAGGTCTGATTAGGGTTATCACTGGGGTTTTGGACGCGGTTTCTGTTGGATTGGGAAGGAACTCCAAGGGTTTTAGCAGGACGAACTTTCATTCAGTTGTCTCCTCTGTTCTATCCGTATTGCAAGGGTTTCAGGGGAAGGGTAAATTGCAAGGGGAGGTTCTACCTTCTACTACCTTTTAGTGTGGAAATCGGAAATGCACCATTTGGGATTCGCATTTCAGATTCCCCGAATATGTCTTTGCCTTCTGTACTTTTAGTGCGGAAATACACCCTATGGATTCGCATTTCAGATTCCCGAATTTGTCATTGCCTTACCGGATGCGCAGTGGAGCAAGATGCAATTTTCTTGAAATTCATTGGTTTTATATATTTGATTGATTCAGTTCTCTTTCCTTGCAGGGAAGAGTTCTCTGGTTCCCCAGTTCCTCTTAGAGGAAAATATGGAACCTATCCTGTGCACACAGCCTAGAAGGTTTGCAGTGGTAGCCATCGCTCGAGCGATAGCTGAATCTCGCAATTGGCAGCTAGGCGAGGAGGTTGGATATCATATAGGTCACTCAAATGTTTCGGATCTCAACTCTAAAAGGTACTTATCTCTGTTATGTGTTATCTAATGCCATTGTTTTAAGAGAAATTCGACTGCCCTCAGTTATCTTACAACACTTAGCTAGTATATGCAGCTTTATTGAGTGGATTTATGCTTTTTTGTGATCGTTCTGACTCGGGTAATTACTTGGAGTAACTTAGTCTGCTGATGTGGCAGGGGCAAAAATGGTGTTCCAGAGTGCATTTTGCTTCTCTAGTTATCATCATGCTTGACAAATGCTTTCTTATCAGGCATGCATTAGCTTTGTCATAGTTTGTGCTCTGTTTGTTGGACCTGTGCACTTGGCTCCAAGACGCCATGCTGTTACACTGCTACTAAAGTTCCATCAGGGAGCATACCCTGCACTTAAGCGTTTTGAATTAGTACCGGGTGCTTTGGTTGTGCATCATCCCGTAGGGATCGTCCCTCAAGTGTCTTTCATGAATGCAAACTTGATTGAAGTCTTGTGGTTATGACTACAATCATTCCATGTTACCCTCCTATCCTTGTCAAGTATTAAAAATTGTTCCTTGCTAGAACCCTGATCCTGAGAACCTTACATTTGGACTCACCAATTCTATGCCCAACACTCTCCGAGTCGATCCCTATCTGCATACCTCTCCTTGATTCCTTTGATTAGTCTTTTTGCAGCTTCTAATAGTATTTTTCCAATACCACAAATGGAACCCTATGTTTCCAAAATACAACCGAGCTATTTTTTTTTTTGAACAAAGATAACAACCGAGCTATCTCAAAGATAGGTTCTTGGTCAGACATGTGTTGAAACACTGGGTGCTATTTCCACAATTTGCAATTTCAGTGTCTATTATCTATGATTATTCTTGACATATCTTTTGTCAATGTGGATTCCACGTACACATTCACTAGTTTTACACAACATTGAACACTGCCATTCCTAGCTTCGTTACTCTGAATCTCCAGTTATTTGCCTTATTATTCTCTTGGGTATTCAATTTGCCTAAAGCTTATGGTCCATTTTTACCTACCTTTGATTTTGTCTTAAGTCCTGTTATGCAACATAATTGATTTTCTAAACTTATTTGACATGTGAATCAGGTCAAAAATTGTGTTCAAAACAGCCGGTGTAGTATTGGAGCAAATGTGTGATAGGGGAATTGCTGCGTTGAGGTATAAGGTCATTATTCTTGATGAGGTACATGAAAGATCCGTGGAATCTGATCTTGTCCTTGCTAGTATCAAGCAGTTTTTGATGAAAAAGAGCGACTTAAGGTAAGCAATAGCGTAATGTCCACTAGTGTACGGTACATCATGTTTGTCTTTTAGCAGTAATTTTTCCCATCTTATCTTGTATTATAAATAAATTATTGTCTACCTGCTGTTGGTATGTTTCCGTGTCACTCTTGGCAGGTTGGTTTTGATGTCTGCCACTGCTGACATTACTAGATATAAAGAATATTTTAGAGATCTAGGAAGAGGCGAAAGGGTTGAAGTGATTGCCATTCCCTGCAGTCCACGTACAAGCATTTTTCAGCGCAAAGTCCTATACCTGGAGCAGGTGAATATTTTGTTTGACTGCTTACTATATTTGTCCATCGTATATTATTGAACTTACAATGAACCAATTTGCATGATGTGTCTTCGAATCTTTTATATGTCTGGTTGTACCACAGGATGTTGTTTGTTTGTGTATTTACAATTAATCATATTGCTGATCCAATGTAAAAGTAACCATTTCCACAAATTATATTGACCCACTAATTAAACATGTTCATTTATTCATGTTTGTGTAATTAATACCAGTTTCATTACTTTGACAACTTCATTAATGTTGCCACGGCACATTGGTTTCTGTTCCATTTCCCTGTTTGTGATTTTTAAATGGTACTATATATTCATCTCCATAAGCTTTCTTCGTCATGGTTAATCATTACATATTGCAACAATGCTTTTCAGATCGCTGATATTCTCAAGATAAATTCCCAATCGCTTTCAACAAATTATTGCTCTGGTCTGGATGCTTCTGCTGATGCTGAAATAAACTATGATGTTTATGAACTTATCCACAAGTTATTGTTGCACATACACCAAAATGAACCAGACGTTAGCAAGAGTATTTTGGTTTTCCTCCCTACATACTATGCATTAGAGCAGCAATGGATCCGTCTATTTCCTTTTAGTTCAACCTTTAAGGTACATATTCTTCACCGGAGTATTGACACTGATGAAGCACTTCAGACTATGAAGATCTCAAAGTCTTGCCGAAAGGTACATACCCCTATATTTCTATCATACCATACGTGGTCTTTTTTCTTACCAATACTTGCTTCTATTTCTGGCTATGTGGTGCCAGTAGCCAGAAATAATGATAACAGTAATACATTGGATTATTTTATGGAATTTCTATTTATGCTCCCTCCTCTTTTTATAAGGCACACACAGATATCAATATTCAAAATTAATGAACTTTGACAAAAAAAAATGCCCAAGAGTCTGTATATGGTGAGATATAAATTTAGAAATTCTATTCATATCTCCATTACTAAATACGATGTCGATTTTATGGTCATTGGCTTATATCACATAAAGAGATATTAATGGTGAAAGTGTATCGTTGGAGACAAGAGAACACTGGCTCAAATCACACCATACATTTTGAAATGGATGAAGTGTGGTTGTGTCATTATTTTCTAATTGCAATAGCAGGTTGCTGAAATCTCAAACAGAAATACCTCTCTTTCCTGATCTCATTTATGCCTCAGTTACATGTCATGCATCAGCATGATATGTGTTTCTTATCGCTGTATGAGTTATGGGGAATTACACTTCACCAAATATAAGATCATCCACAATTTCAAGGCTTCTTTTTTAGGAAAATACAGTAGGGAACACACACACTCTGTTCATCAAGGTACCTTTTATGCCCTTTGAATTGCCTATTCAATAAAGTAAACACCCCAATTACCTTAGTTATTACAAATACTGAGAGGTATCATAGCCATTGTACCATGCACCTTAATCACGTGCATGAGTCCAAATGGATTTATATTTGAGATGTGAAGGGCTGCCTTTTAAAAATGGGAATTAGCTCTGTGACTGGCCTACAAGGATACCCCGTAACACTTGAAGGGATGTAACATAATTAATTGTAACAAATAACAATACAGATGAACTTAGTTTGGGCGCGTTTTATATTTAGATAGTTGAAATGATCTGTTACGGTGTTACCAATAAAGCACAATCGAAGTTTCTTTTTCCCTGCAGGTGATACTGGCTACAAACATTGCTGAATCATCAGTTACTATACCAGGAGTTGCATATGTTATTGATTCTTGTAGATCATTGCAAGTCTACTGGGACCCAATTAGGAAAACAGACGCAGCTGGGCTTGTTTGGATTTCCAAGTCTCAGGTAACTAAATCACAGATGTCCTAATCCTTTTCTTGTTCTAGTTTACTTTTTAGCTTGAAACTTTTGTAACTGTTCTTTAATCTTTTCCTAGGCTGAGCAGCGTAAAGGCAGGACAGGTCGAACCTGTGATGGTCAAATTTATCGTTTGGTAACTGGAACATTTTATAGCAGTTTAAATGATCATGAATATCCTGCCATTTTGAGATTATCCTTAAGGGAGCAAGTGCTCATGGTTTGTTGTGCAGAGCCCAGATCAATAAATGACCCTAGCGGTAATTCTTTTTCTCTGCAGCTCAGCCACCCTTAAATCCTTAATTCATGCTTGTTTTGTGATTTATTTATGTTATACTCTCATTCATTGTTTTTAATTTGAAGCAATCTATGATTGTCCCTGGTGAGTTTGTTGCTATCCTCTTTTTTTTTCACACCTTCAAAGTGCAAACCTTGACACTTAAATTTCATAATTCTATGTTTTTTATCAAATTACACAAAAGATTTCCCACAATGGAGGTACTTTTTATGAAGAATACATTGATACTATATTCATCACAAAAGATATCACACAATGGAGGTACTTTTTATGAAGAATACATCAATAGTATATTCATGTGATTAGTTCAAAAACTTATGTATATATTTGTGGTCAAGTTTTTTGCTACCTAGTTAGGTTAAGATAAACCTCTTACTATGTTTTTTCTGCAGCACTTCTGCAAAGAGTTCTTAATCCACCAGATCCAGATGCTATTGAAGACGCACTAGAATCACTTGTTCAAATTCATGCGTTGGAGATTACAAGTTCTGGACGCTATGAGCCCACTTTTTATGGCTGTTTGCTCAATAGTTTGCCATTGTCATTTGATTCTTCTGTTCTTGCCCTTAAATTTTGTGAGCTTGGCGCTGTCCATGAAGGAATTCTAATAAGCATCATGTTGGACATCCAGCCACTTCCTATTGTGCAACCTTTTGGCTATCAAGCACTGGTATGTGGTATGCTTTAGTTGGGTTATGGACCATCCTTCATCTCCAGTTCCAAGTGTTGTGGTAATTATTCCCTGTTATCTGTTTTACAGCGCCAGAAGTACAGAGATAATTATTTCAAGGGAAATGGCAGTGTACAAATTGGCAAAAAGGAAGCTACCACCATGGGAAATCTTTGTGCATTTCAATTTTGGGAGCGTGTTTTTAAGGTATATCCTATATGTAATAATCCCTGTGCATACATCCACATTTGATAGTTTTGTTTTGCAACATTGATAATTTGAAGTCTTAAACCGTGACATGCCATCATTATTAGAACAAGGTTTTTGCTTCAGTTTTAAAATGCCCTTGAACATTTTATTGTCTGCAATTCGGGATTAAATTCACCCTGTATTTCAGGACAAGCACCGTCTGGAATATCTAAAACATGTGGCGAAAACTCAAGAACCAGAAGAATCACATACCTTTCTTACTAAACCCGAAGAGGAGTGGTGTGCAGTTCACAATCTCGTCCCTGCAGCGTTTAAGAACATCTCTGAAATTTGTATGTCCTCTGCCTGTACTCTTGCGATTTATGAGAGTATACATACTCTAGTACGTTACCTTTTAGTACCATTTTTTTTGTCATGCATTTTTCCAATATATATTGGAAAACTGTACAGGAGATATTTGAAAAAGGTGGCCTTCTTGGTCTGTGTAGAAGTAGCTTGGGTTCAAACAAGGCTTACTTGGTGTTAGGATCTACTCGTAGAAGTGCAAGATATTTTCATACAATTTTAGTAACACTTGTCAGCAGCTAACTCGTTCTTTTGACTAGATGATGATGTTATGATGCAACTGCACCGTTTTAGGCCAAGTTTTCTTGTCAAAATCAATCCTCCAAAGTTTCTTCAGCCTTCTGAATTCAACCACACGTGTCTCTATCATAAAATACTGGATCTAGAGGTGGATATGGATTCACTCTCGTTAGAGGCCGAGAATTCTCACAGCAATTCGCAGAAGCGATGTGCTGCAACTCCATATGTTTCGCCAACTGATTTTGGGACCAGTACCATTGTTGAATTGCTGAAGACACTTGTCAAGGAGGTGCGCTCCAGTCGATGAACTTAATGAGTATCTAGTTAAATGCAGTCTGATTAATTCTCTGTGCTACCCATAGTGATTCTTATTTGTTCCACAGATGAAAACACAACATGCTGAGGAGAAGACAATTTCTTATAAGGGACAACTTGGTTCTAATGTGAAGCCAACCTTGGGAACTGAGGCGTGTGTGTTTTTTGCTAATGGATCATGCAATCTTGGGGCTGCATGCCGCTTTTCTCATTCATCCCTTGCTCCTAAACCAGTATGCAAGTTCTATCTCACATTACAGGTATGATTTTTCATATTTTATTTTATTTTATGTTTTTGGTTGATCATTCACATTTTGTTGGCTCATGTCTTCTTCATTCAAGTTTGTAGCCCAAGCTGTTAATTTAGGCTGTTTTTCTGTGCTTCTAGTAGCAAGAGTTTTTATTCATAATATTTCTGTATGGCCAAATTCAATGCAATACAATGAATAAATTACAAATGATGCTGTTTCACCTTGCATAGATTTTGTATTTTCTGAAATGCATGGGTACTGAGTTACCCCTCACATCTCTCTGTTTTGGTCTCTGATGTTATGTTCTCTCGAATTAGGGTTGTCGAAGTGGTAACTCTTGTCCATACTCACATGATTTTGGCTTCTTGGTTTCTGCACCTGTCACATCTGGAGTATGCTCTCAAGAAGGCAGAGCCACCTCATTGTGCTGTACAAGGTTGCTTCCTGCTGCTGGAGATGGGTATATTCTTGTCATGAATGATAAAACCCTGGAGTTCTCTAGTAAGCTTAGCCAGTTTTATGATGCCTGTAAGATTGTTGCTGGTACACCTGGTCTTCAGTCTGCTGAGTCTCATTCGGTTCCAAAGGGCCTCAAGATACTCGAAAATTTGGCTGATCCATCTAGTCTAATCACTGGGCTTGAGCATAAATTACCAGTTCCTTGGACACAACTTAAGCGAGTTTTTTGGTTCGCTGACTTTGATAATGATGAGTCAGCCACTGAGCACGCTCTCTTGCGTAAGTTCTTCATGAATATTGCCATCAAGATTTTGTCAGAAAGGCTGTCTGACCTGCAGGTCATCCTGATCATGAAGAACACAAGATATGTTCAGTTACAGGTAAGCCATACTTCAAGGCTCATTTGAAATTGATCCAACACTTGACATTGCGCTCAACTGTGAAATATAACTTCTACGGCTGATTTTTCAGGTGGAAAAATTGGCGAGAGAATGCTTCTTTTTCCTCAGCGAATCATTTATGTTTGATGAAGCAACTCTAGGATGGTTCTCAGATATCTCCAGGCACCCAAGAGGGATGCAGGTGGCAGCACCAGTCACCTTCGTCTTCAACATGCATCCTCCCTCCGCTACTCAGTTTGGGGATTATCCAGCGGAACTTCGGGCAGCTTTACGCAGGGATTAGTTAGGCCAGGTTATCCACGTGTGAATAGCTAGTGTCGTCTGAATTTCTTAGTAGTGATGAACCTTGTTCGTGGTATTGGCACTGAAGCCCTTTCTATTTGTGACTTGCGATCTTGCTCACACGTTTTAAGTTCACTGAGGAATATTGCATAACTCCATTCTGGTGTCAACTGTCGGTCGTCTCTTGGACTGTTTATTGGGCCACTGCTTGCAAATATATCATTTGTGGGCGTAAAATGCTTGAGCTGGTAAGTTAACAACGCTTGGGTGCTTTTGTGGACGGTGAAATTGTACCTTCACGATCTCATCTATAGTGTGCAGGCCAAAGCATTCTGATCTAGGCTCAAACGAAATTTACCACTTTGCCAAATTTCGGCGCCTATAAATATGTGGCCTCTGGAGGAAATCATTTTTTTTTGAGCAGTCGGGGGAAATTCCCCACCTAATTTTTTATTTTTTATTGATAAAAAAGTTTACAGATGCACGAGAAGTACATGAGAAGGAGCTTACAAAGGTCAAATAACAAGACAGCTAGGCTAGACTCCTTCCAAATCCTGAGGGGATCTTCGATGCTCGGCTTGGCTTTGGTACAAACCATTCCAAGTTTTTCCTTGAAGAGCAGTTTCTAGTTATGAATATTGCAAGGTTTTCCGTCAAAGATAAGCCCATTTCTCATGATCCAAATGGTCCAAGCATGCAGTGATAACAATTTCTCTAAATATGTTGCTGCCAAAATCTTCCCTGGATTACCATATGTAAGGGTGGAAGATTCAGATTACATTGAATTGCTAAGTAGTTCCAACACGAGGAGCTGAATGGGCATTGAAAGAATAAATGGAAGCTTGTTTCTTCAATGCCCAAGCTGCAAATGGCACAACTGTAATCGTCCAGGGCTTCGTTCTTTCTCGTGAGCAAGTTCCTTGTGTTGAGCCAGCCTATCTTTGAGTAGGGGCCAGAAGATGAATTGATGTTTCCAAGGTTACCTGAAGACCAAAAGCCAGGAGAAGAGAGGAGAAGCTTCCTGTGATCCCTGTAAAAGAGAGTAGGCTTTCCTGGAGCTAAAGAGTAAGAATTCCAAGTATAAGTCCATTTGTCTTCAGTTTCTGGGTCCCAAGTCCTTTCCTGCAGGAGCTCAAGAAGGGACTCCAGCTCACTGGAAGCCTAAACTGAAAAGGGCAAGGCAAAAGTTCAGGAGAAAATCAATGTTCGTGTTGTGAAAACTTTAATGTGGAATAATGGAGTGATGCAGGTCAACAGGTGCCTTCTTGGTAGGGATAAAAACGGATCAGATACGGATGAATATCACTGATATTACATTTGTTTTCATATTTCTGTTCAGATTCGGATTCGAATACGGATAGTATCAATCATGACGATTAGGATACAATTAGATATCGACATCATAAATATGCGATTTGAGTATTCGGATACGAAACGGTATCGGATGTTAAACATCCGGACTCGGATACGGACATATTTAAACTCCTCTAAACGGATTTGGTTTCGAATACGGTTGAAAAATATCCGTACTGTTTTCATCCCTACTTCTCGCCGTGCGCGGGGCTGCTAAAAACAAGGAAGAAGCGTCTCACTGGCTGCCTCGGTTACAAAAGAAGACCGGGAATTCCTTAGTCGTTCTACTCTGTACTTTATATAAGGGAAAAAAATAAAGAGCTCTTTGTTTTTCTCTATTTATCTATTGTTTGATATTATGCCCTGTACATCAATAGAACGATTTCTTAACAGTCCAGACATCTTTTGGAAGATTGATTTTCGTGAAATAGATTTCCGGTGTTGTACGCATGGGCGCTAGCTCGGACGGTGAAGACTCTGGGTGGTGGAGCCACCGATCGTGGGTTCGAACCATGATTTTCCACCTTTGGAAACAGTAGTTCTCATTTAATCTGCAACCTCTCACCCGCGCGGAGCCACAATGGGACTATGACGTGCCCGTCATCTACGGAATTTTCCGGTGATCTCTACAAGGACGCGGTCGTTAGTTCTGAGTATAGTTATAGGGCTATTTGTACGTGTATAGTGTGTGTGGGGTGTGTGCGTGTGTAGAGTGGTGTGCGTATACGTGTATGAACAGATACTACAACTATACCCAGACGGGAGGCATAAAAAAAACAAGCATTCTAGATATGTCTCACCCTCCACATACTAACGAGACTAGCCGTTTTCCAAGCCCGTGCTGGTCCACGTGGGCCGAGAAGAGAAGACACCGAAGCGAGGCAGCAGAAAGCGATGAGGAACATTTTGCAACATATATTTGAAGACAGATGAAATACTTGAAACATACTTTTGAAACGTTAGGAAAAAAATACATGAAAACACTTGAAAAAGCTATTCATAAAATATATGCAACATCAGATAAAAAACTTGCAGTATATGTGTGAAACATATGTAATATCCAAATAAACACACTTGCAACATACGTCTGAAAAACAAATGAAACAATTGGAACATACGTTTGCAACATACTCCCTCTGTCCCCAATTGTGTGTCGTTTCCGGTTTTTGTGCCCGTAAGTTTGACTCGATTTGTATAAAATGCGTGCAACATTTGTATCTCCAAATAAATTTATTAAAAAACTAGATTCAAAGACTTTTCCAATGATATTAATTATATATCATAAATATTAATATTTTTTAATATATATTTAATTAAAGTTGTTTCTCGGGAAGCGTAAAGCGATAAACATTTAGGGACGGAGGGAGTACGTGTACAACCATTGCAACACTCCAATCTACTGTTGCAACACCTATATAAAACACTTGCAACATACCTCTGAAACACTTGAAATATATGCTTGTAACATGCGGTTTCAGCGCAGCATCTCCTTGTTCTCGGGAGAACAGAAGCTCGTCATTGTGTGGAATTCACTGGCGTAGAGCTCGCCGGTGGCGTGAACCTCGCCACTCTAGGGGAGAAGGTCGCGATAGGTCTGGTGGAGAAGGCCGTGGCGGGTCTCCACGCTGCGCGGATGGAGCACGAGCTGTGCACGGGGTGATCGGGTGAGGTCAGCTCCGAGCTGTGCGTGGGTGAGTTCCATCCTGGCCGTCGCGAGCTGCGTGCGGGTGAGTTACGCCCTAGCCACGGCGAGCTGGGCAAGCAAAGCGCAAGATGTGTGTAGGCGGGCTCCGCCCAGTCTGCCGTGAGCTGCACACGTGCGAGCTCCACCCTGGTTGCGGCTGTAAGGTCCAAATGGCTAGAGGGGGGTGAATAGCCTATTTAAAAATCTACGAGCTTCACTAAACAACCACGTTAGTATAAAAGATGGCTATGCTAATTATAGCACTAGCTCAACTACACTATGCAAGCCACCTAAACAATTCTAGTGAAGCAAGGCTATGATCTTTAATACACACCAACAAGACTAAGTCACTAAGCTACTTACTTCTATGTGATAAAAGCTACACTAAGCAAACTACATAAGGATTAGTACAAGAAAGTAAAGAGTAAGTGACTTGATTCTTATACCAACGATGTAGACAAGTAATGCACTCGAAGAATCAATCACAATGATCAACCACAAGAGAAATCCTTGGCAAAGAGATGACACAAGATTTTTACCGAGGTTCACTTGCTTTCCGGCAAGCTACTCCTCGTTGTGGCGATACACCCACTTGTCGGTTCGTGAGCTAATCGACTATCGAGAGTCGAGCCCTCGGCGGGCGCCGTACAACCGCACACAAGGTGAGGATCCTCCAAGCCACGAGCTCCACTAGAGTATCCAATTTGCGAACTCCCACAGGGAAGGATCAAGAACCCCTTACAACACTTGGTGAGGGCTCCAACAATCTTCAATTGTGAGCTCAATCACCTCCGCTGCTCTAAGCCGTCTACCGTGTCGGGAAACACAGAAGAGTAACAAGAAATCTGCAGCAACTCAAAGATCAAGTGCCTCTAGAATACAACTCTCAAGCAATGCACTTGAATCTCACTCAATCTCACTCAAGATATGCAACTATGCAAAGAGATGAGTGGAGGGGTTGTTCTCTAGCTCAAAGGATGTCTCTAGGTCTCAAAATGTGCAAGAGTTCCCCTCAAAACCCGGACACCCTCTATTTATAACGAAGGGGTACGCAGCTAGCCGTTACGGACGACGCAGCGAAAATCGTGCTGACCGGACGCTCCGGTCAGGGTGACCAGACACGTCCGGTCACTACACGACAGCAAGAAACAGTGCGCGTCAGCCGTTGCCGTGACCGGACGCACTCAACTGTTTGACCAGACGCGACAGTGCCAGCGTCCGGTCGCGTTCTAGAAACCTCCCGTCGAGACCGGACGCGTCCGATCACACATGACCGGACGCGCCGCGCGTCCGATCAGCACTCCGCTTCGCTCTGCCCCTCTGGACGCCTGACCGGACGCTCCGGTTCCGTGAGGGACCGGACGCGCCGGTCGCGCGCTCTCCTTCTGCGCACAAGTGAGCTGACCGGACGCGCTGGTCAGGCCAGACCAGCGTCCGGTCACAAACCCTAGTGCCCGCGCCGCGTTGAACTGACCGGACGCGTCCGGTCAAACCGTGACCGCGTCCGGTGCAGCGTTCGGTCACCACAGTGACCGCCGTTCACCTCCGTTCCTTTTCCAACTTTCGGTGCAATAGAAAATAAGCGTTTCACTTCCCTAAAAAGGATCAAGATGCCCAAGAGGGAGAGAGGAACCCAAACCCCTCTGAAAGGATCAAGATGCCCAAGAGGGGGGGTGAATTGGGCTTTTCTAAAAAATAATTGCAAGAATTAAATCCTACAAGCCGGAATTCACCTCTACGGGCTGATTCTTCGACACTCCGTCGCGGTGAATCGCCCAAAACCGCTCACAAGATGAGTTGGGTCATCCACACGCTCCGCCGGATGATCACCAAACTCCCAATCACCACCAAGCCGTCTAGGTGATGGCGATCACCAAGAGTAACAAGCTAGAACTCTCACTTGACCACAATGAGCCTAATGAGAAGGAGGATGCACACTTGCTACTCTCTAATCACTAATGAGAAACTCTCAAGCTTTGATTCTCAAATCACACTCCTCACTAGGGCTCTTGCACTCCCTTGCACTCCAAAGGTGTTTCTTAGCTGAACAAATGAGCAAGAGACCTCTAAAAGAGGTGGTGGGGATGTATTTATACACCCCACAATCAAATCCAACCGTTACCTGCCAACTCAGCAAAATACGATGTGACCGGACGCGCCGGTCGAAGTGACCGGACGCGCCGGTCGCTCGTAACGGTCGAAATTCCAAAACTTCGGCTGAGTGACCGGACGCGCCGGTCAGGGGTGACCGGACACGTCCGGTCGTGCAGGGAGCTTACTGTAACGAGACCGGACGCACGACCGCGTCCGATCGGTGATGACCGGACGCGTCCGGTCGTCGCAGGACCTTACTGGACTGTGACCGGACGCGCCGATCACACCCAGGTCGCGTCCGATCGTAAGGTTTCCCTCAAGAGACACGTGTCGGCCTGACCACCGCGTCCGGTCCTCGCAAGGGCCGCGTCCGGTCGTCAGCGCCGAAACGCAGTCGCGGTTTTTGAACTGACCGGACGCGCCGGTCAAGCCGAGAACTGCATCCGGTCAAGGGAAAAAACCTCTAAAACTCCCCGAAACGCGACGCAACTTGAACCAAGTTGCTTCCAACTGAACTTTGAGCTAATCTAGAGCTTCCTAGTGCTAAGTTTAACAAGTGTGCACCACACCTAAACATAAGACTCACCTAGGTCAAGCTACCCGCTCATGCTCCCCTTTATAGTACGACTAAAAGAGAAAACAAAGATCCTAACGACTATTCCGAATGTATCTCAACACCTTGACATCCAGAACTAACCGTCCTTAATCTTGACGTCACTCCTTTGAAAACCGAAACGATTTCCATCAAGGGGCATGAATACCATGGTGCCCAAAGCAGTTATCACCTCCATGACCTAACTTACCAAGGTTTCTGCAAAACACACGTTAGTCATGGTAATAAAGCGTTGTCATCAATTGCCGAAACCAACTCTCGGGGCCTAGATGCTTTCAATCTCCCCCTTTTTGGTGATTGATGACAACACTAAGATTCAAAAGATAGGAGTTGAGGTTTTCGAACATGCTTGGTTCACATAAGCAAAAAGCAATAAGCACAAGGGGTTAAGAATTGCTTATGTGCCCCAAGCCAAAAGAGTGTACTCATAAGATAAGACATTAAAGCGTTAGTACACATAAAGATATAGCTCAAAAGAGATCGGAGTAAGGCACGGAAGCACAACCTTAGAGCTATAATCAAACAAGTGACATGATATAAAACTGTGACTAGATAAACCATAAAGACTCAAAGTATCTCACATGACCACATGTCACAAGAATACAAGTACTGTAAAGTAAACATGATGCATGAATGTAGCACACAAAAAAAACGAAAAACCTCTATCAAAACTCTCCTTGAATCTACTCTCTCTCCCCCTTTGGCATCAACAGCCAAAAACTAATCTAAGGATCTGACGGGGGAACAGACGGAGTCGAGTCGGGTGCCGAGGAGCGCGGAGTGACCACGAACTGAGAAGTGTCTTCCTCGGACTCGGAGCTATCAGGCTGACCCTCTGAAGAAGCACGCGGCTGTGAAGCGGTCTGGGTCTGAACAATAGGAACAGGTACTGACAAAGTAGCAACAAGTGGAGCAGTCTCGGTGACCTGAGCCTGAAGTGAGCCAATAGCTGGGGGATCGGTCGAGGCAACTGACGAAGGAACTGTCTCTGTAGTGCCCGTCCCTGTCACAGGAGGAACAACTGCCTCTGAAGTTGACAACCCTGAAGAAGTAGCAAAGGTGGTGTGCGAGGGCGTCGGCTGACCAGTCAACTCGCTGTATGTGGCACTGAAATCAACAAATGGTGTGCCTGTCAGTAGGTGAGGGCGAGGCTGGTCTGAAGGAGTAAACCCCGTCTGAATAGGCGTGTAGCTCGGGGACTGAAACGACTGGGGGACCTGCTGCTGTGGAGAGGTGAACTGAAAGCTCGGCTGTCCCTGACTCGAAGGTCCACTAGACTGTAAGGCAGGAGTCAGGACAGATGCAGGTGGAGGAACCCCAACTGTGACCAAGTGTCGTAGAAGCTCTAAATACTGTTGCTGGCTAGCTGCACTCTGTCGCTGCATCTCAAACTGCTGACGCTGCATCTCGACCTGCTGACGCTGTATCTCTAGCTGCTGTTGCTGAAACTCGTCCTGTCGAGCCTGTATCTGTGCAAATGCGGCAGCTGTGTCCTGAGCCTGTCTCTGTAGCTGAAGCTCCTGTCGCTCCTGTGCCTGGGTCAGCCTCTCAAGAATAGCCATCATGGCTGGGTCTGAGCGGGAGGCTGAACCAGAGCCACCGGCCTCGTGGTCGTGAGGCCGAGGAGACCGATACCTGGGGATGGGCTGATAATCCTCGTCAGTGCTGTCAGAGGCCTCATCCTCAGCTAGATCAGTAGGCTGAGCATCTAGATCTGCAAGCTCTGCCTCAGCAAGACCCTGTACGGTCGCATCCTGCTCAGCCGCTGTCTTTGGTACCTCAGGTCTCTCGCGCTGTCCTAGCACTGGGGCCTGCTCTCTCATAACTGAAGCCCATAGCTGATGAATATCATACTCAGGAAAAGCAGTAGTAGTATCAGATATCTCAGCTCTAATCTCTGCAGGAAGCTCAAGTGCAGATCTGATGATGAAGCAAATCCAATGAGCATAGGGCAGCTGACGATGTCCCTTGAAGCCTTCTGCTAGGGTGTCCTCCATCTCACCAAGCATAAGATCACATATGTCAAAAGGTGTCTGTGAAAGAAGGTGGTGAACAACCCATAGCTGCATCCTGGTCAATCCCTCTCTGTAACCAAGCCTGGGAAGAAGTGTACGCTTGACAATAGCATCCAGGACTCGGGCAAGCGGTGTCAGACTAGCAGGAGTGCGACGAGACCCTTCGCCAAAAGGCTCACGGAAACAGGGTCGAATCAAATTTGTAGGGGGCACTGTCCCACCGTGAGGGTGTCTCGGTGGAGCTGTCTGACCATAGCAAAGCTGATGTAACTTCGTCTCTGAAGCTGGGAGTCTGAGGATCTCCCGTACTCTGGTGCTGTACACCCTGCGGTCACGGCCTCGGAATGCAAAGTGAATGAACTCATGGGCTGGATCAATCCATAGTGAAGCATAGAACTCCCTAACCCAAGTGCCGCAGTATGCACCTGTCCGTCCAAGAAAATCTGACAAGCCCGGTAGAAAGGACAGGTGCGGACGAAGCTGCTCACCCACAACCTCAACAAGAGACTCAATGCGACAGACCCTCTGTGGTCGGAAAGCAATACCACTGTCAACATAAGCTCTGTAGAAATCCTCCTGTAGGGGTGTATAGAATCCCTCTGAAGCTCTGGAATCCCTCACAGGTGGAAACCACCGGGTAACCTCAACAAACCTCAAGCTCTGCACTTGACGTGCTGTAGCTCCCCTCAAGTCAAAGTGCTCGACTGGGGGGCGAACCTCGAGCCCTGGGAGGTGGACGTCCTCCACGACGCTGACCCTCTGGCCTAGGAGTCACTGGAGTGCGTGTACGTGTGGAGCGGCGACGCGGTGGAGTCTGAGCTGGCTGCTCCTCTGTCCCCTCTGGAGCCTCTGCAGGTGGATCAACTGACATAGCATCTGCATCCTCTGTCACCTCTGTGGCCTCGGTAGCCTCTGTACCGAGCTATCGACCTTCAAGATGAAAGCGACGCTCGCCAATGCGAATACCACTGCTCCTGCCTCCCCTCTCTGCCTGCTCTGCTGCATCTGCAACTGCCTGAGCGATCTCTGCATCTGTAAGTGTCTTCTTCTTCTTCTTTCTGGCCATGGTCTTTATGCGCTTACCACGCGCAATCTCTGTCAGACGAGGAGGACTATCGTCCCCGTCACTAGGAGCACCACCGGCGTTCTTGCAACGAACCATGCTGTCAAACTGTCGGGAATCCTCTGAAAGATGGTGTACTGACACTCAAGAGGCTTGGCCTCAATCCGTATCCGCAGTCTTGGCCTCGGATTCAACAACTGAACTGCAGTCACCTCGACACACCGACAAACTCGCTGAAAAGACGGAATAGATGGATCTACTATAAGCAACATATATGACTAAAAGGTACGAAACCCTAGAGATAGCAAGCATATAAGGTAAGATATGAATCGAAGCGCGATAGCTACCTCGGATCGACGAGCAGACAGTGAGAAGGTAAGACGACCTAGTTCGCGAGACTTCCCAAATACGTCGGACGAGCTTTGATTTGCCGAAACAAAAGATAATTAGGTTAACGAAGAGAAAATTTCGGCAAACCCTAACAAGAAGATCACGGAGATGCGTAACAACCTCGCAAGGAAGACGTCGCGCGAAGAAAATTTTGACGACGAACGAAGGAGACACCGCAGCGCTAACCCTAGGGTTAGGGTTAGGGCAACGCGCGATGGCCGATTGACGAGGCTAGGGTTCGCGGGAAGCTGCGAGACATGGCAAACGAGGCCCGGAGGAGACGCCGGAGAAGGTGGCGCGGCTCGCCGGCGGCAGCAAGGCACGGCGGTGGGCACGGCGGAGCAGCGGGCACGGCGGGCGCGGGTCGCGCGGTGCAGCGCGGGCGGAGGCGGTGCAGCGCGGCGGAGCAGTGCAGGCGGGCACGCCGGAGGAGGAGGAGGTGCAGGGCGCGGCGGTGGGGCAAGCTCCGGCGAGTCGGCGGCGAAAAACGGCGAAAGGAGCGGCGGCTAGGGCACGAGCGGCGAAGATTTGAAGAAAAAACGAACCGGCACCGAAGAAATTTAAGAAGGGATAGATCCGCTCGGGAAACGATGACCGGACGCGGTGGTCGATATGACCGGACACGGTGGTGCAGCGTCCGGTCACACTCCAGTAAGCACCTGGAGCGACCGGACGCGTCCGGTTAGAACTGACCGGACGCGGACAGAGTCCGGTCGAGGGTTATCCGGGAAAGTCATTGCGAATGACCGGACGCGGGGGTGGTTACCAGGACCGGACGCGGTGGTCAACAGCAGCGCGTCCGGTGTAGCGTCCGGTTACTAGGTCAGGAGTTGGTCTTCTGGATGACCGGACGCGCTGGTGGTCGCCGGGACCGGACGCGGTGGTGAAGCATCACTGCGTCCGGTGCAGCGTCCGGTCCAGCGTCCGGTCACAGTTTTTCACCCTTCTTCAAACCGAACTTCGACGCGACTTCTCCCAATCAAGTTCCAATTCAAAGATACACAAATAAAAACCAATTGGAACCTAATATGAGTGACCTCACTCAAACCCTCAAGTTTTTCAAAATAGTTTGCCTTAGGCTAATATTATTTTTAGGAAAATAGGCAACAAACACCCGAGGAGCAACGTATGGCCATGCAATAGAGTTTATGAACCCTTAGGAGCGTCAAAATGCTCTCTCTACCCATGGACGAACACAGAGGTTGCTCAAAGCCAAACCAAAAAGAAACGACAAAGCAACAACCATGCATATGCAATGCAATACAAGTAAGTAAAGCTAGATTGCTTGTCAAGTTTGATCCACGGTTAGGCTTCTTCACTCCTCCAAAGGAGGGTTATCGTAACCGTGTTAGCCAAGCCCTAGATGCATTGCGGGTAAATAAACATGACATATAATACAATGCAATGCAAGGGACAACACAAGCTCATTTTTTAAAGTTACTAGAGTCAAGCACATTAAGTTCACTTCTCAACCTACAAAAGGTAGCTTCATCCAAAGGTTTAGTGAAGATATCCGCTAATTGATTTTCACTTCTTACACCTTCTAGTGATATATCATTTTTAGCAACGTGATCTCTTAGAAAGTGGTGGCGGATATCAATGTGCTTGGTGCGAGAGTGTTGTACCGGATTATTAGCAATTTTAACAGCACTTTCATTATCACATAAAAGTGGCACCTTTTCAAGAACAATTCCATAGTCTAGGAGGGTTTGTTTCATATATAAGATTTGTGCACAACAAGCCCCCGCGGTAATGTATTCCGCCTCGGCGGTGGACAAAGCCACACTATTTTGCTTTTTAGATGACCAAGATACTAAAGACCTCCCAAGCAAATGGCACCCTCCGGATGTGCTTTTTCTATCAATTTTGCAACCGGCATAATCCGAGTCGGAATAGCCAACTAGTTGGAATCTAGCTCCTTTGGGATACCAAAGACCAATGCTTGGGGTGTGCTTAAGATATCTTAAGATTCTTTTTACGGCACTTAAGTGAGGTTCTTTAGGGCACGCTTGAAAGCGAGCACACATGCACACACTAAACATGATATCGGGCCTAGATGCGGTAAGATACAACAAGCTACCAATCATAGAACAGTAGAGAGTTTGATCAACCGGTTTACCTCCCTCATCTAGGTCGAGATGTCCATTAGATGGCATTGGGGTCTTGATTGGTTTGCATTCTTCCATCTTGAATCTTTTGAGAAGATCCTTGGTATACTTTTCTTGAGAGATGAAAATCCCTTCTCTCATTTGCTTGACTTAAAAACCAAGGAAGAATGTGAGTTCACCAATCATAGACATCTCGAACTCCTTCGACATCAATTCACCAAATTCCTTGCAATACTCTTCATTTGTTGACCCGAAGATTATATCATCAACATAAACTTGACAAATGAAGATCTCCCCATTAAGCTTCTTGGTGAATAGTGTGGTGTCGACCTTCTCAATGGTGAAGCCCTTCTCAATGAGGAAGTCCCGGAGGCGCTCATGCCACGCTCTAGGGGCTTGCTTGAGCCCATATAGCGCCTTGGACAACCTATAAACATGATTAGGATATCTAGGGTCTTCAAACCCGGGAGGTTGATTAACATAGACTAGTTCATTTATGAAGCCATTTAAAAATGCACTTTTCACATCCATTTGATATAGTTTCATATCATGATGTGATGCATATGCAAGAAGGATACGAATGGCTTCAAGTCTTGCAACGGGTGCAAAGGTCTCTCCAAAATCAAGACCTTCAACTTGAGAGAACCCCTTTGCAACTAGTCTTGCCTTGTTCCTCACTACTACGCCTTGGTCATCTTGCTTGTTGCGGAACACCCACTTGGTTCCAATGACTCTTGCACCTTTAGGATGCTCTTCAAGTGTCCACACTTGATTGCGGGTGAAGTTGTTCAATTCTTCATGCATGGCATTCACCCAATCCGGATCTTGAAGAGCTTCTTCTACATTCTTAGGTTCAACACAAGAGACAAAAGAGTGATGTTCAACAAAGGAAGCAAGCTTTTGAGATCGAGTCATTACTCCCTTAGTAGGACTCCCTATGATGAGATCTTGTGGATATGCTTGAAGTAGAGGAGAGTTTCTTCTATCAACCACTTGAGGAGGTGGATGGGGAGCATCAACATCTTGAGCTTGTGCCTCGGCTTGTTCATGAGAGACATAAGTGTCTTCATTTTCAACTCTCTCATTCTTGTCATCATCTTGAGGCACATGTGATGAAGATGGTGGATCAATAATTTGTACATCGTCTTCATCATCTTTTGGCTTGATGTCTCCCACCGGCATGTTCTTCATTGCCTTCCTCAAGGGTTCATCACCTACATCATCACAATTCTCAATTGCTCCTTGGGAGCCGTTAGATTCATTAAATTTCACATCATATGTTTCTTCAACCAAACCGATGGCATGGTTAAATACTCTATATGCTTTGGACTTTGATGAGTAACCAACAAGAAAACCAATATCACGTCTTTGAAACTTCCCTAGGTGTTGACGCTTCTTGTAGATGTAGCATTTGCAACCAAACACCCGAAAGAATGAGACGTCCGGCTTCTTCCCATTAAGCAACTCATAGGGGGTCTTGCCAAAAAACTTTTGTAGGAAGAGGCGATTTGAAGCATAGCATGCGGTGTTGATTGCCTCGGCCCACAACTTCTCCGGAGTATTGTACTCATCTAACATTGTTCTTGCAAGGGTGATCAAAGTCCGGTTCTTTCTCTCAACTACACCATTTTGTTGAGGAGTATAGGTTGAAGAAACTTCATGCTTGATTCCAATTTCATCACAATAAGCTTCAATGTTGGTGTTGTCAAATTCTTTGCCATTGTCACTTCTAATCTTCTTTATCTTAACTTCAAATTCATTTTGAGCTCTCTTTGCAAATTTCTTGAAGTAATTGGCCACTTCGGATTTGTCATGAAGGAAGAAGGTCCATGTGTACCTTGAGTAGTCATCCACTATCACAAGACAATAGAGATTACCACCCAAGCTCTTGTAGGTTGTAGGCCCAAACAAATCCATATGTAGAAGTTCTAGCACTCTTGAAGTTGACATGAAAGCTTTGGTTGGATGAGTGTTTGCAACTTGTTTGCCCGCTTGACATGCACTACAAGGTTTGTCCTTTTCAAACTTTACATCCTTCAATCCTCTCACTAATTCTTTCTTCAATAGCTTGTTAAGAGTGTTCATTCCAACCTGAGCGAGCCTCCTATGCCAAAGCCAACCAAGTGAGGTCTTGGTGAACAAACATGTCATCAAGTTTGCATCTTCGGAGGTGAAGTCAACAAGATAAAGATTATTGTATCTAAAGCCTTTGAATATCACTTGCTTGTCATCTATCTTTGAAACTACCACTTCATTAGGTGTGAACAAGCATTGAAAGCCAAGGTCACAAAGTTGCCCAATGGATAATAAGTTGAAACTCAATGAAGCAACATAGAGCACATTTGAGAGTGAGTGATCATTTGATATTGCAATCTTGCCTATACCCTTGACTTTGCTCTTTGAATTATCCCCAAATGTGATCTTCTCTTGACATATCCCATTCTCTTCAATGGAGGTGAACATACGAGGATCACCAGTCATATGTTGAGTGCAACCACTATCAATAACCCAATGAGATCCACCGGTCTTGTAGTTCACCTACACACAAGAGATCAAGCTTTTTGTTTAGGGACCCAAACTTGAGAGGGACCCTTGACTTTCTCAACTAGTGACTTGGCAACCCATATTTTCTTTGGCCTATTCTTGTTTGAGGGACCCAAGAACATAACTTTCATCTTTCCATTTGAATCTTTTCTTAGCATGTAATGAGCATTGAAGGCAAAAGGTCTAGCATGCTTGGGCAAGGGTTGTGGTGGTGGAGTTTTGCACTCATGAGCAAAATGACCTTCTTGTCCACACTCAACACATCTCTTTGGTTTGGGCTTTGACTTGCTTTGTTGTTGTTGAGCTTTTGCCTTCTTCTCTTGATTTGCCAAGTACCCAATACCACTTCTATCCATCTTCATGACGGTGTTCATGAGTAGCTCACTTTGCAAATATTGACCTCTTGTGAACTTGCTTAGGCCGGTCTTGAGATGCTCTTTCTCTTGCTTGAGCTTTTGTTCTCTTCAATGAGTGACTCATTTGTTGTTTGCTTCTCAAGAGCCATTAAATCTTTTAGCTTCTTGTTCTCATTTGCAAGCTTCTCATTTTCACTCTTGAGCTTAGCATAATCATCATAGTTGCTTGACTCAACCACACTCTTGCCTTTGCTACTAGAACCTTGCTCAATGCTTTCAATGATCAAGTCATCACATGATGTAGCTATATCACACTTAACAACTTGGTTAGTAGCATCATATGCCTCAAGAGCAAGTTCATTAGCAACCAAAAGACTATCATAGTCAATTTTCAATGTTGTATATTTGTCTTTTAGAGAGTTATGCCTAGTGATGAGCTCATCATGCTTCTTCTCAAGTTTATCATGTTGATCTCTAAGCTCTTTATTGGAAGTTTTGAGCTCCTTGAGAGTGGAAGACATAATTTCATTTTAATCTTTGAGCTCACAACTAGCCTTTTGTGCACTTTCAAGCTTGGATGAGAGTGATTCATTTTCATTTTGAAGTTCATCATTTTCATTTCTAGTCCTTCTTATGATTTTAGTGTATTTGTTCAACAATTTTACAAGTTCATCATAAGAAGGTGCGTCATATTCATCATCACTATCACTATCATCATCACTATCATGATTTTGTACCTTTCGTTCACCCTTGGCCATAAGGCATAGGTGAGTAGTGGACGATGATGGTGAAGGAGGCGGTGGAGGTGGTGATGAAGATGTCGGTGAAGATGATGGCCCCATCACAAATGCGGCAACCTTCTCTTTCTCATCATCGCTCTCATCTTCGGAGGACTCACAAGATGATTCAATGTCGGTGAGCCAATCACCAACAATGTATGCCTTTCCTCCCTTCTTCTTCTTGTGGAATTCCTTCTTCTTGCCATCCTTCTTCTTGTATGGCTTGTTTTTCTTCCTCTCTTCTTCTTCATCACTAGAATCATTTTTCTTGCCCTTGTTCTTGTTCTTATACTTGTCTTTTGGAGGTCTAGGGTATTGATGAGCTAAGTGGCCAAGTTCACCACAATTGTAGCAATCCATCTCCGAGATTGGCTTTCTTTTGCTACTTGTGAATAATTTCTTTTTCTTGCCATCGAACTTGATGCCACTCTTGTTGAGCTTCTTTAGCATTTTGGTGGTCTTCCTCACCATAAGTGCAAGTGATTCATCATCAATGTCACTTTCACTTGAGCTCTCTTGCACCATCATGGCTTGGCCCTTCTTCTTCTTGTCATGGCTAGCTTTGAAGGCCAAGTCTTTCTTCTTGGAAGATGATGAGCCCCCTTCCGGAGTGATGTGCATGTACATCTCATGAGCATTGATCTTCCCCAATACTTGTGTCGGTGTTGCGGTGGAGAGATCACTTTGGTGAAGCACGGTGACAATGTGACCATACTTCTCAACGGGAAGAACACTCAAGATCTTCCTTGCAACATCCGATTGGCTCATTTGAGTGAGCCCAAGAGCATTGAGGTCCTCTACAAGAACATTCAAACGAGTGTACATATCATTAGCACTTTCTTTGGGAAGCATCTCAAAAGAATTAATTTTCTTTAAAGCAATGTGATAGCGTTCCTCACGCTCACTCTTAGTTCCCTCATGGAGAGCACAAAGGTTTTCCCACAATTCATGAGCGTTCTTTGCATTACGCACACGATTGAAGATATCCTTGCCTAAGCCCCGGTAGAGTGCATTTTTGGCCTTTGCATTCCACCGGTCGTACTTCTCCTCGTCACCAATGGGGTTGGCGGGATCCTTGATAGCGGGAAGCCCTTGGGTTGCGGCTCTAAGACACCCAACATCTATGGCTTCGAGATACGCCTCCATACGGATTTTTCCAATATGGAAAATCATCCCCCTCAAAGGTGGGAGGTGGTCCTTCCCCGTTAGACATCTTGCTCTAGGCGGTAAAGCCTAAATTAGGAGCAACTCGGCTCTGATACCAATTGAAAGGATCAAGATGCCCAAGAGGGGGGGGGTGAATTGGTCTTTTCTAAAAAATAATTGCAAGAATTAAATCCTACAAGCCGGAATTCACCCCTAGTGCCTACTTGTGTTCCTAAAGATTCTACCGGTAAAAGTTTTGCACCCTAGTTTCCAATCCTAGTCTAGCATGGCAATTCTAGGAAAGTAAATCAAGCAATGAATGTAAATACGAGAATGTAAATGCTTGAAAGTAAGAGCAAGGAACACAGTGATGTTTTTCCGAGGTATCGGAGAGTCGCCACTCCCCACTAGTCCTCGTTGGAGCACCCGCGCAAGGGTATAGCTCCCCCTTGATCCGCGTAAGGATCAAGTGCTCTCTACGGGCTGATTCTTCGACACTCCGTCGCGGTGAATTGCCCAAAACCGCTCACAAGATGAGTTGGGTCATCCACACGCTCCGTCGGATGATCACCAAACTCCCAATCACCACCAAGCCATCTAGGTGATGGCGATCACCAAGAGTAACAAGCTAGAACTCTCACTTGACCACAACAAGCCTAATGAGAAGGAGGATGCACACTTGCTACTCTCTAATCACTAATGAGGAACTCTCAAGCTTTGATTCTCAAATCACACTCCTCACTAGGGCTTTTGCACTCCCTTGCACTCCAAAGGTGTTTCTTAGCTGAACAAATGAGCAAGAAACCTCTAAAAGAGGTGGTGGGGATGTATTTATACACCTCACAGTCAAATCCAACCGTTACCTGCCAACTCAGCAAAATATGACGTGACCGGACGCGCCGGTCGAAGTGACCGGACGCGCCGGTCGCTCGTAACGGTCGAAATTCCGAAACTTCGGCTGAGTGACCGGACGCGCCCCTTTATAGTACGGTCAAGCTACCCGCTCATGCTCCCCTTTATAGTAACGGTCAAGCTACCCGCTCATGCTCCCCTTTATAGTACGGCTAAAAGAGAAAACGAAGATCCTAACGACTATTCCGAATGTATCTCAACACCTTGACATCCGGAACTAACCGTCCTTAATCTTGACGTCACTCCTTTGAAAACCGAAATGATTTCCATCAAGGGGCATGAATACCATGGTGCCCAAAGCAGTTATCACCTCCATGACCTAACTTACCAAGGTTTCTGCAAAACACACGTTAGTCATGGTAATAAAGCGTTGTCATCAATTGCCGAAACCAACTCTCGGGGCCTAGATGCTTTCACCCTCTCAACCGCTTAAACTCCACCGCCTTCGCAAATGTGCTAACACCACCAAGTATACACCACCATGTGCATGTGTGTTAGCATTTCACAAACATTTTCAAGGCGTTATGTTAGCTCTCAACTAGATCCTAATGCATATGCTCAAGACATTGATCTAGTGGCACTTGATTCCCGAGCTAACCGTGATTGCCCCTCTTGATAGTCGGCTATGTATCCTAAACCCGGTCAATCACTTCTCTACTCAACTTAGACCGGCAAAAGGAAAACCCTATGGTTATACCTTTGCCTTGCGCTCTTAGATCCTTCGCTTCCACTTGATCATCATGTCCATCATATTACGTGCATCTCCACCATGATCGACATTTCATGTCCATGCACCATTTCTTTGTGATCTTGTGGCCAACACTCCTTGCCACAAACACCTTCATCACATGTGTTGCTTATGCCTAACTCAAAACACTTAACACATGGCATTAGCAACTTGGTGTCATTAATTACCAAAACCAAACTTGGGCTTTCAATCTCCCCCTTTTTGGTAATTGATGACAACCATCACAAAGATATGAAATGAAATCAATTTTCAATTTTGATAGTATTAGCTCCTCCTACATATGTGCTTTCATGAGTTTGGTTCAATTGTGCACATATGTATGGATTAGAATTTTGGGAGAGTTACTACTATCAAATTGATGCTAAGGTATATAGAATGGACCTTTGAAGCGTGATACCAATCGGAGTTGCCTTTATATACCATCCTTAGCATCGATGTAGCTAGACACCACTTGCAATACATCACTTGTAAAGATCACAAACACTAAAGTACTCCGTGAGATCAACATTATAAGCAAAGGTGTCTAGATACCACTTCTAAAGCTACTTTCAACAAATCATCATTCAAGTTCTATTTCTAGCATACACCGTACAAGGGGGAGAAATATGAATTTAAGTTTTGTAATGCAACACTTCATCATGTTAATGCACATACAAATGCAACAAACAATTCATGAGCTTGCTCCCCCTACTTGTGTGCTCAATTTTAATTTCTCTCCCCTTACTATATCTTTCTCCCCCTTTGCAACTTAACTTTTTATTTCTCCCCCTTTGCAACTTAACTTTTTATCTTTGTGACTTTTCTATCTTTGTGACTTTTTTCTCCCCCTTTGTCAACAATCACCAAAAAGGTGTCAATTTTAGTGAGAGATAAGTCAATCAATATGAGGGAGTCCAAATTATGGTTCAATCTAGATCACTTGCCTAGAATATGTAATTTGGTTTGATCCAAGGACAAGCTTCTTCACACCTCATAAAGTATAAGGGTTATCTTGACCATGTTGAATTACACATCATGAGCTCATTTTCTAGATTCAACACTAGGTTTGCAAGCCCACAAACATGTCATATGCTACCACTAGACCAATCAAACATAGAAGCAATAGTGGTACCATATATACATTAAACTCATTTGATTTTCATGAATGAGCCTATTTGTCATGCAAATATGTCTATATGTTCTAAACATGTCCTTAGTAAAGTATGAATGATATGCCAAACAACTTTACCTTGCTATGTCGGAGGAGAGGCATGTCATATAAGAATGTGGTGGTGCACTCATTTCAAGTTGGAGAAATCAAGTATGTTCAATTCATTCTTCAACTTGTAAAATCTCTTCTCATCAAGTGGCTTTGTGAATATGTCGGCTAGTTGATCTTCGGTGCCAATGCTCTCAATGCTAATATCACCCTTTTGTTGATGGTCTCTTATGAAGTGATGTCTTATGTCAATGTGCTTTGTTCTTGAATGTTGAACCGGATTTTGAGTCATCTTGATAGCACTTTTATTGTCACAAAACAGTGGCACATTCTTGAATTTGATTCCAAAGTCATTCAAGGTGGCTTTCATCCAAAGTAATTGTGCACAACAACTACCGGCACTAATGTATTCGGCCTCGGCGGTAGATAGTGCAACACTATTTTGTTTCTTTGATGACCATGAAACAAGAGACCTTCCAAGCAATTGACAAGTGCCACTTGTACTCATTCTATCAATCTTGCATCCACCATAGTCGGAGTCCGAATATCCAATCAACTCAAAGTTAGACCCCTTTGGAAATCATAATCCAACATCATGAGTGCCCTTAAGATATCTCAATATTCTCTTAGTTGCTTTCAAGTGACTTTCTCTAGGTGAAGCTTGATATCTTGCACACTTGCACACACTAAACATCACATCCGGCCTAGAAGCGGTGACATAGAGCAAACTTCTAATCATAGACCGGTATTGCTTTTGATCTATCATGTTTCCACTAGCATCAATACCCAATTGATCATTTGTGCCCATTGGTGTACTCATTGACTTAGCATCTTGCAATCCAAACTTCTTGATCATGTCCTTGATGTACTTGCCTTGACTTACAAAAGTGTCATTCTTCATTTGCTTGATTTGAAGTCCAAGGAAGTAACTAAGCTCTCCAATCATAGACATCTCAAACTCATTAGCCATCATATTTCCAAACTCTTCACAAAAGTCTTGATTGGTTGATCCAAAGATAATGTCATCCACATAGATTTGCAACACAAACAAGTTATTTCCAAGCTTCTTGGTGAAGAGAGTGGTGTCAACCTTTCCCATCTTGAACCCTTTAGAGAGAAGAAAGTCCCTCAACCTCTCATACCATGCTCTAGGTGCTTGCTTCAAACCATACAATGCCTTCTTGAGCTTGTAAACATGGTTGGGCTTCTTGTCATTTTCAAAACCGGGAGGTTGCTCAACATAAACTTCTTCATTTATGTAGCCATTGAGAAATGCACTCTTGACATCCATTTGACAGAGCTTGATATTATGTGCACAAGCATATGCTAATAAGATTCTAATTGCCTCCAATCTTGCAACTGGTGCATATGTTTCTCTAAAATCAAGACATTCAACTTGAGTGTATCCTTGTGCAACTCTTGCTTTGTTCCTCATAACCATACCATCTTGATCTTGCTTGTTTCTAAAGACTCACTTAGTACCAATCACATTGTAGTTCTTCGGCATTTCAACAAGTTCCCAAACTTGATTTCTAGTGAAATTGTTTAGTTCTTCATGCATGGCATTTACCCAATCGGAATCCTTCAATGCATCTTCTATCTTATTTGGTTCTTCAAGTGACATAAATGAATAGTGCTCACAAAAGGATGCTAATCTTGATCTAGTTTGAACACCACTTTGAATTCCACCAATGATTTGATCCAATGGATGATCTCTTGCTATGCTAGTAGGTTGGAGTATTGGGAGTTGGTTGCTTCCACTAGCTTGACCTTCATCTTGCACTTCATCATGAGAACCATTTGAGCTTGCTTGATTTGTATCAATTTGCACACTTTGGTTGATCACATGAATATCATCATCATCAATTTGCCTAGGCCTTCATGTTCTTCATTGCATTTGACAATTGATCTCCTCTCACATCATCAAGGTTTTGAACTTCATTTTGAGATCCTTGGGTTTCATCAAACTCAACATCATGAACTTCTTCCAAGGTGCCATTTGTGAGATTCCAAACTCTATATGCTTTGCTTGTGGTAGAATAACCAAGTAAGAACCATTTATCACATTTCTTTTCAAACTTGCTCAATCTAGTGCCTTTCTTGAGAATATAGCATTTGCAACCAAACACTCTAAAGTATGCAATGTTGGGCTTTCTTCCATTCAATAACTCATATGGTGTCTTCCCAAGCTTCCCATGGCAATAAAGACGGTTGCTACAATAGCAAGCCGTGTTGATGGCTTCACTCCAAAATGAATGACTCACATTGTATTCACTAAGTATTGATCTAGCCATGTCAATCAAAGTTCTATTTTTCCTTTCAACTACACCATTGGATTGAGGAGTGTATGTTGGAGAGAATTGATGTCCAATACCAAGATCATCACATAAATCTTCAATTCTTGTGTTCTTAAACTCACTACCATTGTCACTTCTAATCTTCTTGATGGTATTCTCAAACTCATTTTACACCCTCTTGACAAAAGACTTGAATAGATCATAAACATCACTCTTGTCAAAGAGAAAAAAATACCCAAGTGTATCTAGTGTAGTCATCAACAATCACAAAACCATACTTGTTGCCACCAATGCTAGTGTATGTTGTTGGCCCAAACAAGTCCATGTGCAATAGCTCAAATGCCTTTGATGTGCTCATTTCACTCTTACTAGGATGTGTATTTCCAACTTGTTTGCCGGCTTGACAAGCACTACGTGGTTTATCCTTTTCAAAAGTCATATCTTTCAAGCCTCTAACTAAGTCATGCCTCAAAAGTTTGTTCAATTGTTTCATTCCAACATGACCAAGCCTTCTATGCCACAATCATCCCATACTAGATTTGCTAAGCAAGCATGATGTCAATTGTGTCTCACTATCATTGAAGTCAACCAAGTACAAGCTACCATGTCTAAATCCTTTGAATATCAAATTTGATCCATCAACACTAATGACTTCAACATCATCACTACCAAATATACACTTGAAGCCAAGATCACAAAGTTGTGCCACTGATAAAAGATTGAAGTCCAAGCTCTCAACTAGCAACACATTGGATATGCTCATGTCATTTGAGATAGCAATTTTACCAAGCCCCTTAACTTTGTCTTTCTTGTTGTTGCCAAAAGTGATAGCATCAAAACCACCATTTTGACTTGTATCAATTGATTTGAACATACAAGAATCCCCGGTCATATGTTGAGTGCACCCACTATCAAGCACCCAATGCCTTCCTCCGGCTTTGTAATTGACCTACAAGATAAGATCAATTCTTTTTAGGTACCCAAACTTGTTTGGGTCCTCCAAGGTTAGTGACCAAGCTCTTTGGTACCCAAATGGCTTTCTTCTTTGAGCCCATCCATGGTGCACCAATGAACTTAGCATGAACGCCATTTGTACCCTTGGTAAGTATATAGAAAGAATCAAACTTAATTGAGGATACTTTAGCATTGGATTTCTTGTTCATGCAATGTTGCTCTATGTGACCAACTTGCTTGCAACTTTTGCAATAGCTACCATTGTTCTTCACAAAACGAGTCTTGTGAGGAGCAAAAGCGGCCTTGTCTTTCTTGGGGTTATAGCCCAATCCCTCTTTGTAGAGAAAAGCTCTTTGGCTACCAAGCACATAAGCAAGCGGTCCTCACTACCGTAAGCCTTAGCTAAGGTGTGATTGAGCTCTTTTACCTCCTTCTTGAGATTTTCATTCTCAACTATAAGTGAGGAGTCACAAGTGAAACCATCACTACTAGATGGGGATGATGTAGATGCGCTACATGAAGGGTTAGTGGGAGCAACAACAATAGGCTTATGACAAGATTCATCAATTATATCACAAGATATGCCTATGTTGCAAGTTTTAGCTTTCTCAACATTAGTTGGCATGTTTTCATATTTTTCAACTAGAGAGGAATGAGCTTCTTTAAGCTTAGTGTGAGACTTTTGAAGCTTCTTATGGTCTACCTTTAGACTCTCATAAGATGCTCTAAGCTCATCAAGTTCTTGCATAAGGTTTTTCTTTTCCTTAAGCAAGCCCTTGCACTCCTTTCTAGATTCTTTAAAATGTTGAGTGCAATCTTCTAGCATAGTGATTAGTTCATCTTTAGTGAATTCTTCTTCATCACTATCACTATCACTAGCATTATCATGATCACTCTCATCATCGGATGATGCCTTAGAGGCCTTAGCCATAAAGCACGATGGAGTGTCGAAGAGGGAGACCTTCTCTTGGATGGCAATGCTAGGATGTCCCTTCTTCTTGCTCTTGTTGTCATCCTCATCATCACTTGAGGAATCATCACTATCCCATGTAGCAACATGAGAGTCATTCTTCTTTTTATGAGAGCTCTCCTTCTTTTCTTGCTTCTTCTTTTGCTTCTTCCTTTCCTTCTTGATAGCATCTTCATCATCACTATCATAAGGACACTTTGCAATGAGATGGTCCTTGCTATGGCATCTAAAGCATCTCATAGTATGCTCATTCTTCTTGGATGAGTTCTTCCTCCTTCTTGCACGATAGTCTTTCTTCTTCATGAATTTGCCAAATTGCTTGACAAAGAAAGTCATCTTCTCATCAATATCATCACTATCATAAGAGCTTGAGTCTTCATCACTTGATGATTCAATCTTGGACTTGCCCTTGGATGTGGTGGCTTTGAATGCCATACTCTTCTTCTTTTCATCATCTTTCTTCTCATTTTCCTTCTTCTTCTTCTTGACCAACTCATCCTTCTCCTCATCTTCTCTATATGAATCATCGGTCATCACTTCTTAAAATATTTGTTGAGGAGTTGAATCCTCCAATGTAGTCCTCACTAGCACGGTGATCAATGTATCAAACCTCTTGGGCAAGCTTCTCAAGAACTTCATAGAGAATTGGTTGTCCTTGACTTCCTCACCAAGTGCCTTGAGCTCATTGACAATGACTTGCAATCTATAAAACATCTCCAGTACACTCTCATCATCATGCATCTTGAAGCTTGAAAATTTTTCTTGCAAGATATATGCTTTAGCGGTCTTTGTGCCTTCGGTGCCCTCAAATGTTTCTTCTAGCTTGGCCCAAGCGTCATGTGCAACTTCTATGTTTTTCACTTGCTCAAATATCTTGTCATCTAATGCCTCATGAAGAGCACTAATGGCAATGTCATTGCATTGGAGCTTCTTTTCTTCCACCGGTGTTGGTGCTTCCGGATTAGCAACCTTAAATTTTGTTTCGGTGACCTTCCACACTTCTCTATTGATTGACTTGAGGTGTGCGGTCATCTTAACCTTCCAATATGCATAATTTGTGCCATCAAAGTGAGGTGTCTTCTTGGTGTTGTTGATGTGCAAGCTTAATTGAGCCATTTCTTTTCCACCGTAGGTTGTTAAGCCTCAAATAAACGGTGCCTCGGCTCTGATACCACTTGTAAGGTCCAAATGGCTAGAGGGGGGGTGAATAGCCTATTTAAAAATCTACAAGCTTCACTAAACAACCACGTTAGTATAAAAGATGGCTATGCTAATTCTAGCACTAGCTCAACTACACTATGTAAGCCACCTAAACAATTCTAGTGAAGTAAGGCTATGATCTTTAATATACACCAATAAGACTAAGTCACTAAGCTACTTACTCCTATGTGATAAAAGCTACACTAAGCAAACTACACAAGGATTACTACAAGAAAGTAAAGAGTAAGTGACTTGATTCTTATACCAACGATGTAGACAAGTAATGCACTCGAAGAATCAATCACAATGATCAACCACAAGAGAAATCCCCGGCAAAGA
The DNA here is from genome assembly GCA_038087645.1 of Saccharum hybrid cultivar R570. Classification (NCBI taxonomy): domain Eukaryota; kingdom Viridiplantae; phylum Streptophyta; class Magnoliopsida; order Poales; family Poaceae; genus Saccharum; species Saccharum hybrid cultivar. The sequence continues at coordinate 20,509,060 of JAQSUU010000106.1, read as the reverse complement.
GATGACACAAGATTTTTACCGAGGTTCACTTGCTTTCCGGCAAGCTACTCCTCGTTGTGGCGATACACCCACATGTCGGTTCGTGAGCTAATCGACTATCGAGAGTCGAGCCATCGGCGTGCGCCGCACAACCGCACACAAGGTGGGGATCCTCCAAGCCACGAGCTCCACTAGAGTATCCAATTTGCGAACTTCCGCGGGGAAGGATCAAGAACCCCTTACAACACTTGGTGAGGGCTCCAACAATCTTCAATTGTGAGCTCAATCACCTCCGCTGCTCCAAGCCGTCTACCGTGTCAGGAAACACGGAAGAGTAACAAGAAATCCACAGCAACTCAAAGATCAAGTGCCTCTAGAATGCAACTCTCAAGCAATGCACTTGAATCTCACTCAATCTCACTCAAGATGTGCAACTATGCAAAGAGATGAGTGGAGGGGTTGTTCTCTAGCTCAAAGGATGTCTCTAGGTCTCAAAATGTGTAAGAGTTCCCCTCAAAACCCGGACACCCTCTATTTATAACGAAGGGGTACGCAGCTAGCCGTTACGGACGACGCAGCAAAAATCGTGCTGACCGGACGCTCCGGTCAGGGTGACCGGACACGTCTGGTCACTACACGACAGCAAGAAACAGTGCGCGTCAGAACTAGCCGTTGCCGTGACCGGACGCACTCAACCGTTTGACCAGACGCGACAGTGCCAGCGTCCGGTCGCGTTCTAGTAAGCTCCCGTCGAGACCGGACGCGTCCGATCGCACATGACCGGACGCGCCGCGCGTTCGATCAGCACTCCGCTTCGCTCTGCCCCTCTGGACGCCTGACCGGACGCTCCGGTTCCGTGAGGGACCAGACGCGCCGGTCGCGCGCTCTCCTTCTGCGCACAAGTGAGCTGACCGGATGCGCTGGTCAGGCCAGACCAGCGTCCGGTCACAAACCCTAGTGCCCGCGCCGCGTTGAACTGACCGGACGCGTCCGGTCAAACCGTGACCGCGTCCGGTGCAGCGTCCGGTCACCACAGTGACCGCCGTTCGCCTCCGTTCCTTTTTCAACTTTCGGTGCAATAGAAAATAGGCGTTTCACTTCCCTAAAAAGCGCCGAATGTGCTAACACCACCAAGTATACACCACCATGTGCATGTGTGTTAGCATTTCACAAACATTTTCAAGGCGTTATGTTAGCTCTCAACTAGATCCTAATGCATATGCTCAAGATATTGATCTAGTGGCACTTGATTCCCGAGCTAACCGTGATTGCCCCTCTTGATAGTCGGCTATGTATCCTAAACCCGGTCAATCACTTCTCTACTCAACTTAGACCGGCAAAAGGAAAACCCTATGGTTATACCTTTGCCTTGCGCTCTTAGATCCTTCTCTTCCACTTGATCATCATGTCTATCATATTACGTGCATCTCCACCATGATCGACATTTCATGTCCATGCACCATTTCTTTGTGATCTTGTGGCCAACACTCCTTGCCACAAACACCTTCATCACATGTGTTGCTTATGCCTAACTCAAAACACTTAACACATGGTATTAGCAACTTGGTGTCATTAATTACCAAAACCAAACTTGGGCTTTCAGCGGCGAGCTGGGCAACCTCCACCCCGGGTGAGATGAACGTGGGCAGTTGCGGCGAGCACGTGGGCGGCCTTCGCCCCGGCCAGCCGCTGCGAGTTCTGCAGGTGGAGCATGCGCTCCGCTTCGGTGATTTTTTTTTATAGAAATTGCGGTTATGGGCAGGCAACATTTGGGCTGGCGTCGTGACCCGCCAACAGAAACGTCTGGGCGGACGGACACCCTGTTTCAAGAATTACCAAAAAAGGCAAATAAATCTGCAATGCGATTATATAGAATGGAGGTAATACTCGACCTCTGCGTCAGTAATAATATCATATCATCTATTTATACCTCCAATAATACTCCTTTGGACCAAATTATAAGTTATTTTATAACTTTTTTTTGAGTCAAATCATCTTAAATTCAACCAAATTATAAGTCAATCCAAATTATAAGCACACTGGAGCTGCTCTTTGGCACGTGTGGTTCTGGATTGGCGCGACGGCCAAAAGTGAAAATCAAGCGAGCTCTGGAGGAGCCCGGGATGAGGAATTAAAGGAGCAATTTAATGGCCTACTATTTTTTCTCGATTTGAGTAGAGGTTTTGTTGAAGTGAGTTCTTTTTATCCAACAACCCTTAAAATAGTAGAATAGGGGCTAAATAGGCTCTATTGAAGTTGCTCAGCAAAAGAAAATAATAAGAAATTGGCTGCATACCAAATGGTTGACCGAAATTGTCACACACAAACTTTGCTTGTTTTGATACATTTAGAGTTGAATCCAACTTATTCTGAGTATATCTACTCTTACCCTTATTCTTGTATACCATGTCAGTTACCTATTTCACTGTTCACGGTGAACAGTGTTCAGGCGACATGCCCATGAACAGTACCATGACAGGCCCGTAAACAGTACCATGCCATACCTCATGAACAGTGCCATGATATGCCCCATGAAACAGTACCACCATGATATAAACAGTCAAAACCATGCCATGAACAGCCCGCGCAACAGCGCGGTGCCACCTGCTAGTTATATATAATATTATTATGCCAAATCTGCTTCATTTCCCACTTATCATCTATAAACCGGCCCGGTCCATGCTAAAGCCCATAGCCCAACCCACGATCGGCCCATTCTCCCGCCACTAAACCCTAAACCCTTCCGTTAAAACCCCCTTTCTTCGTTGCCGCCACGCCGCCGCTCCCACCTTTACCCTCCGCCGCGAAACCCTAGAACCTACCCACCCCCACGGCCCGCCGCCATGTCGTCCGCGACGCCGGCCGTTGCATCCCCCGCCTCTGAGCACTCCAAATCGAAGAAGAAGAAGCACAAATCGAAGGGCGACCCCGCCGCCGCTGCCGCCGCCGACCCGCCGTCGCTCGCTGAGGCCGAGGAGAAGACTGATGGCTACCTCATCAAGCCGCAGTCCCTTGTCCCGTCCCTCGAGACCTCCACCTGGCCGCTCCTCCTCAAGAACTACGACCGCCTCAACGTCCGCACCGGCCACTACACCCCGCTCCCTTCCGGCCACTCGCCGCTCAAGCGCCCCCTCGCCGAGCATCTCCGTTACGGCGTCATCAACCTCGACAAGCCGTCGAACCCGTCCTCCCACGAGGTGGTCGCCTGGATCAAGCGCATCCTCCGCGCCGAGAAGACCGGTCACAGCGGCACGCTCGACCCCAAGGTCACCGGCAACCTCATCGTCTGCATCGACCGAGCTACGCGCCTCGTCAAGTCGCAGCAGGGCGCCGGCAAGGAGTACGTCTGCGTCGCCCGCTTCCACGCCGCCGTGCCGGACACCGCGCGAGTGGCCCGCGCGCTAGAGGCGCTCACCGGCGCGGTGTTCCAGCGCCCGCCGCTTATCTCTGCGGTCAAGCGCCAGCTCAGGGTGCGGACAATCTACGAGAGCAAGCTCCTGGAGCACGATCCCGAGCGCCACCTTGCCGTGTTCTGGATCTCCTGCGAGGCAGGTACCTATGTCCGGACTCTCTGTGTGCACCTTGGGCTGCTCCTTGGTGTTGGTGCGCATATGCAGGAGCTGCGCCGTGTCAGGTCGGGGATCCTCGGGGAGCAGGACAACATGGTGACCATGCACGATGTGATGGACGCGATGTGGTCGCTGGACAACTACAAGGACGAGTCATACTTAAGGCGTGTCGTGATGCCACTAGAGGTACTGCTTACTAGCTACAAGAGGCTTGTTGTGAAGGACTCTGCTGTAAATGCTATCTGCTATGGTGCTAAGCTTATGATTCCTGGGTTGCTCCGATTTGAGAATGATATTGAGACTGGGGAGGAGGTGGTTCTCATGACGACGAAGGGTGAAGCTATCGCGATTGGTATTGCTGAGATGACTACTGCTGTGATGGCGACCTGTGACCATGGTGCAGTTGCAAAGATCAAGAGGGTAGTGATGGACAGAGATACATACCCAAGGAAGTGGGGGCTTGGCCCGGTGGCACTCAAGAAGAAAAAATTGATTGCTGAGGGTCTCCTTGACAAGCATGGGAAGCCAAATGAGAAGACACCAGCTGAGTGGCTTCGGAATGTGGTGCTTCCCACTGGTGGTGATGTTTCAATTGCCAGCATTGCAGCTGCTCCTGAGCCAGAGAAGGCGAAGGTGGAGCAGGACACAGCTCTGACTGAAGAGGTCAAGGAGAAGAAAAAAAAGAGGCAGAAGGATGATGAGGATACTGATGTTTCTGTTCCTGCGAAGAAGATCAAAGTTGAGGAAGCCACTGAAGCAGTGGAAGGGGAGAAGAGTGAGAAGAAGAAGAAGAAAAAGAAAGACAAGGGCGAATCGGAGTCAGCTGAGGCTGTGGAGGTCAAGGAGGAGGTTGATGCTGCTGACGAGAAGGGGAGTGAGAAGAAAAAGAAGAAGAAAAAGAAGAGCAAGGAAGGAAGTGATGCTGCAGAGCCAGAGAGTGCTCAGAATGGAGATGGCACCGATGCTGAGAAGAGTGAGAAGAAAAAGGAGAAGAAAAAGAGGAAGAACCGAGATACAGAGGAGGCACAATAGGTGTAGTTTATGTTGGCTGGCAACCTTTGTTTAGAGTTGCTGGGGAAGATTGAAATGCCTTTCTTGCTTGCCTTGTAGCTCTTGCAACTCCTATGCCTAATGTACCATCCTTAGGTTATTACTATTCTACTGCTTTGAATTGCTATGCCAAGTGGTGGCATTTTCATTTAAACTCTTGAACAACGATGGCTGTATTGTTGTTTTGCTTACCAGATAATGCAATGAGTTTTGCTCTCATCTTGATTTTCAGGACGACCACTCAGTTGATATTTTTGAGCTTTCCCAGTCTGTAATCAGCCTGCTGTGATGATGTTCTTGAGCTTAAGTAGCAAATCTTGGTTATTATTCGATCTCAACATTTACACCACACTGGGAGTAGCTTATGATGTGGTTACACTTTTAGTGATCTGAGAACCTATGTTACTTCCTCCCAAATTGTTATTCATGCTTTGGAGAAATATAAATTGTGCTTTGCCTAATGTTTTCTTGGCTCTCAAGAGATGCATTTCTGTTTTGGTCCATGGTGCTAAGGGATGCTTAGGGCGTATTTACTCTAGATCATTGCTTTTACCATTTTCTCCCGAATTCTTGAGATTGGTATTAATTATTTCTTCATAGTGTTTGTTGAGTTCTATTTTATATGCCATTGTAGGTTGCCCCGCTGTACGTCACTTGAATTCCAGTCGTTTCTAAGGACCAACATTCTCGCTGTTCCTCGCATCATGGTTCATTCAGACTGCAAGTATTGGTAACTCTGTGCATTTGGGGTTTGGTTGAGATGTGGTAGGGACAAAATTTTGTGTTGCTAAGCACACGTTGCTTTTTTATCTATCATTCATTCTTTCTTATCAGGTGTGCTGCCTGACTCACTCATTCTTATCAGGTGTGCTGCCTGACTCACTCATTCTTATCAGGTGTGCATGATGTTAGTCATAGGTACAGGCATAGCTTCTGCACTGGTTATCAGACGTTGGCACTTGGCTCCCAACCTCCAGGCATAGCAACTGCAGATTCTTCAGTGAACATACATTGCACTCAAGTATTTAGAATTAACACTGGGTGCTTTGGGTCTGCATGGGATCCCTTCTAAGAGGGTCTGATGCTCTACTCGGTGCAAAGGAACTTTAATATTTCTCATATATCTCATGTGCCTGATTCAAGCAACATTTAATTTTGTAGTTGTTTGACTATAGAAAAAAAAATCTGAATTGTCTGTTTGGCTATAGAAAAAAGTTGTGAATTGTCTCTTTGTGAGCTGTCCTTTTAATTGTACTAGTTGATTGTGGAATAGAATATTGTTATATGGAAATTTCAAAAATTTCAGATCAGACACACTAACTCCCGGACTTTAATGGTTAAATTCAGTTCGAGAGAATGCTAGAGTGAATGATAATGTGAAGGTTTATTGAGGCAATCGTCCCTGCCAGGACCAAACCATAGCTGTGTACAGCGCCCTTTTCTTTATCAGAAATCAGGTATCCATTCATAAGCTAATATAAAGATCAGAGAAGAATTGCAGGAAAGCTGCTAAAATCATGTCCATATATCTGGCCCACATAAGTATGTGCATTGCTAGTATAATTGAAATCTAGCATGATGATAAAATATAAGCTAATAGATCAGAGAAGAAGTGCAGGAAAGCTGCTGAAATCATGTCCATATATATCTGGCCCACATCACTATGTGCATTGCTAGTATAATTGAAATCTAGCATGATGATAAAATATATGCATGCAAACATTAAGATTGAATGTCTTGTAGCTTTAATCTTGTCAGTTTACACCATTTCTTAATGTTTATCACAAACCTGATTGAACAGCTCTGCCTACAAATCTGTAGTGTAGTCGACAGGTGACATTGTTCTCAACTGCAAAGCATAATTCCGCTATTGATTTTGTTCAGGTGGAAAGAGTGGCAAGAGAGCTTCTTTTTCCTCAGTGAATCATTCATCAGTTACCTAGCTACGTTCTCGACATGCAACCTCCCACTATCCCTCTTTGATGAGTGCTGACCGTTCAGCAGAGCTTCACGAAGCATCATGCAGGGATTAACAGTTAGGCCAGGTTCTCCCTCCCTCGATTTCCCTTTTGCAGAGGTACTACCTGAATTCCTTGCTAGGGAGCCTTGTTCAGGGTTCATGGCATCAGCATTCTGCACTGCTGCTGTTACTAACTTGTGTACATGTTAGTCTTGTAAGGCAGGGTACGCATGCTTCACGGTTGATGTCCTGTTTCCAAATCTTCGTGGCTTTATGAGCCCCACACGTCATGATTATTGATCCACTGACATCATAAGAAATACGAAGTAGCATTGTATGTTGGCATTGCTTGCCGATGATCCTGCAACATCAGGTATTAGTTCTACATTAGGACTCGAATGGTTTGTGAAGAAAGAGCACGCCATGGGAGAACAAGCATGTACCACTGGCATTTCTGAAAACCTGACACCAGTAGCAACTCTTGACAGAAGGCTCCAAGTATAGTTCGCTGTTGTTGAAAATTCTGGCCACTCTTCCAATCCCCAAGCCACATACCCTTGACAGAAGGCTCCAAGTATACCACACTTCACAAAAGGTTACATATTTGGCTGTTTGCAGATGATACCTCATTATTCCTGAATGAAAATCTCAATACATGTGTTAGCAGCGACTGTTGACTGCGTTGGAAATATGAAAATAATTGAGGAAAATTGAGTTGAGAGCAGGGGAACAACCCCAGGTCCATAGGACGGGGCCAGTGCTGGTGCTTCTCAATTGGATGGTTCGAGGGTCCGCCAGTCGGAGGATTTGTTGAGGCGACAGATTTATGGAGCCATTTTAGCCCGTGGCGATGCTAAAACAAATTGCATAAGCAAACATATGTCCATGAGCTTTGTTCCTCCTTGAGATGAATTTTTTTATCCCCTTTAATCTTCCAAACTTGCTTCTCTTGTATTACTTTCTCAAACTTGCTTCTCTTGTATCACTTTCTCTCACCCTTTGAAACTTTCACACATCCAAAAACAAATTCAAATTATTCTTTGTATCACAATTTCTCCTCTGAAATCAATTGCCAAAAAGGTCTACATGCTGATTTTTTTTTTGTTGGTAGAGGAAATATTACTTGAAAGTTTTTGGAGAATGATACCCACTATGAGATTCCTTCTCATTACTGATTTGTATGGGCTTCGAGTTGCAGTTTGAACCCTCTTCAAGCTTCTTCACCACCATGGGGTGATTATCTTGTTGAGATCAAACTTGTCGCTTGTTTTGTTATCATGGCAACATTAAGACACTGTTTTGGTAAGGAAAAGAAGGATTCTATAAGTATCAGACTATTATGAAAGCTACAAGGTTCTATTTGGGGTGCACAATTTTATAAGAATCGTATAGTAACTAGAAATAACAACTTTGGGAGTTCGTGATGTAAACGAACCTCCCCAGAATTAATAAAGTACAAACCTTGTTTTCAAAAAAAAAGACTAGGCATGGTATCTGAAAGTACAAAATAGACTAAATTTGTGAATGGCCCTTAGAATGATCCCCTTGACACGAGCACCTGAAAATTTTGGGGGACGGCCAAATGGCTTAGTTGATGATATACTATGCATTAGATAGTAAGGGGACAAATTTTAAGTCACGTTCCATAAATTTAGACTATTTTGTGATGCAGCTATGCAGGTTTCATGAGTTGTCCAAACGCTGGCGCACAAAGGAGAGCAATTCTATGTTTTTTGAAGCAATGGAGATGGATCCGATGACAAAGTCAATGGTGTACAAAGATCCAAGCTAACACTCAAGTAGTCTAGCCCAGTTTAGGTTTAGTCTCGTTACATCGAACTAGTGTAAGCGTCCTAGCCTGCAAATCGGTTCTATGGACCTATTTTTACACGAGCCATGTGGTTTTTATGCGAAAGTATTGTCATCACTTTTCAAATCATATATTCTTTCTTCACATTTGGCAGGCAGTCATAAAATCCTTCTTCACGTTGGCAGCACAACGTGTGGTTGAATACTAAACTGGTTACATATGCAACGTGCGATAGAAAACCAAAGTGGCTACATATGTAGTGACCAAATTCACGCCAAACTATGAAGTTTTGAATTGCAAACTCAACGGAAAATAGGAGATATTCTTGCGTATGCTATTTGACACAACAACATTAAAAGAATTTTTTTTCCATAAATCACAATGCAAACCCCACAGATTTTTCCTCAGTAGAAAATCTTACTACTCCTTAATAAACTATGACAAATTTAGTAATTTTTTAACACTTCAAAGAGAACTTTTGATTTGAATTGTTTGGGCCGTCCAAAAGAAGAATCCAATTCCAACTTAGAACTATTTTAACAAATTCAAAGAGAATTTCTTTTGATTTGAATTGTCAGGGCCCTTGCAAACGGAGATTCCCCTCAAAATATTGGTCCAAATTTAGAAAAATTTTAGCAATTCAAAGACCATTTCTTTTGATTTGAATTGTTGGGGAGTTGGGGGCCCTACAAAACAGGGTTGACCTCCAAAACTTCCCCAAAAAAATTGGTACAAATTTAGAAATATTTTGAAATTACAAAGAGAATCTCTTTTTATTTTAATTATTGGGGCCCTCCAAAAAGGAGCTTCCCCTCCAAAAATTGGCCAACACTTAGCCCTCAAATTTTGGTCCTAACTTAGAACCTATTTATTTAAAGAGTTCAAAAAATTTTCATTTCATTTGATTTGTTGGGGCCCTCAAAAGAGATTCCCCTCCAAAAATTAGCGTATGCTGCTATTTGCGGCGCACACACGGTATTTATTTACTCTTATTAAGAGTGCGGACCTCGGCGGCCTCCCAGCGTGGCCACGGTAGCAAAATTAATTTACAGCGTTGGATCAATTATCAGCGATTCTGGTTCTTTCTGCCGTCTATTTACTGTTTCCCTCCCCGTGTTCATCTGTCATGGGCTCCGAAGAAAAATATCTTCCTCGTCTCCTCCGCTGCTCCGTACTGTCTCCTCCACTGTCTCCACATATCCTCTCTCTCTCCTAACGCAGGCACCCGACGGCGGCGGTGCCCGGCCGTCCGCTCTGCGGCAGCCTCCTTCCTCCTCCCCCCACCCCCGCGTGGCACGGCTCTCTCTCTCTCTCCTAACGCGGGCAGGGCAACGGAGACGGCCGTGCTGGCCGGGCCTCGACACGGCGGAGGCCGCCTTCATCCTCCCCCCATCCCCCCCCCCCCCCCCCCCCCCCCCCCCCCCCCCCCCCCCCCGCGTGTGGCACGGGCGGGCCGACGGCGACCCCCATCGGGTGTTGCGCCGGCGCGGTGGTGCGCGGGCCCTGCGTCCGCCCCGGTGATGGCGTGGCAACAATGGCCGCCGCCAGCGGCTGTCGGCGCAGGTGCCCCCCGCCACAGCCTAGTCTCGGCCACTCCGCTGTTCCGCGCGTCGTTCCCTCCACGGTTTGGTCCCTGCCCCATCCCTCTCTCTCTTCTTACCCTCCCCTTCAGGTTTGGTGACGTTGCTCCCTTGCATGATTTTTTTTCCTGGACGTGAGGTTTGGAGGGGTGAATCTTGGTCAAACGAAGCAAACGAACAAGGCAAGGTCAGTTTCACCCTAGATCTATTGTTCTTCCCTTTTTTTCTTACCAATCTATATGGTTATTACTATAAATTTTTTTTGCATTCTGTAGGTGTGGCTTAGTTGGTTCGCCTGGATCTTGAGAGTAGGGAATATAATTACTGTCATACATCTGAGCACGTGACCATGTCAGTGATATTTGTTTGATTTCTTTGTGTGCATCCCTTGTGATTGTTGGTCTATTGTTTGGATCTTGGTCACCTGCAATGATGAGTGCGCTTTTGTCATGTTGCTACATTTTAATTTGAGGGAATGGGCTGCTGCTATGATGATTACATCATAAATATTCTGTTTGCTGTTTGATGCGATGATCGTGAGCTATCTTTGCGTAGTTTACATCTCTTCCTTTTTTAGCATAACTGAGGCAATGTTCATGAGCTATGATGCTTCTTCCTTTTACATCTCTGTGCTATGTTCATAGCTGAGGCAATGAGCATGAGCGATGTTGATTCTATATTTGGCATCTCTTTGTACCTGTTCCATGATAATTAAGCCAATGGTTAATTGGTCATTTTTGTTTTTTTCCCCGTCTCTTTGTACCTATTCTGTTTTGTGAACTTTGGAGGCACCGATGAGAGGTCCTATTTATTGACTACAGTCAAACGACTATGCCATCGGAATTACCTCTTCATTATGAGATGTTACCTTCTGGTGACGTTGCCTGTGATGATTTCCTTCATTCTCAACTTTGATCATTGGCTTTGGTTCCCCACTCAGGCTTGCTTATGATCGTTGTCTGTGATGTCAATGATCACATAATTGTGCAATCTGAGCTTGTGTTCACTGCCTATGAAGTAATATATATTCTTGTTGATTCTAGGCTTGTTATCATTGTCTGTGATCATTGCTTCTGGTGCCAAATTATGGACTGCTGGTTCTGAGCACATGCCCTATTCCCAAAGATTACATTGTCGAACACTTTCCTGTCCGCAGCCACTTTTGGCTCTCCTTTTTCTTTGACTCTTGAGTACAATTATGTGCACTGCTGTTCTTGGAACTCAGGTGGAATACATGCAAGACTAAATGAGAGATACAACAAAGGTCATTGTTTTCTTGCTTTGGAAATTCATCTAATCTTAGGTTTATTTCTAATGTGGTCTGATAATGAGTGTACTGGTATGGCGTAGGTTTGAAGGCTTTTTCCCTCATTATGCCGTCTCCTCAGCTTGTAGTTTGTGCCTTTCTTCCTAACCTCAGCGTATGAGCTGGCGGCGGCGGCGGCGTCATTGCGTCGCGAGGCGGGTGGCCTTTTTGCCCTCGCCTAGGTTGACCACCCAAAGACTCTTTTTGTGGTGCTATTGGATTTAGTATTTCAGAGATTTAACTCATGTCTGTTTTCTCCAACTCTTTGCAAGAAGGAAATATGCTCGGGAGTTCAAATTGAAAAATAAATCAGGTGTGAACTTCAGGGGTGCACATGATATGCTTCAGATCTATCAATAGCTACCTTTCTTTGGGATATCACTGAATTGTGGGTTCACATCATCTTTTTATTTTTGTGCTCACAGCAATTTCAAATCCATGAAGGTTAACATAAGTTCATTGAGTTTTTCTATCCGTTCCCTGCACACTACAGTATTTGCTTGTCTCAATTAATCAGTCCTTTAGCAAAGATGACTGGGTGCACTCAAATAAATTTAAATGGTCAAAGTTTGCACATTCGCTAAAATATATAGGCACAAACCAATATAATTACCAGGAACTATTCTTGCCATGTTAAGCCTCCAAATTTGTTTGTCAAGTTTGCGTTTTAGGCTCACCTTTGGGTGCTTCAGTTTGTCAGATAATGCATTATTGTTGATTTTCGTTCTCACAAAACTTGGCATGAATGTAATGAGGTGGCTGGAACTATTCTTGCCATGTTAGGCCTCCAAATTTGTTTGTCAAGTTCGCGTTTTAGGCTCACCTTTGGGTGCTTCAGTTTGTCAGATAATGCATTATTGTTGATTTTGGTTCTCACAAAACTTGGCATGAATGTAATGAGGTGGCTTATTGATTGCTGTACTTTTATGCAGGTAAATCGACCATATGCCACGAAGGCAGGCCAATCTTTAACTGCTACCATATCACTTTCACATTACTACTACCATATCTGCGAGGTAACCATTGTTACATGACCTGCTCACTATCTTGTGCTTGTATATTAAAGTAAAAATTGTTAGTTTGAAGCATATTTCGACCACACCGGAAGTTAAATTATGAATTGACAAAACACATAATATGGGTCTTAAGGTGTTCAGGTATATTTTTTTTGTACCACACCCAGCTGTTCCCATCAGTTTTACTTTTTTTGTTTTGGGGATCAGCTAATTGGCACATACCAACCATCAGATAAAGCTGTTAGTTTGATGAAAACAGCTTAATAAAGGGGGAAGTACCATTAGATAGGTCACCTAATCAGCACATCAATCATTTTAGTTTTTATAACAAATTTGGAGAGCTAAGGTGTCGTCTACACCAGACCTGATGAAGTACAGCTTTGGTGGTCTCCTTGATTCTCAATCTTGCCTTTCTTTATCAGCGAACCTTTTAGGCTTCTCTCCATTTTTTGACCAACACAATTTTGTTCTGGTTACATGCTCAAGCTGCTTGGGCCTTGCAATTGACTGACACAAGTATATTTTTCCCTCCTAGTCATTTCTGTGCTCCAGAAGTAACCAGGATCCAAACTTAATATTGAACTTCGTAGGTGCTTCATTTTGTCATGTCAGCAGATTATGTATTTGTTTCAGTACAAGAATAGTGAAGGTAGTAGGCCGAGGCTATTATTTCCTTAGGGTTCAAAATCATTAATCCATCTCATTAGAGCAGTGCTGCTACCTGAAATATTTGTTGTCAGCTTATAGATTTGTTCTCTTTGCTCTTTATTTTTATTGTTTGCAAAAGTATATGATGGGGTTAATTGTGGCTACTAATTAGTATCCCATGCCTTTACTACATTCTGTAATTCCCATGCCTTTTTGCCTAGCCTCATGCTTTTTCAGAGATTCTGCTGTTGCGGGTTCCATACATGATAGTCTATGAGAGTATGAGTGATTTTTCTCTCGTTACCAAAGCCTAGATTGGGTCTCTCAGTATCATGATAATGGTTTTGATTGTGCCATTTTACATATCTACTAGAATCAAACATAGTAGAATTTCCTTTATTTTCCTCTCTGATTTTCTATCCAGGTTTTCCCTGCTTTCTTCCTTTTGCTTCAGAACTGAGATTCTCCGTTTACTATTCAAGGTGTGCACTGGGAAAAATCATCTAGATTGTGCGCTTGTCGGCCTGCTTGAGGTCACAGCCTCAGTGTATTGGTAGGCCTTTAGCCTACTATAACTATTTCCTGGCTTTTTAGTTGTTCTGAAATTCTGATTCAGTTCTCCTGTTTATCTTATCATGTGTCATTGCAGGTCCTTGTCGTCTTAAATTGATTGATTGTGTCTTTTTGGTTGTACCATTTGATTCATAGCAGATGGAGAGAGGATAAAAAAAGGAACCACTGGGAAAACAAGGTTGGGTCGAGGGTAGAGGCTATTACAACAAATTATCTCTCAGTTTCTTTTAGACACGTTACCTTTTGGATTATAACCCTCAGCTTGTGTGCTAAAGTTGAAAAGAATTTATGCGTCGCTCCCAAAGTTTGGTTGCAGGAAAGGGATAGAGTTTATATGCTCCTCACAATATTGAAGTCCTTTTATGCTGTCAATGATTTAACTCTATCTTATCTGGTACTGATTCAATGATATTTCTGTGTGTGTAATTTTATTACAATCGAGGGATTTCATAGAAGTAATGATCCATATCAATTCGCAGTAAGATATAAGACATTATGCATCCAGAAATTAATATCTGTAACCATGCAGAGGCAAGCTATTTGTACACCTAATTCTTTTAGCTATTTTCAAACAATATTGTTTTTCCACAGCATGTTGTTACATTTAGGTCTGGAAGAGTGTTGATATATTTTGTAGAACTTTCTCTAGAGTCAATTTGGCTAGGCATATTATCTTAAGTAGCATTAGGTTGTGATAAAAAATGATATGCTTCTTGTGATTGCCCTTCATGCTGTGCTAGCAAATTTAGTTTAACCAAATCAGTTTTGGTGCTACCAAATTTAGTTTAACCAAATCAGTTTTCATCATTTGCAGGGGTGCGTGTGTAATGATTAATGCTACAATGATTTTTGTGCTCCTACCTGTACTATTGGAGCCAATGGTCCTTCCATTAATCTGTGATATTCCATAGGCCAGTTCTCTCCTATTGCAATGAACCTTTCTCCAATTATAAAATGATGAAAGGCTACAAATCATGCATTTGTTTACTTTATGGCAACGGAAGAACAGAAGCTTATAGAACTTATCAATTTGAACCTGCTCGTGCACAGTTGGTCCAGTATTCAGTTTGATTAGTACCAGCTCCTTTTTATTTATTATCTGTATATTCAGTTTGTTCCTTGGATTAGGATATAGAGCATTCATAAGGTTTCATATGGGTGCCTTTGCTTTTTCAGGCCGGGCACATTTGTAGACCTTTTTGCATACTTCAAATAAAGGTACCAATTTTCAATTTACCATTCTTTCAGTTCTCTCAGCTTAGGTGAACCAAGCTTAGGTGTTATCATGAGCCAAGTAAGTGTAAATCTCTATACTATTATCTCTATACTATTTTTTAGATATAGTGGTAGGTAAGTAGCAGAGCTATACCATTAGATGATCAATTGAGCAGTTGTTATGTAGACTGCTACAAGAAAATTTAAGTCGCGATGACAATATTCCTCTCTACCCAATGGAGCGATTATTGAGCGAAACTTGAATATGTCTCCTATTGAATAGTTTTTTCCTGTAGGGATATTTTATGAACCATATTTGGCAACCAGTATACTTTGTGTAACGAAACATAAAAGACAGACTACGTAATGGAAACTGAAAATAAACAGGATCTTAGGAGTAGCCATTGATGTTCCATTTTTTACAGTTACCTGACAGACTATGCAATGAAAATTGAAAACAAACAGGATCTTAGGAGTAGTCATTGATGTTCCGTTTTTTACAGCTTCCTGTATCCATTTCCTATTCCATTTTAATTCTTCATATGTTGGTTTCCTACCTGCACTACAAAAACGGTCACCTTTACAGCTTATATTTTTTCGCCTTCTGGTTGCTCTTGTGCTTCTTCTGTATTTTTTCCCCTGCTCTAGAGGATTACATTGCAAACAAAAAAAAAACTTTGATTTCCTTTTCGCATATGTTGCTGCAAGACATCAGTCCTTTGGGGCCTTCTTGCCACCAAGAAATCCTTTGTTCTGCTTATTTCTTGCGCAATCTTGTGCTCTTCGGGATTTTCAAATATCTTGCCTCTGTTTCGTGGTTCCTGATGCTTGTTTCCTCTGTGCTGTGTGGTCAAGGGAGTCAACGAAGAGGAGTCGTAGTTTATAGCAAATCCATCTATGCAGACTGATAAGATTGGAAGGTGTGTTGCTGAGTTCCGTTGCTTATACCTGCTCTATCTTCCTTCCTGCCTTTTCAGATGTGTTGCATGGTACCTAATTGTCTGTCTCTACCATACATGTTGATCTTATAGCTATTGCTACTTATAGGTGTTCATCTTGATCAGAAGGTAAACTTCTTGCGTAAAATATATTTGAATTCATTAGAATTATGTTTGCTCCCTTTCGATGGCTAATAATCGGTATATATTGTCCATAAGGATCCACACGACATTTCTTTCCCCACGTGTGAGGCGAAACGGACTGATCTCCTAATCAGCTAACCAGTAATGCTTGTGCTCATGCATGCTTCCATTATAGTAATAATAGTAACACAGAGTTAACAAATACATGTGCTTCAGAATGTGGTCGGCAACTGTTTCTGCTGCCAGCCCTTTCATATCCTTTTTTACATATTTGTTTCTGTTCGTAACAGATGCCAACAATAAGGTAACCAAAATTTATAGCTAGATCGCCTCACTCTGATTCTGTATGTTACTCCTCCAACATGCAATACAGATAGAGTTGTAACTTCCCAATTGTTTACTGGTTTAGTATGCCTTTAGGATGAGCCGTCGTATCTAAGAACTTTTATTTTGACTATCAACTAATTTGAGCTCTCAATAATGAATATAATTTTTCCATGTTTTGAGTTTTTGCTATAATTATTTTCTGATAGCCTTACTATCCAACAACAACAACAACATAGCCTTTTGTCCCAAGCAAGTTGGGGTAGGCTATAATTATTTTCTGATAGCCTTACTATCAAGATTTTTAAAAAGCATTTGGTTCCATTGTGGACCTGTGTAGATGTAACATGAAATCGGAGTGATTCGTCGTAGTAATGTGTACAAGTAACCTTGAAATGTCCCTGTAATATATCATATCCGTATCACATGGTTATAAGCTGCATCATGTAGTATCAGTCTAGCTAGCACATATAAAGGTGTTCTCTATTTGAGAGCTACTCCCTCCGTCCCAAAAAGAGTGACGTTTTTGACTTTTAGACATCGTGTTTGACCGTTCGTCTTATTCAAAAATTTTATGCAAATTATAAAATAAATAAATCATTATTAAAGTATCTCTAATGATAAAATAAGTCATAACAAAATAAATGATATTTATAAAAAAAATTGAATAAGACGAATGGTCAAACAAGATGTCTGAAATTCTAAAACGACACTCTTTTTGGGACGGAGGGAGTAGGTTTCAGATGAAGCCTGAGTTATCCCAGCCATATCTGAATTGCCATTAGCTTTAAGTCTACGCTTGCTTTTCTACCATTTTTACGGCAAGATTTTGTTCTGGCACATGATCCTGCTGCTTGGTCCATGCGATTGACTCAACACATACTGTTTTCTATAAGGTGTGGGCTTAAGAAATGACCAAGATCTAGATCAAATAATAATCTTGGTAAGTGGTCTATGTTGTGCCACGCTCTAATGTTTGGGTTTTGGTACCTAGTCAATGGTTTTATGTTCGCAGTCCAAAAAATATCAAACTTATCCTTTTAGTTACCAAGATGAATTACTTATCGATTGTACAGGAACAAAAGGAATGCACTGAACTCCCTCATAAAAAAGACCAAGGATCCACAACCACCATTCCGACAAACAAGGCAGAAAAAACACACAGAAATATCATCCTCAAGGACCTTCAGACTCCCCTTCGAAAAGGTGGTATGTTTCCATTCTATATAAACCATTCAAGCCTTTTATTATGATGACACTACCATTTTACAAAGTACAGATCAGAACAAAGGTTTCTCTACGGCCCATGTTCAAACAAATGTTTTCTATACATTCTATGAATTGTAGGTCCAAAACTGAAGAACCCAAACCGGTAAAAGCACTGGACGTAGGACCTCTTTGACTCAACAGAAGTGAAAAAAGGTTGCTACAGATGGATTGTTCTCTATTTTTATGCAGACTCATCCTGTTTAGCACAGCCGTAGTTAGCCTCAGATTTTGTTCTCTACATTGCAGAGTCAGGCAGCCAGAAGATTCATCTACCAGGGGCACCTCAGTCTCCAGTGACCTTGCAGCCCGTGAACCAACATACTAAGGTCATGATCCCCGTTCAACCAAAATGTATAATTACTCCACCTGCAGCTGTGTGTTTATGTATAATTATGTCAAAGGCACCGTTTGCTGCCTATCATGCAGCCTAATGTATAAAGCAAGCAGGTGCTCTACACTGGTATGCCAAGTACGAGGTACACTTATTATATAAAATCCCTCTGTCATATATATACCTATCCTCCTTATAGTATCGTGTCAAATATTTGTCGTGCACATGATGTAGCCTTCATAAAAAAATATATGTACGTTCAGATCTCCAAATGCATTTCCACCTGACTGCCGACGCGCGCAACGTACTAGTTCTTTAGTAAAAGGCGAAAGAATAGTTCGCCCTGGCGTTCCCTATATGCTCTTCCCTTGCACTGCGACGTCGCTGCTCAATCGAGGTGGTACTAACGCTCCCGAGCTTACGTCTCATGCATTCTGCCGCGCAGCCGTGGCTGCGCAACAATAATTGGGCCAGGCCCGTTGCTCCGTGAGAGTGTGAGTGTCACTCACTCCGCACAGCAATTGCTGATGGACCGGCCCAGCATCGCATGGAACAGGCGAACAGCGATTTCTGTGTGTGCTCGCTCTCCTCTAGACCTTTGCACGTTGGCAGGCGAACAGGCGAACTAGACATTTGGAGGTTCAAGAAAAATGCTGAGTAGTATGAGTTTTGTACACAGGCGAACTAGACGTCTTCTAGTCCTTATCGCCTGTGCAACAGCCGATTTACTCCCATCGTTTCTAAATAAATTAACTTTTATAATTTTTAAGTCAACTTCTATACGCATGGATAAATAAATTTGTAAGAAAGAACACTACGCTTAACATGTATATCATTAAAATATATTTTGTGATATATTTAGTAATAATAATAATTTAGTATCATGTTTATTGGTGTTATTTTTTATAAAATAAAGTCAAATTATGTCTAAACGTTGATTTATATATTTATTTAAAGAGCCAGGAATTACTTTGTTATCCACGTCTCACACCCACGACACGCGGCGAGGACCCAACGCGGCGAGTCGCTCCCGGCACCCACCATGCCGCGCGTCACACTTGCATTCGCGGCTACCGACAGGTACGTCGTCCTGTCCAGCCCCCGTCCCTGCGGATGACGCCGTCGGCGGCCGGCCAAAGGCGACCCAGGCAGATACGACCTGGCCAGCTGACGCCTTGCGCTTCGTCGGCCGCCTCCACCAGTCGGCGCCTCGCCCGCACCGCACGCGCCTTCCCGCCGCGCCAAGGGACAACGGGAACGGGGGCTTTGCCTTGCCCTTTCGGCGGAAACAGGCTGATCCGCGGGGCCCGGCGTGTCTAGGTGTTGGCCCGCCTGCTGGGCTGGCATTATTTTCACCCCCCACCACTACTTTCCTTGGAAAACCGAGGCGAACGCGTCCGACGTCCGAGAGCGACGCGCGGAACCGCCGCGCCTGGAAAAGGCGACGCAGAGGAAATATCGGCGACGCCGCCGCGTTCGAACGTGACGCAGGGACGCTCCCTCCCTCGAGGTCAAGTCGCGCTCACTTCGCAAGTCACCCGTGAGGCGTGGCTCGTGGCGAGCAGACGGCGCAATCGGTGCGGACGCTGGGATTTTAATTGTTTTTGTTTCTGGCTTATCAGGAAAAAGGAGTACACTTTGAGTGAAAACGTTGATCCTTCATCGATAAACAAAAGAACTTTGAGCAAGCATCAGCGGATCAGACTACCAGTTGTCGACTTGTAGCCCGTGGTGCCCCACCCACCACAAACACAGACGTTATCCAGCGGCTGAGTCTCAAATTATCAATCAATATCATCACTGAGCAACGATTGGAGAATTAAGACTGCTCCTCCACTGCCACCATCTTGCTTTAGAAAACAAAAACTAACAGAGACGCCGGGGAGGACGGGAGGAGTAGGCAACTTCGCTCGCTCTTCCCGGACCCGTCGGCGTCGTGCCGTCGTCCCTACGGGCTACGGGCCGCCCTACGATCCGCGAATCCCAACGTTGAACGCATCCACCACCAAACTTGCAGCGGCGGCGAAACTTTCCAAACCAGGCGACCGTATCAAATGGACGACGACGACGACTCATCAAACAAGCAAGCAGTGAACCCGCAGAGCCATTTCCTGCTGCGCACGTGCCCGCTTTGACGGCTCCGGGTCCCGAGGCCCCCCCCGTCGCGATCCAAGAAAAAGCGCAGGGAACCCGCCGGGAGGCCCGTTTGCCTCACGCGCCGCGTGGTCACGCACCAGCCCACCACCAGCTCCCTCCTCCGCCTCCCAGCCTCTTTATAAACCCCGCCCGCTCCGCTCGTCTCCTCCACCACAACAGCAGCCGCAAAGCAGAGCACGGGAGAGAGAGACTGAGAGAGCAGAGCGCCACCAGCCAGCCGTCCGATCCTTTGCCTGCCCAACAAGGAGCAGCTGGTCCGATGGCTCTCGTCGCTCTCTCCGTCTCCTCCACCGCCCGCGCCGTCCTGGCGTCGCTGGCCCCCAGGGCAGCCAGCATCAGGGGCTACGCGGCGTCGGCGGCGTCCGGGGCCATGAGGCGCGCGGCGGCCGCGGCGGAGGGCGCGGCCTCTGGCGAGGCCAAGGAGGCCGGGCGCGCCGCCGCTGGCGCCGAGATCTCGTGGGTGCCCGACCCCGTCACGGGCCACTACCGCCCCGCCAACTGGGCCGCCGCCGTCGACCCCGCCGACCTCCGCGCCGCGCACCTCGCCCGCTCCTACGCCCGGGCCTGAACGGCCCCGGCTCCCTGACCCCGCTCCGCCTCGTCGTCTCGTAGTAACATACGTACCGTACCAGGGTGGAAAGAGGTGGGGGGTGGGGGTTCGTCTGGCGAATGGCGTCGTCGCGCTCGCGCCGCGCGCGCTCTGGTGACGCCCGGCAAGTTCTTGGAGAGCGGGAGGTGGTCTTCTCTCGGTCGGTCGCTGTGCGATGTGCTGTGAAGCTGGATCATCTTGCGTCCGACGACCAACGGGAGACGCCATTACAAACAAGAAGAGCGGCCTGTGGTCGCCGCCGTGTGTTTGGGTGCGTGCGTGCGTGTGTGGGCTGGATGCCCTGCTCTGCTCTAGTGTGCTCCTGTCTAGGGATAAAAACGGAAAAGAAATATTCCGAACTGACCGTTTTCGTTTTCTATATTATGAACCGTTTTTTAACATGAAAAATTGTCAGTTTTAATTGATTTCACAACCATTTTCAATCATTTTTTTTTGTACTCTTTAATCGCTAAATGTAGAAATATCCCGAACCGACCGTTTTCGTTTTTCTATATCGTAAGTCCGTTTTCGACCGTTTCGCTGCTGTTTTACGTTTGGTACTCGCTACAGAGCTATTTTACGAAATAAAGGTGCAGTTTCTTCCAATTCCTATCCTACCTTTCACGTCGCCTCACTTACGAACTTAACTTTGTGTGTCCCTTTTTTTTTTTTTGCATCTGACTGAAAACAAAACTTGTTGTGCCTATCTTTATTGGATATGAACACACGAACGAACGGAACAACATATCGATGTGGGACGGTGGTGATTAGTACTCCTGTATATATATATGTATATAAACAAAAAATGGAACATGGTGCCAACGATTCGAATCAATCAGATGCAGTATGGCAAAAGTTGTGATGTACTACTACTATGTGTACAGGCGGTCTGAGATGCGAAACGGTGCATTTTGTCCGCCGCGAGAATCTCTACAATGGTAGCAAATCGAAGCGACGTACCTGGCCGGTGCAGAGAACCCGGCCGGTCAGTATGGCGTGGTTCGTCCCACGCGCCTAGCCCTCCCACGGTCCACCGCCTACCACTAGGCACTAGCATATCCCCACCCCAGCACCACCACCGGTCACAGATTCACAGTTGCTCAGCGCCACTGACGGTAAAAAAATAATTAATGCTCCCTTTAAAAAAACGGTAAAATGATTTGTGTGGACGACTAACCGAACTGCTCGAATGGCTAGTGCACAGTTTTTTTTTCTTTCCCCCCTCTATTCTATCTTGCGTTCACACGCCAGGGTATGTTGCACGGTGCTTGAAAAAAAAAATCGATGCGCTTTGCTTCAGCGCCCGGTGATCCCGTTGAGCTCCAGCCGTCAGCCGATTATCACTGGCATTGGTTGCGCACTTTGTGCTGCCCGCACTCGTCGCCTGTGACTTGCACAAGCCGCGTGTGACCACGACAGGCCGGCGTGAGCCTAGGGCAACCAGCTAGTTACTGGCTCCAAGGCCAGAGTTTAGATAGGTTAAATTAAAGTTTACTTAGACTAAAATTTTGTGGTTAAAATTTAGCCAAATATTGTTTGCATACTTGGAATAAAAGTGCAACGAAGGTAAGTAGTTTTTCTAGGCTCACTGCATTTGTAGCAGCTCAAAAATTACTGGCAGCAGCCAAAGATAACTACGTCACTCATTTTTCAAGAAATTAATTTTCTAAATTTAATCAAATATATTTTAAGAACTGATATTTACAATGTAAGATTAGATAATCGTGAAATACATTTCTCAAAACGTCGTCTACCACTGAAAACACAACGTCATTAAATCCTGAAATATTTGTTTCTACGGAGAGTCGAACCCAAAATTTGAGATGTCTCTTATAATCACTAGGCTACATATCTTTTCACTTTTAGATTTAATTAAATGTATAAAATGTTAATATTTAGGATGTGTAATAAATATTATTCATGAAAGTAATATATTCCGGCGTGATCATGCAAAAGGCAGGTTTGGTTGGTGATGCATACTACTGTCTCTCACTTTACATTTCTCAAATCAACAACACAAATTTGCTTAAAAGCTTGTACTTGCGATCGGAGGAACCGAGGGAGTTAGCATCAACAAGACTACCTAATAATTTGTTCCAAAAATATGGTGTTTTCCAACTCTTAGAGAAGTATTGAGAGGAATAAATAAGACCCTATACTATTTTTAATATATTATCCTAATCACTTTTATATATTCTTTCTTTCCTATATATTTGCATCAGAAACTCTTTCCTACTCTTTATTCTTTTTCACGTCCTTCCACCTTAGATTGGGAGACCCATACGCGTGTAATAGACGCGCGGATCTTTACGCGCGTTGAATGATTTTTTCCAAGTGCCAAAAGATTAGGTGGTGGTATTGAGAACTCTTGGAAATGAGTTTTTTCTATTCTCGCTAAAAATCCTAGATTATGAGGCTTTATTAGGAACTTTCGGTGATGCTCTAAGTGTCAACCAGCATTATCCTAGATGCTAAACAGTAAACAATGTGTCACTTATCGTTTAGCCATTATTCGATCTAAACAACCACTTAAAACAGACAAAGCAGCCATTTTAACGAGATAAACCCACTTAAACAGACAAAGCAGCCATTTTAACGAGATAAACGACAGATTAAAAAGAAACAGTGTACCACCATGTAGATGACGCCCTCTACCAAATTTAGGGACAGTTGGTGCATTTTACTCAAATTATTATAATTATTATCTGGAACACAGGCATCTGAACGAACAGTTCAAATATATATACAGATGACCCACATATGGACCACGACTACCCGCTAATACCCCACAGTAAGAACCATGAATATTGCGCATGAGCAAGGAGGCTTCTTCCGAAACAATCACAAACAGACGAGAGGCAGTTCGTCCAATTGTCCGGCAATCATATTGCAACAAGATAATGTCCTCACAACACCTAGATATATCAGACATAAATAAGATGCAATCTGATCTCACACTACTGGCATACGGAGAATAATCCGTTGCTGATACATCAATATGCAGACTCATAAGATTACCGGCTTCCAGCTTGGCTGCAGACGACTCGGAAGGAAGGGGCGCAGATGTAGGCATGCAAGGTACATCTGCTGCGCCAATCACCCAGACTTGAATAGCAAGACAGCTTTAGAGTCGATGTAGAAATATACAAAGTAGTTTGTCTCATGCGTCACGTAAGAACCTGCATCACGGACAAAAAATGCTTAGCAAAATTGTTGACATTCAATATGTATATCATGGGTGATGATAAATGGAAGGGGTTCATAAGTGAATTCCAATCCCACATGCTTTTCTTGAGCTCAGTTTTTCATTCCCAAGACAATGCATTCTAGAAGTTCAGTAATCATCGTAACCATATATACTCCAAGACAAAAGCATTCTAGGAGGATAGAGCTCGTTTGGAGGGTCACCCATGGGCACATACAAGACAAACTGAAAATAAAGGAACTAGATGTTTTCAATGTAGATTAACAAATCAAAACAGTTTCACAGTAACCCCTGCAGCACTGGCCATTGTTAGAGACATGGGATGTAGACATTGTAAACAAGATGACAGATAAATGTTTACCAAAGACAGAAGAGGATATAGCGTGGCTATCACTCTATGGATCTTAACTATCATCTAAGATTATCTTTTTACTACGAGAAGCAAT
The DNA here is from genome assembly GCA_038087645.1 of Saccharum hybrid cultivar R570. Taxonomy (NCBI): domain Eukaryota; kingdom Viridiplantae; phylum Streptophyta; class Magnoliopsida; order Poales; family Poaceae; genus Saccharum; species Saccharum hybrid cultivar. The sequence continues at coordinate 20,484,951 of JAQSUU010000106.1, read as the reverse complement.
TGAAGATAAGATTTCTCATTTTCTCCTATAGTTATATCCTAAGACTCCCTCCAGCCCAGTTTATAAGGCACACAAGCATATCAAGATTTATATTTCAGCCTTTGACCAATATAATTTGGCAACAATTTTTAACTATTGTAATACAAACATGATACAGTTAAATTTATAATCAAATATACTATCCAATGATTAGAGTTTTATAATCATAAAAAATATAATACACAATAAATAAATGGTCATTGGTTAAATTGAAATTTGGAAGACTGTGACATGTGTGACTGCGCCTTAGAAATTATAATAGAGTTGGATAGAAACATCTGGAAATTAAAACAGCTCAAGTAGTTTGTGAAATAGAATTAGTAAAGCCCAATAGAAAGATCTGGAAGTTAAGAAAACAGCTTGCCATTGAATCTTAGGATTAGCTTGTGACACAGAATGAGTCAGTTGTGAGTGTATGCCATTCGCTGTACTTGTCAGCCCTCCTTTTTTTCATGCATATAAGAAAACTGAATTGTTTGCTAAAGCTCAGAGTAATAAATGGTCACCAAATTGAGAGAGAAAACAAATACAACAGAATTAGTTAATTAGCAAAAGGTTGGGAATTCCAATACCGCAACAACATCCTTTTGTTTCTACGCCATTAATCAAGAAAACCTTTTTCTAATATCGCCATTACTTTCAGTGTTAAAACACGTTTTCATTTAAGAGGGGCATTCAGGTGTTTTCCTTTGGTTCAATCTTTCCAGCCTTGTCCGAGCAGCAACACTCATCGGAATGGGTAACATGTGGCACTAATCCAATTATGAGAAGTCCACTGGCACAATCAAATGTCACTAGTAGCTGCTGGTATGGAACGAAAAATCCTACCATAAATGATTTCCGGTGATGGCTCTATTATAACAAATTAATGTAGCCCTCATGGAGGGAGGGAGAAAGTGATATGTTATGGCCAACCAGGATGCTGTCCCAGCCCTTTTTATCACATGCAGCAGAGGAAGATAGAATTAGCCAGAGATAGGATTAGATATGGGTTATTAGGATCAGGTTGCCTAGATACTAAGCTAGGTGAGTTTGTTAGGGCTGTGACTTGCCCACTAAAAGAGGCAGCCTGCAACACATGAGAATCACCGAAGAAAGAAGTAAATAAGTCCCTTTCCAATCCATAATCTGGTCACCATCTAAGCTGATTCCGCCTGGCTATCTTCCTGGCTGTGTTTACCATTGATGAACTATGGTTCAGAACAAGTTATGTTTATTTGCTTTGCATGGCATAGAAGTTGCAGAGAAAGGCCCTATTAGGTGTCTAGGCATGCTTAAACATTTACAATAACAAAAAAATATATGTTATCATGACTGAGAAGAAGCTATAAACAATGAAAAAAGTCTAGATCACCCCCTGAAGTATGGGGTGGTGTCTAATTTACCCCCTCAAGTATGAAACAGTCTAATTTACCCCTTGAACTTTCCAAAACCGTCTACTTTACCCCCTGGGGCAGTTTTGGACGGCGGTTTGCTACAGTAACCATGGTTTTGCTACAGTACCCGAATCTTTAAAAAACATAGTAAATCACAGAAAAATCGTAAAATCTAATTTTGTTGGACTCCACGTGAGTAGATCTACACAATGAACATATAATATGGTGTGCTTTAGTACAAAGTTTTTGCTGTAGCTTTAAATTTATTGGAAAATCCTAATAAATTTAAAGCTATAGCAAAAATTTTGTACTAAAGCATACCATATTATATGTTCATTGTGTAGATCTAGTCACGTGGAGTCTAAGAAAATTAGATTTTTCATTTTACGATTTTTCTGTGATTTACTATGATTTTTTAAAGATTCGGTTACTGTAGCAAACGGCCGTCCAAAACTGCCCCAGGGGTAAAGTAGACGGTTTTGAAAAGTTCAGGGGGTAAATTAGACCGTTTGATACTTGAGGGGGTAAATTAGACACCACCCCATACTTCAGGGGGTGATCTAACTTTTTCCTATAAACAATCGAATGTTACACATAAACATCTATTGCCTATAGAAGAATATGAACACAGGTGGCATGGCATAGCAGGCAGAATTTCGCTGGTCTCAAATTGTTAACATATGCCTAACACAACTTCCATTCATAAAATAGGCTGCCTTATAAATACAAATAATAATAAGAAAATCACAAGAAATTTGGAGAAAAGGAATTAGAACGATAGTCCAAGATAGAACATTTTGTAGAAAAAAGAATACAAACATAGACAGCAAAAGGTTCTGTTTGATAAGAACTTAGACCCACATAATCACATGAGAGATAAATAATTGCTTCAATGTTCAAAGTGTTTTTTTTTCCCAATCTAGTACTGACAATTGTTCTCTTAGATCCATGTTCACAACTTGGCCGTGCCAATTGCAGATTGCAGTAGAGACTGCTAAACTTCCCTCATTGCACACCAATTGCTGGGGTGTTTTTGAAGTGAATAAATGATGTGACATGCCACATGAATTCTTTGAGAGGACAAGACACTTCAAAATATTGGGGTGACACGGCATACCCAGTCAATTGGGAGTCTACATAAAATGTCATACCATTTCTTCAATACATCTGATTACAAAGTGTGAATAGAAAGTTGAAATACGTCAACTAGAAATGCAATAAATTGAATGGTAGCTTGCTAAGTTGGATTTGGTTGATACCAAGAGTAAATTTCAGAATTTAAGCCTAGCCAGAAGCAAGGAGGTAAAGGTCACAATAGAGCAATTAGACATGGTCGTGCATACCCTGTCCACACTCCCTGAAACTATACTTCATCCAGAGCTGTATGGGGGCTCTATTGGACTAAGTATATACTCCATAGATCATGATCATTAGAACATTCCCTTCAAATTTGAAGAATAAATTCAGTCAGTAACCATTTCAACTTCTACCCTTTCCCAAGTTCATTTCCTTTTTAATATATTTTAGAAAAAAGAGTTTCCTGTGGCTTCTATTGCCAGCATAACCAATTAACCACTGTCCTACAAGGTCCATTCTTCTATCAATCATGTGGGAACCTCTATGATAGCACGTATGAAATTGACCACAGAATATCCAACGACGCAAGCATATCAGACTAGACATCAACCGCAACTGGCGCAATCATTCAATATCCGTACTAATTAAGGAAGGGTTCCCTAAGGGGGTTGGGAGGAGAGCATTACCGAAGTTGCGGCCGACGATGCAGTGCCAGGTTGGGCCGTGGTTCTTGTCGAACTCCTTCTTTATGTACTCCGCGATGTCCTTCTCCATGCTGTGCTTCTCGAACGCCTGACCGACAGGGAAGGAATCCAAATAAAAAAAATCCCCAAATCCCAGCGAACAACCCGTCAACTAAGGGCGGAGCGACGAAAACCAAATCGAGCGCAGGAAGAGAGATGGCAGAGAGAAAGCGAGGGCGTAAGGCTCTTACGACGCGGGCAATTTCGAAGGCCTCCTGCCGCATCTCCTCCTTCATGTCGGCGCTCTTGAGCTGGATCTTGTGCGCCACCGCCGCCGCGGCCGCGGCCCGCGGCGGGGACCCCGCGCCCACCGGCTTGCGGTCCTCGGAGGAGGCCCGGACCACCGCCTGCGCGGCGCCCGCGGGCCCGTGCCTGGCCTCGTCGGACATTCTTGGGGGCGGATGGAGCGGAGCTGCCGGGCACGCTTCTCCCTCGCGAGGAATGCTCTAGCTTTTTGAAAGGCAACGGTGGGCGAGGGCGTCGGAGCGGAATCTGTCTAGTGTTTACAGACTACAGCAGAGAAGACTGAAGAGAAGGCGAAGCTGGAAGCGTTGTGGTGGGCTGGTGGCCGTGTGGGCCTAGGCCTAGGGCTAAAGACCTGGTGTCTGTGGGCCTAGGGCTAAAGCCCGGCCGCCATGAGGTTTGTAACGCAAGTTTTTTTTTCCAAAAAAATAATTTCTGAAATTTTGAGTGGAACCGTTTCTGTTTTTAAGAAAAAACGAATCGTATTCCAAATCAGGCCTAAAGTTAAATCTAACGGTAATAATGCAACGCGTCTCACGTCTAGCACCAGCAAAATTGCCGGACGCTCCCGCAGGCCCACCGCCTCGTTGCTTGCGTTTTTACCGTGTCGGTCGCTCTGCCTCTGAGTTTATTAAAAAAATCACCCATCTGTATCCCTTCCACTTCCTCCTCCCCTGTCGCAGTGCCTTGCGGCTGCCCCGTCCTGGACGTGGACGCACACTCCCCTCGCTGCTGCCGCGTGCCCCATCCACCGTCGCTCGCGCGCCTCGACGTGCGTGCCTCTCGCCCCCTCCCATCGCGCGCGCTGGTGCTAGTGGTGCTCGCTCCGCCCGTCGTGCACGCTACCCGCCCGGGCGATCAAAGCTCGGTGCTAGTGGCGGTGGTACTCGTGCGCGCCGCTGGTGCTAGATGCTAGTGGTGCTCGCACGCTGCCACTCGCCCCCAGCTCCCACCCCAACGGCCAGAATTGATCGGTACAGGCGTTCCCCCTCCTCTATGTTGCAAATATATGTTTTGAGTGTTTCAGACATTTCAGAGATATGTTGCAGTTATTTCATATGGATATTGTAAAAGTACAGCGGGGATGTTGCACATGTTGCAAGTGTTTCAGAGACATGTTGCAAGAGTTTGTTCAAAATGTTTCATCCGTTCCAAACGTATGTTGTAATCGTTTTGATTTGAATGTTACATATGTTTCACACGTATGTTCCAAATGTTACATCTGTTCCAGTCTTTCGTTGTAGCAAGTGTTTTTATGTTGCAAGTTGCAAGTGTTCTATCTGGATGTTTGGTATATTTTCACACATATGTTGCAAGTTTATGTTCCAGATGTTTCATCTGGACATATGTTGCATTCAAGTGTTTCATATTGCACGTGTTTAATGCTATTCGGAGTGTCAAGGGGCGCGGGGGAGTGACGGTGGCACGACACAGGCGCCAGGGAATGGAGTAAATTTCTTAGTGATCGATGGTTTGGTCCGTGAGGAGAAAGACGATAAATTTCCACTTAGTAAATACGTGTTTAAGGAATAAGGCAGTACTTGATTTAGCCTCGTAACATATTCTTTTACACTTGTGGAGTCTATTTCGATGTACTCATCCTTTTCTTTGTCAAATACTAGACAAATAATTTTTAGACATGGGCAAATTCAATTTCTAGGGATGGTTTTAGAAACCGACACTATGTTGTTGATTGTAAAATAGTTTATTTTCAATGGAGGACTGACGACCGATCCAAAAAATACATCTCTAAGGAAAGTTGCATAAGTGACCCGCTCTTAGATATGCATATCTAGAATTGGTCAGCTCAAGCAACCGACCTTGAAAATGGTTCTCAAACAAAAAAAGACCACGAGCCTGCCATTGCTGCGCCTGGCCAGCTCAATGGCACTACGCTGTTGTGTAGCCATGCAAGTCCGGCGGTGTCGAGGCATGCCAGGCCATTGCCATGCCGACGCACCAGCTCGATCGCGCCATTGTCGCACCATGCCAGCCTACGCTGCCACACCGTTGCCGCACCAGCTAGCCTGCTCCGCCACCAGCTCATCCGTGCTTGGCCAGCTTGCCTATGCCCGATCGTTGCCATGTGATGCCGCCCGCGCTACAAGGTCCTCTCATGCCCAACTAGCTCCCCTGAGCCGTGCTTGGCTAATTCGCACCATGTCAGGCCTGTTTGTTTCCTTGGCCAAGCTGCCCACCCGAGCCGCCTGCGTATGTTTGTTTCCCTGGAGAGCGGATGAGCCTGGCCAGCACGAGAACCAAAGCAGCCTAAACGCCAGGCTCTGCGGTAACGAAATTTTGTTTCGTTTCTGCTGGGCACGGCTCGTACTGGCGCACGCGGTCGCCCACCGCGCTCGTGGGTGGCTGGTGGGAGTCACCTCGGCCCAGTTTAGTTACAGAAAATTGGGACTTGCTATATCCAGTCGCCTGGGTTTTTGGGAAAAACTCAGGCGACGTCCTTGACCATTGGATGAAGATCCAAGGGTCAGATCTGTTTCTGTTGTCTCTGTCCCTGTTTCTGTCACTGTGTGTACAAACGGGTCCGCGAATAAACCCGCAAACCCACCCCAGCCGGATATCGGGCCCGCCAAACCATAACGGGCGCATGATCCGATACCCGTTAGCTCCGGTTGGTGCTCATTTAAGCCAAAATGATACTACCAGCCCAATAAACTGACATAAAAGCACACATAGAAAATTACAATGGTGCCATTGCACCCTCCAGCAAGAAACACATGCCGATTGAATCTGGATCCAGAAAATTATAAAACAAGAGTATGAAAATTGCACATTTCAAATACTGCAAATACTACATGTTATTACTACAATTATACTGTATATGTATATAATTAAAAAACTAGCTCATGCATGTGAACCCTGGTGCAAGTTTACCACTTATAATCATCTTAGGTGCATCTTCTCATTTCAGCTGTTAGTTGTTCTTGTACCCTTCCATTATAGCCCTATGTTGTCAAAACATCCACAAACTTCATAGAACTCGAAGAAGTATTCAGTTCTGTAGATTGCAAAGAATGGTACAAAAGTTAAGTAAATGAAAACCTATAGGACAAGTGAAGAACTAAACCTAGCATCAAAGTGCCTAATAAGTTACAAATTGATGTAAGGACTTACAGTAAGTCCAGCATTTTCTAGTCATACTATTAAAAATAGAAATCACAATTAACACTAAACCAAGCCTACGAGTAGTGTTGAAAGTCAAATTTAGACAGACACGATACTGAAATTTAGGAACAGAGTGGGTGCTGTGAGAACTGTCAGTGTGTGACTGTGCATTACTAGTGATTCCTTTTGGTCAACACTGAAAATATACCCAGAGCCAGGAAAAAAAGGTACGTTACCAAGGATAGAGAAGACCCCTTACAATAAAATTATACCTAGAGCCAGGAAAAAAAATTATACCAGCCCATAAGATGACCCCTTACAATAAAATTATACCAATATTGTAAGGGAAACAAGATAAATTGGATACCTGGTTGTTGTTCTTAACACACATCATTAACACTGACAGAGGACCCATGCTAATTTCCTCCTCTTTCTTTATAGTCTCCTGTAAATAGTTAAAAAATAGAGAGTGTTAGACATCTCTATGTATTGATAGGTTAGAAATGCAACAGACCAGTAGTATTACAAACTAAAATTAAAAACAAGGTTTAGCATTTCATCTGACTCAAGGGTGTTAATTGACCCTTATCTTGAAACATTCACATATAATAGCAATTTAACAATAATGACTTACAAAGTAACAATTTAACATGCATTATTTAGGAATACATTATCTGACAATAACAGAAAAGTTCTATATATAAAGACTGGAAATTGCACATGATAAACACCATAATTGCAGTAACTTAAATGTGCAATTTACTACTTATAAATATGCAATCAAGAAATTGGTAAATATCTCTAGAAACCAGTTAGACAGGTCGAATTGGTGCAATTAAGAAATATTTTGTCCCTACTAATTTTTCATACCCAATGTCGTTTCAAAGAAATGACAGACAATTCAAAGAAAAATTCAAAGCTCTAAAAACTACCTCCGTTGCACCCTTTTTCCATTTGCCCAATCAATGCGTGCACAGCCACAGCCTAGGCTCTAGATTTGCTCAACATGAAGTTGACTTGGAAATGGACTCTACAGCAAAGACGAGCTCCTCTCCTTGCTCACAGATCTCGGCCCAGCACAGCAAAACAAGCTCCACATGAGTGTTTACAGAATCTAGTTCATGTGTTTGGAGACAATTGCGATGATGTCAAAATGATCAGATGGGATAATGTCAACTACGACATAGGTGGTGTCATCCTTTAGCCTCCTTGTTTTTAGAGCTTGCTGCATGGACAAAAGAATGGGAACATAATTATGCCACCAAAAAGACAAAGAGTGGCAGCTCCCCATGCTTAAAAGTATACTCAATGGCCAGCACCACAAAATAAATAGAGATGATAATAAGAATAACAAAATCTACCCTGACTGATCTACCTGGAACCAGAATGGCACAATTCAGATGCCTCTTCTTATCTTCCTGCTCTTAAATGAGTCCATATATCTTGTAGAAGCAATTCATTTTGCTAGTTCTTGTAAAACAAAGAAAAGGAAATTTGGTATTACTATAATTGAAGCACTAGACGAAAAGCATTTCATATAGAATACAATATAATAAGGTCATTAAAATAACTCTTACCTTCTCCAAATCAAAAGCTTCAGAAGCAAGACCTTCGAGCCAAAGGATGATACAAAAACATAGTTGTGCTGTAAGGTTTGCTACAACAAAGAGTCGTTTCTTAAGAGTTTGGGAGAAGTTAAATAATAAAATCAAGGATTAGCACGTCACTCCATCACCTTCGGCCAAGGATCAGACCAGAGGCACATCTAGCATCCATGACCGTTAAAAAATCCAAAAGGTGTATTGGCATATTGTCCAAGCTGCAAAGGTTGAAAATCACAACATGCAGAATTCAGATAAGGGAAAGAAGTTAAACTTATATTCAAGTTGGCAGGAAAAGATATGGTTTTATCAGTAAAAAAATCACAACTATCCTTGTTATATTCAAGTTGCTTAGGACGCAGAAGTTCTCCTGAGCGCATTTCCAATTCTACTGACAAAAGCCATCCCTCAAATTGCCCAGTAGAAGCCAACCACAGGCACTGAAACTAAAAGAATAATAGACAGTTCAGTGGTCAGAAACAAAACTACTATCAACCCAAGAAAGAGAAAAACAATTTATTTTGCCTACTCTATGCATCAGTGTTAGGGACAATAACCACAATTTTGCCTACTCTCATTCAGGACCTAGAACTTTAACCCCTCACACACAAAGACAAGGACAAAGACAAAAAAACAAAGTTTAGGATGTATTATCACAGATGACAAGTACAATGACAATGGTTTAGGATGTGTTATCACAGAGGACAAAGACAATGACAAAAAAAACAAATTTTAGGATGTGTTATCACAGATGACAAGTAACAATTTTTTTTCTATGGAAAGACAAGGACAAAATAAGAGGTGTGAGCTTCAACAAGTCACAAATAACAAAGCTTCAAACGTGTTTCCACAAATGACAAAGAACAATTTTTTCTATGGAAAGACAAGGACAAAATAAGAGGTGTGAGCTTCCACAAGTCACAAATAACAAAGCTTCAGACGTGTTTCCACAAATGACAAAGAACAATTTTTTTCTATGGAAAGACAAGGACAAAGAAGAGGCGTGGGAGTAATATTGACCTCCTACATCTAACGGCTAGGGATGCAGGCATACAGGCTACAGGCTTTAACCACTTACGTACAGAGATACTGTAACATTGTGTTCTACAAGCAGTGGCTCAACAGATCAGAGATATGTGTAGGCGTTTGTCAGACATGAAAACACTTCTCTGGCTTGCAGTTGGCAGTTGCAGATATACTATGTGTAGGCGTTTGTCAGACATGAAAACATTTGGGACTCATTAACTAACGAGATGGGGGTGGCATACCATATCAAAACACACGCACGCATGGACAGATGCAGTAATCTCGCAGTTGAAGGATGATGATCCTCTCGTCTCGTAAAACCAATTCACTGTCAGCACCTCTCGTCTTGTTTGGGACTTGGGAGATGCAGAATTACTATCTACAACTAGGACTCGCAATCATTTTGACCACAAGCTTCTTCTCAATTCAAAAGACAGAGAGCACTGGACTGAATGGTTGCAGATTCAAAAGTGTGTCTGAAAATAAAAAGAAGAGGGCACATTCAGAGAGCAACATGCAGAGGGCACATTCAGAGGGCAACATGCAGAGGGAAACATGCAGAGGGCAACATGCAGAGGGCACCCCCATACCTCTAATTGCCACACAAGCACAGCACCGGCAAGCCCCACCCCCAATTAGCCTTCCCACTCGCCATGCATGCCATCTGAACAAACTTCTATAAAGGTACACCTGGCCGACAGCTACTATAAAAAGGAAAAGAAAATCATGACTTTACAAAGCTTATGTCCTCTGTTTGGATCACTTTTGAGAATCTCCATCTCCATGACATCTATTTTCGATTTGGGAATTTGCTAAAGTTTGTTGGCATGCACTAAATTTGCACTACAATCCACCATAACAACACCCTTTTAACATCGTTAGAAATTTTAAAAATCAGCTCAATGTTCCTTTATAGAAGTGATAGGAATCATGTGCTCCATCATTTGGATGATTAAAATTGTTGGCTACATTTTTAGAGGAATTGAACCTAGTCTACAAAAGATGTAGACATATTTTTAAGTGAAAGATAATACTTCCTTCTAATTGAGCAATGGCTAGAAGCCTAATTCTGTCTTACAAACCTCTCCTCGTTTTGTTATGTAGTTGGGAATCACCCAAGGCTACTGTTTGAAACAATGCAGAGGACAAATATTGGAATTGGAGGGTGAGTGGTGCTCATGCCTACAACGTCTGTGACAGGTCTAAGAGTAGACTTATACAAACATATTATCACATTACAATACCAAATAGTAGACAACAAGAACATGCAACCTGTGATAGGTCTAAGAATAGATAATTAGGTGCAGCTAATGCATAACTGATACTAAAAATATAGAGAAGTAGGCCATTTAATATTAATCAAATGGATAGTGAACTAGTGCATAACTGATACTAAAAATATAGGCAACCAGGATAGTGTTTCTGAACACTGAAGATATGCACAGAGCAGAAAAAATACACTAGCATGATAGATACAAAAAAATGGACAGTAAAACACCCTATCAAGAAGAGAAACTCAGAATAGTGTTTATGTTTGGTTATGCAGAGGCAAACACTTATCTGCTCCATACAAATAATAAGGCCAAAGGCACATTAGTGTAGCAGCCTGCATAGCTTTTAAAAATCTATTGTCTGAGCACTTTTAAAAATAATATGGCCAAAACTTAAGGAATGAAAGGTTAACTTTTCTTGTCTGGGCACTTTCTCGACTCTGAGAAATAGTGTAGACAGTTCTCACATAGACCAATTTGTCGAGTCTGAGCAAACAGAGGTGGTTTTCAGAAACTGCTATAGACCCATATAAACCGATGACAGAACTGATACATCCTTAACATGCAAAACAACTTGATAATAAAGGATAAAAGGCTTTCTCATTCGGGTACTAGTTTCAACAAAACCAAACAGTTAACCCAACTTCAAAAAAGGGAGTTTTATACAGTATACTGAATTGGCCTCAAATAAATGTAACTGTCCCTAGTGGAGGTGCAAATCCTTTTAAGATGTGAACCTAATGCCCAAGGAGGAAGAAAAATGGTCGGCTGCAGGTTGCAACATAGTATAGGATTCCCAATCGGTGAGCAGAGGGAGCGCAAAGAGGTTAATATAGCAGAACATGCAAATTCATACAAGCGACTCCAAAATGAAATCTATTTAGCTTCCTGCAAACAATAAATATTATTCACCGAATAATAGTAAGTATATGTACTAGACACACATATGATGCAGTAGTACTATGGACTGAAGCAATTCAAGTAGAAAAGGCACAAATCATCATTTAATCATTGGGACGAATCATCATTTTGGGTGCAATAAGCATGCAATCTCTAAATCACCTTTATTCAAGTCTATCGTGAATCATCTCAACATAAGAATCACAACTCCCAACTGAAGCATAGAAATGAATCTGCTCATGGACAAGAACAAATGCAAACACCACAAATGCAAGATCCAAATACTGCAGAAATGGAACAAATGAAAACCCCACCACCCCATACCTCTGCTTGCCACACGAGAGCCCTGCCAGCAAGCCCCACCCCCATTTTGCCATCCCAATCGCCATGCCTGCCGTCAGAGCAAGCAACCAGGGCCACAACCAAAATCCAACACCATACCATACCATGATGAACCAAGTCTGCAAGAAACACACCACACTCACTGCTACAAATGCATGCTTCTCCAGGACATGCACCCATCACAATCCATAATCCACAATAGAACAGAGCAAACAACTACCATGGAGAAGCATGCTCATATCCAGGACATGCTCCTCCCACTTGCCATGCACGTCTGAGCAAACTATCATAGATATTTGAACTAGTCTGAAATCATGCAGACACCAGATCTACCAAATAGCAACAAAAAAATAGAAAAGCCTAAAATAGAGTATGAATCATGCAGTTCCCCATTTCACAAAATCCCCCACTCCCAACGCCACAACTACCATGCATGTCGTCCAAGCAACCAACCATGACGGCAACCAATACAAACTCAACCATGGAGGAATTCCTACCACCGACAACAAAGTAGACAAGAGACCTGACGAAAAAAGCCCAAAAATAGAAGTAATGACGCCACCGAGTGCTCATCGACGCGAAGAAATGAACACCACATCCACGGCCGCGAAGAGATGCATGCATGACAACACGGAATAGAAGACGGCATCAAACGAACACCACATCCACCGCTGCAACCAGTCCTCATCCCCTCTTCCGTATCCCCTCCCCATAGCCTGAATCATCAATGAACCGACAGCATCCCAAAACATATATGCAGCAGATCCCCCATTTCGACCAATCATCCATCACAAAGACAAATCCCCCGCCCAATCTTCCAACTATGCATGGATTCGAGCCAGATCTAGAAGAACAACCTCCAAGCAAACGAGCACAAAGCAGAGGGAGAGGGAGCCGCGACCGAACATACAAGACAACGACGATCAGGAAGGACCTCCGGTAGGCCTCCAAATCGACGAGGGAGGACCTCCGGTGGGCCTGGACGAAGAGGAACACGAAGAGGAGCAGGGGAATCGCCGGTCGCCCCCTCCGCCTGGACCCCCCAAACACGAATCCCTTCTTGTCTGGGCGGGATGACCTAGGAATTTGAACAGTGTCCTGTCCGGATTGCAATCTAAGGCGGAGCCGACAACATTTTCGGTAACGGGCGCGCACAACAATTTTGGACCCGAGCGGACCCGACAAAAAGGAATCGAACCCGTGACCCCGCGCGGCCGCGCGTCGCCAGCGTTCGCGCTCGCGCGCGCCGCGTGTCGCCTGGGCAAACGGACAAAACCCAGGCGACCATCAGATAGGAAAAGTGCAGAAAATTTTGCAAAATTTTTCAAGATTCTTCGTCACATCGAATCTTTGACACATGAAACATTAAATATAGATAAAAAATAAAACTAATTATATAGTTTAGCCGTAATTCACGAGACGAATCTTTTAAGCCTAATTAGTCCATAATTGGATACTAATTGCCAAATAACAACGAAAAATACTATAGTAGCATTTTGCAAAATCTTTCGCCATCTAAACCCAGCCTAGATTTGTTGGGCCCGCAAAACTTCCAATCAAACAACACACAGGCTGAGAGGAACCATGCCCAAATGAGGCAGGCAAACAAACATGACAATTTTTCCTCTGCGAACCAAGCACGGGCTGTCCTAGCCAGGCTGGGCCATACGGGCCACCCTGAGCCAGGGAAACGAACACGCCCGTCGTTGCCGCGCGATGCTGCGCCACGCTAGGCGGAGCGGGTCCCAGGCACACCTATCCATGTTGTGCCTCGTGCCCTGGGCTTCGAGCCACACTCTAGCATCCCCAAGTCCAATCCATGGCCCCTTGCAAAAGAATAAGGAAGCTAAGAGAGTTAAGAAGTGAAGAAACCACAAAAAGAATGAAGAAATATAATATAGAGCGAGAAATAATGGAGAAGAGAAAGTCTATGTCGGCACTAGTACTTTTTAAGGCGAGGAGAGAGCCCGACATGCCTAGCTTGAATTTTGGTTCGTGCTCAAAATTTCTATTGACGGGTAGGTCTAGAGTACAGCAAACTCCGAAAACAATGTTTCTAGGGGTGGTGCTCTTAAATGACCATCTATAAATATTAGGTCAGTCTCAATGAGGATTTTATAGAGTTTCATGGACATTAAATATGCTGACATGACACTGTGTTAATGAAGAGAGAGATGATAAGAGTTTCATGGGAGTAGAGAGAGTTTCATGTGGATGAAACTTTTCTGCACTATTTCCAAAATTTAAGTGTGTTGGAAACTGGGACATGAAATTAGCATTGAGACTGGCCTTAGTCATGTTTCCAGGGGCGTGTGATTTAAGAGAATTGCTTCTCAAAGTCATATTTTTAGGTGTGTTTGTTTTAATACAATCGCTCCTGAAAATAAACATATTTCTAAAAGCGGTTCTGTTTAGTGAACCACCTCCAAAAATGAATTTTCAAGTGTAGTCTTTATGCTATAGTGCTCCACGCTCTAGTTAGATGTGGTTTGTTAAGTGAACTATTTTTGAAAAAAATAGGAGATGACTATAAAAAGTGTAGTAGTGTGTCTCCTTTGCTCCCCCTAAGACGTTGTAGCTAACTTGGGGTTTGCTGAGGATAACGCTAATGATTTCGACGCTCCGTATTAGGCTGGTGTACTCCCGTTCAACCGCCTATGAGAAGTTTCGTTCCACTCAAGAAGAATAAAATAAGTTTGTCTGCTTTTCTTTTAGACCTCGCTACGTCTACTTTTATACCGTCGTTTATCATTATGTAATGATATTGCTATGTTACTATGTACCATTACTAAAATCATAGTATATAAATAAACTAATTCTGATACACATGTGATTGTTATTCGTTTTTGGTCCTTAGGTTAAAATTAGATGTGACACCCACATGGCTGCTAGATGAGGCTAGCCGGCAACCACAGTTGCTAGAGAGGTACTTATAACTTCTTGCGCCAATGGAGGTCATCATTAGGCGGTAGCGGCGGCAGGAGAGATCATGACCGGTGCCCAAAACAACGAGAAACCGTGTCATAAAAACACACACACAAAAGAAAAGAAACCTGCAGGATGGGGAATTGGGGAGTTACCTGTTTCCTATTCCACGGGCAAAGTTACGAGTTGGAGGGGAAGTTTTAACAACTTTTTATTTTAAAAGAGTTGTTTTAATTACGAAATCATTGAAGGTTTTTTTTCCTTTTTGCCAAAAAAAATCGAAATAGGGAGTTCGTTCACAAATTAAGCTACTAGAGTTGCTTTTTAAGATACACTTCTCCTATATTTTAGATGTCTGAATTGAATTTAAGATGATTTCAGGCAGCACTTTTGCACTACCAACTAGTACAAATAAATTGTTATTTTTATGATTTATTATTTGTCTTTGTGTTGTCTGACTATAGTTTTTGTCGGGTTTTTAGTTTTGTCGAACTTGTTTTTTATTATCGGAACCGAAAATTGCAGATTGTATATACATAAATTGCAACGCGAACAACTGTAATTTTAATATAAAATATATGCAATAACACTAGTCCGAAAGAAAACTAAAATTCAGGCATCTGAATTTGGAAGTTCTAGATATAGGTAGATGAGTTCGTGCAACAGTCATTGTCAATAATGATTAACCAATGGCCGTATTTTTGTATTTTATTGAATGTGTACGGCTTTCTTTGGACATCGCGCAACCCTTCTTTCACAAAATAGTTGTACGATGGCGAGAGCTCTCTTTTGCGTCAACTCTCGTGGTCCTCGTGATTGTGTTTTTAATGTAAAAAAAATAACACCCTGCTTTAGAGTCCAACTTACTTTTAGAGGCAGCTTAGCTACACGTATTTTGTACTAATACTAGTAGTACTATATCTGCTTGAGTGCTTTTGCATGAATTTCTGTTTCTCTAAACCGGTCGTTGCTTTCGAAATTTGAATCTCCTGTCCTTTCTTCGTCCATGTGTTTCATTCTTCCGTGGAGAAATAGACATGCACGCACGGATGAGTTTGGTTCATTCTTCCGTGGAGAAATTGACATGCATGCACGAATCGTAGAACCACGTGCGAATCATGTCGGAGTACGATAAATTATTTTTCTCTAGATTTAGGACAAGGAAGAAAATAAGAACACTCATGATGAGCGCTAGCATAGAACTCTGATCCTATGTGGACAAGTTCCATCACATTAACCTTAACCAATGAAGCTATATTGGTTAAAAAACCCAAATACCAGACACCCCCTCCTAGTGACGCGAGAATGAGCCGCATCGATATGAATTCATAGACGTGTGCAGCCAAGATGTGTCTGTAGTATGTTCGCTCCGAACAAATAGGTCACCTGAGAATGCATATCAGCGACGCTGATCAAGAAAACGCGTCTGACAGCTAGCTTTTCCTAGCGTCTAATGGTAACTCCCCAAAACATGATCATCACATTGTAGGTGTGCATTTCATTATGGAATTAAAAATTACTCCAATAGCTAATTATTTTAGATGGCTGTTTTTTGTCTCATCATTTTTTTTGCGACCAAAGAAGAATTATATTATATGATAGCTGGGTACATCAACACATTACAAGCACTTTGGGTTACAAAATAGTACCCACGCTGTGAATAGCACAGCTCAACACCTAACCTGTTAAATGCTTTGCAGTATGGATGACCGCACAGGCAAACACTCGGCAAATGGCCTGAGAACAAATGCCCAACGAAGAACGGCCAACATTCTTGTAGGCGGAATTGAGGAACTTCTTCTTTCTGGTGTCTTCCTTCTTCTTCTTTCTGCCACCGAAAAGTGAGGAAGACTGATCTGAAAATTATTCTCCCTAGTCCTTCATCGTGGCCAGATCTAACCACAACAAAACGGAGAAAAGACCGGAGAAAATTATTCCATGACGGCGACATCATCTCCTCGTTGATGCCGTCGTCCGGAAACCAAAGTCTCCATGTCGTCATGTCGATGAAGATGCTGACGTCGATGTTGTCGCCCTCATCTTCAACGGAGCCGCCATGGAGAAGACGATTCCACCCTTCTCCTTCACCGTCGACAGAGATGAGGAGAAGGAGGAGATAAAACTCCAGTACCAAGTAATTTGGCATAGAGAGACGCTAACCCTAATGACTCGATCTACTGGGAAAAACTTATTAAAAACAATGGATCCCCACTCCCTTCAGCCCCGGCGAGATGCCGGAGGAGAAGGGAGGGGGACCAGCGGTGGTGGACGACGGGGGCGGCTGCTGCGGCGGCGGCGGCGGCGCTAGGGCTCTTCTGGAAGTTCTCTAAGGTCAATCTCTAATGGTAACTCCCCAAAACATGATCATCACATTGTAGGTGTGCATTTCATTATGGAATTAAAAATTACTCCAATAGCTAATTATTTTAGATGGCTGTTTTTTGTCTCATCAGCTCAAGTTGCTTTCTTCTCTAAAACGAAAGCCTACTCTCCGCCAATGATTTGCGCTAGACATTAATTATATTTCACACCCACGTGGACCACGGGTGCGAACTTCCTCGGTTTTTTATCTTCATATATTGCTGCTTAATACGTAGTATTACTAGTAGATAGATAGAAGCAGATGGAGTCATCGAGACGTCCTAGCTTGAGTGGTGACATTAAAGTAGCAGGTGGCCTACCTATATAAGAGAGTCCAAATATCCAATCTAGGACCAGCTTCGTTCGTGCGCCAGTATAGTTTAGCCTCCGAAGAGATCTAAATCGATCGGGCAGAGGAGCTAGCGCCAGTATTCACAGCATCAAGGACCGATGGTCGGGGCAGCTGCTGAGCAGCTGGTGTGCGTGACCGGAGCTGGAGGCTTCATCGGGTCATGGCTGGTCAAGGAGCTGCTCCGACGCGGCTATGCTGTCAGGGGCACCGCCAGGGACCCTGGTGAGTCAGCACGTACGCTACCTGTGTCGTCTATACATATTTAGGTTATCTGTTTGCGCACGCACAGGAACTTTTCTAATAGGATGATCCTTTTTGTCCTTAGTCGTTATTCAATATTATCATGCATGGTGTGTTTATTCGTTCCAGCAAATTGTTTATGCTTTCAATTAATTTCTTGTTATGGTGCCAGAGGACTCCAAGAATTCCCATCTGCTGGCACTGGATGGAGCTCAGGAACGTCTATCTCTGTACCATGCTGATGTGCTGGACTACATGTCACTTCGTCGTGCGTTCAGCTTATGTGATGGTGTCTTCCATGTTGCCTCCCCGATATCCAATGATCCTGTCAGTAGTCTACTGCTTCCTATATATACTGGATAGTACTCCCTCCATTTATTGATATGTAGTTTTTGTTATACACCTAGATATACACTATGTCTATGGGCGTGTTTGGGACTGCTTAAAATCAGATATGTGGTTGCCCCACCGCAGGAATCAGGAAAATCCCCGCCAAACATCTCACCTGAATCGATGATTGTTTCCACTGCCGAAGACAAAACGACCACGAGATTGAACTAGCGTTCACGTTTTCTGTACCGCGAGATGGAGGCCACGGTACCGATACCGCACCGCACAGTGGCCACACCGCGGTCCCAAACACGCCCTAGATATATAGTAAAAATAATGTATCTAAAAAAGACAAAACGTCTTATAATTTGAAACGGAGAAAATATAACATCGATCTAATTAAGCCTCCCACAGTCCCACTTGGTTAAGAAAGAGTCAATTATGTATATCATCATCCTTTTTATGTGTATATATGCTTATTCAACATTGCTTTTGTCCTATATATATACATTATTAGTTAGGCTTGCTATTTGGATAGACATTCCAATTCAAGCGTCAGATATATATGCTTATGCACAATGCAATGATGCATGCAGGACCTTGTGCCGGTTGCTATTGAAGGAACAAAGAACGTTATGAACGCTGCAGCCGACATGGGGGTGCAACGTGTGGTGTTCACCTCATCTTATGGGGCTGTCCATATGAACCCTAACAGGAACCCTGATCGGACTGTGGACGAGAGTTGTTGGAGTGACCTTGACTTCTGCAAGCAAACACAGGTCGTCCACCACTTCTACTATTATGGATAATAACCCACCCAAAAGGCAATGCACTATTCAATTATGTTTTTGGGTAAATTAACCAAGCATTCCAAGCAAAAAACAATAGGAGACAGTGAAATGCATCTAAAATATTAAAATAATCACTACCTACTTGACTAACGTGTGACAAACCCATGACGACACGAACGTGGATATACACTTCTTTGTCATGAAAAAAATACTAGATTCTAAAAATATCTGCACATACATGCCACTCGTTAGTGAATTAATCAAGTGACCGTTCCCTTGTGTCCCTTGCAACATTTTCTTTGTGGATGTTGTCTCATATTTATTTTTGTTGTATAGCATGTGTACTCTTTGTTTCAAATTATAAGACGTTTTACCTTTTGTAGATACATAGTTTTTGCTATGTACTCAGATGTATACATAGTAAAAACAATATAATGTATCTAGAAAAGCCGAAATGTCTTATAATTTGGGAATAAGGGAGTACTAGAAAAGGTCAATAGTGACGACGGTATACTCATTATTAGTAACAGGCATATCCTAAAATGTCACAAATGATGAATCAAAAGCAACAGTGTTGTCCCGTTACTAATGGCTCATGTTAGTGACATGTAAATATGTAACCCAACAATGATCCACCATTAATGTGAGCCACCCATGTCCCACGAACAAAGAGGCCTCTTACCCATTACTAATGGTAGCTATAAGTGTCGGGTCATTGTGTCACCCTCCACTAACAGCTTATATAAGTGGTGGGTTTTGTCTATATACATATGTCACTCATAACATATTAACATGCCGATTTACTCGTCACTAATGACATAACCACCCTCACCCTAGCTAAGTTTATTATATTAATTTCTTGGCTACATCATGGAGCAAAGTCAAGATTTGGGCAGCCATCTTCCTGCAAACAATAAACAACAAAGCATCCACATTGACTAATAACATGTAGATCAGCAAGAAGAATTAAAGAGCTTGTAGGGGTTACGTTCTCAATCCAAGGTTTCATGTTACAATCAAATCTAGCACTAATGTTGTATCATCGTATCTAGAGCCACATTAATAAAGCATCCATCCATCATATCCGTCTATAGCACACAAGAAATGTCATTCCTGAGTCATTAAACATTTTTTTGCAGAACAAACATAAATAAAGTGATAAATCTTTCATCATAAATACTTAAACACAGTACATGCATTGTTTACTATGACCATCAAAAAATTCAGCATGGAAAATTTTTAAGTGGGACATGTTATTCTCTCTCTCTCTCTCTCTCTCTCTCTCTCTATATATATATATATATATATATATATATATATATGTGTGTGTGTGTGTGTGTGGCTCATAGAACCTCACAGAAAATACAATTGTCATTTATATTGGGACATGTGACCCAGTATGTTTAACATGCATCATTTTTATTGACTTAATATGCATGATCAAATTATAGAACTGGTATTGCTATGCAAAGACGGTTGCTGAGAAGACTGCAATGGAAGAGGCATCAAAGAGAGGGATACAACTGCTAATAGTTGTCCCATCAGTGACCATAGGCAAAATGCTACAACCAACATTAAACTTAACTTTATCTGGAGTTGCCACCTACATGAAAGGCACAAAGAAGGCATACTCAAATGCAGTTGGTGCATATGTCGATGTGCGGGATGTTGCCCTTGCCCATATTTTGGTGTATGAAGATCTGAGCACACATGGGCGGTACCTCTGCATAGGTGACATGCTACATCAATCAGAGTTTCTTCAAATGATGAAAGAGCTCTTCCCACAATATCCCATCACCACCAAGTAATTCTCAACAACTTATTAAGATTTCAAAGGCAATGTTCGTCTACTTTACGCTACTCTTTTAAAAATGTTATGAATCTCAAAACTAACTAGCGAACATTAAAACAAGGTGTGGGGTCCCCCCTCCCCCCAAAAGAGCCCAAGTGATCAATAGTAGGTAGCCTCTATTGAATCTCGTTAGATATTTTTTTACTGACATTTCTTTAGATACTTAAAAGTTTCCCCAATATATATTATAATCTGCAAGAAATCTTGTTCCTTACATGTCCTTATTGATGTCTTATTAGCATGGGATCCAATGCCCCATGTTAGCCTCGAAACGAGTTTATGTGTTTTGCATTCAGTGGCATACAGTGAGTTTATACTTTTAGATAGTTTCGGATTTTGGAATTGTATAAATGGCCCAGACTGCAAACATATTATTGTTGAGGTATTTTACTTGACATTTTGAATATTACATACAATTTTGGTAAATGATAAGACATGTTGGAATATTTTAGATTATACAAACATGATAAACTTGGTACTCATAAAATTTTAAAAACTTTAAATAACCTTATTTAAGAGACTTCACTAGTGCTTATCCTTGTATGAATTTATGCTAAAGTCATACTGCAAAAGGCAAACTGTTCATAGTCATCAATTACAGTACAAAATGCACACATTATTTCG
The DNA here is from genome assembly GCA_038087645.1 of Saccharum hybrid cultivar R570. Lineage (NCBI taxonomy): Eukaryota > Viridiplantae > Streptophyta > Magnoliopsida > Poales > Poaceae > Saccharum > Saccharum hybrid cultivar. Next base: position 20,463,735 of record JAQSUU010000106.1, on the reverse strand, counting down.
TATACTTCAACTTTTGATTATTTTCCTTGTGATCAGTGACAACCTACTGTCTCCAAATTTTTTATTAAAAATACTGTCACCGGAGCAGCTTATTTTGCTCCTCTTTCCCACAAATAATAGATATGTCACCGTGTAGTATTTGGCTTTGCAGATTTTAACTTTTCCTTTGTTTGTATAACCATAACCATTTAATTAGATGCAAGGATGACAACAAGCCAATGATCAAGCCTTACAAGTTCTCCGCTCAACGACTCGGTGCTCTGGGTATGAAGTTCACTCCTTTGAAAGAGAGTTTATACAACACAGTGATCAGCCTACAGGAGAATGGTCATGTCCCAGTACTGCTACATAAGTCATCCCTGTGAGGAACAAGGATATAAAAAAGATGGATTTCAACGAGATGGTGTCAATGCCTACTTGGACTGTGTATGAACATGAAAATGCAATTCTTAAAGTGAATAACCACTCAAATTGTTTATGAATAAAATATGGCAAACTGGAAGCTGATGTTCAATATCTTTTTTTGGAAACAATTGGTGTGAAATGTTCCTTCTTTTTTACAAAAGTATCGTCTAATATCAGTATATATATCACAATGTCCAAGCACACAAGTACTCATTTTTTATAGAGTAAAATGCACTAGCGGTTTCTAAACTTAGGAGACGGTGTCATCTAGGTCCCAAACTTTAATTTTTTTGATTTCTAGGTCCCTAAACTTGTCTAGACCTTTAGCACTAGTCCAAATGGGTTTCCACCTGCTCCATACAGTGACGTGGCATGCTGACTCAACGCTAACGTGGACCTAACATGTTTGGTCCAGTTGCTAAACTTGCACGGCGGTGCCATCTAGGTCCCAAATTTGCAACATTGCATATCTTGGTGCTCAAACTTGCTAAAGGAAACATGAGGTACATAAACTTGCATGACAGTGCCATCTAGGTCCATAACTTTCAAAATTGCAAATCTAGGTCACTAAACTTGCTTATCGGGGCACATGATGTCTAAATTATCAATATTTGTGGTAAGCCACACCTGCGTGATTGCTGACAGTGTACCTAGCATGTAGCACCCACCATATGTCATACCTCTCTCTCATCTCCTTCCCCAGTCCCTCTCGTGCCACCGCCACCACTTTTTATTGCACCGCCATAGCTTGAGCGTCGGCATTGTCGTCAGGACCAAGTGATGGTGGCTAGCCTCCACATGCTCACTCCTATCCACCAACACACCTACCAAGCTTGTCCATGGTCAAGGCCTGATAGTGGCCGGTCATGGGCGTGCTGATCTCCTCGTCCTTAGCCCAAGGACAGGGAGTGTTGTCCATGTCCAAACAACAACATAATGGAGGGGAAGAAGATGAGAGAGAGAGGGACGGCATGTGGTCCCACACAAGAGGGAGTGGGGAAGGAGAAGAGAGAGATTGACGGCATATGGGCTCCACGTGCTAGGTGCACAATTAGTAGCCCTGCAGATGGCTTATCATAAACAATGGTAATTTACCTCGTGTGGCCCGATTAGTAAGTTTGTGTACCTAGATCTACAGTTTTGGAAGTTAGGGACCTTGATAGCACTGCAAGTTTAGGGGTATCTTGTCTGTCCCGTTTGTCATGTTTGAGGACCTAGATATACAATGTTGTATGTTTGGACCTAGATGGCACTGTCGTGCAAATTTAGGTACTGGTCCAAACATTTCAAACCCATGTTAGTGTTGAGTTAGTTTATGGAGCAGGTCGAAACCTGTTTGGACCAGTGTTGAAGTCCAAGACAAGTTTAGGGAAAGTTTGAGATCTAAATGACACTGTGTTCCAAGTTTAAGGACCGTTGGTGCATTTTACTCTTGTTTATAATTCAAACCAACAGCCAAATTTTCTTGTTCAACAAACGTACGACAAAGACACTATGTTGTCACCAAGTGTTCTCACTTGGACCGGTTTAAGCACCTTTCCTTGCTTTTGTCAAAATAATCATATCTAATCCACATATAAAGTGATCCATGGATGACACTGTTGTGGTAAAGATCATAGTGCCAAAGGAATGATTGCTCCAAATTATAGGGGAGGTCATAAGTGCCTATACCGTAAAATTGATTTTCAACAAAATAGAAATGATATATCCGGTAGAATTATAATATAAAATACGACCCTAATAAAAAAATGCATTGCTTGATATGCTATTGGGACCGTGAGAAGAGGTACTTTATATCCCAGAGTGAATATACTTGGAGATACTATTGCTTGTGGTATAAAAGTCCCCATATTAATGCAAAATGCCCTACCTTGGATACAAAATAGCATTGCTTCAAGGAATGATAGATGAGCCCAAGCTTCATCTTGGATACAACTGATCAAGAGATTTCTATCATATCCTTAAAGATACCAGAGGTTCACAAAAAGAAAATTTCTACCAAAAGTACCGATTCTGCAATTCCTATAGATGAGTTCGCTCCGTTCTTGAGTTGCTTAACGGATCGCAACTGAAATGCTCAGAATTCCAATACAAGCATTGTCGAATGCACGAAGCTGTACTGTGTGCTCAGGCGACTAGCTCCACTCATGGAAAAAAGGCCATCTAACCTCCCTCAATTATTGCAGAAGTCAGATTATTTGCCTCTATCGATCAACAAACTAGGTTTTAGACTCCTCTAACTTTTAAAACCATACGATTATCTTCCTAAATGGTTTTGAAAGCAGTTTTGGTTGACTGGTGCCACATTAGCTAGCTTATTATGTAGCGCCATGCCAGTCACAACAGAGGTAAATTGGACTTTAATGATAGTTCAAGGGACTAACTAGAATTAATCATAAAAATTATAGAAACAATTTTTCACAAAATATTCAAATATTGTTTATGAGCATTTAAAAATACTAAAATCAGACTTAATATTAAAAAGTTCATAGCATATTTGTTTTAGTTTAGAAAAATATTAAACTAGTTTCATTTTTTTCTAAATTCATACTCCTTTTTAGGATTTGTCTTGGCCTACATCCAAATATATGTGCTATGCAAGGATTTGTCTGCATCCTGAGTTTCAAATTTGGCTCAGTTTCATATTTTAGGAGATCAAATAAAATTCAAATAATTCTAAGCAAGGAACAAAAACACAGAACATGATTTTTAGAAAAAATGAAATTGGTTTCATATTATTATAGATTAAAACAAAATTTTCCATTAAATTAGTTTTTATTTTTAAATGCATATTTATTTTTTTTAAAATAGGATATTTTTTGGAAAAAATATTTCTACAATTTTTTTATAAAGTCTAATTGGCTGGTGAACTGTCGTGAAAGTACGATTTACCTCTCTTGTGGCTGACGTGGCGCCACGTATCATGGTTGATGTGGCGCCACATCAACCCAAACCGCTTTCAAAATCGCTCAGGGAGGTAAATCGGACAATTCTAAAAGTTGAGGGAGTAAAAAAAATTGACTTTTCTGATTGAGGTCAGATGGATTTTTCCAAAAAAAAACTCCATTCCAAAAAAAACTCCCATGTCTAAAAATTAGTCCACCTTATTATGTTAATGGGCTTCTAATCGCCATCAGCCCCTATTGGCTCTTTTCTAGCCCATAGTTAGCCCATGTTTAGTCCTATTTGACGTCCAAAGCTCAGTGCTAATTGTTAGCTTATAAGTATCCAAAATTATAATAGTTTTAAAACAAAAATGTAATTAATAAAAAAACAAACCCTAGTTCTAAATCTAGATGTACATGAAACATCCATAAAACTAACTAATAATCCACTAAAATCAGGAAAGATAAACTAAATAAGGGTATAATCTTATTCCACTGACTAATTTACCTAGTACCTTCAAAACTTTGGTCTAATTTGCTTCATAAATGGCTCAAGCACCATAGAAGAAAGAGAAAAGCAAAACTCTAATTAATCGCTAACCAACCATTAAAACTTCAAAAAAAGTTTGGAATAACATTTTCTTACCCCCTACCAGCTCTTCACCAAAGGAATTGAGATCAAAACCTTCACCCCTTAAAAGACCAATTTTTGGGAGGTGCCCAAGGCCTCCCTCCCTTCCTCTCTCAGGCTACAGTATTTGGCCCGAGGAGGAAGAAGGGGGCGCTGCCTTTATACAACGAGCATTATTAGGGACGGCTCAATCACTAGTCGCCCCTACAAATCCATCAATAGAGACGGCTGGTAATACAAGCTGCCCCTACAGATAGACCAATTTGTAGGGACGACTGGTATCACCAGCCGCCTCTAATGATGGATTTGTAGGGGCGGCTGGTCCAGTAGGACTCTAGCACGCCCACTGTAGGGGCGGCTGGTGATTGAGCCGCCACTAATGAAAAAAGGGGTGTTGCTACAAATCTTTTCTATAGACAGCTTTGTCCTGAATCAAAATTTTTAACTTTGATTAAATTTATAGAAAACATACTAATATTAGAATATCAAATAAATGTACTAAGAAAATATATTTCATGGCTAGATGTTTGTATATTTTTCTATAAACTCAAAATTAGAGAAAACAAGTTACGATTTGGGACAGAGTAATACGACATAGCACAGTAGACCATGCACTTTCTGATTTTCTCTACTCGTTGAAATAGTTTATGAAGAACACTGACTGCGTGAGATAATGCACAGGGCATAGACAACATGCGCTCACTCACAAGTCTACAAGTCACAGGTATTCACAGATAGAGGGTTTCGAACGCTTGCAAACAAACACTTAGCCGGCCAGAACATGCAGTTAAGTTCTGTCCGTGTCGCCTTCTTGTTGAATTTTCTTCCTCTTACTTTCTTGCCAAGGAACTTTCTTGTTTTCTTCCGCTCACTCACAAGTCAACAAACAATTACCCAGGAACTTTCTTGCCGGGCACAACCTGTGCGGTTGAGCTCCGTCCATGTCGCACGTCGTCGCGATGTAGCTCTCGTACGAAGGAATGCGAGAGCGAGACCGTACGTCCATGTCGCGCATGGCCCTTCTGGCTTACTGGCTTCCTGATCCGTTCCCTGGAACCAACCATACGTTCCATCCCATGTCCATCGTCGTCTCCGTCCCCTAGCTCTCTACATTATTGTTGCTGCTGAAGCCTTAAACCAGTTGACCTCTCCTCCTCTTGTTCAGACGTCGTTTCATGCCGACCACCGCCACGTCGGCACCTCCCTCCATGTCGCACGTTGCGACGTACTACTCCGTCCCATAAAAAGAGTCGCTGTGGGAAACGTGCTGGTCAAACTTTCTCAACTTTGACTACGTTTATAGAAAATGCGTGCAACATTTATATCTTTAAATAAGTTTATTATAAAAGTATATTCAAAGATCTACCTAATGATACTAACTATGTACCATAAATATTAATATTTTGTTAAATATATTTGGTCAAAGTTAAAAGCTGTTGACTTTTTGGGAAACAAGAATGACTTTTTTTTTTTTTTTTTGGACGGAGGGAGTAGCTTGCATACGGAGGAATTCGGGACTGCCACACCAGCACGTCAAACCGCTTCTCCCCGCGGGCGACGACGCCTTCGGTGACCTCCATCATCGTCACCTTCGGGAGCTCGCTCCGTGCCATGCCCGTCGACTTACGCCTGCCGTAGAACACACACGGAGCGTTAGGCACGTCCTTCACCGACACGCTGGGGTAGTAATACCCAGTCTTCTCCTCCGGACGACGAGGCCCCCTGGCGGCGGCGGCGGTACCGAGCTGCAGCTCCGTCACTCCGGCGGACACCTTCAGGACGCGGCGCCAGGAGCGCGCGCTCAGATCGGCACGCAGAGATGCGGCGAGTTTGTTCGCCGCCGCGAACGGGGCGAGGTCGGGGATGATGTTGAACAGCGCCATGGCGATGCGCACCAGCTCCGGGCGCTCCTCCGGGTCCGCGCCACCGAACGAGAGAGCTTTGAATAGGTACCAGAGCTCCTCCCGGCGCGGCGCGCGCAACCTGAGCGGCGGAACTGTACCTAGCGCCGAGTGCCTCTCCTTCCTGCTGATGATTATGATCTTGCTTTCCCCGTGCGTGCGGCGGCGCATGGACGAGCGGAACCTTCTCCATCTCTCCTCCTCCTCGCCCCCCTCGCCGCCGGCGAGGTCAATCACGAATAAAGACCTTGCAGCGGTGTCTTTCATCAAGCCTTGATGATGATCATGGTCATGACTCCGTAGACCAAGATCGAGATCGTCACTTCTGAGGTGATGAATCTTGGCGAAGTGATCTCGCACCCTGTCATCGAGACAGGCATGCTCGACCAGCGTCCGCTTCCCGACCTCGTGAGGGCCAACGATCGGGAGGACATCAAAATCTTGCGCAGTTGCGGGCTGTAGCAGGAAACCGATGATCTGCTCCTTCTCCATCTGCCGGCCAAACATGCACCTCTCCATGAACAGGTAGGCGCAGTACGGCTGGCGGTTGAGGCGGGGGCAGGCACCGAGGAGCACGACGAACTCCTTCATGTCGCTCAGCGCAGCTTCAAGGGTGTTCAGCACGGCGGAGACGACCTGCCCGCCCGTAAGAGTGCGACCACTCTCCAGGCGCTCAGGCAAGCCGGCGGGTGACCAGCTCGCCATGGCATGTGATCCTCTGCAGGGATCCACGGCCACTGCTCGCCTCATGAAGGCGTCGAGCACGTAGGAGCCTCGGCACATCTCTCCCCTCAGCTGGCTGAGCTGCAGCATCATCGCCCGGTTGGTGACCTGCCGCGCCTCGGCCTCCTCGACGACGACGCGGGCTCGTAGCAGCGCACGCTGCAGCCTGACAACGTCGTTATCGGTGGAGCCAGCCTCCTGGAACTTGCTGATGAGGAAGGAGACCAGCCGGCCGACGATGTCGCTAGCGACTGCAGACAGCAGCACCTCCATTGCCAATGGCCCTCCTGCCTAGGCTCCTCAAGTCCTCAACCCCGTGATTGACTGAACAAATGAACGTGTGAACGCGGAAGGACCCAGCTCTGGAATTTTATTTGTTCTGGATTGTGTGTGAATTTTCGGTTACGATGCCACAGCCCACAGGTCACTCACTGTCCTCGAGTCCACCGTGTCGAAGACGCCGACGACAGGTAAAAAAAAAGGATTGCACTCACCGTGTTGAAGTCGCCGCTGAGAAATATTAGCATCGTATGTAAGGGTCTACATGGGACGGCTCCGCCACTGAAAAAATGAATCTTGATACAGGATTCACCATGGAGCAGCTCTACTAGTGGATCTGAGATCCACCATGGATCTACCAGTGAATCGTTTGGGTATACACCAGCTCCAGATCCACACAAGCACCTTTTATTTTGAAATGGCCAGATTTGCCTTTGGAATAGGCCCATGTGTCAATGTCTAGCAAAACGACACAAAAAATCTTCCGTCGTCTTCATCATCCTAGGGAGCTCGATGCAGATGAGCTGTCGGCGCAGGGCCACGGCCTGGGGAGCTCAATGCAGATGCGCTGCCAGCCGGAGGACGTGACAAACCACCCCTAGGGGTGCCTTTTGCAGCGGGAAACGAAGAGGGAAGGGGTGGAGGCGGTGGAGGATAGCCGGATCCACCCATTCCTGCAGTCCCTTATTAGTTGCTGCAGTAGTGGGATTTGGTGGAGGCGGAGGTTACTGTTGGAGCACCTTGGTTGTGGGAGAAGAAGAGGCGCCCAACGGAAAGAAACACGAAAAGAAAAGAAACGAACTGATACGTAGAAATGGTGTGTGATTAGCGGCATGGTGGGTAATTTTCTCTAACTCTACCAAACTCAATTTGGTGGAGCACTCCTAGAGAAGCTCCACCAAAATGTTGAATATGGCCTCTAGATCCACCGTTTTGGTGAATCTGATTTCATGGAGCTAGAGCGTTTGGATAACTTTTTGTGAAGTGGAGCTGTTTTTGGTGAATCTGAAGCTCGTGGAGCTATCCCAAACATGCCACACCCGCCATATCCTGCCACTGTTGAGAATACTCACCAAGGTCCATCCAAAAAGAGCGTTTAGTTTGGGGAATCAATCCATTCTAAATGGGGCGACGTTCCTCAAATTCAGCAAAATAATCTCATTTCTTATACCAGTATTAATTATTATCTTGTGAGAAATGAGGTAGTGATGGATATTCTATCCACAAACAAAAAAAACTAGAAAGTAAGATGATGATGGATCATTTCATTTTGCAAACCAAACACCCCCAATTAATGAACTCACTCGATGAGGCGACCACTATGACCAACAACAGCCAAAAAGAACTGGTAGCTAAACTCCGAGTCTCCGGCCCATGGTCAATAGGCGAGGATGCTATCTTTCATAGCTTGAATATGGTCGAGCTGTTGGCCGAGTGCCACCACGGGCCACCTGCAATGCCTTGAGGTCCTGGTCCTGTTCGTGTGGCGGCGGCGAAGCTATAGCAAAATAGAGGAGGGATGCAACTACAAATAAGTAATTAAAGGGTTTACAAAAACGAGTACCATTATAATGGCCAAAAACGTTAACATAGGCAAATACATCGTTTCGCTTCAAGTCTTCAACATCCTCGACAATTTGACGGCCTAAAAAAGAGAATAATTCACTTACGATTCAAACGTCATTTTTCAACAAAAAAAATGATCAAATGGAAATAAATATAATCTGTTACCTTTAATCTTCATCATGAAATCTACGTCCTTGCGTTTTCATGAAGCAATGAACCACTGTGTTATTAGTCACTTTCATCATCTCTTCTTTCTTGACATAAAAAATAAGGTAATTATTCATAAATTCATCACTAATGCGATTGTGCAATCTTCATGCCGGAGAACATCCTCTCAACTGTAGTAGTAGCAACTAGCAACACTAGTACAAGCTTCATGAGTTGATAAAGTAATGGATATCGATCATGTTTTCTAGTCTCTACAGTTCTCTGAGAAAGTTTAGCAACAGTTTGTAGGTTAGAGAACCTATCATCATCTCTCACATCAGATATGCAGAGGCCAAGCTGGTGGCTAAGATCCCTCAAATCCCCAGAATCAAAATCATGTGGATAAAGCTTTGCAAGGCTCATCAAATTCTCCAAATTAAAATCATGAAACAAGTCTCTTGGACTAAAAGCAACCGAGCAAACAAGCAATTGAGAGTTTGTTTCGATGAAGCGGTTGTCAAGCTCTTGAAGTAATCAATCAATGACATCATTGAAACAATCTACTTGATAGTAATGTTCGTTTGTAATTCTAGATTTTGGCATCCGCTTCTTGGGGTCAATATATTCATCCTCCATTTCAATTTGAAAATATCATTCTTGACACAAAATTCATACACCTCAGCTAATAATTCTTCCCATTTTTCTCTTCTAAGCTCACCCAGTTGGCATGTAGTTGCTCCAATACATTTAATAGCATTCACTATGTCCTAACCCTTCCGTTGCAATGCCAATGACTAGTCAACATGAGATGCAAATAGAAGACAAAGTCAAAGGACTGAAAATACTCTAGAAGATTTGATGCTTGGTCTCTAATTTTCCATTCCTTTTTATCCTTTTTCACAATTTCTAGCACCTTAACTATTGTGGAAAACATCAATTAACCTGCCATTAGCACATAATAAAAAGAACGTAAATATGTACTGCACTATTGCAAGTCTACAACCCAAATATCCTAATGATGTAACACAGTTCCTGCTCTAATTTTATATAATTTTTTTTGCGAGGAAATTGTATATAAAAAATTAGATTAATTGTGAAAGAAAAATGGAAGCATGAAACGACAACTAATCTTACCTTTTTGATGCCGTGCAGTCGTGACCCGTGATGGTGCTGTCGTCGCCTCTCGCCTCGCCTGTGGTAGCTTGTGTGCCACCGCTCGCTCGGATCGGATTGACGACGGCGACGACCAAGGGCCGAGCTTGCCGGCTCCTGCTACCTGCTGGATGCGTGTTGCGTGAGCGAGAGGGATGAGGGAAGCGAGAGCACCGCGCAGCTGCGAAAGACGAAGAGTCGCGAAAGCTGACCGCGACGCGCGACGGAAGACGAGACACGATGGATGATGACCAATCTTGAATCCTGATTGACGCTGGCTGGGCTACTGCTTACTGGGCTATAGGGGGTGTAGCTTATTGGGCTTTGGGGTAGATATAGGGCCAAAAGTTGCATACTATAAGTTTTTTTAGAGGAAGGTAGGCATATTATTTATTTACTAGCAAACATACACGTGCGTTGCAACGAGAGAAAAAAAATATCAAATGTTTCGCTTCAGCTTGATGCACGGCTGCAAGCCTGCAACAGCCATGACAGCCTAATTTGTATAGGTGTTAATTCTGTTATTGTGTGTGGTTACCATAGCAATCACAAATGAGTGGGCTCATTTGTGATTGCTACGGCTCATTAATGGAGACAAGGATGGCATCTTAGGTATCTATTTATTTTTCTGGTGGAGTTAGATATCAAGTTTTATGGCTTTTTTATGATCCATAAAAATATGTAATTTTAATATCTTATCAAAGCCGGCAAGGGGTTGTCATCATCGTATTTTAATTTACACGTGTCAGCCTTATCGAGAGTTTGCAATGTTACATACGGACAATTAGATATTTGCGTTGGTATGTGTAGATAGCTTGAAGAAATATTTATCTTTTTAGATTAGATTAGATGACAAAGTATTCAAGATTTAAGTATACGGTTTGATTAGTTAGGTCATCGACTCAAGAGGCGATGAGTTGGGCAAATGATACATCTTTTGACTTGTGGCACCTGAGTCACCCGCCGAACCAGCAAAAGCTAGAGAAGAAAATCCCTAAATGGCGACGGCCAGAGGAGGGATGGTCGAAGGTTAATACGGACGCAGCATTCTCTGAAGATGGCAAAGAGGGTGCAACAGCATCTGTCATCACAGATGATCAGGGAGCGCTCCAAGCGGCAGAGTCACTTTGGTATGACCGAGACCATGATGCATGTACCATGGAGGCTTTGGCGTGCAGGGATGGCCTTAAACTGGTTGTGCGTTGGAGCTACGGAGAGTGCAGCTTGAATCTGATTGCCTTCAGGCTATGCAGCTGTGGAAGAGGAAGGATATGTAACGTTCTATCCTTGATCCTATTCTGAAGAAGATGGAGAAGATAAGCCTTGCCTTTCATGAATTTTCTCTCTCACAATAGTAGAAATTGTAATAAGGTTACGCACTGCTTAGCTAGGCAGGTTTCTCGTTCGCATCGTTCGGAGATGTGGCTTGATGCGACGACATGCATGTATGACTCGATCGATTTTGAGACCTCGGTCAGCTGATAATGAAAGACAAAAAGTCACAAAAAAATATAAATAATAATTTATTCTTAATTTAAACCAACAATTTAGTAATAGAAATCTATTTTTTGAACATAGTAATATAAATATTTGTTTATTATAAGTAAGGGTGAACGTTTAAAAGATCCATAATATTTTATTTATTATATCTTAGTTCTGTAATAAAAAGTATAGTTACTTCATCACTCATCAGGAAAGAAAAAACACATAAAAGGAACATAAAAGTCATGGACATGACATCCAGGAGAGGTGGCACTTTCCTTAAACCCAACTTATCAAACGTGTGAAAAGGTGTAGGAAAAAGAAAAGAAGACGAAGTGACCGAACAGAAAACAGAAATGGAATTGAGAACAAAAGATACCCGGACCAAATGTTGTAACCAGGCTGCATGCGGATGAACGTTGATGACTGTGTTGGACGAAAAGAATGTGGCAAGAAATTTTGTCAATTTAGTATTCGGTACAGAGAGGTATAGATTACATTATATTTCTTTTCTATTTGATTAGAATTCCTATTTTAGATTTAGGAATCGGAGATATCTATTTGGATTAGGATTTTTAGTTATCCATATATTACCTTAAGACTATGTATATATTATAATTGGACTCCGTATCATCATTAAACACGAGTTGTTCTAACACATATGAGTACAGACTCAATATGTTTTGGAATCAGACTCTGTCTCGCGCTGGACAAGAGCTATTCCAACTCGTATATGAGCACGGGTTATATATATGAGTCTAGATAGGGAAAAAAACTCTCCATTGTCCGGTAGTTAAAGGGAGACGGATCAAATAAATAGATGGATGAAAAAAGAGCCTAAAATTTTACCTCTTTATTATTAGGCATAGATACAGACATAATGTTTTGAGGTACATGCAATATTTCTGGCCCTGAAGCAGCAAACATATCTCCCTAGCGTCATGTTACATATACTTTTAGCAATAGCATGAGCCTCATTGTTGGAACACCTACCTTCATGCTTGAAGATTACATCCTGAAACAAAGTACTTCTAGTTTTAATATCTCTTAGAATGGAGGAGTAAGCACATAGATTTTGCTTGTGAAGAGATTTTGCTTGTGAAGATTCACAATCACTTCAAACAATCTGAAGCTATTACACATTTGACATTAGCACTAGCAGCAATGTAGGTCTCTGCACTATCCCTACAAATGACTCCAACTGCTCCTTTGTCACTAGATCAGGCCACTGCACCATCAACATTGAATTTCAAGTAACCTTCAGGAGGAGCTATCCATTTGAGAGTATGTTGTTTAGTCTTCAATGGCATTGCTGCAGTATTGCAAAGCCCAGCTAGTTCTATGTTGTCGGGGTTACATAACCGGGGTACCCCAAGACACGGTTAGAAAGTCCCTCGGGACGGCCCAACTGGCAGCGGCCCAGCAAACCATGGCCTGCCTCGACCTTCCCGATCCTCGACCACCACTGGCCTTAGCCACAGGGGAAGGATAGAAGGTGGGGTGAATGCATTAAATGCACCTAATCGGACGGGCCGCACACGCACTCCTCCAGGTACAATTTTACAGAGAAGGACGACCACCTCTCAGACCGCCAGATCCTGGGACAGAGTGATCATCCCTTGCTTGGAGTGGGGAGGGGGCATTGGCCCCAGCCCCCAGCCCTGCTTGGAGTGCAATTGTTAGTCACTTACTGTTATATTAAAATCTCGAATAGCCCGAACAATTGCCCTTGAACCCCTTCCTCCGTTGACTATAGCAACAATGGCCCTTGAACCCCTTTCTCCTTTGGCTATAGAGTTATGGTTCGGTGAATCACTAATTGTCAGGTCGCTATGTAATCTTGACACTTTGATCATATCTTCACAACATACCTTCCCAACCAAATCACACTTTAACAAATTGTCTAGTCTACTGTACCTAAATAGGAGAACCCCACTACCATATTTCTCTGCGATTTTAGGAAGCCACGTCATCTAGAGGTCCCACAACCATAAGTTACTTTACAGTTGCAGCTGAAGTGTCCCGTGATTCCATCCCATCATGATCGATCTCTTGGATGTCAAGAGGCTGGCAGCTAGCCAACCTCGCCATCATTTCAGCCATGCGAAGAGACTTCCAAGTATCTTCTAGAAAACAAATCAATAGAGAGAGAATAAAGTAGAAACGCATGCATGATCAAGTGGATGAGCAACTCAGGTGCCAATAATTAGACAATCAATTCGACCATACGGCTTTCGATCCAACTCGAGTCCCGATCCAACGTCGAGTCCCGAACTTCCAATCCAATATAAACGACGTTCATTGATATGCTGCGTGGCTGTGGAAGGCTAGAAGCATGGGTTCATCCGATAGGTACCTCAAGAGTCAAGCCTTTCGTTTGTTCTCAAGGAATACTTCGGTGAGCACCGTCTTGAACTACAACAACACCTGCAGGATCTCCAAATCCTTTGTATCCTCGGCTTCATCTCCATAGGGACCAAGCTCCATCAGTGCTGCTGCCAGTCGATGATGGTCTCTTATATTATTGGATGCCATCGAGATGGGCAGATGGCCAGTGGTGATGCGTTAGAGCCGCTACCACCAGGTTCGCTACCGTTGATCTCCTCCTTGCTCGACCTCACGGTGGACACCGAGGCGGCATTTCCTTGGTCATTGGGAGGACATTCTTGATTGCCTCCTCTCATGTCATGTCTTTGCTGGTCACATCATATGGGAAGTATACGATCGTATGTTAGATGGTAAGTATCCATGTCGTACGATAAATATTCATGTCACCTCTCCTGCTTTCTAATTACTCCATGTCATCACGCGTTGAGAGAACACTAATGCTGCTTTCCCCCCACCACATGCAGGAGATTGTTAACATGCATGCAACCTTCCCACCAGTACTGTATAAAAAATATTCGCTTTGAAATTAGTTAAACCCTTAGCAAATTGTTGAGACTTCTACATAAATCTAGAGGAACTTTCCATAGATTGTCCCACTAAAATTCCCGTAGCAACGCGCGGGGTATCATCTAGTATTAAATAGAAACTCAATTAGTCCAACAAGTTTTGACATATACGAAAACACTCAACCTAGGCAAAATATGACATAGTTTAATAATATACATAAGCACTAACCTCCGTCAACTCGAACACTGCACGTGCTAGTTAAATATTTCTTCAGTGGCTCAGGGCCCATTTGGTAGGGATCTAGATTCTCGTAGAAACGTTTTAAATCCAGATTCTCTTGATAAATCAGAATCATTTTATGAAACCATTTGGCTAGTAGGCTAGATTCTAATTCTAAAAATAGATATGAAAAATCATATGAATAAAAATATGCTTCAAAAAATCTAGAACTTTTTGTGGGTGAAGAATATCTTAAATATAACATTTTTTAATTTGTTGCAAAAAAAAGATAATTAGAAAACACTGTCACCATTGTACGGGAGAAACCAGACATAAAATCCAGCGAAACCAGCCCAGGGCCGTTTCGCTCGGCCAGGCAAAAAACACAGAACCGGCTAAAACGTTTCACAGTAAAATCGCTTCACAGTCAAACTGTTTGGTGCCGTTTCTTCCGATTCTAGTAAGAATCGGAACCGTTTCTTGCTTCCAAACGGTCCCTAAATAACATGAGGGGTGTAGTACTCATCAGCCATAGCAAAACCAAGGTACTATAGGAACCAAAGTTAAGGCATTTTGGTTGTTGTTGTGGTACGACTGCATCAAAGAAGACTCAGATCTGATGTTGACATCCGCTAGTATAGAAATGAATTTTAGAGGCGCCTCCCTTTTCCAACAGAAACGGTTATCTTAGCACGCTATCATAACCTTCACAGGATGCACCATAGCTATACAACCGTTGTTACAAATCAATTTTTAAGGGCGGTTCTATTAAGAAATCTGCCTCTAAAAATATACATTTTTAGGGTGGTTCTGTTAAGAAAACCGCATCAGAAAATGTTATTTTCAAGAACAGTTGCTTATGTCAACTGTCTCTGAAAATGATTGATTTTTAGAGGCGGTTTTATTAAGTCAACCGTCTCTGAAAATCGATTTTTAAGGGCGGTTGACTAAGTCAACCGTTCTTAAAAATAGCTGCAGCACAAATAAATTCATATATTTTTTAAGTGAAGTCGGATGAAGATAAAATTTATATCAAAATTGTAGAGCTTGACAAGATCTAAAACTTTGTAGTTGATAAAATTTTTGTTTGAGATCATTTAGGATTCAAAATATATAAATTAATTCTTAGATTTTGAATTTTAAATTTTTGATTTTTCAAATGACCTTGGATGGAGAAATATTCTATATCAAACCTATAGTGCTCGATGAGATTTAAAACTTTGTAGTTGACAATTTTCTCATTTAAGATTGTTTATGAGTTAAAATATTAATTATAAGATTCATACATATTAGTACAAATAGACAACATCTTAGAACTAAACACAAATGACTATATGGTGTGGTGGTAGGGGAGGGATAGCGTAAGAGAGAGGTCGTGGGTTCGAATTTCGGGTGTCATCACCTATTCAAAACAAATGAAAAATAAGTCTCTTGAGCTGTGGCCAGTCCTCGAGCTACATTAAAGATATTGTTTTTTATTTTTATTAGACTCTAAATGATTTTTAAAAATTTTAAAAAAAATAATTTTAGGGACGGTTGACTTAAGTTAACCGCCTTTAAAAATTCGAATTCCAGGTGTCAGCACCTATTCAAAACAAATGAAAAATAAATCTCTTGAGCTGTGGCCAGTCCTCGACCCTTCGAGCTACATTAAAAATATTTTTCTTATTTTTATTAGACTCTAAATGATTTTTAAGAATTTTGAAAATTATTTTTAGGGACTGAAAATTGATTTTTAGGGGGGCCCTGAAAATCAATTTTCAGAGGCGGTTTTAAAACCGCCTCTGAAAGTCACTTATTTTTACAATCACTAGCATAGTAGCGGTTTTAAAACCGTCTCTGAAGATCACTTTTTACCGTCTCTAAAAATGTGCTAGTGATCTATGCTGAGACAATGTGCAAATAATATCTACTCTCTACCAACCGATCCCTGCTCCCCTCCCCATAGCGTTTTTTTTAACTGACCCCTTTTAGGGCATGTTTGTTTGATCTCAAAATAAGGGGGCTGGAGGGGATTGAGAGGATTAAATCCTCTACAAGTCAAAATCCCCTCAAACAAACCCCTTCAATCAGTGCCAAACAAGAGAAACCGTGCCAAAAAAAACAGCGGGAGGAGGTTTCCTGTTTCCTATTCCACGAGCAAAGTTTCGAGTTGGAGGAGAAGTTTAAAGAGTTGTTTAAAATACTAAATTATTGAAGTTTTTTTTCTTTTTACCAAAAGTTAAAATAGTTCATTCATCACAACGTCAAAGCTCCTAGAGGCAGCTCGTGTTGTACCTTTAAAAGTCTCCTGGCCCTCGTGATTGTACTTTTTTTTTGACACATCGTGATTGTACTTTTAGAAGTCAATAGCACCCTGCTTTGGTGTCGAACTTTTAGAGGCAGCTTAGCTATACGTATTTTGTACTAGCTGGTACTATGTGCTTGACTGCTTGCTTGCATTTCTGCTTCTCTAAACCGGTCGTGCTTTCGGAACTTGAATCTCCTGTCCTTTCTTCCTCCATGTGAGTTGAGGAGAAATAGACATGCACGAATAGTATAATCACATGCGAATCATGTCGCGGAGTACCATAAATTTCTTCTCTCGATTTAGTACAAGGAAGAAAATAAGCAAGATATGCCTATATAAGAGAGTCTAATCTAGGATCAGCTTCGTGCGCCAGTATTTCACAGCATCAACCGATCGGATCAGCCATGGTCGAGGCAGCTGCTGAGCAGCTGGTCTGCGTAACCGGAGCTGGAGGCTTCATCGGGTCATGGCTGGTCAAGGAGTTGCTCCAACGCGGCTATGCTGTGAGGGGCACCGCGAGGAACCCTGGTGAGTGAGCAAGTATGCTAGCTGTGTCTATACATATTACACTCAAAAGAATGTCTCACATCTTATATATCTGATGAAGGAAAACAGAGCCAGTACAAAAGATAGATAATAAGACACAAAACAACCTCTAAGAAATAAGAATACATAAAAGATCAATATTTATTTACATACACGAACGAGTCCTCAACAATAAGAAGGACAAACATATTTGCATTATTATTCTATCTGTTTGATAATATTTGTTTATAGAGCGTGCACCGGTGATGGAGCCGGAAATGCAATTTTTGTCCTTTTTAGTGGGGCCAGCTGTAAAAGTTTCTCTAAGGCCATGCAGAAATTGAAAAGTAATCTAACGCTCCCTACATTTCAAATTATAAGTCATTGCAAACTTTCTTATATAGTGAAAACATCTCAAGTTTAACTAAAATTACAGAGAAAATTACAAAGATTTATAACATCAATAGCGGGGGCTCTTGGCCCTTCCTCGCCACCCTCAGTCTCTGCTACTAGCACGCATGCAAGAACTTCTCTATGATTTTACTTTCTATCCTTAGATGTTATCTGCTATTCAGTATTATCATGGTGTGTTCATTATTCCAGCAAATTGTTTATATATACAATTTTTTCTTCGTAAAAAATTATACATACAATTTTTTTTATTTAGATGAATAATATCCTTTTGCTATATGCATGGTGCCAGAGGACCCCAAGAATTCCCATCTGCTGGCACTGGATGGAGCTCAAGAACGGCTATCTCTGTACCATGCTGATGTGCTGGACTACATGTCACTTCGTCGTGCGTTCAGCTTAGTCATATACTTCCTCCTATCAATACGTTGTTAGCTAGCTAGGCTTCCTTTTTCCATAGATATACTCCAATTCAAGCGGCACATATATGCTTATTATATATGCACAATGCAATGATGCAGGACCTTGTGCCGGTTGCTATTGAGGGAACAAAGAACGTTATGAACGCTGCAGCAGACATGGGGTGCAACGTGTGGTGTTCACCTCATCTTACGGTGCTGTCCATATGAACCCTAACAGGAACCCTGATCGGACTGTGGAGGAGAGTTGTTGGAGTGATCTTGACTTGTGCAAGCAAACACAGGTCGTCCACGACTTCTACTATTATGGATAATAGTATATATTATGGCTTATAAAACCTCACACAAAATACAATTGTCATATATACTGGGCCAAGTGACCCAGTATGTTTAGCTTTCATCATTTTTATTGACTTAGTATGTATATGATCAAATTACAGAACTGGTATTGCTATGCGAAGACGGTTGCCGAGAAGACTGCAATGGAAGAGGCATCAAAGAGAGGGATACAACTACTAATAGTCATCCCATCGGTGACAATAGGCAGAATGCTACAACCAACATTAAACTTAACTTTATCTGCAGTCGCCACCTACATGAAGGGCACAAAGAAGGCATACTCGAACGCAGTTGGCGCATATGTCGATGTGCAGGATGTTGCCCTTGCCCATATTTTGGTGTATGAAGATCTGAGCACGCATGGGCGGTACCTCTGCATAGGTGACATGCTACATCAATCGGAGTTTCTTCAAATGATGAGAGAGCTTTTCCCATAATACCCGATCACCACCAAGTAATTATCTGCAGTTCTTGTTATGATTTCAAATAGTACATCCTTTATTTGAAATGCAATGTTTGTCTAATTTATGCTATTCTTTTAGAAATGTTTATGATCTCAAGACTAACTGGTTTGCATTAAAACAAGTTGTGGGGTTCCTCGCCCCCTCCCACCCACCCACCCACCACCACCACCATCACCACCACCACCACCACCACCAAAATGTATCTAAAAATACTATCACCTAAGAAACTTAACTTCCTCCTTTTTCCCACAAAGAATAGATATATACGTCATCGTTTAGTATTTGGCTTTGCAGATTTTAACTTTTCCTTTGTTTGTCTAACCATTTAATTAGATGCAAGGATGAAAACAAGCCAATGATCAAGCCTTACAAGTTCTCCACGCAAAGGCTCGGTGCTCTGGGTATGAAGTTCACTCCTTTGCAAGAGAGTTTATACAACACAGTGGTCAGCCTACAGGAGAATGGCCATATCCCAGTACTGCTACATAAGTCATCCCTGTGAGAAACAAGGATATAAAAAAATGGATTTCAACAAGATGGTGGCAATGCCTTAGTTGGTATACTTGGACTATGTATGAACATGAAAAGACGATTCCTAAAGTGAATAGCCACTCAAATAGTTCAATAAATAAAGGCAAACTTGAAGCTGGTGTTCAATACCTTTTTTTGAAAGCAATTGGTGTTCATATATTGTTCTTTTTTTTAAACATATCCTTCAATATCAGTATATCACAATATAATGTCCAAGCACCGATTATGCAATTCTTATAGATGAGATCGCTATTGAAATGCTCAGAATTCCAATACAAGGAAGCATTGTCCAAGGCACGAAGCTGTTGTCCAAGGCTCATGAAAAAAAAAGAAGTAAAGGCCGTCTCATCTCCCTCAATTATTTATAAGTCCAATTTACCTCCCTCAATCAGGAAACTAGATTTTTAGACTTATCTAACTTTTGAAACCATCCAATTTACCTCTCCGAATAGTTTTGAAGCAGTTTTGGTTGATATGATGCCACATTAGTCGTTCTACATGGCGCCATTGTCATTCAGGGAATCTAGAATTTGTCAAAAAAATAAAGTTGTAGAAATAACTTTAAAAAATATCCAAGTGTTGTTTTTTCAGTAAATATGCATTTAAAAATACTAATCTGATTTAATATTAAAAATCTATAGAAAATTTTTTTAACTAAAAAAAATATAAAACTAGTTTCATACTTTTACTAAAATCATGCTATATTTTCTGTGAGCTACGCACCATAATATAGAGCATGATTTTAGAAAACGCATGAAGTCTGGCATCCTGAGCATGTCTAAACTGCCTTTCTGCTCGATCATGTGCTTTGGGTAAGTACACAAACCTATGATGATGACATCGCGTCCATCTAGGGCCTCGTTTAGATTCCAAGATTTTTTGAGAAAAATTTCTGTAGCACTTTTCGTTATTATTTAACAAAATTTGTCCAACCATGGACTAACTAGGCTCAAAAGATTCGTCTTGACATTTACAGATAAACTGTGTAATTAATTATTTTTTTTACCTACATTTAATGCTCCATATATGCGTTCAAAGATTCGATATGACGGATACTACGCAAAAATTTTTGGGTCTTTTTGACCAACTAAACACGGCCTAGATGTTGCTTGCTAAGTCGCAGACGTTGGATTGAGAATCTAAAGAAGTCGCATGTCGGCTGCCGCTGATGGTCCAGTGAGTCTGCTCAAGTCATCGTCGTGATGTCCTCTGCAGAGGATAGTGTTGCTACAGAGTTAAACCACATGATACATGTTGTTAATATGCAATCAGAACTTGAATAAATTTTTTGTTTTAAATTTTTCGTGCATGTCTCGGCATATAAACAATGCGTTGTTGTTGAGCTAAGGAAAAACAGTTTACATAGCAGGTTATCCAATCCTCACATCCTAGTCCTCAGCACCGACGAGAACCGTGTGACACAATATAGATGGAATGTGGAGCGTGGGCTAACTGGTTTTCTAGATACTGAAAGTCTAGCTCACCGTCACCCCCTATTGTCTTCCCCACCGAGCCCACCCGTCCAGCATGTCCTCGAATCTTCTCCAAGCACCTTGGGTGCCTTGTTCGCTTGAACTTATCAGTCCGGCTTATCAGCTATGGAGGGGCGGATCCAGCGGTGGGGCGGGTGGGGCTCAATCCCCCTACCGCTGCCGCGACAACGGAGCCTCTCCTTAAGCTTCTCCTAATTTTTATAGGCATGAAAGAGATGGAGGAGAGGCTTTAGAGGTTGAAGATGAGTTGAGCCACCTCTTCTATAAATTCCTAGATCCGCCACTGGCTATGGTACAGTGTTTTTTTTCCTCGTAACAAAACAGTATCAGCTGAAGCAAAACAGCAAAAGCCATCAGCCGAATGGAAAGGCCACCTACGCTACCAAGTGCGTGATGACCTCGCAGTCGTTGCTAGCCCTGAACATGTGTCCGGTGGCGGACAGCCAGCCTCTGAGGTCTTGTTGGATGTAGATCTTGCCGCTGACCCGGACGATGACGGAGATGAACGGACTGGTCCTTGCTAATTGTCATAGAGGGGCTGGTAGCCAGAGGCCGGGTCGATGATGGCAAGGCTCTGGACCTCTGGTAGGAGAGGTAGCAGCCGACCACTTGCCGCATGCCGCTCATCTCGTGGCGCAGAAATGTTAGCAACAACCTCAATCACTTCTCCAATAACAAGCAGCAAGCAGGGGAGTAGGTGCTAGGGGAAAGACACTAGGAGGTTCTAGAAGATACTAGAAGCAAGAGATCTGGGTACATGAGAGAGGACTAGAAGAGAAAGAGGAACAGTAGACTAGAGATAGAGATGTGTCTGGTTCTCTGAATAATCTTCCCCCTCTTTGATGCGCCTAGTAGTGCTGCTACTTTTGTATTGTACTTGGGCCTTGTCGAGAGCAATTGCTGGCCGAGATGTATGTCTGGTTGTCTGAAGGAAATAATCTTCCCCCTCCTCGATGCTCCTACTGCTGCTAGTTTATGTATTTTATACTACTTCAGCAGTACTTTTCAGTGAAAAAACAGTGTTTTTTCTTACAACATTTCAACATAAACATTAGCATAAGCTAAATTTCAGCGAAACCAACAAGGTAGGGCCATGTCGGAGTGGCAATGCGGCACCGATTGGGACCGGCGGAGGGTGGGCGGGTGAACCAGCCGGTTGCGTTGAAACAAGTCCTCCCTCAAACCAAACACATGTTAAAACTTCAATCAAACACATGTTAAAACTTCAATGCAGTACGAAGGCATTAACACTCTGTCAGAAGTGAAGATTCAAAACTTTGATCAGAGACACAGACGAATTTTATTTAGATCGCATATTTGTATTGTATGGTGACACTCGCAACCGCATTTGACATAAAAATAGCTCAGAAGCATATAATGGCTCCTTGAGATCTTTCTTGTACATATCAGAACTTGCTAAAGAACTCGCAGATGTGATCAGAGACCTCGTTAGGCTTGTCCTGGTTGATGAAGTGGCTCACTCCCTCCATAACAACCACGTCCTCTAGATTTGGCACGCTTGCCTTGAAGCCACCCTTGTGAATGTAGTCTGGTACCCCCGGGGCGTTGTATGTAATGTCTAGGTCCCCAACAATGAATTTCGACGGAACTTTTATCTGAGCTCCAGTCCATGGTGCAGAAAGCTCCCAACTCCTGCATGACACAACATGGATCTCGTCAGACCTTACAAATGCCTCTGTTAGCTCTGAATAAAGCCTTTGTACATAAAGATTGAATTTATATTGGCTGGCACCAACTATCTATCATTAACCCCTCTCATTTTCAAACATTACACTAGCTCTGTCTCAGAAAACTTGAGATTCTAGTTATCCTAGGACAGTATTTATATTACCAAATAAGTATGACGCGGAACATGTTTTCATATTATACCTACTAGGTGTTATAAATGTTGAGAATCTTCTCTATAAGATTGATCAAACTTAAAAAAAGTTTTGCTTCACACAAAGCTAAAACGAACCCCCACCCACATACCCAAACCCCACAAAAAAAAGTGTAAATTAAAATCAAATCAACTTGGAACATTTGAAAGAATAAACAACAGTAAAATCATAAAGGTATGCACTACAAAATATCAAATAAATAGCATTCGTCCAATCAAACGTGAACTGAGTTTCAGTTATCCCATGACAAATAAAAACAAGAAATTGTTGGATGGTAAATGGTTGGTTGCATCAATAAAGAAGTAAACTGCAAAATCAAAATTGTTAACTGACCGTAAGACACATACCTGTCTATGCATCTGTAGTAGTTAAATCCTCCAGTAAAGCCTGTTTTTGCAAATTTTTCTGCATAGTAGGAAATATCTTCCTCTGATAGCCATGGAGGACAAGTTCCATCTGAATCCAGAGAGTCAAAGAAGCTCATGTCCTTAGGTAGAATAAGAACAGCTGGCTTGCGCATGCCGAATGTCTTCTTAAACACAGACTTGATGTCATACAGAGCGAATTCAGCTTCAGCAACACCAGGTTCCTGTATGCATTCTTATGTAATTCAAATGTGCAGTATTTTTCAGAAAAGAAAAAAACATGTCTAAAGGGACATTGATACGCCCAAAATATATCATAATATAGAATTAAAATAGCTAGTTCCACACAACCGCACTATGGAAATGCGACAAAGTAGATGATTTCAAGACCGTGACATCCAACAAGGCCCCGTTCGGCTGGGCTGATAAGACGACTGAAAAACACTGTTGGCTGATTTGTTGTGAGAGAAAAATACTGTTCCGGCTGAAAAAACAAGCTAAAAAAGACGGATTATAAGCCGAATGAATAGGGCCAGAATTGTTATTGCCCTTGAAAATTTAAATCAACTAAAATTAGTAAGACAATATGAATAGTTAGTTAAGTTTTACATCTCTAAAAGACCTGGTGCTGCATGCTGATGTTCATTATAGAAGTCCAAAGAAGGCTTGATATTTCCAGTAAACAATGCTTTTATATGGACCCTTGCACAAAACTGTTTTTTCTCCTCGAACACGTAGAAGAGCTGTGTATCATTATATTGGGAGAAACCTTGCATATAACTGTTACTGTGTTGATATTAATTTGTTGTAAGGACAAAGAAATCACGGGAGTAAGTATTCAAGTTTCTATAAAATGATCTGCTAACAACCTCTCAATTGAGTCTAGGGGCTGTACTTCATTTTTTTTAATGAAAAGTTTCCAATTAGCATTTATTTCGTCACCCTTATCTATCGGCAACTGTGATACTCCTAGCTGTTATTGGCCACTCCCAGTATTATCTGTGCGGCGGTGCCAAATCCGATCCTTCCTCAGTGATTTTAACAGCTAGGAGAATCAAATTGAGGCACCAAATAATCATTCCAGCATCCATCCAACCAATCTACCAAATTAAACGAGTCAACGAGAATAATGCCAAAGGCACGAACGAATGGTTATCTGGGCAGAGGACGGAACATGACTACTCATCATAAATAAGACCATTGATTGATCATGCCTGGCCCCTAGGAGACTGCAGTAGCAGTATGCAATGGGAATGCAAGCAGAGCACTCCACTTGTTTACCTGGAAGCGGCACATGTAGTAGTCTTCGCCGCAGACAGCCCTGATGGCCTGGAGCGGGCTCATCTCCGGCCGCCGCGGGTGGTACACGACGCTGAGGTTCACGAGCGCCCGCACCAGGTCCGGCCGGAGCAGACACAGCTGCCACGCCACGGTGGCGCCCCAATCGTGCCCCACCACGAACACCTGCAGCGAGAAGATAACCCGATAAAAAAAGTCAACGTCGCGCTTCTGCTTCGCAGCTTAGTGCAGTGCAACGAATCGAACGGATTGCTGCAGTAAAACCTGGGGCTGGCCGAGGTCGGAGATGAGCGCGACGAGGTCCCCGACGACATGGAAGGTGGTGTAGCTGGACGCGTCGGGCGGGGAGTCAGAGTCGCCGTAGCCGCGGAGGTCCGGGGCCACGGCGCGGTAGCCGCGCGCCGCCAGGGCGGCCATCTGGTGGCGCCAGCCGTACCAGAGGTCCGGGAAGCCGTGAAGGAGCAGCACCACGGGGGCGCCGCCCTCCTCGGGCCCAGCCTCCGCCACGTGCAGGCGCACTCCGTTCGCCTCCACCGTCCGGTGCCGCACCCCCTCCACCGTGGCCGCCATCTCTTGTCTGCTCCGCGTGCTCGCCGAGGCGTACTGGCTCAGGCAGCTGCTATGCTACCCGTCGCGCACGCGCAAGCCGCCTGCTTTTGTAGAGGGGCCCGCCGGCTGCTGGCTTTGGAAGCGCAGCTGGGGATTTGGGAGCGTGCGAGGAGGCCGAACGGATGGTGTCACACGTTACGCTGCGATGAAGTAAGGGAAGCGCCCTGGCGGGAGTGCGCCTTCGAAGGAGAGAGACATCATTTCATTCACATGTATTCCTGTGTGTCTATGATGAGTGGGGCCAATGGCCAGCCATCGTGTGTAATTATAAGGAGTGGGCTGTAAACTAAAAACCCCCATTGCAATTCAGACAAACAGAAATGGCAAGAGGAACCTGACCTCTGCTCGTTCCCCATCTCTGTGCCTACTTTGGTGACCTCACGTCGACGGCCAATGCCAGTGGGCAAGCGGTGTGACATATGGGTGGCGCGGGCGAAACGGAGAGTAGAGTTTTATGCCGATTTGTGGGGAGAGCAGTAGGCCGTAGGCGGCAGGACGGTGAGGGATTGACAGCTTTCGGGGTTTCCTCGTTATCGTGGAGACGTGACTACACCTGATGTAGCATAATAGTAGGTGACCATCCGCCTATAATTTTGATGTATGAACATCTAAATTAGTCGATATTTGTATCCACTAAAATATTAATATAAACATACGTGTTCGTGTTTAAATCTAATATTCCTTTTTTTGTTATTTTTTCTTTCAATTCCATATCTGTATTCGTAAAGATATTTAATATCTGATATTATTTGTTCTAAAAAGAACAAAGTACCCGCTAAAACAATTTAAAACTTATATATCTGACTAATTACTAATATTAGTTACATTAATTTTAATATTGCAAATGATATTTATCATATGAACTATTTAAAAGCTATCTATATGGACAATGACATTATGTTATTTTTAACATTACTAATGGTAAGTAAAGGTTAACTTTAATCAATTTTAATATGGAATTATGGATTATCATATTATTTAAAATACTTTGCTTTATTTACTATTAATAATAGTATTTTATATATTTTATTGATTAGTTGATATATTTAATTGATGAAATATTTATTGACAAATATGTTATTTTTTATGAGTTGTCTTTATCTCAGCTACTGGCTGTCGAGCCTCAAGAGACCTCACTATTTTTTTCCTCTTTGAATCCATGGCCGATGATGATTTTTGTTGCTTGCTTGAAGAAGCGGCGGCGGCGACAGCATCTGTTCCAGCCGATTGGAGAAGAAAGCCTCCTCCTGGGCCAGCCGATTGGAGAAAAAAAAAAAGGCTCCTTCTGGGCTTGCTGTTGACGTAGGTGGTAATGGGATGTTTATGGGCCAAGCAAATTAAGATAAGTAAACAATGGATAGTCCAATTAGCTGGTAGCCCAGTTAGCTCTAGCCCAGAATAGAAGGGCAGATAGCTTAATCCCCTCGCAGGCACACCTAAGGCGAGACGAAAAAATTCGGAGCTCATTAGTTCGGTTCGGGTCGTGACTGGTTCGGCTCGGCTCGTTATCCGAGAATTTAGTTGGTTAGCTATAACGAGACAACTCGAGCTAGCTCATAAGCCGCTCACGAGCCAAACAAGCCACGCTTACAGAGAAAAAAAACAACATAACTTATATTAGTTTTTATATTACTTTATGCCTTTCACTTTACAATTGGGTGATGACTGGTCTAGACTCTATAAACTTGGGATTATTATATTTTTTTGAGAACACACCAAAGACGCGTATTTCATTAAGCAGAAAAGAAATTTTGCCAACACCAAACGAAAATGGTAACAACAAGGTTACCAAACCTAGCACTATCAGAACCAGAAACTAAGATTACATGATGGATAATACTTACAACAGAAGAAGCAACAGCTCTCGGGCGCCACTACACCCTCGCCAAAAAGCACCCTCAAGTGTTTGTTCCCTGCCGAGCACCACCTTGCTCCCTCATCCTGCATCGCATTAACAAGAACCATTGGCTGACTAGCAATGCCATTGAAAGTCTGAGAGTTGCGTTCCTTCCACAGCATCCAGCCTACCAAGAAGACAAACGAGTCGAAGCCGAGGCGCAAGGGTTTTGGGATCATCTTCCTTGTCCTCAGCCACCAAACAAGAGCAGCGTCGCCTTGATTGGCTGGAGGAACATGCAGGTGAAGCCTCGCGAGCCAGATGAGCCAAACCACCCTCTGAAGCTGCACCCGACGAGGATGTGATCCATAGTCTCTGGCTCCTGGCCACACAAGATGCACTCGTTTGAAGGCTGTAGTCCATGGCAGAACCGACGGTCTCCAATCCAGCATCGACCATGAATGGTCAGCCAGAAAAAGAAGCGAACCCGCGGAGGGGCGGGCGTCTTCCAGATGTGCTTAGCACCAAGGACCGGCGACGATCCGAAGAACATAGCGCCATACGCGGAAGCCGCTGAATAGCAATGGTCCGCGGAGAGAGTCCAGGAAAAGGTGTCAGGATGCTGGGAGAGGTGCACATCATCCAGAAGATCACAGATGAGACTGATCTCATGCAACAACTGCATGGACGGTGCTGCAACAATGTGACACACCCATGCACTCCCGGGCAAAGCCTCGGCCACAGTAGCCAACCTCCTTCTTGCGCGCACAGCAGCGAAAACGTTTGGGGCTAGGGTCGCGAAGCTGGATCCACCAATCCATCTGTCAGTCCAAAAGAAAGTGGACTCGCCGTTTCCCAAAGTCACGACCGTCGCGGCTTGGAAAAGTGCAAGAACAGCCTTCTCCGTCGTCGCCGGCCGGAGCCCAGAGGTGCGGTCACGCCACACCCAGCGCACCCGCAATGCCACTCCAGCACGCCTCAAATCCGAGATTCTGAGACCACCTAGCTCCTTCGGCATGCACGTCTTTACCCAGGCTACCTTGCACCGACCTCCGGTGACCGAATCCGTGCCCGCCCACACAAAGGCACGCCGCAGTTTATCAATCATGCCGATAGCCCAAGGAGAAAGGCAAAGAGCGATAGAAGTGTGTATTGGGATGGAGGAAAGCGTAGCCTTCACTAACGCCGTCCTTCCCGCGACATTCAGCATGCTCCCCTTCCAGGTCACTATCCGAGCCGCGACCTTGTCAATGAGAAACTGCTCCTCAGAGCGTTTTAGCCTGTAGACGGACAGCGGGATTCCGAGATATTTGCATGGAAAGGTTTGCACACGACAGCTCAGGATCTCCTGCACCCGAGCAATGTCCTCAGCAGCACAGTGCATGGGAGTAGCCACGCTCTTCTCAAGGTTGGAAAATAGTCCACAAGCAAGGCCAAAAATGCTCAGCACCGCCTTCACGGTCAGCAGATCACGCTCAAATGGCACGACGAACACCACTAGATCATTGGCGTAGAGGCTGACGCGAGAACCCCGCAAGCCAACGATTGGCGACAGGAACCCCTGCTGCTCAACCCACTCAAGGAGGCGATTAAGGACCTCCATGACCAACACAAAAAGCATCGGCGATAAAGGATCACCCTAGCGCAGCCCCCGTGCGTGACAAATCCTTCTTCCCAGACATCCATTAAGCATGATTTTAGTGCTCGACGTTGATAGGATATCGGCAATCCAATTTCTCCACCTCAATCCAAAGCCCATGTGCTGCAACACCTCCAGGAGGAACACCCAAGAGACGGAGTCGAAAGCCTTTGCCACATCGATCTTGAGCAACACGCACGTCAACCGATGCCTGTGGATCTCTTTGCACGACAGCTGTACCTCCCGGAAATTATCATAGATACTCCGTCCTTTGATGAATGCGCTCTGGTTACGATGCACTAAGGCGTCCAACACCCTCGCCAGGCGATTGGCCAAGCATTTAGTCAGCAGCTTCCCAAAGCTGTGCATGAGACTGATGGGCCGGTAGTCTCTAATCTCCTCTGCATGCTCCTTTTTTTATCAGTATCATGTACGCGTCATTTAGGTGGTAAAGGCATCTGAAATCCTGTGACCAGAAGGCATTGATCGCATGCATAATATCCACCTTGATTATGTCCCAAGCTACCTTGTAGAACAGTCCAGTGAACCCGTCCGGGCCCGGGGACTTATCATTCGGTAGGTCCTTGATGACGCCACATACCTCATCCTCAGTGAACAGGACCTCGAGCTCATGCAACTGGAGCGAGGGAACTCCAATCTGGTGTAAATCGATGCGTCTGGACCTCACAAAGTTGGTCCCCAACAACCCATCATAATACCCAAAGAGTGCATCAGCCATGGATTGATCTGAGACGATCTGAGCTCCCTCAACCCGCAGTGTCTCAATATGGTTCTGTCTCTTCCGGTGGCAGGTTTGCAAGTGGTAGAATTTAGTATTAGCATCCCCCTCCTCCAGGAACTGGATCCGCGCCCGTTGTCTGGAAATGGAGCGCGACAAAGATGCCAATCCCAGGACTCT
This sequence comes from Saccharum hybrid cultivar R570, assembly GCA_038087645.1. NCBI lineage: Eukaryota > Viridiplantae > Streptophyta > Magnoliopsida > Poales > Poaceae > Saccharum > Saccharum hybrid cultivar. The sequence continues at coordinate 20,434,409 of JAQSUU010000106.1, read as the reverse complement.
CAGCTTGAGGGCGTTATACATGGTGAGCTCCCAGTCATGCAACACTCTCTTCTCTTGCTCACCATCGAAGCGGAAGATGACCTCACGAGCCACCGCAAGCTGGAGACGAATGCTGCCAATCCTGGCATTGCTCCAACGATGAAGCTCGACAGCCACATTACGGAACTTGTGGTCTAGGAGGCGGAAGGGATCAACTCCCTCAACCGTGGATGCCCAGGCCCGTGCCACCACCTCAGAGAAGCCGGGAACCTTCGTCCAGAAAGATTCAAACCGGAAACGCCGCCTGGCGCCCTGGAACACATTTATTAGGAGCAGCAGCGGGCAATGATCAGAACATTGGGACGACAGTGGCTTTAAGGCATGGGACGGGAACTCCAAAAGCCATTCCACAGAGACGAAGACACGATCAAGTAGCTCGAGTGTCGGCCTGTCCCGGCGGTTAGACCAGGAGAAAGACCTGCCAACCATGTTAATCTCCTCCAACTGCGCTCGGTCGATGAAGCTTCTGAACCGTCTCATGGATCGGCGGTCGAGACGATCATTATTTTTGTCTTGGGCGCGGTAGATCATGTTGAAATCCCCGCCTAGCAACCAAGGTCCCGGCGACGCATCGCGGAACTGCAACAGCTCCGCTAGAAACTCCACCTTGTCATCGTCCTCCTGCGGCCCATAGACTCCAGTGACCCACCATGACTGGGTCGAGGAGCCGCATCGCCTAAACCGGGCCGAAATACAAAAGCGCCCCTGGTGCACACCATCGACCAACCACTCATCTCGGCACCAGGCAAGGAGAATCCCTCCAGCCACCCCAACCACAGGCAAAACAACATAGTCAAAAGCAATTCCCAGGATTTCAATAGCTAGCACATTACAGACGCTGGAGAGCTTGGTCTCTTGGATACACACGATAGACGGCTTATGCAACAACAGAGTCTCACGGACCACATTACGTCGTGCCCGATCGTTCAGGCCGCAGACGTTCCAGAAGAAACAGGTAAAGCTCGACGACATTGGGAAACCAAATGTGCAACAGGTTCCAGATCCCCCAGGCACTCAAAGCGCCGCGTCCTCCAGCCCCAGGAGGTTGAGGTCCATGCTGGAGAGGTCGAGGCCTCCCCCAAGGAAGATCTGGAGCGCCTCCCGCTTCCTGCTTGACATGTCACCTCTGAACGCAAGCTGGATCTTCTTCTCCAGGTCGGCTTCCGAAGCGTTGTCCGCAACAGAAATCCCAAGCTTCTTAAGGAGCACCAGTTGTGCTTGAACAGTAGCATTCGGTGCTCTTGGCTTAGCTGCGATTCTTCCGCTGCGCCGGAGAGAAGGGATGGAAATTGGCGTGCGCGAACGCCTCAACCTTGGTCCTGCACGGATGAGGGGGTGTGCATGGGGATGCAGATGCCCGCCTCCAGCTCAGCCTGCACAACGTCTAGATCCTCCACCCCGGGAGTCGGCTGCTCGTCACCAACAAACGGGACCGAAGCGCCCTCCACGTCTTCAGCTTGGGGCGCCCAAGGAGCATTACCTGCTCCTAGCACTTCAACAGGACCATTGTCCATGACCGGGGGGACAACATAGCTGGGAGACTGAAACTCTACCTCCACAAGGTCTGCCCACCAGTTGACGGAGATGGCGTGCGAGACGTTGTCACTGTGAACAACAGACGTCCCCTCGGCCGAGCAAGTCTCAAGGCCCGAGGGTGACTGCCGGGAAGCCACAGGCAGCAGTTCAGTTTGGACGCAAGAGAGCCACCAGTCATCGTGAGTCGGCTCAGGCGGGGGCCTGGATGCTGCAGCCAGCTTGTAGGAGAATTGGTGCAATGTTGATGAAACGACCCACTAGCCCGGTGGGCTGGTGAGATCTGCCTCCCAGAGGCTCCTGCGACAGGGTCTCAGCGACCCCAGACAATGGCAGCCGTCGACCCGAGAAGTGCAGCGGGGTGCACGGCGGTGACGCAGGCGCCCAGCGCTGTAAGGCGGGTGGCGTAGACGATGGCGAGCTGAACCCCAGGTCCAGCTGCAAGTCAGGGACAACAGAAGAATCAGCTGCACCCAGAGGGCAGCAGATCGCACCCACAATCACAGATGGGAGTTTGACAGCATGGCCACGGTTACAAATGGAATTAGGTGATTCAACAGCATCACAGTCCCTCCCGACCGAGGAATCTTCATCATTAGGTGGATAATCATCAGTGCCCCTCGCACCCGGGTCAGCACCCTCACCACCATGGCCGCCATCATCATTTGCAGGATCATCGCCACGGTCATCATTGCCAGCGTCCCCAGGCGAGCCCGGAGGGGTGCTCCAATCCTGGCAAGCAACCAGTCTCGTCCGGATAAGGTAACGAAGACTTGGTGCCGAAGTGGGCTCAACGTAGACCCCAATCGCCGGCGGTTCAGGAACGAAGATAAGTTTTTGGTGTTCAATAAAGCTTGGGTGCCAGCACCATGCATGCACAAAAATTCACGGTCATCATCCTCCGGAATATCCCTAAACTGGGACAGCTGCACGTCACAACATGACGGCCCAAGCACCACCTGTGCCATGGTAGTATTCCGTAGGTGCAACGGAACACGTGACATGGCCACCACCACTCTGTAACGAAAGAAACCAGCAATGCCCTAGGACGTTCTCCTCCAAGGCCTCCAAACAAGCGGCATAAGAGGGGAGCTTGGCCTGGCCTCCAGCACCCTATCCCGATCAACGCGGTGCCGAAAACGGACAATGAAATCTTCAGGTGCGTGCCTCCTGACGTCCACCTCATCTGCAGTGATCTCAAAGCGAGCGAACAAGAAGGTGTAGATCATGGCGGTGGAGATGTCCGGCCTAGTCCCCCCGATCGTGGCGACCAGCGCGGAGCCGAGCCTGTCCTCCTCCATCTGGATCTCAGCAGTCCGTGGCACCACCACCAAAGTAGCACGGGCATGTCTCAGAAACGCGTCTCCAGGCTCCCCCTCGTAGGTCGCCGGTGCAGAGCTTGCACTGTCTGGCGCACCGTCAGGAAGTGCGTCACCTTGCTGCGGAGGTGGAGGCGGCGGAGGCGGTTGCGGCGTGGGTGAGCGCCTTGGCGGTGGTGTAGGAGGTCTGTAGCAGTGCGGGACGGAGGTAGAGTGTCCCGTGGAGACGGAGCCGCCGGAGAAGGTGTCCGCGGATCCAGGGCCACGATGCCTCCCCGAGCGGAAGCGATGGGAAACACGCCGCCCTTCCTAACTCCGTGGCGGTGAGCGGCCACGCTTGGAACCCACCAGTGGCCGGCGCCTGGGGAAAGGACAGGCCACTGACAAATGCCCCTCACGCCAGCAGTTGAGACATCTTGCAGGGAAACGGCAGGACGCCTTGACATGGCCCTCGCGGAGGCAGTTGAAGCAGAGCCCTGCCAGAAGAGGCGGCACCTTGTTTGGAGAACGCGGCGGTGAACGGCGGCGGTCCCACCGGTAACTCCGGACCCAGTAGAAGCCCTCCCTGTTCGGCTCCCCCAGCGGCCTAGTAGGGTGGGAGGGGAGGGAGGCAGAGCGCCGCCCCGGAGAGTTCGTCGGCAGCGACCTCGGTGGCTGAGGGTGCGCGCGTCGCGCTGCCGCCATGAAGCCCTCCGGCCGTCGGCGGTGACGGTGACGCCGCGCGCGTTGCTTCTTGAACGGCATTTCAACTACCGATTTCCCCTTGCCAGCGACCGGCGGAGGCAACGGCGGTGGCGAATCATCCTCAGATTCGGAGTACTCCTCCGAGTCACTGATGGCAATCCTGCCCTCAGGACCGCGGGCGAGGAGGTCCTCATCCTCAGCTTCGTCCGCCCAGGAACGGCAGCGGGAAGGGGAGCCGGCATCCATGGTCGTCGGAAACCTAGATCCGCGGGCCAGGAGCCGCAATGGAAGAGCCCTGGTGACAGGGGGAAGCAGGGGGGCGGCGGTGTGAAGGGGGGGAGAGGTAGGGAGGAGCGGCGGCGCCGGGGCCGCCACCGGGAAGGGGGGGACTCACTCGCCCGCGCGAGCTTACCTCCTCAGCGCTCTAAGAAGCCGGCCATGAGGAGGGTGTTGAGGCACCGGATGGGGGGCAAAGGCGCCGAGGGGAAGAGTCGGAGGTGGGAGAGGCGGCGGAGGTCAGTGGGCGAGGCGGAGGAGGTGGGAGGCGGCGGCGGCGAGGGGAGGCGGGCGGCGAGCGGCTGGAGTCCCAATTGGGAGAGGTGGCGGAGGTCAGTGGGCGAGGCGGAGGAGGTGGGAGGCGGCGGCGGCGAGGAGAGGCGGCGGGGAGGGGAGGCGAGCGGCGAGCGGCTGGGAGGCGGCGGCTCGTGGCAGTGGCTATGATCTGCCAATCATGTTTCTCTAGTTTTGACTATGTTTTTCCTTGGGATTATTATAACTTTGCAGTTTTATTTTTAGTGGATGTATGGATACTTATGGACGCATTTTGTATGGTATGGAGCATATGGTGTAATACTATAGTATATTATTATACTTTATATATGTTAGCACATAAACAGAGGGAGCAGTAGTGTTCCTCTGCATGCAGGTTTAACTCCACGAGGAAGGAATGAGGTGTTTCTTTAATTCGACTCTACCAGGCATATTTTATACTACCTCCATTTCAAAATAAGTGTTGTTGCATGCCTAACAAACTTTCTTAAGTTTATATCTATAAAAATAAATTTACTATGAAAATAGATTCAACAGTCTATCTAATGATACTAATTATGTATTATAATTTTCTTATATATATTTAGTCAAAGTTAAAAGTGTTTTACTCCTTGGAAAACAAAAACGACACTTATTTAGGGACGGAGAGGGTATATATTATTTTACCAAGATCTACTTAGTACCAAATCTCGATTCTTGCTCATATGTTCACGTTCGATACAAATCATCGGTTTCAATACAAAGACCGGATCCACGCATTCGCACGAAATCCTCAAAGCTCACACATCTATGTCCGAATACTGAGGTTTAAGGAAAAAAGAAACATGGACCCGTGCAAAACACAAAGACATATATCTAGTTATACTTTATATATGTTAGCACATTAATTTTTTGTTGATTTAAGACTTTTAGATGTATTATTACTACTCTCAAGTTTTAAATAAATGCAAATATTATATTTTATGTATTTTTTTTATACTTGGCTCGCGAGCTTAACGAACCAATTCGAACTCATAAACGAGCCGAGCTGAGCTGGCCTTTTGGCTCGTTAAAATAACAAGCTCGGCTAGATTGAATCTATTTGCATTAAAAAAACCGATCAAAAAAGGACGAGCGAAGTAAGTGATCAAGAATTTTTTTTTCTTTGTTCGTCCTATCTATAAGAGGAGAGCATATGAAAAATGTAACACATTCTTTCACTTTTTTAGCTCACTGGTCCTTCGCTGGGAGTTTCAGACTTAATACCAATATTTTAGCAACAAATCTAATAAATCTAATTGTAGTGTTTGGTGCATTGATTTTTTTTAACTAGCCGAGCTGGCTCTTTACCCAGCCTAAGCGCACCCCGTCCGCTGCTGCTTTTGTTGTGCTCGGATAGCGTTTCTCCCCACGGAATATTGAGCGACCGCTTGGGCGCATGGCTAGGAGACGTGGCCGACTGGTGACGCCTCTAATCGGAGTTCCGGTGACTTGATTTTTCAAACCCGAGCCTCTTGATCTACCGTCGATGGAGCATGGGTATTCATGGGTACATGTATATCTTCTAACATTCATCATGTTCTTTTGATGGATTTTTAATGGTTCTGTGAAAAACAGAAGTTATTTTTAATATTAGAGGTAGTACTCCGAATTACGTAAAAACTGTTGTTTGCTCACTATTTTACTATAATTTGTGCGATTGCAAAAATGTGTGTGTTGTTTTTTCACATCTTAAGTTTAATCCCTATTTGTATAATGATTATGTTCTTGTAAAACAATCAATGAATCAAATAGATATTTGTTACCCTCAGAATCAAGTAGATATCCGAATGTGAGTCCAGATTCAAACTTTCTGTCTTTATCCTTATCCGATAACATTCATAATTGTTTTTTTTAATTCAAACTAAAATCTGGTAAATTGTGCTATTCAAATTCGATTGATTCCATTCAAATCTGATCTGAATCCATCCCAACTGCCCATGCCACAGCCAAGGCAACTATGTGGCAGCGAGTGACGTCGGGCCATGCTCCGACAAAGCTATGCATTTCCAGACACATACTCCCTCTGTCAAAAAAAAAAAACTTCTATTTCTGATCCAAGTCAAACTATTTCCTGGCTAAATTTATAAAAAAAATAGTATCACCAATTATGATTATAAATAGATAAATTGTGAAAATATTTCATGATGAATCTATAATGATACTTATTTAATATCATAATTATTTTTATATATTTTTTATCTGATTTAATACTGTAGGTAAAAGTGACAGAGGGAGCATGTGGTAGTATACTAATTTGCATAATCTCTCATTCTCTCGTAATAACTAAATAAAAAGAGTAAAAGTAAGACATTGGTTTCGTGCGACAATCATCGCTTCATCGGTCTGCCTTCACCCTGTGATCCCTGCCCCTCGCCCTCCCGCTCCCCCCCTCTCTCATTCGCTCGGTGGGACGGTGGCCGCACAGAAGGAAAGGGGGAATATCATTGGGCGACGATCCCGGCTACACTAATCCCGCGCCCCCGTCTGATTTTTCTTTTCCGGATCAGAAATTTGCGTGATCTTGAATTACCGCTGATACCTCCTTTTGCTATTGTCTCTCGCCTTCCATCGATCATGTTGATTTCCTTTACCTCCCCTTTCCGATTACTATCTCTTTTATTCCATCGTTCATGGGAGTACGGACAGTCCTCGACCTCGCCCATCGCAATCTCTCTCGCGTCATGATCGCCCATCGACCTCCGCAGGAAAAAGCCTACTTAACCCATGAACTATCAGCCAGTGTCTAACCTACACTCCAACTATAAAATCATCTGTTTTACACTCTGAACATTTCAAAACCGTTCAAATTACACCCTGGAGCGGTTTTGGACGGCGGTTTTGCTACAGTAACGGCGGTTTTGACTTTTTCTATTTATTTCCGTTGAATCTTTGAAAAATCATAGTAAATCACAGAAAAATCATAAAATAGAAAATTTAATTTTGTTGAACTCCACATGAGTATATCTACACAATGAACATATAATGTAGTATGCTTTAGTACAAATTTTTTCTGTAGCTTTAAATTAGTTAGAAAATCAAATTTTGTTTGTAATTAATTGGAATAATTCATAGCTACAACTTTTATGGTCTAATTGTGGTTAAATTTTTATAGTGAACTAATTATTGTATGCTTGAACTGTAGTAAAAATTTTATACTGATTGGATCATGTATAATTTAGTTATAGATTTATTTATATTTAACAAGCATAAACCTAAATAAATCTATAACTAAGTTATATATGATCCAATGAGTATGAAATTTTTATTATAGTTCAAGTATATAATAATAATCCCATCATAAAAATTTCACCATAATTGGACCATAAAAGCTGTAGCTATGAATTATTCCAATTAATTACAGACAAAATTTGATTTTTTAACTAATTTAAAGCTACAGAAAAAAACTTGTACTAAAGCATACTATATTATATGTTTATTGTGTAGATCTAATCATGTGGAGTCCAACAAAATTAGATTTTCTATTTTATGATTTTCTGTGATTTACTATGATTTTTCAAAGATTCAGCGGAAATAAATAGGAAAAAAAGTTAAAACCGCTGTTACTATAGCAAACCATGGTTACTGTAGTAAAACCATCGTCAAAACCGTTTCAGGGTGTAATTTGAACGGTTTTAAAAAGTTTAAGGTATAAAATAGACGATTTTAGCTGATAGTTAAGTAGACTTTTTCCACCTCCCCACCGCCCTGAGCTAGATGGAAGAGAAGAGAAGGAGGACGCCAGGTGACCCCGCGCAGCCTCAACGGGTCGAAGCCTGCGACACCGCGAGGCACGAGCGCGAGTCTGCCGTCCGTGACAACGAGCGGAGCTTGAAGACGGGCGGCAGCGAGGGGCGCCGTGCGCTTTGGTGCCTTGGCGGCTTGGCCCTTAGGGCAACGGAGCAGGGGCAGTGGCCACTAGCATCGGCACACGCCGCACGGGTGCTTGGCGGCGTGTTGCTCCACCGCTCTCGGCTCTTCAATCCAAGACGGGTAGCCGGCCAGGAGGGCGCGGCCGTGCGGGTCACCGGTCGCTGGCTCAGCGTTGCGGCGGCTCCCCTCGCTCGCGCTCCCAACGGCCATGGAGCTGCTGGTGAGTCATGGGGAGCGGTTGGAGTCGCTGGACAACGAGACCAGGGATGGAGAGTCCACCGACGTCAAGCTATGCGGGTGGCCTCCACCAGCAACGTGTGCGGGCAATGGCCGGCGCCATCAATCCCCAAGTCTATACTGATGTTTGTTCAGGTATAAACTATGTGATCCGTGTAACCAATGTCTTAATAAGAGTCAAGTTAAGCTGATCCTTGATGATTTGGCCACAACAGGAACAAGGCCGCTGGCCGCCGCCAACTAGCAGCTATCTGCAGATGATTTGTTTAGTTTCAGGGCTCCTAATTTTTTTTTTCAAAAACCTAGCAGGAGCTCTGCTTCTCAATTTAGTTTCAGGACTCCCAATTTCATTGTGTGTTAGAATGATTTCATTCCTTCTCCGAGTTCTTATTTCATTGTCTATGTTCTGTCGGTGTGGAAATGAGTAGTTGCGTTCTGATTTTAATTTATTGTGTTTTGTGCAGGTTGTCCTTTTCTTTGTCTCATGCTGCATCTCATGCACAACATTTGGCATCAGGTGACTAGCAGTCACAGTGATTTTTGAAGCACTGGACTGATTCCGGTGACCACAACGCGATAGAGAGCGCGATGGGCGAGGTCGAGGAGTGGCATCAGGTGACTAGCAGTCACGGTGATTTTTGAAGCACTCAGACTGATTCCGATGATCAGGTAATTTCGTCGTGCACTGTTTCATTTTCAAACTCAATTTGATTTTAGGCTGGAAGGTTTTGTTTCATTTTGGCTTAGCTGTATTAATTTTTCTTTCTCAATACTTTTAGGCTTTCAGGTTAGGAAGAAATAAAATGCTCACATCTTTATAGGCTTTTATGATTGACACTGAGAAACTATCATCTAGAATGTTCATGAAATTCGAAAATAGTGGATGATCTCTTTGTTTTTTTTAAGTACAGATTGGATGCCGTCTTTGTAATTTGGCATTAACCATTGGATGCCCACTCTTCTACCAGAATGCAACAAGTGAAACAATCTCTAAGAATGTTCAAATCAGTGGTGAATTCTTAGGACACAAATGTGCAATGTATTTATTTTCAAGTTTTTTTTCTGTGGGTTTTTAATTAAGTGCCTCTGTCTTTGTAGGATGGTGTGAATTCAAGTGTCAATTACCAAAGGTTTGTTCTGAGTATCTCATAGGTCTATTTTCTTATCTTCAATTGTGGGCTTTCCATGTTCAGAGATGAGAGAACCATTTACACAGGAAGTCTTGAATGATGCCATCTCATATTTTCATGCCATGCAGCATGTGTCGTTTGTTGGCTGCAGGGAGGAAAATAAGAAAAACTGATGGAAGGAAGAGGATAAGGGATGAATGAGCATCTTCTAGACATAAACACGTTGCATCAAGTACACTGTAGCGCATAATTTTGGAGGTGAAGAAGGAACTAAGCCAGGAGATCGAGAGATTCCAACAACCACTGAATGGAATAGGTAGCCAAGTTTCCTTTCTGCATTTTTCTTTTGCTATATGGATTGCTCTGAATTAAATTAATTTGTGAGCTACCGTAAAGGGAAAAGGATGAGATGCCTGCTGCGTGCCCAACACTAACTTCAGCGTTTCGGTGTCTCGACTGAATCAAGGTAATGCAGATCTGATGGCAAGGGAAATTCAGTCCCTCAGTACATCTCAGATATAGTAGATAATGAAGCAGATAAATAAATTCTCAGTTCGTTTCCTACTTGCTTCCCTTTTCGATCAAGCCTGTTCATTTGTTACTTTACTTTTTAATTTTGTTTGACAATTGTGTAGTTCTTATCTTATCCAACTACATGTTTCAGTTTGGTAATAAACTGAAATTAACCGAATGACAAGCCAATGCCAACATATTTCCTATTTTGATCTTGTGATGCTCAGTTGCTCACTGCTTGTAACTCTCCATTTGTTAAAAAAAATTCTCATGTTCTGTGAATTGCAGATTGTGCCTATTCCTACATGGCGGAGCAAGTCTCCTTGTCATTACTAAACTGGCGTGCTAACAAGTGTCAAATGATGGGACTGTATATATTGGATTCCCATATTGAATCACTTAAGGACCAAAATTATTAACTCTCCATTTGTATACCCCTCACCCCGATATGTAACCTATTCTTGGCATCCTAATGCCAGTGTACAGAAGGAATCTCAACTAGGAGCCTAGACTTTGCACATGAAAAAAAGTTGATTGAGGCATTCAGCAATCAGTGCCAATTTATCGATTCCTCCATAGTTAAATATCTCACCCATGGTTGAGGTGGTGTTGCAAGTCCATTCTATTCTACAAAACAAAACTAAATGATTTGATCAATGCTCCATGAAGGAGAGCAGGTACAGCAGCGCCTGCCACGAGGACGTCGTCCAATCGCTCGTGTGCCATGAGCTTTTCTTTTTACCTCCCACGATGGGTTGGAGTACTGATTTTGGTTTCGGCATTGCAGGCTTGCCGATGTAGGTTGGTAATGGAGCTCGAGGGGACACGATGATCTTGCCGATGCTGGTGATCAACAATGTGCAGTATCGAGGTATGGACGTACGAGCCCTCCAATTTTATCACAAGATGAGATCATGCTGTGTTGTTTTTCTGAAGAATTCGTCATTCCAGGCATTGGAAAGCACTGCAGTAGTGCGGTTCTCAAAGCGATCTGTGCTGGGTTCATGGATTCCACTGAACCTCATGCCTGCCTGACACAACATTACAATTGAGCAATTCCTTCCTTCAGTTCAGTACTCGTCTTGGATCGCTAAGCTGACCTCTGCAATTTTTTGAGACATGGGAACTGACGAGTGCCTTGACAACAATGACGGCTGCTGGCGAGGAACTACGGAGGAGTGCAAAAGCATGGGGCCATCAAGCTTAAGCACACGGCCGGACGGCGACCTACGCACAGACGAGCGGCCCGTGGCGACTAGCTCGCACAAAATGGGAGAGAGGGAAGGGAAGGAGGAAGAAGATGGGGGCAATTTGATCCAGAAATTGTGATAAATATATCCAAGGGGTAAGTAGTGGTATATTTTGGAACGTAAATTGACATATTTTCTCATTGCAACACACATGGCCACTTCAATAAAATTGTACACATATTCCACATATTTTTGAGAATATAGAGGGATATATGCTCAAAGCAAAATAGCAATGCCCTGTTTTGCTTTGGACCTCTTGCTAGGTAGACACTATTTCTTCTTGATAACCTAACCTTAATGTGCCAAAAATATATATGTTCTTACATGTTCAAAATTGTTTGGTCAATAAGTTAATTATAGACATAGTACTAGCTTGCTGTTCCAACTTCAGGACAGGGAAGTGTCACAGGAAAAAACAAAATCTGTTATCTGTTCTATTTTTCTGGCTGCATGATCGTCGGCACTGCTTTTAAAAACTCACTTCAAATTTGACTAGAATGGGGGAGAGTCCCTGGAGGTGCTATGCCACCCTTACCTAGAGCACCTTGATATGTTTTGAAGTTTACCACAGAAAAGTTTATCTGAATTTTAGAGTTCTTAATACAGTTGGTGTAAATCTTCGATGATATGCTTTTTGCCAATTTACATATATACTCGAACCTGTGTACCGGATGTTATAGAGATACGGCAGAACTTATTCGTAGATTTATTGACGCACGAAGGAAATAGATATCGGAGATTTCTTCCTACCGATATAAAACATTATCTAAGCCGCATCACGTAAAGTCTATACAGTAGAGTTTGTGAGCCTACGACACCGCCATCTCCGTACTGTGTTAATTTCACAAACTTTGCCTTTTGGATAAATGTCACTTTAACGTTGGTATTTAATTTCATGATATTGTTATGTTATCGTGCGATCCATATGTTTTTAGTACAAAAGTTTAGCTATCCTATAGTAACACACGGGCACGACCCTATACCTATACCAGAGCATAATATCGTCGCTGACTGTCGCTACTGACCACTATTTCAGTAGAGCGTCAGCCGGAGCTACCGAGCCGGTCCAGCTGAGCGCTTTCCTGGTGGGCCACAACCAGATCGTGTCATGTTTTCATGGGCCTCCGTTGGCAGACGGCCGGTACTGTGACAATTGAAAATGGCCGTATTTAGCTTCCCTGGTTATTCTAAACTTTCAAAAACAAATCTGAACAATAACCATTTTTAGTAATGGAACAGGAAAAAGGAAATGATTGAATTAGTATCTAACCTTCTTTTTCCCCCAAAATCTTACTTGTCTTCCCTTCCAAACTATAGGCTATTTTAACATTGTTCTAAATCAAATGTCTCTAAATTTAACTAATTTATTTTTAAAAAAACTGTTAAAATCTACAAGTTCAATAGGTGCACTATAAAAATATATAGTTTAACAAAACTACTTTAATGTGGTAGACGTTGGTTTATTTATTTTTATATAAATTTGGTTAAATTAGAATAGAGTAGAAACTAGAATAGCAAAAGCAAAATTAATATGGGATCAGAACAAAGCATCAGCGTCACGGCAAATCTATGTGGAGCAGATGACGCTGGATCAGGTGGCTTGTGGCGTACAGATGATTTTGTGCGATGACCAGTCAATTGTTTTTTTTTGGGGGGGGGGGGGGGGGTTCACTCGTTCTTTCAAACTTTCAAAAAGCAAATATTAACAATAATAATGGAATAATAAGAACATGAAACAACCAAACGGAGGAGGTATCTAACTATCGGCTTGTTCGCTTGAGCTTTTAGCCGCTTATTTTCAGTCAGTCAACAGTGTTTTTCTCTCACAACAAATCAGGCAACAGTACTTTCAGCCGCTTATTTTCAGCCAAACGAATAGGATGTATTCTTCTCCTCCTATACATACCCGCTTTACTTTAAAATTGTTTGTTACCTTAGTTTCATTTTAAGTCTAACTTTTCTACTACTCCTTTCAATTCTAGGTATAGAACATAAGTTTGATCGAGTTTATGAAAAATAGTATCAATACTTATGTCTTCAAATAGATTTATTATAAAAATATATATTCTATAGTTATTTTAATGATACTTATTTAGTACTATAGATGTTAGTAATTTTTTATGGATTTAATGAAACTTAAAATTGTTTGACTCAATGAAAAGGAAGAATTGCATTTTTTCCGGGGACGAAGATAGTAACTTTAGTCACTATTTTTTTAAAAAAAATGTTAACATCCAAATTTTGAAATAAGTGTACTATCAAGAAATATTTCATGAATGAAAAATAATAAAACTAATTTGATGTTATAGATACTTAATAAAAAATAAATCCACCTATGACTTGGAACGAAACAGAGTAGACCTAGAATGTCAAATGCAAAATTAATAATATATGGTACAAGATTACAAGAACAAAGCGCCAGCGTCATGGCAACCTATCTGAAGGAGTCGATGAAGGTGGATCAGGTGGCGTGTGGGGGGTACAACTGATCGGCGTAAGCGGTTTGTTCCAGCTGTGCATCTTTTACCAGATTCATCTTACTATACTAGGAGAGGTTGAAATGTGGATTCCGACCGCGTCAGGGTTGAATTCGTGGACCAGAAGATCGATCAGGTGCTGACTTGTTACCTTACCCTCCCTCGATACATACGCACTACTGTTACAGTTAGTGTTAACCATGCACTTGACTTGCCATACGCGCTTGGTCAGAGTTGGTGGATGGATACCTCAGCTTCAGCTGTGGATTATCGATCAGGTCTAACAGCGTGCGTGGATATCGCAAACAGACTTGATCGAATGCATTTCCGGCGGGGACTCGCCGATGCCGGAAAAATGTGGCCATGTTTAGGCCTTGTTTAGATTCCCAAATTTACCCTCAAATTCTACTATGCAAAAAGGAGATTCCCCATCACATCAAAATGTCGGCAAATGTATGGAGTACTAAATGTAGATGAAATCATAAACTAATTCCACAGTTTTGTTGTACTTTGCGAGACGAACATTTTGAGTCTAGTTAATCAATTTTTGAACAATTTTTTGCACTAAAAAACAAAAGTTGCTACAGTGTTCTGACAGGAACACTGTAGCAACAGGCGCCGAATCGGCGGCCCGACTCGGGCATCTAAACAAGGGGTTAGATGCCCGAACAGGGGATGTCCGAATCACAGTTGAACACTGTAGCAATTTTATTTTTATTTGCTAATAATTGTCCAAATATTGATTAATTAGGCTTAAAATATTCGTCTCGCAAAGTACAACAAAACTATGTAATTAGTTTTTGATTTCATCTACATTTAATATTATATATATATATGTGCCGACATTTTAATGTGATGGGGAATCTTTTTTTAAGTGAAATTTGGGTGAAATCTGGAATCTAAACAGGCCTGTGTGCCCATGCATGGCAGCATGGGCATCTCCTCGCTAATTGAATGAGTGGTCAATTCGGACTCGATCAGTCGGTGGCCCAAACACAATTGACCACAGATCTGAATTGAATGGACTGGGTCCAACGCAGCAGGCAGCAGCTGCACCGCGCCGGCACTGTCCGAGTGCCGGACTGCCGGCGCGTGTTCATGAATGGTCTCTCCTCCTGGGTCGTGGCCATGGCTTCGTTTTCCCCTCCATCTGATTTTGACGAAGTCTCTCTGAATTCTTTAGCGTACTGACGTCGACCGGTATAGTCGAGCTTGACGCTTGACGGTTGCCGCAGCACAGCAGTAGTGCAGCACTGTGTACTCCGTACCTCGCTTACGTGCTCGCCTGCTTGGGCTCGTACTGACTCGGTTCCAAAAAGTAGCTTTCCAGCACGAAGCGAACACGCGCGCCAACAGGCAAGACATGCATGGTGCATGACATGATGGAACCATGGAAGGAATGTCTCCAATGCCCTAGAAAAGAGAAACAAAAAGGATGAAGACCAAGAAAAAGGAAAGTTTGGTTTTACATAGCTGGAGCACGAGCCGCCCAGCCGTGGCCATCATCACTTCTCCATGCCGATGTGGTACCGCGACAAAGAGTATACGGAGTACAGGGTTTTTTCGGTGAGACTAGCGCCCGCGCTTGCTCCGCCCATCTGCTTCGATTCGTGCACCATCCGCGCTGGCTCCGTTTCTCGTGCCCGCATTTGGACAGCCTGCTTCCGCTCCGTTGCCCACGCCGCCGTGATGACTCGCCTCCGTCTCTTCCACACCGGCGCCGCGCTCACCTCTTCCACGACGCCCACATGACTCGTCCCCGTCTCTTCCACACCTTGCACCTCCTTCCCGCGTCGGTGGCCACGGCCCGGCCCTATCACCCTCATCGACACCAACACCGATGGTTTGCACTGGCAACATGAAACACTTGTTGCAACATACAACTGAAACAGATCAAACAGTTGGAACATGCACTTGCAACATATGTGTGAAACATATGCAGCGTCTAGATAAAACACTTGTAACATACGTCTGAAATAGATGAAACATTTTGAACAACGCTTGCAACACATACCTCTGAAACACTTGCAACATATGCAACATCCCATATAAAACACTTGCAATATACCTCTGAAACATCTGAATCACTTTGTCGGGTACCATAATTAGGGGTACCCAAATTAGGGCGGAAAATTCACCCTGCCTTCCAAAACCAAACATTAATCTGCCCCGTCAAAGGAAAAAAATCAACTAAACCCACGGGCTAACTCTTCCCTTGCTGGGCCTCTAGCAAGCCGCGTGAGCATACCAGCCCATCTCCCCACTTCATCCGAGGCCTCACGCAGGGGGGTCTCGGAACACCTCCGACTCGCCCGAGACCTCAGTGCTGGGGTCTCGGGCACAGGTCAACCAATAGCATCATCACCACCTCGTCCAAGCCCCAGAGACGACGTTTTCTGTCTCCGCCTCGCCCGAGACCGGCCTCTGACGCCGCTCCCCCGTTGGTGCGCTCGAGAACCGCCGTGACGTCACCCACGTTCTTGTGTCCGCCCGACCAGACAAGCTAGGAATGACAGGGGTCAAATCACGACACTGTCGCCCATAACAAGCATGGGGAAGAGCTGCTAGTCACTATGCCACCCATACTAGCACTATACGCATGATCCAGACCTGCGCGGCGTACGAAACGCTGCTCTAGGCCACTATTCCCTCGAACGGAGCAAAATCACGTTATGATTCACGCTTCCGAGGCCTCGACCCTCTACGCCAGTCAAACCGAAGGACAAGCACATCGCCATAGAGATAATCATGACTCTACGCGTCGTAGCTGCGTCGTCCACAGGGCTACGAATGGCAGGACACGTCGCTACAGCATCAAAGGACAGAGGCCATTCCTCCAACAGTGATATGCCAACGACTACAGGAGGCCTCGGATCATGTAACCCTGCGTTCCCCTTGCATCTATAAAAGAGGAGGGCAGAGACTATTCCAAGAAGGAGAACGACGACGAAAAACAGACAGAAGGCAAATCTATAGACCGTTCGGCTCATTAGAGGCGAACACACACTCTCCACTCGCATCTTGAGACCTGAGAGTTCCTCCCTCTCTCACCCGCTTGTAACCCCTACTACAAGCACTTTGGTGCAAGATAATATAAGACTCTCCTCCCCCACTGGACGTAGGACATTCTTTGGCCCGAACCAGTATAAATCGCTTGTGTTCTTCTTGCACACCATCCGGATCCTCGACGCACAGACACACATTACTTGTTGGTGCTAGAACCGCCATTTCTTATACCGACACACTTAAAACATACATTTGTAACATAAGGGAGGAGAGGCCAAGGCCAGTCGATTCCAACCGTCGGGGTGGGAGCTGGTGGCGAGCGGCGGCACGCGAGCACCACCAGCGCCGGCTGCACTCATAGGCGCCCTTGGCTCGACCGGGAGCGACCTAAGGCGCCCCGGCACGTGCACACAATGGCCATCGGTAGGGGCAGTGACGGCGGTCCACGACAGCGAGGCATCCCGACGGCGCTAGGGTTGGGGAAGAGGTCAGGGAGACGCTCTGCTGCCAATGAATGCGAGAGAGACACCGATAGGTGGGGAGGGCGAGAATGAGGATGGCAGAAGCAGGCGGCACGCGCAAAGGCGTGGGAGCGAGCGGCACGAATGGGGTGCACCACGGGAGAAGGTGGCAGCAGCCAGGCGGACTGATGCGCGCGGCGTCTGAATGGATGGACGCTCAGGTCTAATCATTATTGTTTTTTTATCCAAGTATTACAGGCTGCGAAGGTGCCACAAAAGAGGACATAGGAGGCGTGGGCACCATGTGAAGTAGTCTTCGATAGTTCGATTCGCAGCATCTTTGCCTACACACGTTCGACTGAACAGAAAATGCTTCACGCATAATTACTTCCTTACTGTACAGTCATACAGTACCTATCTAAAAAGAGACGTTTGGATCTCTTTCTAATAATGATTATTGCTTTTAATAAATTAAAAACTCCAACTAATAGGTTTGAGGAAGATAACTGGATTCTAAAATGTAAATGTTTAAATTTCATTCTCATTTTTCCACCTCATTTCATTTTTATTAGAAGATCTAAACAAAGTCCAAATCATGTTGTACGTTGATGATTACGAACTTCTCCGCGTGAGGTGATTTTGTTAGTTTGATCTCCACTGGACTTGGCCCAATGGCCATGTCTAGGCCCTAATCTCGCGTCGTGATCGGGGACGCCCAGCCCAATGACGTGGTTGGTGGGCCCCCGTCGCGCAGTGCTATAAATAGGAGGTGGGGGCCAGTGGTTAGGGTTACGAGGTTCACTCCACTGCCGCCACCCCACTGTCCTAACCCAATCCGATCCCGAGGGTGCACTGCCAGCGGCGGGAAGCACCACCATCGACCCTTCACCGTCGCCCCTGCGCCACTACTCCACCACTGGACCGCGTCAACGTCACCACTGGAAGCAATGGTGGACTCGAGCTTCTACATCAAGCCCACTGATGGTCAGATACCTCCGCCTAACATCTCTCTACTCTTTTCTCTAAGTGATGTACGTTTTTCAGTCGATCTACTCACTTATCCAGTAAAGTAAAGAATCTACCCACTGATCTGCACCTAAACGATCTTAAGTTTCTAACATTGGTACCAGAGCAAGGTCTATGGTGTAGATCTAGATCGGGAAAAGAAATCAGAATAGACGACCGATTCGAATGGATCGGGACAACAAGAATCTCCAACCCTGAAAGTCCCTAGTTTGGTTTTGGCTAATTGATGAAACCTAGGACTAACCTTTGTATCTAAGTGGATGATTTAGATAAAGGTGGTCATTGAATATGAGACATGACATTGACTCATATGACCAAAATGGTGAAGACCAAGATGAGGCTTAGCTCGATGGACTGGTTGTGAAGGTGAAGGGCTAGTCGAGGCTTCGAAGCGAAGGACCATGCGATGGTGAAGCTTGAGCAAGACTTGGCGCCGACAGACCGATGCAACGGTGAAGAGCAAGTGAAGTCAAGGTCGATGGATCGAGACGGTCATGTGATGATATGAAGTGGATCATATCATTTGGAGAAACAAAATGGGCTCAAGGCAAAGGTATAACCATAGGGCCATTTTGTTTTACACTCAAGACACCATAGAGGGTGTGAGTGGTTTAGGGTCGATAGATGAACTATTAAGAGGGGAAGTCTTATCGGTTATTAGACGCACGGGTGCCACTAGGTGAATTCATGAAGTGCATTGCATGTAGGGCCTAGTGAGCTAACTGGAAAACCTTTGAAAATGATTGAGAAAAAGCTAACACACAAGCACATGGAGATGTACACTTAATGGTGTTGGCACATTTGCAAAGGTGGCGTTGGTCGCGCTGTGGTTTGCGGGTTGAGAGGGGTTTGGATTCAGGCGATTTCGGAGAAATGAAATGCCTATTTTCCACTACACCAGAAGTCGGAAAAGAAACGGAGGCGAACGGAGGTCACAGAGGTGACCGGACGCTGCACCGGACGCGGTCACGGTGTGACCGGACGCGTCCGGTCAGTACAGCGCAGCAGTCAGGCGCGTGAGTTAGGGTTTGCAACCGGCGCGTCCGGTCACTCACGGGACCGGCGCGTCCGGTCGGGCTCCCTGAGGAACAGTGCGTGGCGAAGGACTGAGCGGACACGCGGCGCGTCCGGTCACACGCGATCGGACGCGTCCGATCATTGAAGGAGCTTACTGGACTCTGACCGGACGCTGGCACTGTCGCGTCCGGTCGTTGCGTGGAGCGCGTCCGGTCGTTGCGTCGCGTGCGCAGGCGCTGTGCGATCGGCGCGTCCGGTCGTTGCATGGAGCGCGTCCGGTCATGGTGTCGCGCGCGCGGTACTGTGCGACCGGCGCGTCCGGTCGGTTGAGCAGCGCGTCCGGTCATCGCGTTTGACCGTTAGCGTGCAGTGACCGTTGGAGAATCTAACGATCGCGTTTGAATTCGGTGGACACGTGGACGGCGCAGGGCGACCGGACGCGGTGAAGCGCGTCCGGTCAGTTTCGACCGGCGCGTCCGGTCGTCCCGAAAAAACGGTCAGTGGAGTGGCAACGGCTCTATTTGGATGGGATGCTTATAAATACTCGTTGGCCGGCCCTTGGGGAGGTCTCTTGGCATTTCTAACACTCTTGTGCATCCTTTGAGCTAAAGCTACTCCTTCCACTCATCTCTCTTGCTTGATTGCAAATCAAAAGTAAGATTGAGTGATCCCAAAGTGCGTTGCATAGCTTGAGGGCATCTAGTGGCACTTGTGGGTGGTTTAGCCGGTGGATTTCTTGTTACTCTTGGAGAGTACCGCTCCTAGCCGGCTTGGAGATTGTTGGAGGCGTTGGCAAGAGAAGGTGATTGTTCTTGGCCACCTCCGGTTGATTGTAAGAGGTTCTTGTGCTTTCCTCGACGGGACGCCAAAAGCAACTCTATTACATTGCGCGTGTCATTGAGTTACCTCACTTGAGAGTGGTGTCTTGCGGTGCCTTGCGGGGCGTGCCTTGAGGGTCACACCGGGGAACCATCTAAGTGTTGGTCGACACAACCGGTGACGTAGCTTGTCGGTGCACAAGTGAACACCGGGTGAACAAAAATATTGTGTCTCTTGTCTCCCGGTGATTGGTCTTCATATTGTATTGTTGTCAATATTGATTGATTGTATATCATCTTGGTGATTGGCAACATCTTCACTCCACCGTCGGTATAAGAATCACAATCCTATCTCTTGCTCTTATCTTTACTAGTTTATCTTGTGTAGCTCTAGTAGTAGCTTTGCTAGTAGTGTTGTTAGCTTGTTCTCTAGTGTAAAATTAGTGACATAGCACTTGTGTGAACTAGAGATCATAATCTACTAGACTTGTGGATAGGAGGCTTGCATCACAACCTTTGGCTAAGCAAAACTCGCTTTACGCCGTTTGTTATTCTAACAAGTTTGCTTAGTGGTATTTGTAGAATTTTTTATAGGCTATTCACCCCCCTCTAGCCATCTAGGACCTTACAAGTGGTATCGGAGCCGTGGTCACCGTTTTAATCAAGGCTTAACATCCTTCGGTGTGAAAAATGGCTCAAATTGTGTTCAATCATGTTGGGGGCAAGCCACCATTCTTTGATGGTGTTAGTTCTTTTGCTCATTGGAAGAGAAAAATGACAATGTACCTTGGTTCTATTCATGAGAGAGTTTTGCAAGTCACCGAGAATGATTTTGCTATCATTGATCCCGATCATCTCACCGATGAAGATAGAGCAAATAGAACATGCAATAGAATGACTCTCAATACACTTTACAATAATATTGACACAAAAGTATTTGAGGGCATCAAGGATTTGGAATTGGCTAGTGAAGTATGGACAATGTTGAGTGAGACATATGAAGGCACTAAGGTTGTGAAGAGTGCCAAGCTATATGGGCTCAAGAGTGAGTTTGAGAACTTCAAGAAAAAGGATGATGAAACAATCATTGAAATGTTTCATAGATTGCAAGTGATAGTCAATGATCTCAAGAGCTTAGGGCACAAGACTCAAGATCAAGATTTTTGTCACAAGTTCTTATTGAGCTTACCTAGAAGATTCAAGATGTTGATCATGATGTTGCAAAGAGATGGGCTTAAAGCAATGAAGCCTAATGATTTGCTTGGTGAAGTATTGACCTATGACAAGTATGGTCAAGATGTTGATGACAAGGAGAAGGTGGAAGATGAGAAGAAGAAGACCGTGGCATTCAAGGCCACCTCCTCCAAGGGCAAAGCTATCATCATAGAAGAAGAAGAAGAAGATAATAATAATGAAGGTGAAGATTTTGAAATTGATGATGAGGCACTTGCTCTTGTAGTCAAGAAAGTGGGTCACATGTTCATTAAGAGAAGAGGCTTCAAAAAGAGAAATGACAATTTCAAGAGCAATGAGCAACAAAGAAAGTGCTTCAATTGTGATAGCACCGAACATCTTCAAGCCGAATGTCCCTGTGACAAGAAGAAGAATAACAAGAGGGGCAAGTTTGAAAAGAAGAAGAAGAGAGAGGCCAAGATGACATTCAAGAAAGGCAAGAATGGTGCATATGTGATCACTTGGGAAAGTGATGATGAGGAAGAAGAAGAATCATCCAACAAGGCTTTTGCTTCCATTGCTATCAACAAGAAGCCATCACTATTTGATTCATCCTCTTCATGCTTCATGGCTAAAGAAGCTAAGGTATTATATGATAAGAGTGATGATGAAAGTGAAATGGAATATGCTCATGATAGTGATAATGATAATGAAAATGATGATGATGAACCAACTAAAGAACAACTATATGACTTGATGCAACAAACTAGAGACATAGCTATTGCCAAGAACAAGGAGTGTAAGAAGCTTTCAATGAAAGTAGCAATACTTGAGAAAGTTCTTAGTGAGCTTAAGACCACTCATGAGAGTCTAGTGGAAGACCATGAGGATCTTGGTAAGGCTCATTCCAAGCTTGAAAAGGCTCACTCATTGCTACTTGAGCAACAAGCAAAGAAGGAGGTTGTTGTATCATGTGATATAGGTGTTACATGTGATATAATTGATGAATCCTTTAATGAACCTATCATCATGTCAAATGCTAACCCTTCTTGTAGCTCTTCATCCACCACCACCAACTCTACCTCTACTACTAGTGATGGTTTTACTTGTGATGCCTCACTAATGGTTGAGAATGAGACTCTCAAGAGAGAGGTGGATGAACTCACTCACGCCCTAGGCAAGGCCTATGGTGGTGAGGCCCGCTTGCTTAAGTGCTTGGGTAGCCAAAGGTTCTCTCTTAACAAAGAGGGATTGGGCTACACCCTCAAGAAAGGCAAGTCGGCCTTTGCAACTCCAAAGCCTAGCTTTGTGAAGGGTAATGGTCGGTTTTGCAATAGATGCAAGCAAGTTGGGCACCTAGAGCATAATTGCAATAAAAAGAACCAAAGCAAGAACCTTGTTAATGCTATACCTTTTTGATTCTTGCTATGTGCTTACCAAGGGTGTGAAGGGTGTACAAGCTAAGTTTATTGGTACACCAATTGTGGGCCCAAAGAAGAAGGCTATTTGGGTACCAAAGAGCTTAGTTACTAACCTATAAGGACCCAAGCAAAAATGGGTACCTAAGCTTCATTGATTTGCTTGTAGGTCAATTACAAAGCCAGAGAAAGGCATTGGATTATTGATAGTGGGTGCACTCAACACATGACCGGTACATCAAGAATGTTTGACTCAATCAATGACAATGATAGTGGTGTTGATTCTATCACATTTGGCAATAACAAGAAAGACAAGGTTATTGGCTTGGGCAAGATTGCAATATCAAATGACATGAGTATCTCCAATGTGTTGCTAGTTGAAAGCTTGGATTTCAATCTTCTATCCGTGGCACAAATATGTGATCTAGGCTACAAATGCATCTTTGGGGTTGATGATGTAGAAGTTATTAGTATGTATGGTTCAAATGTGGCATTCAAGGGCTTTAGATATGAGAATCTCTACCTAGTTGACTTCAATGCTAAAGAAACTTCTTTGACAACTTGCTTAGTCTCTAAATCAAGCATGGGTTGGCTTTGGCATAGAAGGCTTGGTCATGTTGGCATGAAACAATTGAAGAAGCTTACAACTCACAATCTTGTCAATGGTTTGAAAGATGTTGAATTTGAGAAGAATAAGCTTTGTAGTGCATGTCAAGCCGGGAAGCAAGTTGGTAGCTCACATCCAAAGAAGAGTACAATGAGCACATGCAAAGCATTTGAGTTGATGCACATGGATCTATTTGGACCAACAACGTACACAAGCATAGGTGGCAACAAGTATGGCTTTGTCATAGTGGATGACTTCACAAGATTTATATGGGTATTCTTTCTTAGTGACAAAAGTGAAGTGTTTGACACCTTCAAGACATTCCTCACTAGAGTTCACAATGAGTTTGAGATAAGAATCAAGAAAGTGAGAAGTGACAATGGAAGTGAGTTCAAGAATACAAGAATTGAAGAACTTTGTGATCATTATGGCATTGGACATCAATTCTCGGCCAAGTACACTCCATAATCAAATGGCCTAGTTGAGAGGAAGAATAGAACATTGCTTGATATGGCTAGATCAATGCTTCATGAGTACAATGTGAGTCAATCATTTTGGGATGAAGCAATCAATACCGCTTGCTACTACATCAATAGACTATATTATCATCCATTGCTAGAGAAGACCCCATATGAGCTACTTCATGGAAGAAAGCCCAATATTTCTTACTTTAGGGTGTTTGGTTGCAAATGCTATATCTTGAAGAAGGGCACTAGATTAGGGAAGTTTGATAAGAGATGTGATGAGGGGTTCCTACTTGGTTATTCAACTACAAGCAAAGCTTATAGAGTTTGGAACAACTCTAGTGGCATTCTAGAAGAAGTCCATGATGTGTAATTTGATGAAACCAATGGGTCACAAGATGAAGAAGAAAATCTAGATGATGTTGGTGGAACTCAATTGGTGGAAGCAGTGAAGAACATGGACATTGGGGACATTAGAGCAAAGCAAGTAATTGATATTCAAGATGATGATAAAGATCAAGTGCTCAATTCTCCATTTAAGCTAGCTAGTGACTCTCAAGTGCAAGATCATGGTGCTAGTTCTTCTCATTAAGATACATCAAGTGATCAACCAAGCTCAAGCAATCAAGTGCAAGTACTCCAACCACAACATGTTGTAAGAGATCACCCCATTAATAGTGTTATTGGTGATATTAGAAGTGGTGTACAAACAAGATCAAGATTGGCTATGTTTTGTGAGCATGCAACATTTGTGTCAACCATAGAACCAAAGAAGATAGAAGAAGCTTTGAGGGATGTCGATTGGATCATGGCTATGCAAGAAGAGCTTAACAATTTCACAAGAAATGATGTTTGGGAGTTGGTAGAAAGGTCAAATGACTATAATGTGATTGGAACCAAGTGGGTGTTCAAAAACAAGCAAGATCAAGATGGCATTGTAGTGAGAAACAAAGCAAGACTAGTTGCTCAAGGTTACACTCAAGTTGAAGGTCTTGACTATGATGAGACATATGCTCCCGTGACAAGATCGGAGGCAATAAGGATTCTATTGGCTTATGCTTGTGCACACAACATCAAACTATATCAAATGGATGTCAAAAGTGCATTTCTCAATGGGATTATCAATGAGTTAGTCTTCGTTGAGCAACCGCCCAGATTTGAAGATGACAAGAAACCCAACCATGTGTATAAGTTGAAGAAGGCTTTATATGGCTTAAAGCAAGCACCTAGAGCATGGTATGAGAGGCTAAGGGATTTCCTTCTCTCTAAGGGATTCAAGATGGGCAAGGTTGATACAACTCTATTCACCAAAAAGATTGGAAATGATCTATTCATAGTGCAAATATATGTCGATGACATCATCTTTGGATCAACCGATCAAGTTTATTGTGAAGAATTTGGTGCTGTGATGGCCAAAGAGTTTGAAATGTCTATGATTGGTGAACTTAGTTACTTCCTTGGTCTCCAAGTCAAGCAATTGAAGAATGGGACATTTGTGAGTCAAGGGAAATACATAAGGGACATGTTGAAGAAGTTTGGAATGCAAGATGCAAAGCCAATTTCAACTCCAATGGGTACAAATGGCAATTTGGATAGTGATCTTGATGGCAAAATGGTGAATCAAAAGGAATATCGGTCCTTGATTGGAAGTCTACTTTATGTCACCGCATCAAGGCCGGATGTCATGTTTAGTGTTTGCATGTGTGCTAGATATCAAGCCTCACCTAGAGAAAGTCATCTCATGGCCGCAAAGAGAATATTGAGGTACTTGAAGCAAACAAGAGATGTTGGACTATGGTATCCTAAGGGGTCAAAGTTTGAATTAATCGGATATTCGGACTCCGACTATGAGGGTTGTAAGATCAATAGAAAGAGCACAAGTGGCACATGTCAATTAATTGGAAGATTACTTGTGTCATGGTCCTCAAAGAAACAAAATAGTGTGGCAATCTCTACCGCCGAAGCTGAATATGTGAGTGCGAGGAGTTGTTGTACACAATTACTATGGATGAAATCAACTTTGAAGGATTATGGCCTCAACTTCAAAAATGTGCCATTGCTATGTGATAATGAAAGTGCAATCAAGATAACACAAAACCCGGTTCAACATGGAAGAACAAAGCATATTGACATAAGGCATCATTTCATTAGAGATCATCAACAAAAGGGAGATATTGCCATTGAAAGTGTTGGCACCGATGATCAACTTGCCGATATTCTCACCAAGCCACTTGATGAAAAGAGGTTTTGCAAGCTAAGGAATGAATTGAACATTCTTGATTTCTCAAACATGAGTTGAATGCACCCCACCCACTTATTGACATGCCTCTCCTTCGACATTGCAAGGTAAAGTTGATTGACATGTCATTCATCCTATGCTAAGGACTTGCTAGAGCATGTAGTCGTAATAAGTGGTATGCATGAGCTTTCATGATAAATCAAACGAATTTGATGGATATATGTTACCACTATTGCCTCTATGTTTGATTTGATCTAGTGGTGGCATATGACATGTTTGTGAGCTTGCAAACCTAGTGTTGAATCTAGAAAATTTGCTATAAGTGTTTAATTCAACATAGGCAAGATAACCCTTATTATGAGGTGTGAAGAAGCTTGTCTTTGGTTCAAATCGAATTAAATATCTTTGGCAAGAGTTCTAGGTTGAACCAAAATTGATAAATTTTAATCTACTCTATCAAATATTTTTTTTCTTCTCTCCACAATTTGATCCCTTTTTGGGTAAGTTGTTGACAAAGGGGGAGAGAAAAAGATGTTTCAACATGATAAAGGGGTAAATAAAATTTTTGATGCACACAAGTAGGGGGAGCAAGCTCATAAACAAAGTTGTTGCATTTGTTTGTGCATTCTCATATGACTTGCTCATTGCACATGTATTTAAATTCAATATACATGCTTGTGTGGTGCAATGCTAGTATAGAACTTGGATGATGAAATGATCTACTAGCATGCATAGGAATAGTTTACTTGTGGTATCTAGACTTGCCTAAAGCTTTACAAGTGGTCCAAGAACCTTTACATATAATGTTGATCTCACGGGGTTCTTGAGTTTTTGATGGATGTCTAGTTACTTCATGGTGCTAAGGATGGTGTAAAAGGCAACTCCGATTGGTATCATACTTCAAAGGTCCATTTCTTACACCTTAGCATCATTTTGGTAGAATTACTCTCCCAACACTTCTATCCATGCATATGTGCAAAGCTTTCAATCCAAACTCTATGCACATATGTAGGGGACCAAAACCGAGCTTGTGATAATTGTCCAAACTTTACTTATGAGCAAAATGATTGGACAAGTATGACAAGTTCAAAACTTTTATTATCAAAATCATCTTTATGTGGGTTGTCATCAATTACCAAAAATGGGGAGATTGAAAGTCCCTAGTTTGATTTTGGCTAATTGATGAAACCTAAGACTAACCTTTGTATCTAAGTGGATGATTTAGATAAAGGTGGTCATTGAATATGAGACATGACATTGACTCATATGACCAAAATGGTGAAGACCAAGATGAGGCTTGGCTCGATGGACTGGTTGTGAAGGTGAAGGGCTAGTCGAGGCTTCGAAGCGAAGGACCATGCGATGGTGAAGCTTGAGCAAGACTTGGCGCCGACGGACCGATGCAACGGTGAAGAGCAAGTGAAGTCAAGGTCGATGGATCGAGACGGTCATGTGATGATATGAAGTGGATCATATCATTTGGAGAAACAAAATGGGCTCAAGGCAAAGGTATAACCATAGGACCATTTTGTTTTACACTCAAGACACCATAGAGGGTGTGAGTGGTTTAGGGTCGATAGACGAACTATTAAGAGGGGAAGTCTTATCGGTTATTCGACGCACGGGTGCCACTAGGTGAATTCATGAAGTGCATTGCATGTAGGGCCTAGTGAGCTAACTGGAAAACCTTTTAAAATGATTGAGAAAAAGCTAACACACAAGCACATGGAGATGTACACTTGATGGTGTTGGCACATTTGCAAAGGTGGCGTTGGTCGCGCTGTGGTTTGCGGGTTGAGAGGGGTTTGGATTCAGGCGATTTCGGAGAAATGAAATGCCTATTTTCCACTACACCGGAAGTCGGAAAAGAAACGGAGGTCACAGAGGTGACCGGACGCTGCACCGGACGCGGTCACGGTGTGACCGGACGCGTCCGGTCAGTACAGCGCAACAGTCAGGCGCGTGAGTTAGGGTTTGCAACCGGCGCGTCCGGTCACTCGCGGGACCGGCGCGTCCGGTCGGGCTCCCTGAGGAACAGTGCGTGGCGAAGGACTGAGCGGACACGCGGCGCGTCCGGTCACACGCGATCGGACGCGTCCGATCATTGAAGGAGCTTACTGGACTCTGACCGGACGCTGGCACTGTCGCGTCCGGTCGTTGCGTGGAGCGCGTCCGGTCGTTGCGTCGCGTGCGCAGGCGCTGTGCGATCGGCGCGTCCGGTCGTTGCATGGAGCGCGTCCGGTCATGGTGTCGCGCGCGCGGTACTGTGCGACCGGCGCGTCCGGTCGGTTGAGCAGCGCGTCCGGTCATCGCGTTTGACCGTTAGCACGCAGTGACCGTTGGAGGATCTAACGGTCGCGTTTGAATTCGGTGGACACGTGGACGGTGCAGGTCGACCGGACGCGGTGAAGCGCGTCCGGTCAGTTTCGACCGGCGCGTCCGGTCGTCCCGAAAAAACGGTCAGTGGAGTGGCAACGGCTCTATTTGGATGGGATGCTTATAAATACTCGTTGGCCGGCCCTTGGGGAGGTCTCTTGGCATTTCTAACACTCTTGTGCATCCTTTGAGCTAAAGCTACTCCTCCCACTCATCTCTCTTGCTTGATTGCAAATCAAAAGTGAGATTGAGTGATCCCAAAGTGCATTGCATAGCTTGAGGGCATCTAGTGACACTTGTGGGTGGTTTAGCCGGTGGATTTCTTGTTACTCTTGGAGAGTACCGCTCCTAGCCGGCTTGGAGATTGTTGGAGGCGTTGGCAAGAGAAGGTGATTGTTCTTGGCCACCTCCGATTGATTGTAAGGGTTCTTGTGCTTTCCTCGGCGGGACGCCAAAAGCAACTCTATTACATTGCGCGTGTCATTGAGTTACCTCACTTGAGAGTGGTGTCTTACGGTGCCTTGCGGGGCGTGCCTTGAGGGGCAAGTGACTTGAGGGTCACACCGGGGAACCATCTAAGTGTTGGTCGATACAACCGGTGACGTAGCTTGTCGGTGCATAAGTGAACACCGGGTGAACAAAAATATTGTGTCTCTTGTCTCCCGGTGATTGGTCTTCATATTGTATTATTGTCAATATTAATTGATTGTATATCATCTTGGTGATTGACAACATCTTCACTCCACCGTCGGTATAAGAATCACAATCCTATCTCTTGCTCTTATCTTTACTAGTTTATCTTGTGTAGCTCTAGTAGTAGCTTTGCTAGTAGTGTTGTTAGCTTGTTCTCTAGTGTAAAATTAGTGACATAGCACTTGTGTGAACTAGAGATCATAATCTACTAGACTTGTGGATAGGAGGCTTGCATCACAACCTTTGGCTAAGCAAAACTCGCTTTATGCCGTTTGTTATTCTAACAAGTTTGCTTAGTGGTATTTGTAGAATTTTTTATAGGCTATTCACCCCCCTCTAGCCATCTAGGACCTTACAAACCCTCTGTGAAACCCTAACCCTAACCCAAAAGGGGTAAAAGAAGAAGAGGACGGCTTTAATGGGGACCTACCCGGCCCTGTAGTCGTCGCTGCCGGTGGTTTTAGACGCCGTGCGGCAGAACGGCAGGAGCCGCCGCTCGTCGGCGTTTTTCTGCGGCGCGCATGCGTGCTCAGATGCTCAGGGCGCCGTCGCCCAGACCGCTCGACGGCGGTGAGCTCAGCCTACTTTTTCCTCCACCGATCGCCATGAACGACCTCGCTGCTCACTGTGGCGAAATGAAGAAGGGAGGAGAAAGGAAGAAAGGGGAGGGGTGTGCGACCGGCCTTGATCCGGCGGCGTCCGTCGTCACCGGCACCGACGGCCACCGAGGCCACCGCCGCCGCCGTCGCCTCAGCGGTGAAGAAAGAGAAGGGGATGGAGCAGAATAGATTAGGGTTATGGGGGAGTGGCTGACCCCGGTAGGTTTTGTTCAAGCGAAAAAGATGCTCAGCCGTCGGATCAGCTCGAACGGACAGGATCAGCTAGGCCGACTTTTGGCCCAGGCGGGCGAACGGTTTCCCGGCCCAGGCCCAGGTTGCGGCCTGGGCACGGGGGAGCGCTGGGCGCCAGCGAGGCCGTGGGCCAATTTTTGCTGATGGGCCGAGCTGACGCGCACAGCACGAGTGTGGGCCGCGGGCGTTTTTTTTCCCAGACCGGGCCAAGTGCGAATGTAGTTAGGCTTCGGGCCTAAAGCACAGTAAACTTGTGAATTTGTTTATATATTATTTCAGAAGCATTTTACGAATGATTTTGTTAAGATTGAATGATTATCTCTACTCAAACTTATTTGATAATTTGTTTAGAGAAAAGAAAAGTACAAAATGATGCTTCTGAATAAGAATTTTTTTTATGAATTTTGTCACGTTTTCCGCTGCAAAGAAAAGAATATTGTCTTCTCATTAAATCCGAACCAACGGGAGGATTTAATTTGAAGAGGAGTTACGTTGTTTAGAAAATGATGAAAGGTTTATCCTCTAATTAAAATTGAAACCAACGAGAAAATTTTAATTAGAGGGATATTCACATTATGATTTAAGTGAAATTATGATATTGTTATTTTCTGACCAACGTTAATAATAACAATATTATAAGCTTATTTATGAGTTTGAGGTTGAAATTTAAATCTCTGATATATTATGCATTAAAGTGATCAATTTTCAGAGAATAGATAAAGATCAAGAAATGCTCGTGAAATAGAAAGATGTATTTTCCGCTGCAATGATGATGATCTTCTAATTAAATTCGAACCAACGGAAGAATTTAATTTTGAAGAGGGTTAATGATAATTGACCGTGATGTGGAATTAATGTACAAGAATATTGTATTCATGATGTTGCTAATTTTAGCAAAAGTTATTGATAGAGAATTTTATGAGTTTTATCTATGAGTTTTATGCATTTATTCTATTTCTGCCCAATGGTGATATAGAATTAATGTAGAAGAAAGTTGTTTTGTTCTATATCTGTCCAACGGTGATATAGAATAGAACATAAAGAAATCAGAGTTTAATGTTGATAACTATTGTTGAATAATTTTCAAACAAAGATCTTCATGCTTTCGTTCTTGAAGGCAGAAAAGAAAGAGAAAAGAAAAGCACTGGGTACTTGTGACTCAGATGATGAAAAGCCTAAGCACAAATTGTGTATATGAAAGTAGGCCATTGCATGAGAGACTGTGTCCTCTTCAAGAGTGGCTTGAAAAGAAATGTTTTTCAAAGATTTCAGGGATATTGATCCAAGAAAGAAATAGAACAATAATAGTTTAGTTTGAGAAATTTTTTTATGTACTCTCTATGAAAAATAATTAATTTTCTGTTTTATCATTATGATATGAATTGTAATGAGTGGCATGCATGTTTAATTTGACCAACGTCAGATTAAGCATGTGTGTTAAAGAATATCGAATTTATTCCTGAATTTGATGATTGAATATGAGCCAATCCTGGCATTTATGTCCCTTCAAGGGAATTGTCTCGCATGGCGGCATAAAATTTAAGAAAATACCTGCATTGCGGGATGAAGTTGGTATAGTACTTGTCCTGCATGGCAGGAGAAAGTGAGATGACGATGTGTATCCCGCGCAAGGAGAGAAGTTTAGGGTAGCTTTTGTGCTATCCTAGTATGAGTTTAAGAACAAAAGGAAGTTGAAAACGAACCTCATGATAAGAATGACATGCAAGCATGACTTGCAGAAGTACTGATGAAAAGGACTCTGTTGAGTTCTTGAAGTGAAATGAGGAAAAAGGATATATACTTCCATACAAATTAAGAAATAATTTCATCTTCCATGGTCTAATCATGTGGATGAAGTTAGTAATCAAAGTTTCCTCACTCACAAGAGTTATGAAGGTTTCGAAATTGTGGCAGAAAAGTTTGTGCCACATTTTGAGAGGGAGGATTGTGACATGAATTGAGAAAGAAAGACAATGAAAGAAACTCAGAAAGATAATTGAAAGAAATTCCCCATTATATGCTTTGCATTTAGAGAAAAAGTGATCTATAAAAGATGAAGGTGATCGTTGAGGGAGTACAACGGTCATAATAAAGATACCCCTAAGTACATAAATGGCTAAATTCTTGAACCTTTTACAGTTCGACAGGAAGACAGCAATGAGACTAAGAAATACTAAGACGGTGCTTAAAGCACCAAATGAGATAGATTTTAATAGAATAAATCCAAAATAAGAAAGATTGAAAATACACTATCCTTACAGAAAATAGAGTAATCTGGGGGAGTATGGTATGAAAAGATCTACGACTTGAAGAGAAGTGGGACCAGTGCCTACTCCAATGACTCAAGATTGACAAATGCTCAACACCATGTTGATGTTGTATGACTCATACAACACATGTTGTTAGCCCTTCAAGAAGATGAATAAGAAAACAAGGATCTAGTTATACAGGACCCTATACAATCGATTGACGATGAAAGAGCAACAACAACCTCATGTGAAAGAAGTGTCATGCCATTAGCTAAAGACCTGAAGGTCTCTAAGAATAAGAGAATCATATATTATTGATGACTATAAGTTATATATATTAATGAAGAAATTCAAATGGAGGGTGATCCCACCTCATTTGAAGAAACCATGAGAGGCGTTAACACGTCTGAATGGCAAGAAGCTAGGGAAATTGAAATGAAATCGATGAATACCAACGAAGTTTGAGAAACAGAAGCAGTTCCTAATAGAGCCAAAACAGTAGGCTGTAAAGGGTCTACAAGACGAAATGTGACTCCAAAGGGAACATAAGATATAAAGCACGACTTGAATCGAAAGATTTTACACAAAGAGAATGAATAGATTACAATGAGTGCTAGTGGCACATCATGATCTGAGATGAAGGTAAAGACAACATTTCCTAATGAGATTTGTATGAAAATAATTACATGGCACAACCTAAAGGTTTTGTCATAGAAAGAAAGAACGAACGAATGGGATGCCACCTGCCAAAATCTTTTATGAACTAGAGCAAGTCTCTAAACAGTGGCATTTCAAGTTGAAAGGTGAACTATAAATTTTGGGTTAAAGAGAATGAGAGGACAATTGCATCTGTACAAAGTTATATAATGGGAGATTCAATTCCTAATCCTGTATATGTGGATGATACCTTACTTGCTAGTAATGATGTCAATCTACTATATATGAAGAAGCTCTTGTCCTCGAGACTCAATAAGAATGTTCTCGGTGAAATGACTCTCGTTATAAGAATTGAAATTCACCGAGACAGATGAAAGGGGTATTAGGATTATCACAAAGGCATGCTTAGAAAATATTGTAAAGAAACAAAGTATGCATGCAAATGAACCTACGCCTGTTCATATAGTCAAGGGTAATAATTTTGAGAATTTTAGTGTTACAAGAACCGAAATGAGATAGATCAAATGAATATAGATCCATATGCTTCAGCTGTTGGAAGCTTAATGAGTGCACAACTATGATATTACAGTTAATGAGTGCACAAGTATGATATTACCCTAACATAGTTCATTTATCCGGGATGTTTTGGCAGAAAGTCCAGTCCAGATATAGATCACTGGAATGGAGTTGAGAATGTCTTGCAATTGTGCAAAGATTTAATAAGCCTTATGATGACTAAGAAAGAACAAGTGCTCTCAAATAGTTGTGGGTACAAGAATGTTGAATTTCGGCGAGATGTTTAGTGAAACCCACATAATAGCTAACACTCGCAGTTGGAGTTTTATTGTGGAAAAGCTCTAAAGAAACAGTTGTGGTGTCATCAATGATGCATACCTATAGTACAACTTATTATGAGGCTTATAGGACAGGCGAAATGGTTAACTTATACCCGGAATTGGTAATGGTATACAACAGCAACTACCATTTAAAGTGATTGACTCCTATGACAACGGGAAAGTGTGCTACCAGACACATTGACATGAAGTTAGACGTTGTGAAGGAGAAAGTCTGGAATCTTTTAAAAGCTTTCGAATGTATAAGTAAAAGCAAGTACTTGCAGATCCGCTTATAAAGGCTTACCACCCAGTGTGTTCAGAGAACGCACAGTCGACATGGGTTTATGGTATAGCCTATGATTTTCGGACAACAAAGGGCCCAAAGAAAGTATCATTTCAAAATGGAGAAGTGTATTGTGGCTGTTACTCTAGCGGCACTAATTGCTGTGACGATGGGACAATTCTATGCACTAATCTATGATGAAATAGGAAAGAAGGAAGAAAAATATGAATTGAAATTTTGAGTAAGAAAAATATGAATTGAAGAACGAAGAAAGTGATGAGAGATCAAGGGGGAGAATGTTAGTTTGATCTCCACTGGACTTGGCCCAACGGCCATGTCTAGGCCCTAATCTCGCGTCCTGATCGGGGACGCCCAGCCCAATGACGTGGCTGGTGGCCCCCCGTCGCGCAGTGCTATAAATAGGAGGTGGGGGCCAGTGGTTAGGGTTACGAGGTTCACTCCACTGCCGCCACCCCACTGTCCTAACCCAATCCGATCCCGAGGGTGCACTGCCAGCGGCGGGAAGCACCACCATCGACCCTTCACCGTCGCCCCTGCGCCACTACTCCACCACTGGACCGCGTCAACGTCACCACTGGAAGCAATGGTGGACTCGAGCTTCTACATCAAGCCCACTGATGGTCAGATACCTCCGCCTAACATCTCTCTACTCTTTTCTCTAAGTGATGTACGTTTTTCAGTCGATCTACTCACTTATCCAGTAAAGTAAAGAATCTACCCACTGATCTGCACCTAAACGATCCTAAGTTTCTAACAGATTTTAGTTGTTGGCTTTTAAATTGTATTCAAGCTATACTAAAATATATACTTTGTATATATCGTTATCTTAATATGATGAGAGGATTATAAAGGCTCACTGATACTGTATTACATATTCTATACTACTACACTATCCGTTTCGATTTATACTAGGTTGCTTTGACTTTTCTAAATAAAGAATTTTTAGTATATATCTAGACAATATACTATGTACATAAAAAAGCAAAAACGATCTATAATTTGGAATAATGTATTAACAGCAGCCGTCAATGCAATTTGCCGTGCCGTTCAGATCACAACGGATCGGATCATCAGGAGAATGATTCTTGGTGAGGTTGCCGGTCCTTGTCACTCTCACCTCGACGCCCCCCGCCTTTCTTCCTTCGCCCCTACGGCGACGCTGCCGTTTGCCCAACCTTCCTTCCCTCCCTCTCTTAACCGGTGGGCGTTGGATTGTTAATTACTCTGTCAAGTGTCAATCTTCCCCTCGCGCGTTAATCCCCATACCAAGTTGCTCGTTTCCCAGCCCCACCAACCCCCCGGCTTGGTAGCATTCGCAAGCCGGCCGCTCATCCAAACTACCTTATATAATACAAATAAAATAAATAAATAAATATACCACGGACCACGGAGCAGGAGTAGCAGGTTTGTCACTGAACAAATCCGTTTCGGAGTACAGTAGTAGATTAGTCCTGATACCGTAGCCTAATTAACTGACCGTCAATCCAGAGGCGACCCTGTCTGTCCTGCCTCTGCCTGCCACAGCCGCCGGCGCGCGTGACCCACGAGGCCACGAGGGCCAGTTCCAGCCAGCAGCCAAGGTGCACCGCGTACGCGATCCAGCGGAGCCCGACCCGGCGGGCAAGGCAACGCTGGCTTGTGGCTTGGCCTGTTGGCCCCGACCCGAAGCCAACAGCATAATTACGCCGCGAACCCGCGACAAAGCTTATTGCTCGCCGCGAGCGAATTCCGGAATCCCCAATCAATCCGACGCCACACGAAACGAAACACAAGACAAGAGAGACAGAACGCCGTAGGGCGACGCGGTCCCCCAATTCCAAACTCCCCAACAAATCCCAATTCGCCCCTCTCGCGGCCGGCCGAGCGAGCGAGAGAGACCCCGATTCGGATCCCATCTCCTGCTCGGAGGAGGAGCCTCGATTCGAGCGGCGGCGGGGGCGACGATTCGACCGGGCCGGTGGTAGCCAGGCAGAGAGAGAGGCAGGGGAAGGAGAAGGAGAGGATGAGCTTCCAGGACCTGGAGGCGGGCCACGTCCGGGGGGCGCCGCTCGGCGGCGGCCGGAGGAACGGCCGGGGCCCCGCGGGGGCGGCCGGCGCCGGCGCGTCGCAGGCCGTGGCGTCGGGCGTCTTCCAGATCAACACCGCGGTCGCCACGTTCCAGCGCCTCGTCAACACGCTCGGCACGCCCAAGGACACCCCCGACCTCCGCGACAGGATGTGCGTCCGCCGCCCCCGCCTACCTGCCTTACCTTACCCCCAATCTGTTTCGATTGCCTTGACTTAATTCTCATCTGTTTTGATTTCGCGAAACTCGGTCCGCTCTGGTTTTGATCCGCCTGTAAAATTACGGCCTAGGTTTTGTCCCTGTTGTGGTTGTGGATGCATCGATTCCTGTCGCCAGTGGTTGATACATCGATTACGGTTGCCAATGGTTGCTTGGGGTTTAATTTTCCCTCATTTTTTAGAGAATTGCTTCCGTAACTCAATTACCTAATTCCATACGTTATCGCTCCTGACTGATAGATGCTTACTTTAGCTAATAGTCATCGGCCATTGAATTGAGTGAATCAAGCAAATAAATATGACCTACACGGATTCATTTGGTCATCTGAATCAATTTTTATGCTGTCCTTGCTCATTTTGTGTTATATTTTGAAATTGAATGAATTAATAGTAACTCTAATGATGCCTGACTAGCAAGTTCCAATCATTTTGATGTGTCTACTACTAACTATCACTTGCTTTTGATTGCAGACATAAAACACGGCAACACATAACACAACTAGTGAAGGATACATCAGACAAGCTTAAACAAGCTAGTGAGGCTGATCATCGCGTTGAAGTCAGCGTATGTACCTATCTCGAATTCTCGATATAACTATATGAGTATTCTTAACTAAATTTTCCTGCGCCATTTTGTTCATTTTAAGTATACATTTCTTGTTCTCTTTGATGGTACAAAGCATTACCTCATTCCTTTTTCCTCCTATTACACCAAGATATGATAAAATTCGGAACCATGCTCTGTTCACACCCTTACTTTTGTTGTTCCATAATGTAGCGTTGGTGTTGGTTCTGGTTTGGGATTATTTGAGCAAGTATGTTATCTTATTTTGCAAAACATTTGGGGCTGAGTTTTGAACCAGAACCTGCGGTACATATATTTATCCTCTCTGTTCCAATTACAGAAGAAGGGAGTTATTGAACAGAGACAACTCATGCATTCTGATTGGGAGGATCAAACCTAATGTGGTGTGTTTTGTTTTGTACAAATTTAGTTTTGCATAAAGTAATAGGAACTTTTGATCTAAGTATGCCGTGGCGGACTCAGCCCAAGAATAGATGTAGGGCGAACCTAGGCTACAAATTTTGCCTAAAAAACAATAACAATCATATCACCGTTTACGACAAAATCTTAAACAATACCCTTCAATGGGGAAATCTTAAACAGCTCGTTACAGTAACGTAACAATCTATGGCTCGGCAATCTGTTGCAAATTGCAATCAAGCATAAACATACTAGAGGCCGAAGCAACACTTGATCAGTTATCATTACTCCAGTGAATGAATCGGCACAGTTCATTACAGATGGACAAATTAGAAGATCGAGGCACAAGCGAGAAGGCTCACGGCACAAAGAAAAGAGAAGGAAAAGAGGCACGTTTGTGTGGTAGAGTACCTCGTCAGACGACAACAGATGGTGTAGGATGTAATGGGACGACTTCATCTCCTCTGCCCAGGCGCACACAGCTTATCTTGTCTCCAAACCCAACCATCACCGCTTCAAATGTCAAGCCTTCGTCAGGGCCACAGCACCCAGAAGCACACAGGGGCAGGCCGTAGACGGGCAGGCGCTGGGGTTTGGGATGTCGCCGTGCTGGGGATTGGCCGGGCCTCTGCGCCGAGGAATGGGGTTTGGGAGATAGCCATGCCGGGGAATGGCCAGCCCTCCGTGCTGAGGAATGGGGTTCGGGAGGTTTCCATGCCGGGGAATGGCCAGTCCGCCGCGCCGAGGAATAGCCGCTGGGGGTCGGGAGCGATACTGCAAGCCAGCCTGCTCTAATGCCTAAACAAGGCCCATGTAATGTAACAGCCCAGTATAGAAGGACAGAAGCGCACTCCGCCGGTTTGATTGCCGCCGATGACGACCTGCTCGACTGCTCTCGTCTAGTCATCGTCTACCTCAACTCCTCGAGTTCGGCGTTGCTGGTCGGCAGTCCGGGGGCCGGAAGCACCACTTGGGGGTGGGAGTCCTGCCTGTAGGTGAGGTAGGGCGGCAGCCTGACCTCGCCTTATGGGTTGGTCTGCCTCTTATAACTACAATAATTTTCTTTCATTATTACAGCATGCTTCTCTTCTGGCATGGTGGCATTCCATGTGTCGAAAAAAATTGTAGCAAGTTTTGAAATTATCATCATGCATTTAAGACAATCTCATACCAGCTCCTGTATGTTTTTTTTTTGCCTATGCCTATTCCTCTATCATCTGGGGAATTTTGTTTTTCCTTGTGGATGACAGTTGGCCTTTTCTTCTTACAATTGTGGTCATGGTCTCGTATTGACTTGCAGGCTACGAAGAAGATTGCTGATGCAAAGCTAGCTAAAGATTTCCAAGCAGTCCTAAAAGAATTCCAGAAAGCTCAACGATTGGCAGTATTGAGAGAAGCTGCATATGCACCTTTTATTTCTCAAGCGGGCCTGCCACAGAGGTAATTTGCTGGCAGATATTTTTTTTGTTGCATTTCTACAAGGATTTTTCTTCTTCCAAACAAAATGAATTCGTATACATTTTTTTGGTGGTATTCATTTCTTGCCTTGTTGGTACTGGTAGTCCTAGATAGGACATGGGGCATTGCGTAGGTTGTAGCAGTGGGTGACTGGTGGCCAGGGCTTGAATCCCTGGCGTTGAGGAGCTGTGTTGTGTGCAGCAGAGAGCGAGAGTAAGAGCGTAAGAAGCAAGCAGAGAGATAACTCAATCTCCTACTTAATCTGGATGATCAATGTTCCTGGCTTTATAGCCAAATCCTACGAACTTATCTAACCAATCCAACACAAAAGATAACAAACCAAATTAACGAACTAAACTTATTTGAAGTTCAAACGATGTGGACGACTTGGTGTGATGTGTTCTTCCGTGCCTGCGCCATAAGCCATGGCTTCAATTGTTGCAGCGCTGGCAGGCATTCCCGACCATAACAGTCCTCTAATGGTAGAATGTTTGAAAATTTATTTATTATTAATACAAGTGCATTGAATAAAATGATAAAAGATTTTGCCAGCCAGTTGCCAAGTGCAATAAGATGGCCATCAACATCAGAAAGATACATCTCAGGAATTAAGTTAGCTGCACTCTGTGTGAAATAAAAACTTGTAATAAACCAAACTTGATGCCTTTTTAGGACCTTCTGATCTTTTTCCAATCATCAGTATCCAAAAACATTACATTTTACGGTTGTTTGGTTTCATCAATCCTTGCTAACCTTAACCTACATGCTACGACAATGTTATCAAAGCGTCGCTTAAGTGCCAAAGCGCTGTGTGCGTGACGACATAGCAGATGCCTCGCCTTATATTCGTATGGTGTCCGCCTTATGGCCAAGGCGCCAAAAAACGTCGCTTGGGTGTCCGATTCGCGCCAAATCGTTCATGGCGGGCGCCATAGGGGGAAGTCTCTGTTCTCGGTGGTGGGAAAATGCGTGAGATGGACGGAATGGTGGGAAAAACTGAGAGGAACACGCGTGCGGGAGATTCTCTCACCAGTGAGCAGGAGAGGATCCGGAAGCCTGACGCCTTAGTTGCTTAAGCGTAAGGCGGTAGTCAGTCGCCACGCCTCGGCTTACCGCTTTGATAACCATGCGGTGCGACATTATATTTCTGCTGGCATTATAATTTGCAGCACGAAGTTATCAACTATTGAAAGCTAATCTAACCCTGCCATGAGGCTAAATATCAGAAATGTATTACTTTCTGAGATGAGCCCACAAACTGAATCATTTTTGCTCGATATATTCCCTATTTGGCCTCTTACCAAGTTACTGAAATAAGTTTGGTTCACTACCACATTTTGCCAGAACAAAGTTAAGCATGTTGGACCAAGCGCTAGCATTTGGTTCATGACTGCTGCTGTGGCTTGCTAGCCCCTGTCCCAGGTGTCGGTCTCGTGTTCTATTTTGGAATACTTGTGTTGCAAGAAGAGAGGGAAAGTGTGCTAATCTTGATTTCACATGATAAAATATTTCCTTTAGCATAGTCTATTTTAGTGTAGCCTACCCCAACTTGCTTGGGACTGACAGGCTTGGTTGTTGTTGTTGATAGTCTATTTTAGTGATTCAATAGAAACAGTAAATATGATCTTTGGACATTTTTTTTCTATAACTCATTTTATAATTGTTTCCCTTCTGTAATTCATTAATAACGATGAATTTTGAGAATTGCTCTTTTCTTCTCACTTCCCTCGTTTTATGTTAATAGTAATGTTACTAAAATTGTTCAGTCTATTGCCACCATTTGCCTAACCTTGGAGTTACCATTATTTACAGCTACAACTCAAGTGAAGTGAACAATGGTGCTGATAAGTTGGCAGAGCAGCGCACGCAGCTTCTAGAATCCAGAAGGTAAGTTGATTTTGTCTGTTGTGTTTTGTGGAACTACTTGTTCTATATACATTTGTTAGCTCTGTATTCAGGTTTTAATTTGGAGACACATATACCTTCTTGATTGTATAACGTTGCTTGGACAACACATATCACCCTTTGTTTGCATGTCAAGAACGAGACATTTTCCCTCCTTGCACAGGTCATTTTTCTTAATATCTCTAGGTTAATTTCAAACTTTTGATTTACCATAGGCAGGAGTTGGTCTTCTTGGATAATGAAATCGTGTTCAATGAGGCCATCATTGAGGAGAGGGATCAAGGAATACAAGAGATTCAGCACCAAATCACTGAAGTAAACGAAATCTTCAAAGATCTTGCTGTGCTAGTCCATGATCAAGGAGCAATGATAGGTATGTGACCTTTCTGGCAAATTGGATCTACATTTCGATACGCTCAAGCATAGGGATGCCTATTTCCCCATCTAACTGTGTTTCTCCTTTTGTGAACCAGATGACATTGACTCCCATATAGAGAATGCCGTCGTTGCGACTTCGCAGGCTAAAGGCCAGCTTTCAAAAGCTGCTAAAACTCAGAAGTCAAACTCTTCGCTGGTAGTTTCACGAGCTCTTTTACAATTCGTTAATTAATATCCTAGATCCATTTTTAGGAACGTCATCCTCCATCATGCATCATTCCTGTTCAGGTTTAGTGACCAATTTTCTTGCTGCAGATATGCTTGTTGCTGGTTATTTTCGGAGTGGTCCTGCTCATAGTGATAATAGTACTTGCAGCCTAAGCTTGGAAGGCAGCTGAGGTTCCGATATCTGATCAAGCTTATCGTGACAAATTCCTTCATAAGCTATTTTTTGCTGTGCAACCAGGAATGAATCCTGGTAACCGCCTGGATAATTGGCGCTCTGCCTGTGGTATGGTGGTGTGTATGTGGTGATGATGTATCTGGAATGCAGGGGTGGTTTACAGAAAAGTATTACTCTTTCCTACCAGAGTAGTGCCTCTTGTCTCATTTGCACGCTTTGTTTATATATTGTAATGTATGAGTGCGTGCTGTAGAACAAGGTTGGATTATCTGGTGGATTATCTGTGGTATGAAGTTTCTCGATTCCATCAGAAACACTTTGCTATATGTCAACTTCTTTTTACCCTTTTCCTCTCGGGCAACATGATATTAGTTGGTATTGGTATCCACCAGGTCCATCATTGTTATTTGCTCGCTTATTATGTGGTCTCATAGTTTCTGCTTACAGAAGGTAAAGGTTGGTTCATGAGAGGATAAAATGGTGTACTATAATCTAATTTATTTATAATTATCGAAGAGGGAAACATGAACTATTGATTGCTGGGAAAACTAGCAGTCCGTGAGCGTTGCAATGGGAGAAAATCATGGTACCAGAAGGTATTAGCAAGTTTGGATCGCATTGGCCGGTCTGGTAACCTGTTTGCAGAAAGTTTGGATTGGTTGGCCGGTCTGGTAACCTGTTTGCTGTTGTGGTGTGGTGGACATGGTGAAAATCACCGTGGGCGGCTGGGCGCATAACTGACGGGCGTCGGATATGCCGTCGGATATGATTTGACGAAGAACGTAAGAGCCGGTGTGGTGAGCATGGCAAAGCCACCTGGGGCGGGTGTCGGATTTGGTTGGGTTTGATCAGGACGAAGAACATATAAGTCTCGAGATCTCGCTTGCTTGATGGTTCACCAATAAGGTCAAGCTCACCCTTGTCCAAGCCCGTCTACGACCACCAAGATATATTTATATTATTAAGATTTGTATACCATACCATAGAGTGTTGCTGCCATGAGACAACCAATATATTCGAAGGCTTATGTACCATACCATAGAGCGTATATATAGTTGCCGTCGCAACATTTAGGCATTTAGACCTAGACAGGAGTAGTTACAATGGCACTATCTTATTTGATAGTTAGGACCAGTTTGACAGGGCTTTGGTTCTTTATAAAAGGGTTTCGTAACACAAACTAGTGGTGAAAATGGGCCGACCATCATGTTACAAACCGGCGGTGATAATTGGCAAACTAGCGGTGATAATCGCCCCAACCGACAATTTTCCGAGGAGAGTCGGCTATCCCAATCTTGAAGGTTGGCTAAGCCTACTTTTTCAGCCTCAGCCCA
This sequence comes from Saccharum hybrid cultivar R570, assembly GCA_038087645.1. Taxonomy (NCBI): domain Eukaryota; kingdom Viridiplantae; phylum Streptophyta; class Magnoliopsida; order Poales; family Poaceae; genus Saccharum; species Saccharum hybrid cultivar. The sequence goes on along the minus strand of JAQSUU010000106.1, from coordinate 20,391,846 downwards.
CTACTTCGGCAACAACGATCATAACTCTTAGCTCTGAACTTCAATTTTAATGATTTTGGATATTTTGGAAAGCTATTGAAGATCTCTACAGCTTTGAACTGATATCATATCAATTTGAGCAAATCCAAAATCATGAGAGAAGACCAATTCATTCATCTCTTTATCTCGGCTTCAATTTCGTTTGTGTCTTCGCATTCAGGCTTCTACTTCTGGTGTCTTAGACTTCTAGCATGTTTTGCAGGTCTTCAACATGGCTTATAATGTCTTGGTTGAGGGGTTGATCACTTCAATTTTCATGTTGCCTAAGTCCAAGCCAACCTTGCATCTATTTGAACTTAACCTTTTATACTAGAAAATGTTGTTAATCCAAATGGTCATGTTGTTCACCAAATACCAAAATCCAACTTAATGGATCATAGACCCATTTTCCATACAATCTCCCATATTTTGGTGATATAATTGATGACAACACGACCAAAACAAGCAAATAATAGATATCACATATAAAAATTTAAATACAACCTATCTACTTGTTTGGATGCACTGCAAGAGCAATATCATATGATGCTTACTGAAATATGCAATATACTACATGTGTATTACTTATTACCATTTGTAATATGTCCCCTTATGTGACATTATGGGTTTAAGCCCCCTAATTCCATAATCCACTTCCTCCCTCTCTGGACTGATTCAAACAATCTTCGGTACCACCATTGACCCAATGGAAACAAGTCCAACTACAAGACTGATCAAAATTAGAAAGATGAGTACTCAGTCAAGGTCGGTACTTTAGTTTCATATTTTTCACTTATCACTTATATAAACATTGATTAAAAGCATTCCACTTTGGCACACAATAATCGTCGAAATTTATTAAACACATCACACTTTGATTAAACAAAATAATCGTCGAAACTTTGACAGAAGAAAATGCATAGCCTACCCGAGATAGTACGAGTTGGAAACAAACAGTAGAAGAATATCGTGCACGTGAGCATGCTTATGCAAAGCTTCCGTGCTCTCGCTACGATGGAGAGAGCTAGAGCTCGTTACGCTTGATAGTGCTGTAGAACCTCAGCGGCCTTGCCCTGCAGCAGGTCCCACACCTCCATGACGTGCTGCAGCTCCGTCGAGGCACCGCCGACAGCTAGCCGGATCACGAACTTGCCGTCCACCACGAAGTGCGTCATGAACGCCCGCCCGCTCGCGTTCACCGCCGCGAGGAGATCCCGGTTCACGTGGTTCGTGGCGGCGTTGTCGTCGTCGTCCCGGCCGAACCGTGGTGCGAGGCGGAAGCATACCAGGGAGAACCTCCTCGGGACCACCACCTCGAAGCGCTCGTCGGCCGCCACCCTCTGCTCGAACCACTTGGCTGCTGCGACGTGCCGACGGATGTGCGCACGCATGCCAGCCGCACCGTACCGCCGCAGTATGACCCAGAGCTTGATGGCACGGAACCGGCGCGTCATGGAGATCTGCCAGTCCTTGTAGTCTATGGCGGCCGGCGCCTTTCCTGCGCCGTCGTCGTCCGCGCCGACGTTCTTGAGGTACTCCGGATCGGTGGACAGCGCGGAGGTTAGGTCACGGGGTCTCGCCACCCACAGGCAGCAGCAGTCCATGTTGGTAAGGAACCACTTGTGCGGGTTCATGCTCACCGAGTCGGCGAGCTCCGCGCCGTCGAGGTAGTCCTGGAACTCCGGGCAGATGGCCGCGCTTCCGGCGTACGCTGCGTCAAGGTGCACCCACATGCCGTGGCGGCGCGCCTCCTCCCCGAGCTCGCGAACGTGGTCGATGGCGCCGAGCCCCGTCGTGCCCACCGTGGCGCAGAGGTACAGCGGCACCAGCCCAAGGCCGACGTCGCGGTCGACGGCCGCGCGGACGGCTTCCGCGGTGAGACCATACCCGGAAGCCGGCGACGTGCTGATGACGCGGAAGTTGGAGGGCGGGATCCCGACGAGCCGGGCGCCCTTCTGGAACGTGGCGTGCGTCTGGTCGGAGGCGTAGACCACCAGCCTGGCGATGGCCTCGTGGCCGCCGAGCCTACCCAGCGCGCGGTCCCGCGCGGCGGCGAGGGTGCACACCACGGCCTCGCACGTGCTCCCCTGCAGCACGCCCCCGCCGCCGCCGGAGAAGAGGAACCGGCGCGGCAGACCGAACAGCCGCGCCATCCAGTCCACGACGACGCTCTCGAGCTCCGCGGCGGCCGGCGACGCGGCCCACACGAAGGGCACGACGTTGAGGCCCACCGACAGCATCTCCCCGGCCAGCCCAGCGGAGCTGGCGTTCATCGGGAAGAAGGCGAAGAAGCGGGGGCTCTGCCAGTGGGTGAGCCCCGGCAGGATGTCCCGCCTCACGTCCTCCAGTATGTGCTCCATCGGCTCGCCGTGCTCTGGCGCGGCCTCGGGGAACAGCTTGCGGACCCGGCCTGGCTCCAGGTCAGACGCCCTCGCCGGGTACTTGTCGACGTCGCGGTAGTACTCGGCGAGGAATTCTAGAATGGCCTGTGAGTCGCCGGCGATGGCGTGGGGGTCCAGTGGCTTCATTGGCGCGTCCAGTGGCAAGCTACCCATCGCCGCGACGACAAGATCTAGCAGAAGTTTCCGGTTCCGGGAGAAGATGTATTCTGGGCGTGTTTGTGTCGGCTTCAGTTGTGCATGCAGTGGCTTATATATAGTGCGAACACGCAGGCTATACGCGCTAGAACAAACGTTCAAGATTTGGCAAGCACGCTTCAGGCTGTTTGGTAGAGCTCCAGCTGGCTTACCTATAGAGCAGATTCGCTCGGTAGAGCTGAAGCAATTTTTTAGACTATTTGGCAAAACAGCTTCATCTGATAGTTCAAAAGGATAAAATATTCATTATATCCTTATTTATTTCTTTTTTCTTTTCTTTTTTATTTTTCTCTCCCTCCAAATATGTTCTCTTATCCTTATCCCCGACCAGTCAGGGTCTATTTGGAACAAAGGAATGGTAGGAAAACGCATGAACAGAGAGAAGTGAAAAGTGAAAAACTACATGATTGCAAACCATATAGGAACAAAAAATATGGACCGTTTGGGTTGCAGGAAATAATTTTTTTTAAGACCGTGCCTATGGCACGTATTTCATTAAGAGAAAATAAAGAGATAATACAAGCTACCCCTGCAATGGTAAGCGCCCCGCTTACCAAAAAGGAGGACCAAGAACCCAAAAGAAAGAAAAAAAAACACAAAAAGAAGCTACGGTAACAACTAAGAAGAGGCGGCCAAAACTGTAGGAAACCTGCCAACGCCCAGACAAGGGCCAACTAGGCTATGACCCCCCGAGCCAGCCGACAACGCACTCGGCCATTGAGGCCGCGTAATATCGCGGCTAAGCCAGGAGCGTGTCAACCTCCGGGGCGAAGTCGTCCGGGAACGAGTCATCCTGGAACAGGTCCTTGAAGGCCTCATGCTTAGACTCTAAAAGCGGATAAGCAAAGAGGGACTCATACTTATGCAAATCCGCCGAGCCGACAGGCTGTGCTGAATCTGCGAGCCCCAACTTGACCATAAGAACCTGCTGCGCTTGGATAGTTGGGTTGGCCGCCCGAGGTTTAGCCGCTAAGCGAATACTCCTCCTCGGCGTTCCAACATCGGGTTTGGCCCGAGGCACCCTGAGTGTGGGTCTTCCTTGAAGCACAGGAGTTTGGATAGGCAAGCAGACTTGTTCCTGAATCATGCACGGAATATTAGCGAGAGGATACCGCCGAGCTTCCAGAACCCCTTGCCTAGGGGCGCAGGAAATAAATTTGAATCTTCACATTTTCCAATGAAGTCACGGATTCGTCATCTGTCTGAGGCTCCAAGTTGGAGGGCGGCGAGCGCGTCCGCGTGCTCTAGTGTGGCTAGGAATTAGGCCATGGCGGGAGGGAGAAAGGCAATGGCGGGAGAGTCGAGAGAGCAAGTTAGATGTGTTCCTTCCGTTCCCTTGGGTTGGAGTGGATCTTTTAGTTCCCGTGTTTTATGTATCTCCCTTGGGTTGGAGTGGATCTTTTAGTTCCCGTGTTTTATGTATCTATGGATACCTTTCCTATGGAATGGAAGGTTACGTTCCTTCGTTCCAAACAGTAGGTCTCCATTCCTTTCCTGTGATTTCTATTCCCATGAAATTCCCGTACGGATCCTTCAATCCAAACGCGCCCTCAACCACGACCACAACTTTATCAAAACAAAAAGAAAAGAAAAGAAAACCACGACCACAAAGGCATGCGGCCTTCGACTTCCTCGCGTCGCCGTCCCGAAGCCCGATGTCAAGGACCTCCTCGTCGGCAGGGCCGCGCAGCCCGCGCTCCTCGCTGACACGGCTGCGTGGTCCGCGCTCTGCTGCCCGCCACCCTTCCTCCTCTTCCCCAGTCGCACGTTGGGGCCCTCCACGTCGGAGTGCTCGTGCGCCCGAAGCTCCGACGAGCCGCGCCAGGACGCCCTCCCTCCCTCCCCGCACCGGCGACCGCCTCCGCTCCGCCCTCCCCAACATCTGTGGCTGCTGGCAAAGAAGAAGGCCACCCACGTCCAATCTGCACAGGGCCCGCGCGCGTCAGCAAGAGCCGGGTGAAGGAAGGGTGCTATGAAAGCGTGTTTTCCATAGATCTTCGCGAGGAGAACTTTGTCGAATGACCGTTTGGTGGTGGAGCAGCAAAACAGCTCCTGGAGCTGCCCTGGTAGCCATACCAAACGTCCCCTTCATCTCTGCCGCGTCACTGTCGGGGAGAAGATCGCACAGGGCCACGAGGGGATGGACCCATCGATACCCCGATATGTAGATCTGAAACTGGAACCATTAACCTCCCTGTACCTGCAGTTAATGCACTGGTTAGTCTCCATGCTCATCATCAGTCATCAGGTCTCACGGCGTGCGGAAGCGCAACGGACCAACGGTGCACACCGCACCTCATGCCCTCATGTGACGTGTTCCCATGTACAAGTTGTTTTGAGCTGTCACAAGTGTCATCTGTAAATGACTAGAGGAAGACGTACCACGAGGTAGGAGGTCTGAAATTGTTTATTGTCATTGCTGTCCACCATTCAACTACCCAGTCAGCAGAACGATAGGAGATCTGAATTAAAAGCTAGTATATGATAAATAAGTTTTCGACTTCACCGGCACCGGCGTATGGTTGTATAAGTGCTGTTATATTTATTCATTTTTCCATAAACGGTATTACGGCAGTATAAGTACTTCTTGTAAACTGTTTATTTTTCTTCTGATTCATAACATACACACAATAGAGGTCTCCCCTCCTGTTTTTCTTAAAACAAAGAAAGAATTTTGGCCGCCTCAGATTACACTTCCAGGCTCGATCTTGGTATACACCAACTGTTTTTAAGGTACCTGTAGCTTTCTTTGTTCTCAGTTTTGTTGAACAAGTTTTTTTTTCTCTTCCTAAAATGCATATTTTTGTTCAGTATGTCTTGTTCACCATATTAAATCAAGGCTTGGATGAATCTAGTCTCTAATACCACTGGTTACACGTACAATTTCAATCTTGGAGTGTAAGGTTTTATAAAGCTAAATTAAATATATTTGTAGGAACTTGTGACGCCCAAGAGGGGGGTGTGAATTAGGCAACTTAAAATATACTTCTAACTAAGGCCTCTAATTCCACCTAGTCAAAACTTATGCAAGAAAGATAATCTATCTAAACGTGCAACTATAGTTTTGCTAGGTGTGTTGCTATCTCTACCGCCAAAGAGTTATGCAACCTAGGTTCCAAACCTATCGACTAGCTTATCAATTAAGTAAAGCGAGCAACCTAGGTACGGAGTATAAAATGCGGAAGGTAAAGAGCAAAGTAGAGATATGCAAACTCTCGTCGACGACTCCGGTATTTTTACCGAGGTATCGAGAAGCGCTCAAGCTTCTCCCTAGTCCTCGTTGGAGCCCCTCGCAAGGAATCCCTCGCAAGGGCCAAGCTCCCGGTAGGATAACTCCGTGGATAGCCCCGGTCCTTCCCCACGCGCAAGTGGGTCTCCGGTGTGCCTTTCGGCAAGCCTCTCCCGGACCGTTCCCCGCCGTCTTCACTATCAAGCTTTCGGCCGAACCGCCGCGGGCCTTGTTCCCTTCGGTACACGGTGGCGGCCACACCACAAGATTAGTTGGTGTGGTCTCGCAAGACTACAAGTCTCGCCAATGTACAAGCACGATGCACGCAGGCACATTTGGATGAGAGGTATGCAAACCTCACTAGCAACTAGACCTAAGCCTAGAGCAAGCGTATATGAGCATGGTCTAACTAACCTAAGCACTTCACAAAGCACCTACGCTAATCACCTAGTGATCTTTAAGCTCTATGCAAGTGGAGAGCACTACAGTGGTGTAGCAACACCCTAGTATTCTTCCTCAGCTCCCACACTCTTACCAAAAGGCTGGTTGGGGGGTCTATTTATAAGCCACAAATCGAAACTAGCCGTTGTCTTCAAAAACAGGCAACTGTCGGGGGCAACAGACGCACCATCGCCATCCATCGGATGCGTCTGTCGCGTATAACACGCTGCTGAACTCCACTAGCCGTTGGAGACCGACAGACTGCGTCTGACGCGTAGGGTACGCGTCTGTCGCGCAACCCTAGCGGCATCTGTCGCTTGCTACGTTCCAGCGGCGCGCGCTGCAACACTGGACAGACGCGTGTGTCGCAATGTCACCCCCGCATCTGTCGCTCGCTCTGTTGCTATCCCGCGCACTGCAACACTGGACAGACGCTGACGTCAGCGTCTGTCGCCCTCCTGTTCCAGGCTTCCAGCGTCTGTCGCTCAAACAAGGGCCGAAACGACTTCCGATTCAAACGCTTTGTGCACGGCTTCGACTCCAACCTATTAAACTATAAAAAATACGTACTTGCAAACACATTAGTCCAATTTGGTCGTGTTGATCATCAAACATCAAAATCCAAAGTAAATGGGCCTAGGGTCCATTTTCCTTACAATATTAAACAAAGTACAACTAGGACGCCTGCAATACTAAATCGAACCGTGAAATCTACAAAGGCCGAACAGAACCAGAGTTCCATAGGTGTAGCGTAAACATCGATTTATGGGGTCCACATGTGAGAGAAAAAATATCTCTCTATCCTCTCACGGCTAGGCGGAAAGTTCGCGCCTGCACCCCCTCCCCCCCCACACACACATCACGTACAAGGTTGGTTATTTTAGTGCCCTCGGTTTGACTCATGAGTTTGATTTTTGGTCTGGCAGCGACAGTTCAAACACTCTGGTGTTCATCGTTTGGTTGGACAAGCCCACCGTTCGATTTCAAACGACACTGGAGCTGCTCTAAGAAAACAATCAAATGAATATCATGTATGCATTCTTTCATATATGCAGTCCACTATATTTTACTGATGAGTGTGAGGTTGGAACTTGGAAAATGAGCTCTTGCCGGTGACCCTGTCACTGTGGCTCACTGCCGTGTGTGGCATAGGCATTGTACCTTCGTCCTTGAAGTTTTAGAAGAAGACAGCCAACGGGAACGGGCATGCTGAAGAACAGAACAAGTGAAATGTATAGACGATGCATTTGCATGCAAACGGTAGCACTCTTTTGAGAGTTGAGACGGCCTGATGGGCTAGACACGAATGCTAAGTCTTGTAATAATGCATTGAGTTACAGTAGCAAGTACCCCCTCCATCTTCAAATCAAATAAATTAATTTTTGGAGTTGTCTTAAGTCACAAAAATTGAGTCTGACCAAATTTGTGTAAAAGAGCGCTAATTAATAGCTATGAAAAAAAAGAATACTAATATTCATGAAATAAATTTTCATATATATGTTTGTTTGGTGCTGAGGTCGTATAGGGTGGCCAGATTGTTAAGCCGGTGAGTGGGACCAAGGAGATGGAGAGTTGGATAGCTCAACTCTACAGGTGCCGTGTTCTGTTCTGACGGGTTGTCTGATGCCCCTAACATGAAATGCCCACCGCGTAGTGACAAGCGTACAATATAATTACAATGTTTTATAAACAACACCCAAGTCATCTTTTCATTAGTAGAGTAACTGAGAAATACCTTGATAACAATCCATTGTATCAGTTGTATGTATTATTGCCTGTGTGACATGGTAAAAACTAGCCGGTTATTGTTGTATATGTGGCATCGTGCTTTTCAAGTCATTGTATTTTTTTGAAATATTCTTTCATAGGGAAAAGACAGCTCTACTTGTCCTAGAAAATAATTGCAGTCAAGGAATGCAGTTCAAGTTGAACTAGTTCATTTTTTTTTTCTAGAACACGACTTCACGTCTATTTCATTAAGAAGAGAGTAACACATTACAACTAGTTCATATGATACAGAGCTATACAAACTCCAAAACTTTTCTGTCCCTTTTTGAAGAACAGGTTCTTATTAGTATTTAGGTCGAGTTTTATTCTGTGAAATTATTCCGTATTCTATAGCCTAACAATTTTATCAATAAAACAACCGAATGATAGGTACCAGACGGCTGCCATAAACGCGTAAAGTTTTTTTTTATAACACAAACGCGTAAAGTTTTTTTTATATATATATAACATAAACGCGTAAAGTTGATCGAGGCGCTTTGCAGGCGCTGCACAAGAACTTGCACAGCATCTACCTTAAACATTCCCTTTCAATCTTTTAGTATTAAGTTTCAATTGTTATTACAGCATTCCTTTTGGATGGCATAGCAGTACACTCCACGGAAACAAAGGAGCAAAAAGGACATAGCAGCAGAGCACATGAACAAACAGAAGTGGCAAAATAAACGATGACATTGACGAGGACTTTGCCTAGATTCACTCTTGACGGAGCAGAGCACCAGGTCAGTCAACCATTGCCCTCGCAGTTCAGTCGCGCTTCCCGCGTCCTTCAAGGAAACTACTTTAATACTACCTCTTCCATGGGTATCAATCAACAGGGGAAGAATCAAGACGCATCTCCTCCTATGCATATACTCCTATATAAATATGCGCGCAAGGTTCGAGGGATGCTAACCATCGAGAGCTAGTAGGAGTACTTTTAAATCTTGCACTTTGGTCACGCAAGAAGAGCTAGCAGCTGCGAGCAGGATAGATGAACGGCGCCGGCAATGGTGAGGGTGAGCCCACCCTTGCAGTTGTAGAGGAGGGAGGGCAGCCGAACGCTGGCAACGGCGATGGCGGCGGCGGCGGCCTGCACGCACACGCACCGAACTTCGGCGCGACTGAAGCGGACACGCTGCTGGTGGTGGCGACATTGATCACGGCGCTGACGTACCAGCTGGGCACCAACATCCCGGGCGGGTACTGGCAGGCGGACGACGGCGCGGGGCACGTGGCCGGGGACCCGATCATGCGGGACAAGCACCGGCGGCGGTACTGGCTGTTCATGGCGGCGAGCTGGGCGGGGTTCGGCACCTCGATGCTGCTCACGGTGGGGCTCATCACGGGGGTGCCCGCGCGGTCGCGCTTCGTGCAGTACGCGTTCCTGGTGGCCTACTCCAGCCTCGTGCTCACGTTCGTGACGTCGCAGCCGCGCACCTCGCTCGCCATGGACCTCATCATCTGGGCCGCCGTCATGGCCGTGCTCGCCGTCGCCACCAAGTACCTGCGCCTCGACAGGCTCCCCAGATGGGCGCGCTCCCTGTGCCCTCCTGCTCCTCCTCCGGCCTCGTGCTGCTGCTCACGTTCGTCGTGACGTCGCTCACCGTGGACCTCGTCAACGTCATCTGGGTCGCCGTCATGGCCATGGTTGCCATCGTCACCATGTAGCACCACGTCGACAAGCTCCCCGGCTGGGCGCAGACCGCTTATCTTCAGTACAGTTTGCTAGTAGTAACGGTGTGATTGTTTCAGGAACTTTTTTTTTTGGCCTGATGTGCTGTTTGGCGTGGCTGCTGTTCTTGTTCTCTGCTACTGTGTGCTCAAAGGTTAATATGAGTCTGTGAACTGGTATTGGTAATGTGTTGCTGTTCACTAGGTGCTGTTCTTGTTCACTTGTACACTCAAGAAGTCAAGAGAGGCTTCTTGGGTTAAAATTCTTATTAGTGAAAAATATATCTAGAGGATTTCGCCTTACCAGCCAGAAGAAATGCATATTGGCGTGCACCCCGCCACTCTTCATGTTCTCCATGTATTTTGTGTTAGCATAGCAGCAAAGCCATCATGCTTGTAAAACGACGAAAACAAACTAGAGTGGGAACTAGTTGCAGCTCTCCAGCTTCACCCAGTCCACAGTGTAACACTTCGGATGGCATATTGGAGCGAGCAAAACTACCCGGCGACCGGCCCCGGAGTCCCACTGGCACTGTCCACGGCAGTGCACTCGATGTCATCGGGCGTCATCAGCGGCGGAGGTGGCGTCACTGCGTCAGGCAGGTCCTGCACGGGTCGTCCAAAGTCAATGGCGCCCGCATCGGCTGCGTCGAGCACGCGCACCACACGGACAGGAAGGCCCTCATCAAGGCATCGCTGGTGGCCCGTGGCGGCGGCGTCGAACTCGGCCGGCAGCTCGAGTACATTCAGGCTGTGAAAGATAGCATCATCGCCTAGTATTCATTATGGGTCCGAGTTGAGCAGTTGGTTTTGGCTGTTGTTGGTCGGAGTTTAGCTAACAGTTGTAGTTTGGCTGTTGGTCATAGTGGTCGCCTGGTCGAGTTTAACCCACTGAGTGGGACTTTTACTTGAGTTTTATTTGTATTTAATAGTCTACCACGTATGCACTTTTGATAACATAGTAAGATTTTAATGAAGAGAGAAGAATTGAGTTTCATAGGGATAAAACTCTCTTGGTATAGTTATCAACTCTCTATGAGTCATAGAATTAAATATATATGAAACTATGAAATGAAACTTTTCATTGAGAGTGTGTGTTTTATCTAAGTTTTATTTCATTCTGTATGATATAAGGTAGTCTTGTAAATAACGAAATGAAACTCTCCACTGAGATTGTCCTGACAATGTCCCGGTTGTTGGAGTTCATTAATTATGGAGGGGTTGTTGGAGTGAGTTCATTAATTATGCGTGCAGCCAGATTAATGCCATTTCCATAACTTGTTTCCCACCAAAGCTCTTTTAAAAGAGATATTTAGCGGATCTGTGCTAAGGACATCAGCACTGTAGCATGTTTCTTGCAAATAATATTATATAAGTTTGGGTACTGTGAACACAAAGAGTATTTCCCTAACCAGGTATCTTCCCAGAACATGATTTGTGAGCCATCTTTCAAATTAAATATTGCCAAGTTCATAAACTGGTCCTTCATCTCCATGACATCCATCCAAAAATGGGAATTCCCTGCCTTTTTATTTACCCTCAACAAAGTCTTATTCTCAATATATTTATTTTTTTAGTAACTTTTGCCAAATGCCATCTTCGTTACTAAGTTTGAAAAACCATTTGGATAGGAGGCATTTGTTTTGTAAATCCAAGTCATGGATACCTAGACCCACATGGTCCTTAGGTTGACATGCTATCGTCCATTTGACTAGCCTATATTTTGTTTTGCTGGTCATTAAACCTTGATCTGCAGTACTCTATTTTCTTTAGTACCCCGTCCTCTTGGGATTTCAAAGTAAGAGAGCATAAACATAGGTAAACTAGACAAAACTGAATTGAGTAGCACCAATCTCTTCCACCGGATGACAAAGCTTACCTTCCAGCTACTCAACTTTTTCCCTAACCTTTCTTCTATTAATTTCCAATCCTTATTGTTTAACTTTCTTACATGCATCCTAGATACCGAAAAGGGAGAGATCCAGCTTTACAACTAAATAGATGTGCATACTGTGCTTCACATTCTTTTGCTTGTCCAAAGCAGAATATCTCATTTTTATGAGAGTTTATTTTTGGACGTCATAATTGTTCAAAAGTACACAAAATAAGCTTCATGTTCTTTTCTTGCCCAATATCGTGGTCCATAAAGAGAGTTGTATCATCTGCATATTGTAGGATAGATAAACATCCTTCCATGAGATGTGGGATAACCTCTTCTACTTTACCACTCTCCTTAGCTCTAGATATGAGGATTGCCAACATATCCACCACTATGTTGGATAGTACTGGGGATAGTGGGTCTCCTTGTCTAAGACCCTTCTTTGTTTGGAAATAAGAACCTAATTGATCATTTACTTTAATTCCCATATTTCCTCCCTATTACAAAGGATTAGATCCACTTGCACTAGGTATGTAAGAATCCTTTCACACCAAGGGCTGTAGGAATTCTCATTTTACTTTATCATAAAAGAGCACTTCATTTAGTTTCTTCTTATGAAACACATCTTTTGTTTCATGTAAAATGACCGCACCTTCCATAATGTTTCGGCATGGTAGAATTGTCATTTGTGTGGGGGCTAATTACTTTCTAAGCCACGCTTGTAACTCTGCTAATGGCTACTTTGGTGAATATTTTGAAGCTAACGTTTAACAAACAAATGAGTCTGTATTGCTGAATTTGTTTCGCTTCATTAGTTTTTAGTTGAAGAATAATTGTCCCAAAGTTTAAGCTGTGAAGAGGTAATGTCGCACAATAGAAATTCTCAAATAGAGCCATCAAGTCCCTTTCAATAACATTCCAAAAGACTTATGAAACTCAGGAGGAAACCATCTAGGCCTGGAGCTGTGTTTTGTTTCATCTGAAAGATAGCTGCCTTCACCTCTTTTTCTCAAAAACTATGGGTTAACAATTCATTTTCCTGTTGTGAAACTTGAGGAAAGGTAGAAGGGCATGGGGAAGAATAAATAGTTCGACAGGATTCCTGATACAAATATACAAGAGAGAAAATATAAAAGTGGTTAGGATGATTTAGAAATAGTTCGGGATTGCTAGTGTAAAATTGTTTTCTGTATTGTAGGACCGAGGTTTTAGAAACTTTTGGAGGAACCTAACAAATATCTTCCCAACTTTTTTTAGCCACTTAGAAAACTCATTGATTTACCAATAGTTTTTTTTACTATTGGAGCTCTTAGGAATACAAAGATTAATACACGTACAGATGTTCGGCCGACGTCTATTGTTACCTTGTTCATACCCGTACGGAGTGGACCCTGGGTCCAATCACCCTCCAACGCAACCCCTCACGGATGGATGATACGTAACGCATAAAAAAATCACAACAATGTGATGCTGGACACCCACAATGCATGCAATTTATTCATGCAAAATTACCCTTAAGGGCCCGTTTGGATTGCGGGAAAAATTTTCTACTCTTGTGTTTTTCTTGTAAAATTGAACTGATTCCTGTGAAATTCCTACAAGATTCCTGTAAAATTCCTGCATTCTAAACCGACCCTACATGCAGGAAGTTAACATATTCTCGGTATCACATTGAGCGTATGATTTTTTCATGCACCACGTGTCATCCATCTGTGAAAGGTTGCATTGGAGAGTGATTGGACCCATGTTCCATACAATTTAATTTCCGTACGCCCTCGCCACGGGCCTGTGCGCCTAGACCCTCCCCACAGCCCGCAGTCAACGCCGCAGACTGCCATTTTGGCCCTATCGTCAGTTATCACTGTTCTCGCGTGGGCCCACATGTTAGCGGCGCGGCCTCCACAGCCTCAGCTCCGGAACATTGCTGCCTCCGACCCCTTGTGTACGTACCGAGGTCTCCGCCGCGGCAGCGCGCCTCCTCCCTTCCCTCGCCGTCTTCCGAGACCTCCGCAACCGCATCACGCCTCCTCCCTTCCCTCGCCGTCGCCACAGCCACGCCCGAGGCGTCGGACGCCGGCGGCATCGGTGTGCGGGCAGGCGCGCCGCCGCTCCTGGTCTGAGCCACAGCGGCCACGACGGCGGCACGCCTCCTCTCTTCTCTCGCCATCTTCTCCATCTACCACAGCGCAGTCCCGGTCGAGGTGCCGAGCACTGCTGGCAAACACCGAGTCGAGGTATATTTGAGATTCCGATGTCTATTCTGCTATTGCATCCTAGGTGTTCAATGATACGCCTCGTGGTACTGCAAACTATCAGCCAGAAAGCTATACCTCAGGATTTCATCTTCCATTGCAACGAATAATTAGCAGCAGACTTTTGTCTATGCCTGACGTCGCATCCACATCAGCTGATGCCCCTGTTTGTTACAATGATGGCACCTTCACATGTCTAGGCAATAGAGCTCTACCGGATGACAATCATTGTGGTAATTATATGCGTTTATGTGGTATTTTTCTTTCACAAACTTCCCATTAGCTTATTACCATCCTGTACTTTCATTTGATTTTTGTATGGGCTGCTTCTATTTCTTGGATGTAGTTGTGCCCTACCTTTTTTTTAACAGCTTACATATAAGAGCCTGTTTAGTTGGCCACCCAAGCCAAAAAAGTTTACGCAGTATCCGTCACATCAAATCTTTGGACATATATATGGAGCATTAAATGTAGGTAAAAAAAATAACTAATTGCACAGTTTGTCTGTAAATGTCAAAACGAATCTTTTGAGCCTAGTTAGTCCATAATTGGATAAATTTTGTTAAATAACAACGAAAAGTGCTACAGGAACTTACCCAAAATTTTTCACGAACTAAACAGCCCTAAGTACTTCTTCTCCGATGATTCTCCTTTAGCAATAGAAGATTGAATAGGATATCGATGGAGATGCTCGATTCCCCATGCCAAAACACTTGTTTAGATCTAGGACTAAAGTTTAGTCCGTGTCACGATGTTCGGATACTAGGTAGGAGCACTAAACATGAGCTAATTATAAAACTAATTGCACATGAGTAGACTAATTAGCGAGACAAATCTATCAAGCCTAATTAATTCATGATTAGCAAAAATCTATCAAGCCTAATTAATTCATGATTAGCAAATATTTACTGTAGCACCACATTGTAAAATCATGGACTAATTAGACTTAAAAATTTGTCTTACAAATTAGCCTCCATCTGTGTAATTTATTTTTTAATTAGTTTATATTTAATATTCTAATTAGTATCTAAACATCTGATATGACGGGACTAAGTTTAGTCCCTGCTGTCCAAATGGGTGAGTATTCAACGGCGGCAGGTTAGGGCTGGTGTGGGGCAGGTTATACCGCGTTAGACGAGCCGCAGCGAGAGCCGGTAAACGATCCTGCAGGATCGATTTACCGCATGAGGGCCCTGCAGCGGCGTCCGCTACCGTCCACGCGGGCACGCTATCGGCTGTGCCGTCCGCTAGAAATAGCGCGGTAGCGGACGTCCGCTACGCTCCACCGTGGCGCTGGCCCGGGATGGGATGGAGAGGAGGAGCGTTGCCGCGAGGAGGACCGGCCCGCCGCTCGCCGCGAGGAGGAGGACCGGCACGCGCGGATCTCCGCCGCCGCTGTAGATGCGAGCTCCGCCGCCGCTCGCGATTCGCCTCCGCACCACGCCTGCGCGCCGCCATGCCCGCGCTTGGTGGGGTGGCTGGAGCTCCGCCAGGGGCTGCGCCGCGCCCGCGACTGAGCTTGCCCGCGCCGCGCCGCACTGGAGCAGAGAAGCCCGTCCATGGCGGCCGGCCCCGCGCCCGCGCCGCGCCGTGCTCGTCCGCGCCGGAGCAGAGGAGCTCCACAGCGGCCGGCCCCGCGCCCGCCGGAGGAGGCGGCCGCCCCCGCGCCGTGGCCGTGCCCGCCGTGGCCGCGCGCGCCGTGGCCGTGCCCACCATGCACGACGAGGAGCGCGGGCGACACGGCCGGGAAGAAGGGGAAAGGATAAGGAGAGAGAAGAGAGAGAGGAGAGAGAATAGGGAGGGAAGGTGGCCGGTGGGAAAAAAAAAAGAAAAAAAAACTGACGCGTGGGTCCCACTGATATAGAGTAGAGATATAGAGGATGGATGGGTGCGGGAGAAAGTGATATAGAGGAGAGAATCTCGATGATCATGACGGAATATTTCTTTTAGAGGATGGATTTAGAGTACGACGAGTACGGGTAGTCTTAGGTATGATGCTAATATTTTTCATCGGCGGCTAGCGGCTTCTGTAGCAGGGTCACCGGCAACTTCGACACGGTGAGTGAGTTGTGGCTTCGTAACTGCACCCACAATTATCAAGAACAAATAAAATTCCAGAACTGCATCCTTCGGCGTTGACACGCTCATTGCTGTTTAGTCAATCAGGGGGTTAAGCCCTTAAGCGGCCTAGGAGGGACATTGGCCATTGGTAATGGAGGTGCTTCTGTCTGCAGTCGCTAGCGACATCGTCGGCCGGCTGGTCTCCTTCCTCATCAGCAAGTTCCAGGTGCCTGGCTCCACCGATGATATCGTCACGGCGGAGCCAAGGCCCGGCCACCCTGGGCCGGTGGCCGGGCTCAGCAAAACGTGGCACCTGCATGCTCCAATAAGAATGGCTAGCATGGCACGTATTCCAGCTGGTTACTGTCGTTCCTGTTTTTCTTTCTAAAATCTACATGTTCATGAAGATGATGCTAGGATCCTTGGCAGCCGAATAAAAAAACAAACCAAGTTGTTTACTATTCGGCCAAAAGTATGTGCCATGAATTCCTCCTTTATTAAATAGTAATATAGTATCAGCCATGATTACATATAATCGGCTTCATTTGCTAATTAAACATGCGAGTATGCCAAAAACATGCGATCATTAATTTCTAATTAGACTAATCAGCCATTAGCAATACTAGCTAGCCGATTAATTATTTTATAAGTCACAAGAGCTTTATATTATCAACCACAACTAAATTTGATAACCAAGCCGACCTAAACTTGAGTTTAACTAATCCGGCCAAATAAAATACCTAAACACACTGTAAAGCTCATAGTATAAAATTATGTGTTAGGTCCTATCTAGCAAGGCTCGGGCTCTAGCGTCTTGTTGCTCGTACAAGAAGTCATACTAAACGGCATGTACCAAATGCCTCCTTGCTAGGAGCCCGGAGGAGTTGGAGCTATTTTTTTTTTATAGAGGAGCCAGAGCCACAAAAATGTATCTTTTTTCGGTTTCTCCTCACAAATCTCCTACAAATTATTGCAAAATTGCTACTGAAGCTGTTTTTTACAACATTTTCCAAAAATAGCTGTAACTCCATCAAAATGCTACTTCACATGAGGAACCTGAACCATCTTTAAAGGGAGGAGTAAGAGCCTTCCTAGGTTCTTAATATTATGTTATATCTCGTCCAGGCTACACAAAAATTCAGGCTCGCGCGCTGCTACGAGCCCGCATCGTCGTCGAGGAGGCCGAGGCGCCGCAGGTCACCAACCGGGCGATGCTGCTGCAGCTCAACCAGCTGAGGGGAGAGATGTGCAGGGGCTCCTACGTGCTCGACGCCTTCATGAGGCGAGCCGTCGACGATCCCAGCAGAGGATCACCCGCCGGCTTGCCTGAGTTGCTGGAGAGTGGTCGCACTCGCACGGGCGGGCAGGTCGTCTCCGCCGTGGTGAACACCCTTGAGGCGGCGTTGAGCGACATGACGGAGTTCGTCGTGCTCCTCGGTGCCTGCCCCCTCCTCAACCGCCAGCCGTACTGCGCCTACCTGTTCATGGAGAGGTGCATGTTTGGCCGGCAGATGGAGAAGGAGCAGATCATCGGATTCCTGCTACAACCAGAGCCTGCGCAAGATTTCGATGTCCTCCCGATCATTGGCCCTCACGAGGTCGGGAAGCGGACGCTGGTCGAGCATGCCTGTCTCGATGACAGGGTGCGAGATCACTTCGCCAAGATTCACCATCTCACAAGTGACGATCTTGATCTACAGAGCCATGACCACCATGGCCATCATCAAGGCTTGATAGACTCCGCTTCCGCAATATTCGTGATTGACCTCGCCGGCGGCGAGGAGGAGGAGGAGAGATGGAGAAGGTTCCGCTCGTCCATGCGCCGCCGCGCGCACAGGGAGAGCAAGATCATAATCATCAGCAGGACGGAGAGGCACTCGGCGCTAGGCACCGTTCCGCCGCTCAGGTTGCGCGCGCTGTGCCGGGAGGAGCTCTGGTACTTATTCAAAGCCATCTCATTCGGCGGCGCGGACCCGGAGGAGCGCCCGGAGCTGGTGCGCATCGCCATGGCGCTGTTCAACATCATCCCCGACCTCGCCCCATTCCTGGTGGCGAACAAAGTCGCCGCAGCTCTGCGTGCCGATCTGAGTGCACGCTCCTGGCGCCGCGTGCTGAAGGTGTCCGACGGAGTGACAGTGATAGTGACGGAGCTGCAGCTCGGTGCCGCCGCCGGGGGACCTCGCACTACAAGAATCCTGCTAATCAGTGATGGATTTTTTTTCGTCACGGATCACCAAAAAACGTCATCAAACAAGAACTGTGACGATTTTTGATATCATCACGGATTGAGCGTCATGGATTGACCTTCGTGACGTTTTGTCAGAAATCATCACGACTTAACAGAAACGGTGACGATCTTAAATCGTCACGGTAGAGTCCGAGGCCTAGTTAGCCCAGCCCAAGTCCATTTCTTGTTGACGAAAAATAAACGTCACGGATGAATTACCATGTCATTACGAAGGCTTACATGGATGATGACGTGGACACTACCTCAGCCCATCTATTAACGCTGGGCCAACTCCAGTGCTGGGCCACGCCCACTTTGTTCTCAATTAGCCCACATGAATGTTTTTTGGCAGCTACTTCGATGCCCTATGATTTAGCCCATCTCGTGCGACATTTTGTCCAGCCCAACAAGTGCCAAATTTCGTACAGACCATTTGCAGCCCAAAGAAACAGAGAAATAAATTACTTAATACTAGTATTTTTCACATAAAAATATGGTAACCTTGCACAATCCTCGACAACCACAGTATCAGTCAGGCTAAAATAAAGTAATATTTTCACAAGTATATGGATACAATGGAAACTCGCAAAATCAAAGCCTATTTTGGTAGACTACAAAGAATTCACACATTGTTGTCAAAAAAAATCACACATTTTTCCATTATGTTTCCTCACTTCTCTTCTCCAAGTGGAACTCACACTTCCATCCAGATCTGCAGAAAGAATATCTTGTCAATACAAACGCACTTAAAATAGTATAATAAGCAAACAAATGAAGCCATGAGCTGTCACTGAACAATCGAAGCTGTCCCTATTGCCCAAACTATGGCCTAGAATAACTAAGGGATATTGAACAAAAAGTTGCTCTGAACAACTGCTATTATCACAATTAGATCAGGCTGTTGCCTGCTATTTGAACCCATTATCGTTGTTTAATTTCATTCTCAAATGAGAAAAACAAGTAAACAACTGTTTCACTAATGTGGTGATTCCGCATTTGATTTATAAGACCTGCCATTACTGAAAGCTACCAAGGAATTAGCTGCGATAAATAGTCTAGGACAACTAGAACACACACAAGAGGGGGCAATATGTGTTTACCCTGCCTTCTGCACTGTTCTTCATTCATCACAGCACACGCTCAAGATCACTTCCCAGTAGTCTCACCAAGAGCCAAACGCAGAAACAAATCCAGCAGCCGCCTGTTGCCACCGCTTCAGCTACAAACGAGGGTATCAAATTGGATACGATACAAAGTGCTTGAGCTTTTGGATGCTCTGTTCCGCACAGCAGGAAAACGAAGACAAGGGGTGGGCCATGAGCGTACCTAGTGGGTTCTCGCCGCCAGCAAAAATCCCGGAGACACCTCGGCACCTGGGGTAGAGCGACGGCTATAACTTTTCGAGATCTATAACTTTTATATTGATCATTTATTCATTTGACATAGTGGTAGTAACATTGTTCACAAATGTTACGTATCTCTCTTGTAGTTTATTGAAACTATAAGAGAGATGTAAATTTTGTGAACAAAGTTATTACCACTCTATCGGATGAAGAAATGATCAAAATAAAAGTTGTAGATCTTGATGAGTTGTACAACATTTATGTTCATGACTTATTCAGCTGAAATCATTTAGTATTCCAAAATGACGTTTGAAGTTACCATTAGATGAAATTCAAAATTTAAATTGATAAAACATAGTCACATGAATTATTGGATAAAATAATAGCAGTAAAAACATAATAAATTGATAGAGCATGATTTTAGAAATTTTTAGAAGAAAAAATTATCAAATTTGAAGTTAGTATGAGGGAAAAAGATTAGTTACAAGTTTTAGCCAAAGATTAAAAAGAGAAATTAGAGTTTTTTGACGATTTCGAAATTGAATTTCAAACAGCATTTTGAAGCAGTAAATGATTTCAAACGAAAAAGTTGTAAACAATAAAGTTTCATAAATTTTTAAGATCTACAACTTTTATTTTAGTCATTTATCCATCCGAGGTTGTTTGAAAAAATTCGAATTTTGGTGCTTAACTTTAGCTAAATATTAATTGAGCTTATATAGTGAGCCGTTGAGGATACTGATTATTTATGGCTACAGATTATACTTAGATTTCTATTAATGTTGGGTACAGTCTCATATAATGTTGATTTTTTGTAAAAATATGGTCCATGGGACAGATTCCGTGTGTTTCAAATATATATTAACGTTAAGTGCACGACAGCTCTAAACACAATGTTGGCGCAGTGGTGCGTCCACTTTTTTTGATCCTAGCTGTCTTGGGTTCCAACACTTCGTTCATCTAGTGTTTTTGGTTAAAATTTCCGTGGTCTGCTGGCTCTCGGTGGTTTCTTTTGCGCTGGAAAATTTCAATCCTAGGCGCGGGAATTGCGAGTGAGCGGGGTTTCAAACTTCCCGTGAGCGGCTTCGAAATGGAAAGGCGCGGGGCATTCTCAGCGCAGTGGCGGCTGCTGCCCGGGGTCTCCCCGCTCTAGGGTTTCCAGGTGGGAGCGGGAGATGGAGAGCTGGGCCTGCGGTGTGGGATGGGCCAGAGGAAGGGAGGAGGTCGGCCTGTTTGCATTGAAAACTTATATGAGTGCATAAAATTATTTAGAAATTCATTTTGAAGAGGAAGAGGGGAGTTAGGACTTATATGTTACTTAGTCTAGAAGTATACTTAAATAATATTGAAAAATAAATAACCAAGGTTACTTAGCTCTAGATATTAACAAATATGAATGCTAATATGCATTACGAACTTGGAGAGGCGACAGGTTGACCGACCTCCAGCAGGTAAATTAAAAATAAAAGAAAACTGCAGCACTATATATCGTTAACATCTTTATAGTGTAGTGGTATAGCTTTATCTGCCGGTGCAAGCCACATATATTTGTAGTGTGTGCTGTAGATTTTTTTTCCAAACCGCACCATATATATAGAGAATACTTTTAGTTTTGCCATATCCACCATATATTTGAACAAAGTAATGTTCAAATAATTTAACAAATTGTCTTTTGGGTTTTTTTTTGAACTTATTGTCTTTTAGGTTTGATGCTTTCTGTAATCACATTTCCTATTTTTCTTTGTACTAAATATTGATAGCAGACCTACTATTTTGGGCTAACTAGAGTATGACGAATTCAAAATCATACACAGTGATGATCCTGATAAAATCGTTACGAGTTAGCGGGCTGGGAATATCCAGTGGGCTCATCCATGACGAAAAAATGAATATCGTCACGGATTATGTCTGTCATTAGTCTATCAGTGACGGTTTGTAAATTCGTCACCGAGAAATCGTCATGGATTAACAAGTTTGTTGTAGTGTCGTCGTCCGGAGGAGAAGACCGGGCATTACTACCCCAGTGTGCGGTGTGCCGGTGAAGGACGCGCCTAACGCTCCGTGCTTGTCCTACGGCAGGCGCAAGTCGACGGGCAAGGCACGGAGCGAGCTCCCGAAGGTGACGATGATGGAGGTCGTCGAAGGCGTCGTAGCCCGCGGAGAGAAGCGGTTCGACGTGCTGGTGTGGCAGTCCCGCATTCCTCCGTATGCAAGCTACGTCGCAACGTGGGACATGGAGAGAGCTGCCGATGCGGTGGTGGTTGGCATGAAACGACGTCTGAATAAGAGGAGGAGAGGTCAACTAGTTTATGGCTTCCATGTGCGAAAATGAGAGCTACATCGCGGCGTGCGACATGGACGGAGTCACGGAGCTCAACTGCGCAGGTTGTACTTGTACCCGGCAAGAAAGTTCCTTGGTAATAAGAGGAAGAAAAGTCAACAAGAAGGCGACACGGACAGAGCTTAACTGCAGGTTCTGGCCAGCTAATTGTTTGTTGCAATTGCAAGCGCTCGAACCCTCTATTTTTGTGAATGCTCGTGTCTTTTGAGTGAGCACATGTTCTCTATGCGCTGTGCTGCTGCAGCATGTCTCGCAGTCGGTATTCTTCATTAACTATTTTATCGAGTAGAGAAAATCAGAAACTGCTTTGTCTTACTTAAGCCAATCTCAGTGGAGAGTTTCATTTCGTTGTTTCCAAAACTGTCATGTCATATAGAATGAAATAAAACTCGGAGGAAACACTCACTCTTATTGGAAAGTTTCATTCCATAGTTTCGTATACATTTAATTCTATGACTCACAGAGAGTTGGTAACTGTGTCAAGAGAGTTTTATCTCCATGAAACCCAACTCTTCTCTCTTTATTAAAACATTGTCATGCCATCCAAAGTGCATATGTGGCAGGTTATTAAATACAAATAAAACTCTAGTGAAACTCCCACTGAAATTGGCCTTACTCGGTCCCGAACTATAAGGGGGTGTTCGGTTCTCGACATGAGATTAATCAGCCTTAATAGATTCGTCTCGCAAATTAGTCTCTATCTGTGCAATTAATTTTATAATTAGCCCATGTTTAGTCCTCTTAATTAGCATCCGAATGTCCTATGTGACAGAGACTAAAGTTTAGTCTGCGAAACCAAACACCCCCAGTTGTTTAAGTTTTCTTCTGAGTCTGTCTAGAGTTGTTGTAGCGCCTCCTAACAATTGAATGTTTGCCCATACACTTACACTGCGTATTATTAATATATTTACAATGATTTCTTCAGTGTAATTTATTGCACAAAGAGATGTAATTTGGGGATAATATAAATATATGTCAATTTTTTTAGAAAAAAATATAAATTATTTATGAGGATTGCAGATATCAGAGGATATATATCAAATTGTTCAAAAATTTTAGAATAAATTACAACTTTTTTTTACAAATTCCTGTGGGATCCACACTCCCCAACCTTATCCCTTCCCTTCCCTTCCGGCCTTCCCTGAGCCGTACTCGCCCTCCTCGTCGCCGGCCGCCGGCCCCGTGCCCGCCGGGGTCGCCCTCGTCCTTCTCGTCGCCGACCGCCGGCCCCACGCCGCACCCGCCATGGCCGTGCGCCCGCCATGGCCAGAACCACGAGCTCCGAGGCCGGCCTCGCACGCCCCTCGCCGGCTGCGCCTGCTGCCTCACCGGCTGCGCCCCCTACTGGTCGCGCCCTCCTGCTGGCCGCGCCGCCCACCTGAGCCATCCGCGCCCGGTCCAACAGCCGGAACACTCGGTTGACAGAGGCTCCCAAAACAACTGATATAGGTTAGCAATTCTCTTTCTTATACGTCAAATTCCTCTATTTTTTGAGTTTATATAGATAAAAAATATAAAATCATCTAGCCATAAAATATATTTTGATAGTGCAT
The DNA here is from genome assembly GCA_038087645.1 of Saccharum hybrid cultivar R570. Lineage (NCBI taxonomy): Eukaryota > Viridiplantae > Streptophyta > Magnoliopsida > Poales > Poaceae > Saccharum > Saccharum hybrid cultivar. The sequence continues at coordinate 20,368,467 of JAQSUU010000106.1, read as the reverse complement.
TTATTTGATACTCTAGATTTTAGTGTACTTTTCTATAAAATAAATAAAGTTTTAAAAAGTTTGACTCATAACAAAGCTAAAACAACTTATAATTTTGGGGGTATAGGCTACCACTGAGCTTTGGATGTCAAATAGAAGGACTAAACATAGGCTAACTATGGGTTGATAAAAGCTAATAGGGCTAATGTTTAGCCATATAGCTCCTGTTTAACCCATTATCTTTTATTAGCCTATACAGCTCATATTTAACCCATTAGCTTTTAATTAGCACTGAGCTTTGGACGTCAAATAGAAGGACTAAACATAGGCTAACTATGGGTTGATAAAGGCTAATAGGACTAAATATAATGGTGATTAGAGCCCATTTGCTTTTATTAGCCCATATAGCTCATATTTAACCCATTATCTTAAGATGGCTAATGTTTAGCCATAAGATCCAAACACCCTTTTAGAATAGATGGAGTTCTTTTTTGGAAAAAAAATCCGTCTTACCTTCCCTAGCTATTGGGCAAGTTCGATTTTTCTCCATCACTCAGAAAACTAGATTTTTAGACTCCCCCAACTTTTAAAACCGTCCAATTTATCCCTCTGTGCAGTTTTAATTTGACTGATGTGACGCAGTCACGGGAGAGATAAATCGGCCTTTTGTGATAGTTCAGGGTTAATTAGACTTTATCCAAAAATTGTAGAAATATTTTTCAAAAAAATGTCCAAATATTTTTCCAGAATAAATATGCATTTTAAATACTAAAAACTGACTTACTAGAAAATTTGTTTTAACTTAGGAAAATATCGAACTAGTTTCATATTTTTTTTTCTAAAACCATGCATGTGTTTTTGTTCCTTGCAATTATTTAGATCTTATATGGTCTCCTAAAAATCTGAAACCAGGTCAAATATGAAACTAAGGATGGCAGACCAAGACAAATCCTTGTAGACTGTAGCATGAATCACCATACAACCTGCTATGTAAACTGATTTTCCTTAGCTCAACAACAATGCATTGTTTATCTGTCGAGACATGCACGGGAGATTTTGAAAAAAGAAAATTATTCAAGTTTTGAGGATGTGTTCGTGGTCCGTGGACGGCAAGTCCTCGGGAAAGCCAGGTTTCCTATGCGTGCCCATGTGTCCGGAAAAAAAACAGCAGTTCGGCAAGGCGTCCGACCATCAGCGGCAGCCGGCGTGCGACTTCTTAGACTCTCAATCCAATGTCCGCGACTTGGCAAGCAACATCTAGATGGATGCGATGTTGCCTTAGACATGCTCAGGATATCGTACTTTACGCATTTTCTAAAATCATGCTCTATATTATGGTGCCTAGATCATAGAAAATAGTGCATGATTTTAGGGGAAAATATGGACCTAGTTTTATATTTTTCTGAGTTAAAAACAATATTTTATAACTTTTTTAATATGACTCTAAAATTATGTAACACATGTATTAGTGTATTACAAAATTTCAGAATTTTCTTTCGGTCACCATCGAAATTACCGAAATTCATAAAATTTCACCGGAATTTTGAACCCTCATCGAGAGACGCTTCTTGGGCTGAAATTATTATTCGCGAAAAATAAATCTAGAGGATTTCCGCTTACCAGCAAGAAGAAATGCACATTGACCTGCACCCTGCCACTCTTCATGTTCTCCATGCATTTTGTGTTAGCATAGCAGCAAAAGCCATCATCATGCTTGTAAGACAACGAAAACGAACCAGAGTGGGAACTGGTTGCGGCTCTCCACCTTCACACAGCCCACAGTGCAGCACTACGGATGACATATTGGAGCGAGAGCGATACTACCCGGCGAGTCGGCGACCGGGCCCGGAGTTCCATTGGCAGCCTGCCGAGCGCGTCGGATCACGGGCAGCAGCGCCCGTGCAAAGGAACCCTGGGACGGGAGGACTGCGGTCGTCGCGCTCGGGTCATGCGCGCGCGACGTCTTGCGCCGCGCGGACGCCACGGAGGGAAGAACCGAAACAGGGTCGCTCGCGGTCGCGGCTTCATTTATACCGAGGATGAGTCTCCAAGACGGAGCACCGGCTGGGAGTGTGGGACGACCCCTTTGTGTTTGCATCTTGACGATTCCGTCCAACTGTCAAGTTATGCTTGTGATGAAGTTGTGATACTGACAAAGTGACCAAGTGCCAACTGCCAAGTGCCCTTAGTCTAAGACTCTGTGGATTCAGAATCAGCACCGGTTCGAGCGCATCGACAAGCCCTCGTCGCCAAGCAAAACGGAGGAAGAATAGACACCTTGAGTGTTGGTGCATCTACTGCCCTCACGAGTCATGCCCCCTGAGGTAGCTTATCCATGCTAGCTGCTAGCTACGAGAGTGCAGCGCAATGGTCGGTCGGCCCCTGCGCACACTTTTTTCAGCTCTGGAAGTATCTAGCGCATCTGATGCATGCACAAGCATGTGAATTGCACAAGAAGCATGGCACAATCTCATCACTCCGGATTCCTCACCTCGCCTTGCTTAAGATCGATCGGTTGATCAAGCATGTAACTATATATATTGACCGACACTGCCGTTTGCTAATGAATCCCTGTCATCTAGTACTATTCTACTGGCAACTGCATCTAGAATGGTCATTTGATTAACTGCGGCCGTCTCTTTTAATTGGTGACAAACACGAGTCAATGCTAGCTTTGATTTGCTCTAAAGTTTATCAAGGACCATGTCTAAACAGTAAGCACATACCACATACTCCGTGTTAAGGAACCCTTTCCCCATGGAGCGTAAAAGGGTTCACAGAGACTTGCCCCGCGTGCTCATCTTTCTTCCCCAACAAACTATACCTTGCCTCCATCCGCTCCTAGCTAGAGACAACACGTACACCTGATACCTCTATATACACGCGCCTCATGCACATGGCAAGCCACTCCTCGCGGACACTCGCAAGCCGCATGCAGCTTAGCTTCAGCAATGGCGTCGTCTACGAGCGCTACCACCTGCCCCCTGCTGCTGACGCTCTTGGTCCTCATCACGGCACGCCGCGGCGACGCCAGCGCCGTGTTCGCCGGCCTGTCCTTCGAGAGCCCGGGTGAGGCGGAGGCCTTCGAGGACGCGCTGCTGCGGCAGGCCTGCGTTAACGTCTCCTTCCTGTCGGGTGGCCGCGAGCGCGAGGCCTGCGTGTCGCGGCTCGACACGGCCCGCGGCGGCGCGGGCAGTGGGCCCGTGCCCGTCCTCCGCGCCGCGCTCCGCGACACGCTCGGCGAGGCCGTGGGCTCCGTGGGTGCGGTCCGTGGACTCGCCTCCCTGTCCAACCACGCGCGCGAGGAGATGGCGGTGCGCGACTGCGTCGAGCTGCTGGGATACTCCGTCGACGAGCTCGGGTGGGCACTGGACGCCATGGCCGACACTGACACCGACACCGACAGTGGCGGCGGCTCCGAGGCGCGGCGCGCCGAGGACGACCTCCACGCGTGGCTCAGCGCGGCGCTGGGCAACCAGGACACCTGCGTGGAGGGCTTCCACGGAACCGACGGCCGCCTGCTGCGCCGCGTCGAGGCCGCCGTAGCGCAGCTCACGCAGCTGGTCAGCAACCTCCTCGCCATGCACAAGCGCCTGCGCAGCATCACGCCGCTGCTGCACCATGGGCCTCCTAATAAAAACAACGGCACCTCCGGCGGCGCCGGCGACGAGCTGCCGCCGTGGGTGATGGACATCGAGGTCGACGACGGCGGCAAGCAGGACGAGGAGGTCGTCGCCAAGCGCGCCCGCGCCGGCAGGACGTCGTCGACGCGCGTGGACGTTGTGGTGGCGCAGGACGGCAGCGGGCGCTACCGCACCGTCAGCGAGGCGGTGGCACGGGCGCCCAACCACAGCAAGAGGAAGTACGTGATCTACGTGAAGCGAGGGGTGTACCACGAGAACGTGGAGGTGAGGAAGAAGAAGACCAACATCGTCATCGTCGGCGAGGGCATGGGCGAGACGGTCATCTCCGGCAGCCGGAGCTTCTCCAGTGGTTGGACCACCTTCCGCAGCGCCACCTTCGGTAACTTGATACTCTGCATGCGCGATCGATCTTTTTCTAATTTCAGCTACGTGACCAGAAAAGCGAGAGGCGGCAGAGTTATTACGATGCGTTAATCACTTCGTTCGGAGAGGCAGGATGCACGTGTTGCATGTCCCTATCTGAATCCTTGCTTTGTTGGCATGCTTGCAGCGGTGTCCGGCGCCGGGTTCATCGCGCGGGACCTGACGTTCCGCAACACGGCGGGGCCGGCGGCGCACCAGGCGGTGGCGCTGCGCGTGGACTCGGACCGCTCCGCCTTCTTCCGCGTGGCCGTGGAGGGGCACCAGGACACGCTGTACGCGCACTCGCTCCGGCAGCTCTACCGCGACTGCCGCATCGCCGGCACCGTGGACTTCGTCTTCGGCAACGGCATCGTCGTGGTGCAGCGCAGCCTCGTGGCCACGCTGCCGCTGGCGCCCGGCCAGACGGGGAGCGTCACCGCGCAGGGCCGCAAGGACCCCAACCAGAACACGGGCTTCTCCTTCCACGGCTGCGTGGTGGAGGGCAAGTACCCGACGTATCTGGGCCGCCCGTGGAAGCCCTTCTCGCGGGTCGTCGTGATGGAGTCCTACCTGGGCCCTGGAATTCAGGCCCGCGGGTGGCTCGAGTGGGCCGCTGCGGGCTCAGGGGACCACAGCCCGGGCCTCGCCACGCTGTTCTACGGAGAGTACAAGAACTACGGGCCCGGTGCGGGCGTCGCGGGCCGAGTGAAGTGGCCCGGCTACCACGTGATCATGGACGCCGCCGTCGCCAGCCGGTTCACCGTCAGGCGATTCATCGACGGGCTCGCGTGGCTGCCCGGCACCGGCATCACCTTCACGGCCGATCTGTTCAGGAAATGACGACGGCCTGCGCTAATGCAGTTCGTTGATTGGCTTACAGTATTTTTTTTTTGGAAGGAAGCACAAAATAAGGATATATTATTATACTATATTATATAAAAAATTATAATTAAGTTGCTAACCACAAAATAAGGTATATTATGAAGATTATAAGTTGATTACTTTGGTGGGTAATTAGGGTTATAACTAGAAACAACGCGCGGCGTTGCCGCGCGGCCTCATGGAATGGAACCAGTTGTGTAGGAACTTAGATCAATTATTGATTAATCTTTTAGCCGGTAGGATGTCTAGCGTTTTGAGCCAGTTTGGCTATGCGTTTATGTTGCTACGGACCCTTTTTTTAAGCAATGGTGTATAATTTGGAGATTTGGCTAGCGTAGGTTTTAGCGATTATTTATAGGCATAATAGAATAGGCAATAGGTGTCATAGAGTATTTTTATGATAAAGAAGAGGCGAAAAATATTTAGATACGTTGTAGATTGGGTTTAGTTTGTTTATGAATTTTCTGAAAATAATTTTAGGTATGTTTTAGATTGGTTTTAGTTTATTTATGATTTTTTTGGAAATTTTCTACTGAGGAGAAGGGTCTAATTTGATGTTCTGGGTACGTTTCTCGTGTGCGCGTAGGAAAGAGTGTGAAGAGTAATGAACAATGCATGAATAGTGACATTCTGGGTATGTTTCTCGTGTGCACGTAGCGAAGATGCGTAAACAGTGATGTACAATGTATGGACAGTGGGATGCTGTCAGATGAACAGTAACACTGTCAGTGTCAAGTGAACAGTGATCATGAAAGCGATTTTTGTGATCTGAGCGGTTCGTTCGCGATCCAACGGTCGATGTTTTACGGGCGCGTGGCCAGCTCCACCAGCCGGAGTTTGGCTCCGGTTTAGATATGCAGAGATGTGTTGAGAAACTATATGCCTACAGTAAATGCTACTGTGTTATATTGGTGCTGTAAGATCCTAGGATGTAAATTGATCTAGTATATATAGTCGTTTTATTTTCTAATCTATGAACTCAAATAGTCAGATGGGGTTGTGTCGCAGCTCTCCATCATATTCAACTAGGACAGGTCAAAATCTTGTTTGTATGGTTGCTAAGCGTGTGTTTGGTTGTAAGGTCCACTGTGTACAGAACGATTCTAATTTTGCTGGTGTTAGAGTTTAAGACAAGCAAGGATGGATCAGTTCTTAAGGCAATATTCTCTTCAAATTTAGGTCGCCCCATGTCTTGAAATCGAGGAATGACCTTGTCTCCTATCAACACCATCCAGTTTGTCCTGCGAGAATGTATATGCACGACTCTTTCCCTTCAATGCTCCTTTCAGTGTCCCCGATTGAGCCCACAGTGGCACCAAGTCTCATGGCTTGGTGGAGCTTTCATCGCAGTGGCTCCTCCCCTCCTCGGTAGTCAGTGCTCTTCATTCCCCTTGATTGTGTGGCTGAGCTCCTCCCACCCCCACGCGTGGGGCTCAAGGTAGTATGGCTTGGCAACCAAGCAACCTGTCGCGCCCTTTTTCCTCATCCATTGTTTGAAATTCTAATCAGTATATTTAATGATGCAAACCTAATCAGTATGCATGAGCATATGGGACCTGTGTTTGAGAATCTAAAAAGTAGTAACATGAGTAGATGGTAAGGCAGATCCCATAAGCCTAATCAGTATGCTTTCTGCGACCCTAATTACGATTACCATTGGAACCTTAATCGGTATGTACGTTGTGATCCCTAATCAGTATGGACACTTCAATCCTAAGTAATATGCATGAGTATACATCATTTGAAAATTCTAAAATGTAGAAACATGACCAGACGCCATGCAAAAAATTTGTAACTGCAATCAGTATGCCTACTACATCCCTAAATAATATGTGTGTTGCAACCATAATCAGTATGGTGTTATGACCCCTAATCAGTATAGATATTGCATCCATAATCAATTTACACGAGTATGCAGTACCTGTGTTTGAAAATTTCAAAAGACAGAAACATGAGCATTGCGGTAGGGCAAACCCCATAGCTCTATTTTGTATGTCTATGGCCACCCTAATCAAGATGTTGTAGGATCGAAATAGACGATAAGAGGGAGGTGAATAGTCATTTCTAAAAAATAATCGTAAGAGCTAGCCAATTTAAGTGCGAAAGTAAACTAACAGTATAGCCTCGACTACACCCCTCTATCTAAAATTAGATAGCACCCTAACAAAAGATATAACTAATATGCTAGTAGGGCACCAAGCTAGGAGAGCTCACCTAAATAATTTTAGTAGGCAAGATCAAACAATCTAGGCCACTAAAGCACAAGCAAGTGCAAGGGAGCTCCTACACACACTAATGAAAGCGGTAACAACTAGCTACGAGCAACACTAGCAAACAACTACACTAAGCACAAGCTCAACAATACAAGCACAATATATAACAATGAAGTAAATTTGTGTTGAGATATGCAAATCACAATGTAGAGGATGACACGATATTTTTCTCATGGTTCAGTGACTTGCCGATCACTTAGTCAACATTGAGGCGAGTTCTAGGATTGCCGCTCCTCTTCTTAGCTCCAAATCCCGCAAGCATTGGACTATCCCTCAAGGTAGGATCCAATTGTGAGCACTAAACCTTGACCTGGACCAATCAACTAGACATCCACACAAAGCCTTGATTCTACTAGAGATGCTCCTCGACTTCCTCCGGTGGTGATAAGCTCAATAGCCCCTCACAAAGCCTTCTCTAGAGAACTGCACAATCTTCTTGCATGCTTCATGGAGTCATAGTCATCAAGCCACCTAGGAACTAACAAGCTCCAAGAGCAATAAGCAACCAAGCCCACACAATGGCCACCTAGTGCCACATAATCTCTCACGCAACGATTAGCACTAGTGGTGCACACTCACTCTCCAAAGGTTTCCCCCAAGCAAAGAGTATAATAGGAGGTGCTCTTACCAAGTATGTGCACTAAGAAAGACCAAGAGAGCCCCCAGAGCCAGACACCCTACTCTATATAGAGAGGCCACCAAAACAATATTGTTACTATGCTAAAACGACATTCCTAGACAGTCTATAGTACAAGTCTTCGGACTGTCTGCCGTTCAAGCAAACTAGCTGTTAGGTTCAAAATCCAACCTGTGGACTGTCCATAGCCACGACACGAACTGTCCACAACAACGGCCTAGACAGAATGTCCAGTAACTCTTTTCCCAGTAGAAATTAGTCGGTGGACTGTCCGCCATTATAGGTGTGGACTGTTTGCCATTACCTAGATAGCCCACGAACAGATTGCAAAAAATCCATTGCTTTTTCTTAGGTTGACCGGTGGACAGTCCACCACCTCAAGGTTAGACTGTCCGCAGTTACCCAAAAAATTACACTTTGAGTGTTGCGCCTCCTTAACTTGGGTCCACCATGTAGGGTTCCGAAGCTTTCCAAAGTTAGTACCAACATGCTCAAAACCTTTTCCAAAGAATTCCAACACCAAGAAATGGTCTCCTGCAAGACGACCGTTCAACTCGCAAGGCCGGTTATCTTTCAGCAAACTTTTCTCAAAGGTTTGAAAATGAACTTTTCTTATCGCCACTTACCACTAAATGTATCACAATGTAAGAGCTCACAAGTGTCACTAGGTAACCGTAATGCAAAGCATGTTTGCCCCTTTTAATAGTATGGCTATCTATCCTAAATTTGGCCATTTAAACTTCTCTACACACCTCATGGACAACGAAATGAAACACCCTATGTTTCATACCTTTGCCTCACATAAATCCAATTTCTCTCAAATTGATCCTCACAAGGAAAGACGTTGTCTAATCATATTCACCAAGCCACTTGATATAATCATTGAGTCCTTTGCTTGATCTTCATAAGTAATTGGGACCACTCAAACCATCACATAGACTTTAGGTCCATCGACCTTAGTGACGAGATCCTAACATATGGGTATGTTAAGCCTCGGGTCCAATGGTTCCCGACCGAAGAAGACCCCCCGATCTACCCCTTCAGGATCGCCTGGGGGCTCGGGGGCTATGCCCATCGGGCATGCTCGCGAGCACCTTATGGCAAAAAGACCTGGCCAAGCTTGACTTGGCCATGACCTGCACCTGGGGCTCGGGGGCTCGCCCGAGCCCCGGGCACCCGATCTACAGTGCATCCTAGCCCGGCCCTTGGCTCCTGCCTGGCTAACAATGCTAGCCAAGGGCCGATGCAAGAAGACAAGCCCCGGGCTATCGATGCTCGAGGAGGCTCCCTGGCACCGCTCCCTAGGCACGGCCCTGCCAGCTGCTCCCCCGATAGGGTCATGTCCGGGCATGACACAAGAAGACAAAGCTTTCCCTCGGCCTCCAAGGGCTCAGGGGCTTCTAGGCCCGCACGTCAGCCCCTAGAGCAGACCTCCTCCACCACCAAGAAGACTTCAGAAGGTCTACCTGGGGGAGGCTGGTTCAAGCCGACACAACCTGACACGCAGAGTGTCAGAATAGAGCAGCCGGACGACGCCCAAGGCTTCTTCGGCTCCAAGACACCGACACGGTCCACGACGCACCACTACAAGACTCTCCTAGACTCTGGTGCACGTAGACCATAGACTAGTTCCCCCAAACCACCATGTACTCAATCTATCTCGTTATATAAGGGATAAGGTTAGACCTAGGGGGAAGAAGATCCCAAATCGATCACTAGACACTCTATTCCATTCCATCCGCCTCCGCTCTACACGGAGAGCAAGGCAACCCAGAGAGGGGCACCAAGAGCTCCTCTACTGTATCCCATCGTCTTTCTCCTCTCTAACGAGGGGGAAAGGCTCCACCGGTGGTGAGGCAACCTTAGGATTAGCATCAAGCTAAACCCCTACCAAATATCTCTTTACACTTTGTTATAACCCCCTGATTTTGGGTGCTCTTGAGTATAAGGATTACTAGCTACTGGATATAGAGACATAATTAGCCCCAACCAGGATAAACCGTTGCATCTTCTCTGTGTGATTCTTGTGTTCTTGAGTCCACCAGAGACCCGTACTCTGACACCGACTCGAACAACTATGCTTGCCACAGTTTTGACCCCGCGGCAGCTGGCATGCCAGGTAGGGGCAGCGTCTAGTGCGATTCTAGCTCTACGGTGGCTGGAGCCACCTGCCTCGTCATCGGAGCAAGCGGCACCGCCCTAGACGACAGTGTTCGCTTTCCCGGTGAGTTCTCCGTCACGGCCGGCGCCTTCACTTTGGGCCAGGTCCTCAACTTTGGGAGCCTGGCCTACATCATCGACTGCTACAGCGAGCTTTGTCCACTCCACGGGGCTGCGCCGGCGGGCAACGAGTAGATCTCGAGGTTCTGGCCTGCCAAATCCAGCGCGGTCTGGGCCCAAACCCCACCGTGTCGGACTGTCACCAGATATTTTACGTGCTGGCCAATGTCCACCACTAGATCACCACTGATGAGGTGCTCCTGCCACCTGACCGCTTCTAGTACTACCTCCTATACCTGCCTTTTGGGATACAGAACGCAGCGGCATCCTTGCAGCTGGAGCTGGAGCACCTCATTAGTCGTGAAGCGCCACGGAGCACCATCCTCTCTGGCATGGTGGGGACCGACGTCCCCTCGCTCCACACCTTTCTCGAGATCCTTTTTGGGGAACAGCCTGGAGTACGACTCTGATGACATCGACTACAATGCCCTACCGCGCATGTGCTACAACATCAATGACAAGGGTCTTGCTGAGGAGGCACCCGGGCTCATGCCATCGGACTGGAGTCCCCGCAGCTGCACGACCTACCTTCTGGAGAAGGCGGACCGCTTGCGAGGTCGACAGGTGGACTTGGGGACTGCCGAGGCAAAGCTCAAGTGCCAAAGGCAGGACTTTGCATGGCAACAAGCTGTGCACTCTCTCGATGACAACGATGACGTCCGCACGGGGTCCCAACAGCCTCCGCTTCCCCCGTGCGGTGTACAACATGGCGGCCGCCGCATGCCCCCTAGAAGATATCTTCGACACGCCGGACCTAAAGACCAACGAGCGGATAAACGAGGTGAAGTGGCTCCTCTGCATCATCCTCGAGCAGCAGGCTGAGGGTTTAGCCTCCCAACACCGCGCTGCGCTCTCCCAGCCGTCCCAGATGACGGCCACTGCCAACGGGGACCGCTCCAACGCTCACACCCCACAGATGGGAGGAAGCAGCATCGACATCTCTGGCAACAGTTTTGATCGGCCACGGACCCAGGGCGCCAAGCCTCGACAGGAGCGAAGGCACGACCTTTCTCCTCGGCGTCCCCCCACATGCCATCGGATCGGTGACAACCGCGACGTCCGTGACACCATCGAGGCCATACGCCACGCTCAGGTGCAGTCCCACACCCTTGAGCGGCGAGACGGGGGTGCCACCCTAGATCACTTTGGCCCCCTAGCGTTTGGGGCAGCAATCCGAGTGGCTCCCTACCCCAAGTGTTTTCATCCGCCGATGCACATCTCCAAGTACGATGGCGAGACCGACCCGGACCATTGGCTGGAGGACTACTGTCTAGCCATGAAGGCTAGGGGGTCTGACAATGACTTCTCCGTCTATTACCTTTCCCTGCTTCTGTCAAGCTCGACCAGAGCTTGGCTCGAGCAGCTCAAGCCCGACAGCATCCGCTGCTGGGGTGATCTCTGTTCGGTCTTCATCGCCCACTTCCAAGGTACTTACACCCACCTAGGAAACTCCTAGGACCTTCACAACTGCAGGTAGAGGGCCGACAAGACCTTTCGGGAGTACATTTAGCACTTCTCTAAGAAGCGCAATGAGCTCCCTAACATCACCGACCCCGACGTAATCAACACCTTCATATGTGGCACGACCTGCAAGGCACTCGTCCATGTGCTCAGTCGTTGGACCTCGCGCACGGCATGGGAATTCCTGGACGTCGCCACCTAGTACATCACTGGTGAGGAGGCAGTCCAGGACAACTTCAGCGGGAAAGCCAAGGCCGCCGGGCACCTCAGTGGTGGCGACGGTGGTGACGATCCCGCCTCGTCCTCGTGACGCCGCGATAAGCAGAACAAGGACTGGAAGCGCCGTGGGGAGGAGATGGTGGCCGCGGCCGACCGTGCTGCTAGACCTCAGTCCCGTGGGCGTAGCGCACACATGGAGCACTTCGAGAAGGCACTCGAGGCCCCCTGCCCCTTCCACGGGGGGCAACCAAAGCATCTCCTCAAGGACTACTCTACCATGAAGGTTTACATCCGTAGCACCCTCGGCCAACAGGGCAAGGCCCAAAAGCTTTCCCCAAAGGCTAGTGACCCGGCGGACGGTGCCCAGGAGGAAGACAATGAGTTCCCCGAGGCCGAGCGCTGCCTCATGATCTTCAGGGGCTCCTAGGTGAATGAATCCCACCGGCAGCGCCACATCACCGACCAGGAGGTGAACACCGTTCACACCCTCGCCACCCCGACGTAGCTCCGATGGTCCTAGATGGCCATTACCTTCAACCAAGAAGATCACCCTGATCGCATCCCTTATTCAGGGTGCTACCCGCTTGTGGTCAGCCCAATTGTAGGAACCACGCACCTCACCAAGGTGCTAATGGATGGGGGCAACGGCTGTTGGTATAAATTAACGCACATAGATAAATCCGCAAGCGCATGGATACCACAGTAGCTTTCACCCGAAGGTATTTCAAGTATCATATCCATAGGGAAACGTATGAAACTAACTACGGTCTAACTTAACAAGGGGTAGTAACTGGGTTAAGGTTTAACTTAGCTAAGAGAAGCAACAAGGTTAGGAAAAATAGGAGCGTAGAGAGGATAACTGAGGTTCTCTAATTCTAATCTTGGGTAAGCTATGTCTTCTACTGTTTAACTAGGGACATTAAGGGGTTAGTCCAATAAAATATCCAATATCTAATAAAGTATACTTTCGGCTCAAAAATCAACCTAGATACCACGTCTAATTTGATTTGGGAAGACATTTTAACCTAAGCACCATTCTTAATTTAAAAGCCTTTATAAGTGCGATCAGCACCCCTAAACTAAGCTCCATGCTTAATTTAAAAGTTGTATGAACATACTCCAAACCTTAAGCGTACTATAGTAAACAAAGGTAGCATGAAAGCATTATGGAGAATTATATAAATGGAGATGAAAGAGCAAGATTGTTTTTTAGTGAATTGAGCATGGCTTAAAGGTAGAGACAACCAAAATTAGTAGCATGGCATAAAGTTTTTCAGAGAAGTCCATCCCCATGCTTGAATTTTGCAAGGCAAAGTCAAGTTTGCATGGATGGGATTCAATGTTGCATGATAATTGGTTCGACATACCTTGAGTCATTCCCCTCCATTCTTTTTGCTTCAAGCCTGAAATAGTTAGTGACAAAAGTACCCGAAGGAATATTTTCACAACTATATTTCTATGCTTACTTCACAAGGGAAAAAGATGAAAGCTCATGTTATCTCTCAAAAGTGCTTGCTTTAGGACAAAAGCTCGTCCTTGGGAAACCTTCTAATTAAGCTTTAAGTTGGTGAAGTGGTTTCTCCTCTGACACCAACCTTCGTGTACCTATCTCAAGATTCACACAATGAGATCTGCAATATTTATGATAAACATATACATCTACAACCATCCTTTCAAAGTCTTTAGGAACAAAAAGTATGAGGGGGTAAAAGATCTCATGTGTGGTAGTAGAGAGATCAATTCATTCGGGAGATTTCTCATACAAGCATGAATTTGATGAGATGTTCATGATGTAGCTTTCATGCCCATTGATGATATAATCTTCATTTTCAAGCTCCAAGGGTGATTCTTCATGGATGTCCACAGGCGAAAACTTTGTTTCCATCGTTCCATGCCTATGACATTCATTTGATGTTTTATTGTCTAAGATTTCCCATGGATTAGTGGTTCTCGGGCTGGTCTTGTCTAAGACCTCCTCCAAACTTGGAAGAGTCATGTTTGCAAAGGGAATTGACTTAAACTCACCATTTGAATCTAGGCCAAGTTTGGATTCTACCCATAAGGCTTCGTCCTTTTCCATCCAGTTTTTGACAATGGCATATGGATTTTTCATACATTCCAGCCAATTCTTAATACATTTCTGTCATTATCGTTGCTCTTTTTTATCATCATTGTGGTCTTCATGACTCCTATGCTTCGGTTGTCTTAGTGGATTTCTAGGGTCATCATGAGGCTTAGAAGAAAGACCATAAGAGAGATCAACGGGGTCAAGGATAGGTTGAGAGATGGGTTTAGATAAGACATCTAATGTGGTCATAGAAGGGGAGAAGATAGGATTGGCTAAATGACTCAGCTCTCCTTCTATAACATCACTTGACATGCCACCCTTGAATTCTTTCCAATGTCCTACATGGGAATAAGGACGCTTTTTAAGAGATCTCTTTTTGAGAGGATTTGAATTATATTCACTCGAAGGTCTCTTGTGACACCGGAAGTTTAAACTACTTCCAAAAATAGCATAAAAAAGATCATCCTCACAAGGAATTTCAATAGGTTGAATTTCTTCTTCCTTTGGAGGATTTAGATTTTGGGGTATAGATGGTTTAGGATTGATAGCTAAATCTTGGGATTGGAGTGGTTGTGATTTGGCTATCAAAACTTTTTCTTCTTGCTCGGGAGATGATTCCTTCTCTTCCTCGAGGAGTTCATTATGAATGCTAGTGTAGGGAGTTTTTCCACTAATTCTATCAAGCATAGCCCTTGCTTCACTAGTAGATAAATGAAGGAAAGCTCCTCTAGAGGCTGCATTAAGGGATTCCCTGGAATCCTTGCTAAGACCCATGTAAAAATGTTGAAGGAGTATTGGGTCTGGAATAGCAAGGTCCGGGTCAGTGATGATGAGTTCATTGAAACTATCCTACGATATGCCAAGAGATTCTTCTTCTAGTTATCTAAAATTTAGAACCTCTTTTCGAAGGCTAACTAACTTAGAGATAGGGAAGAAACGTAAATAAATTTGAGCACAAAGTTTCCCAATCTCCTTGCATACTTCCTACGGTTGGACTGTACCATTGTTTAGCTCTTCCTATTAAAGATAATGGAAACAACTTCCATCTTAAGGTTTTGTCAGACATGCTAGCGATACGCAAGCATGCATAGGTCTGTTCAAACTCTCGTAGGTGTGAGTATGGGTTTTTGTTGCCTTCTCCTGAGAAGGATTGATCCTAAATCTTTTTTATAAAACACAGGCACAGCTCATAACTAGGTGCTATGATAGGGTCTGAAGATTCTGGTGGCCTTAGGCTTGCGCTTGTAGGTTTAGCATATTGATAGATAGGAGTGGAATCCATGCTAAACAAAGATGTAAAACAAAAGAAAGAATAAAAGATAAAAGGTTAAGCTAGGCTTGTAGTTAATTTAGCAACCGTTTCTTCGGCAACGGCGTTAGAAAGCTTGTTGGTATAAATTAACGTACATAGATAAATCTGCAAGCGTACGAATACTACTGTAGCTTTTACCTAGAGGTATTCCAAGTATCGTATCTATTGGAAAACGTGTGAGACTAACTATGGTCTAACTTAATAAGGGGTAGTAACTGGGTTAAGGTTTAACTTAACTAAGAGAAGCAACATGGTTAGGATAAATAGGAGCATAGAGAGGATAACTGAGGTTCTCTAATTCTAGGCCGTGTTTAGTTGCCCCGATTTGGGGACGGCGGAATCACTGCGCTGCACTGTAGCATTTTGTTTTTATTTGGTAAAAATTGTCCAAATATTGACTAATTAGGCTCAAAATGTTCGTCTCGCAAAGTACAATAAAACTGTGCAATTAGTTTTTGATTTCATCTACATTTAGTACTCCATACATGTGCCGGCATTTTGATGTGATGGGGAATCTTCTTTTTGCATAGTGGAATTTGGGGAAATATTTGGGATCTAAACAAGGCCCTAATCTTGGGTAAGCTATGTCTTCTACTATTCAACTAGGGACATTACTAAGGAGAGACACCAACAGAGGATGCTTTCCTTCGCAACCGGGTCCTACTTGGCCTACAAACGGGAGGTGGACAACAGAGGATTCAACGAGGCTATAAGAGTCACCCTTGCGAGCTACCACCAATTCGGAATGCAGGGTGCATCCAAGATTAACCAAAGTCTAAGCACCATGCTTACACTTACATTTTTAACGTAAAGCATCCTATAGATTAAAGCACTCAAAAGAGAGCCATGATCCTGATCAACAACATAAACAATTGCTTACTTGAATCAGAAGTTGATTACCAGAGTAATCTTAGAAGCAAGCTCAAGTAGAACTTAGATCCACCAAAGTATAAGCTGTAGAGAGAGCACCAACAGGCTGGCACCTCCTCCAAACTCTCCCCTCACTCTCTATCTCGCTATTTCTATTTATAAGATTAGATCCTATAGAAGACTAATCTTCTCTTGATAGCTGGCTCTGATCCTCATGAGGAAAATATAAATTAGGGTTTCAGGATCTGCTGAGGGAGGGGAGCAGGGGCTGGTATATATAGGGGAGATGGAGTAGTGGGCAAGGAATTGCCACGTCATCGATCCGCATCACCTTCCTTGACCACCATTGGATAAACCAACCTAAAACCGCTTTAGAATCAACAGTGTAGATCGTAGGAAGGAGTATGAGGCGGTGCAGGGCGAATGGGCTCTAGGCTAGGCTAGGCGGCCTCCTTAGTGGGCCAGCTAGCCCACTATGGTGAGCTTTTAGCCCACGCTTTGGCGTGGTGTCTTCTAGAACCTTCTAGAGTTGTCTTTCATAGTTTTCACGGCTCGAATCACTTGTTGTCGTCGGTTTGCTTGTTTAGAGTGTGTGACAGTGGTCCTGGGGCTATTTTCTAGATAAATCCTCCTACATATAAATATTCACTAAAGCTCATGGAATTCATTAGTTTAAACTACTATACCTATGTTTGGTGATGGAATTAAGTATAAATGCAGGTTATGTTGATGGTTTATAGTTGGTGTTGGTGACCGTCAACAGCGGCCTCAACATACTCTCAATGTTTTCCTAAACGCTAAACGGTAAACAGTCGGTCACCCTTCGTTTAGCGTTTAGACCGTTTAAACGGTGTTTAAACAGAGTTAAACGACCTAAACAGTTTTGTACAATAACAATAAAATATACATATTTATGTAGGTAAAAATAAAATTTGCTAGAACCCATACATATTTACACATGTAAAAATCAAATATTCTACCAAATAATCTTGTTGGAAGAAATCTAAATCCCATAATACTTCATATAATTACAATGTTAATTAGTTTCATGTTGATTGTGATAGACGTAGTCCTTTAATTCACTTAATTATGGATTAAATGGTTGCTTAGCTCATTTAATCACGTTTAATCTGATTTTGTTTAGACCATTTAGACGGGATTGAACGGTTTAAACGGGTTTAAATAGCCTAACCGTTTAATTCACCGTTTAGGGCCTAAACAACACGGCTGACTTCTGTTTACCGTTTAAACGGTGTTTAAACGGACTAAACGGCCGTTTAGGCGAACAGTGCATACTCTGCGCCAGCACCCTTGACAAGATGGGTATCCCTCGGAGCAACCTGTGCCCCAGCAGGGCGCCATTCTATGGGATCGTGTTGGGGAAGGAAGTCGTGCCCCTCAGGCATATTCGGCTCAATGTCACCTTTGGCCAGTTGGACAACTTCCATAAGGAGCCGCTCGCCATCGAGGTGGTTGACTTCCCTAGCGTCTTCCACGCCCTCCTCGGTTGGCCGTGCTTCGCCAAGTTCATGGCCATCCCCAACTACACCTACCTAAAGCTCAAGATGCTTGGCCCAAAGGGGGTCATCATCGTCGAGGGCAACTTCAAGCAAGCCTACTACTGCGAGCAAGATTGTGTCGCCCAAGCAGCCGCACTCATCGCCCCCTGTGCTCCCGATGGCCCTGACTACGACGCAGAAAGGGCATCGACAAAGGAAGCAACCAAGGCAGCGGCGGTGCTGGATTGACCGAGCATCAGTGAGGTGGCCAACACTCCTTGCGGTAGCGGTGGCTCAGCTGGCCCCTCCATCTAGGCACTCGGCCCCCCAGAAGGGGCTGACCCGATCGAGGTGAGTTCTGACCTTTCCCCTTGAGGGAAGGCCATCGCCAAGCCATCCGCCCAGAAGCGCCATCTCCCAAGCCTGACCTGCCGCCGACCTCCTTCGTTGGCCTACCTCTCCAACAAGAATAACCAAGATAAGTCTCATCTTCCTGACCCTTTTGCCTCGCTTATTTCTATAGTTGTCTCCATCAACCCGAGCCACCTAAGTGGTAGCTCAGCTACACCGGAGGACCGACCAAGCTAACCACCTGTAGACCTTTCTGAAGGAGGACCACTGCAGAAGGCCCCTGAGCAAGGCGAGGATGGGATAGGCAGACCAGGAGAACCAGGCGAGGGATCAGTAAGGCGCTAATGGAACGGCCTCAACTGTCGCGTTACTAGCTATGTCATCTTTTTCTTCTCTTGTGTCCATTCTGTTTTCTTTGTAGGTATTTTCCTATCTCCCGATCCTTCATCAGATCATGCTACCCTACCGCACGACGGTCCTAGGGGGCCCTAGAAGGGGCATCGATGAGGGTTCTAAGGCTAGCCCACCGGGCTTTAAGGCTGCCTGAAGCAACTAAAAGCGTGAGGGACGTTCGGGAGATGAGCCCACGTGGCTATAGCCGGGTCACCTAGAAGCGTCTCAACCGTCTGGACGAACGATGTCTGAGTACTAACTCAGAGCCGCTCATGGTGACCCAACATGGGAGGCAGCGAGCCCCCGAGCACAGACGGATAGGCTCAGGAACTATACGAGTGGCTCGGTAGGGAAGCCGAGGATCTCCCCTCTAGGGGACATGACTAGTATAGAACGACCATAAACCCGGGGTTCTCACGGACTTACCCGTCAGCAGCACGGGCACGGCGATCTTGGCCAATGAGGCCATCATTGTAACAGCCCATCCTAGTGAGGGACTAAGTCTCTGAGCATGACTCAAGAGCAAATGAGACTACAAACGAAAGTAATCTCATTCCATTAATTAGGAAAGACCCGATTACAATATACGGCGAAAAAAATCATGGTCTGCTACCTCCTATATGGCGGGAAAGACCATAGGGTGCGCCCGACCTTTGGGTCAGGGCCCTGCGGCATGCAAGGCTCAAGCCGATGGGCTGGCTTTGGGGCTCCTCCTCGGGGTCCAAAGCCGGGCGACATCGACCGTTGCTCCGTCAGCGGGGCCAATCCCCCACGTCGTCACCAGACAGAGGGGCAGTGACCTCGCTGGAGCCCTTACACCTAGGGAGGGGGGACGCGGCAGACGCCTCTAGCATCGTGTCATCACCCCTCCTTCGCTGGAGTCCTTCCACCCTCAAAGAAGCAGTCACCCAGCAGACAAGACCAAGCTCACCTGGAGGAAAGCATCACACTCCATCGCCACCGCCATCATCACCAAGAAGACAGATTTGAAGAAGAAGAAGAAGAGAAGGAACCAGTGGAAGGGATTAAGGGCGCCACGTCCCCCGAGGGCTCCCCTTTATAGCCCGGATGGTGTGCTGTGAATGGCTCCGAGCCCTCCGATTAGCCATCAGCGGCTAGAAGGGCCCCCGGGGAATCGGCTGGGTGCCCTTCAATCCCCGCAGCACGCCTCCGGACGGTTGCGTAATGATGGCCGCGCAGTAAAGGTGGAGTCAGCAAACCGCTGACAACGAGTCAAGTCTCCACTCCACTTTCCACCACGCGCACCGCCCACTCCGTGCACACCTCCTCGAGAGACTTGGGGGATCCAGCTCCCCCTGGGCCCACCAACTATCATCGAAGGCTTGGATCCGCACGCACCAAGTGCAGCGGCTCTTCCTCTACTAGATCTGCTCCACATGGGCCCAATGTCTCATCTCCTAGATGAGACGGGATGACGCTGTAACACCTCTGGTGTTACGAGCTTGCTTAGCACTGCAATTAAGGCCTAAGAGAAATTACCAAGACGAATACCTCAAGCTTTAAACTTTGATCACGCATGAAATGGTAGACAAATCTTATGTGACTCACTTTTGTGGATGGGAAAAATCAAATAAATATAGTAAGTTAGTTTACTTAAATCCATATATGGGCTAATGAAAAATCTTGACTAGAAGAATAGAAGTAGTTAAATGTCTGGCATGAAAAACAATCTCTAAAAATAAAGGTGCAATATAGCTTATAATTAAAAAGTGTCATTTTTGGGGAATTAATTTGTGCAAAATAATTAAACAATGCCCACATATTTTGTTTCCATGAGTTAGTATGAAGTATGGGCTATGCCATGACATGTTTGTTAATTGAAACTAACAAGGCTTGGACCATTTAGAAATTAAATCAAAAGTGCTAAAGAATGTTGGTCCCAACTGAAAACTTGAAACTCACTAAGTCTGAAATAATAGTGGACAATGCCATTTTGGTATTTAAATTTCAACCAAAATACTTAAGCACTAGCATCATGTTTTTGCATAGCTGGTTACATCGAAGTGAGCACTTAGGCTTGGGGTAGCTTATAGTCATGTTGGGTGTCACTGCTCTCATAAAATTTGCCCAAAAAACCCTTAAAAACACGCTGTGAACCACGTTCAGTGCTCCGTTCGCGATCTGGCGTTCAGCATGGCGAACACATGTTGGCACTTCTCTATCTCCTTCTCGGGTTGCTCATTGGTCGTGTCAAAGGCTTCGTTAGGTAGTTGTTAGTGTCGACTTTAGGGATGAGAAATCGGTTGAACCTGAATGGTGGCACTAAGTAAT
This sequence comes from Saccharum hybrid cultivar R570, assembly GCA_038087645.1. Taxonomy (NCBI): domain Eukaryota; kingdom Viridiplantae; phylum Streptophyta; class Magnoliopsida; order Poales; family Poaceae; genus Saccharum; species Saccharum hybrid cultivar. Next base: position 20,347,905 of record JAQSUU010000106.1, on the reverse strand, counting down.
TTTTGGCTCACTTTAAAAGCGTGCTTGGCACCAATCGGTCGTTAGTCCTGTGGGCACGGTCGCTTTGCGTGCGGGCGCTGCTGAGGCCGGGCTTGAGCCATGGCCGGGAGGCTACCGCTGGCCAGCTCGTTGTCAGACAATGCTGCGCAGCATTCGGCCTAGGTTGGCTAGCCTGGCTGGTTGTGGTTTGGCTACGTTGCCGCGTGCTCGCACGCATGAGCGTCTGCCGCTGTGCCATGGGCAGGGCTGAGTCAGCTACGGCGCTGGTCGGCATGGCGCCCGCCCCACCGCTCATTCTACCAACCGCGCGAGGCCCCAGCCGTGTTTCACTACTTGTCACGCCTGGTTTGGTGGCCAGGCCATAGCGAGGATAGGACGTCTCCCTACCCTGCCCTTCTGCTAGCTGGCACCGACGAGACCGCTCGGGTCTGGCCACTCCTTACCATGCGCGACATGCCACGCCTTCCCTAGCTCATGACTGTAGCACGTGCTCGCATTAACCCAATCAAAGCCGCCCATCTTCATCCACTCGGTCACTCGCGTGCCCTCTCCATGACCGCGCTAGGCGCGGAGCCCCCCGTTTCCCCCTCCTACTCGCTAAGCCCGAGCTTCACAACACAATTCCCCACTCTAGAGGATAGCTTAGGAGGTTGCCCAGCCACCACGTTACCCTCAATCTCGGCCTAGTTCTATTGACCGACAATTTGGCATTTTTGCCGCCGCCGGCCATGGACGTCGCCGCAGTCCGCGAATCGAGGGTAAGTCCCCAACACGTAGGTAATGAATCGATTGATGGCATTTCGATACTCACCTTGACCCCTTAGCGCTGGTGCTCGTCTTCTTTTGGCCAGGGCGCTCGTCGACAGCGTGGTGACGCGCCGTGTCTATCCCGGAGCGTCGTGCCCGGGTGCACATGGCCAGCTGTAACACCCTGTGTTTTTCATCATATTAAAAGTCACTAAAAATTTGAACTTTTAAAAAATTTTACCACAAACTAAAACTATGTCTATTTATTTTCTGCGAAACCGTTTTAGAAAATATTTTTTTCCAAAAACCTTGAACTAAAACTCACCATATGCATTTTAGTAATTTTGTTGAGTGATCGTGTTCTTTTCTAGAATTTATTTGTGGCACTAAAATATTCCCTTGATTTCCAAAACATTTTTCTTTTCTTCTAAAAACTCATAATCCAATTCTCTTCCACAAAAAGAAATTCATTTCCTTTCCCTAATCCCCTCGGTCCTAAATCATCCACTCGGCTCACTTTCTCTTCTGCGTGTACGTCTGCCCAAAACTCCTTCCCTTCGTTGTGCTTGAGCACCAGTGCCTGGCTGCCTGCTCGGCTGGTCCAGAAGGCCCGCGTGGACACCGGCCACTGATGCAAGCTAGGACGCCAGGGCACAGCAAGATCAGTACACGCATGCACATGGAGCACGCCACCCATGTCCCTTCCCTGTTGCTGGCAAATATCTCTAGCCAGATTTTTCTCCCTGCGTCGCCTTCCTCCTCGCACATGCAAAGCATGCTAGGCAAAGGACATGGACACGGACACTGGCGTCAGCTCAAACAACGGCGCGTGCGCCACGAAGGCACCGAAACTCTGCAACGGATGCTGGCAAAAATCTTTCTGGCCGGAAAATATCCAAGCACCGCCTCCACGAGGCCGTCGTCTCCTCGTGTTGTTCGGATGTCATTCTCCTGCTGGCCCACGGCCCCCACTCTTCTTCTGCGTGCACCCAACCAGAACCAAGCAAAACCACAGCTGTGCCACACCTGTATGTCGTCCACCCATGTCTCCTCGTTGTCCTCTTCTACGTGAGTGACAAGCTAAGCGCCAGCTCAAGCCAGCGTCCTGCGCACGTGCTGGTGCCGGCAAAAATCTTCTCGGCCGGGAGATTTTTCCCACCGCCACCATCTTACTGTTGGCAAGGCTCGGCTATAAAAAAAGCCAGCGACCACGGCGTTGCCGGTCACCACAGCCGAGCCCGAGCTGAAGTTCCGCTCTCCTTCCTTCGAGTTTCATCTCCGTGTGCTCGGCATGACGTCGCCTCGGCCGCAGCTGCCGCCGAGACACGGAAAGAGGCTAATGGGGTGCTCCGCAGGCGCCCTGCTGCCCGGCCAACATGTGCCGGAGCTGCTGTCGTCTGCTGCCCTCTGCTACCTCTCCCTCTCTTCTTTGCTGCCATGCACGGGGGAACGAAAAATGCTGCCCCGGCCAGGACCACGCTGGAGTCGAGCGCCGCTAGCGCTGGAGCCCGCCGCCACCGCCGGAGCTGTACCAGCCCACGACTCCACCCCGACAGCCGCTGTCACCGAGACTACCGGCCGCTACTCACCGAAGCCACGGCCGCCGAGGGCACTGCGGACTGCGCCGACCCAATCCGCCGGAGCTGCTGCCGCTCGGAGCACCATCTCGCCCCGTTGCGCTGAGCGCCGCCATTTGTGCCCTCCGCCAGCTGGCGCCTAGGGCCACCGCCGACGCAACCCTCTCTCACTGCTCTGCACTGCGCCCTCTCTCTCTCTCCTCTCCTTTCCACCTGCGCTCTGTTGCCGCGAAGGGATGAGGACGCGCGACGGAATCCAAAGATGGACTCCCAGCCACGTCGTCGCAGCCAGCAGGGGCACGCCACCTCACCCTATGGACCCCTTATGTCATTGGCTCTACCTTTTTCCCACCTTCTATAATCCTCCATAGACCCGGTGCACATGAACCAAGAGATGGAGCGAGCGGTCCATAGCACAGTGCCCTACACCGGTCCACCTGCACAGCGCCCTACACGCGGAAAATGCTAGGCACACAAGGGAAGTGTATACGGGAGTGGAAGTAAGCCCTTTTCCCCTTCCAGAAAAATCCCAGAAAATTCCTATAAATATTAGAGACACTCCAGAGCCTACCCAGACATTTCCCATGCCTTCTCCATCTAAAATTCCAGAAATAATTTCCAATATCCTTGCCATACGCCTTTCTTCGATAAACCTTTGATAATCCATATATCTTCCATCTCAAATCCGCATCTCTCGATTCTTCCACCAAAAATATTCTAAAATCAAACTCTACGCACCCATATCCTTTTTCATAATTTTTGGTGCCCATTTAAATTCTAGTTATATTTGTTTTTCTGTTTCCTTGTATTAATACTAACACGTAGTTGCACCCAACCCCTAACACCTCCTAGCACTGTATATTCATGTATGTGTGTACACTATGACACGCACGTAAATACGTGAATATACACACATTCCAGACATAGAATAATAATAGCTAGCACCCATGCACATGCATGCGTGGTGGGTGTGTACATATATATAAAATATAAGCAAGCCTATATATATATGTATACGTACCAAGCATCATCCGTATGCATGTCTAACCTCACGTCTACTTTTCCACCCTAATTAAACCCATGCATGTATAATGCATACATGTATGTGCCGTTAACCTTAGCCATCACCAACCCATCACCCATCTAGGACCTTCTCTTTCTTTGAGTGATTATGCTTGTTTTATTTTCCTTGCTTGGTGTTTCCGTGCTTGTCGGCGCTAGATAACATAGGATAGAAGCCGCGGAGAGAACCTGATGGTATCGGGAAGCACAGTACGCGGAGACGGAGAAGTAAGAAACGCATGGATCAGGATTTTGGAATAAGGATATAATCATCGGCGAGCGGAGGCAAGTCCTAATCCCCACCTATCTCCTACATTTTCATTCCTTTGTTTACTCCCCTTCTACCACCTCTACATTTTGCTAGCCTCCACCATAAACCCACCATACCTAACCCTACCCACCACTAATCTTAATGTACACTACTTAAACACCTCTTTCATATATGATATTGAATCATGATGAATTATGAGAATTGTTTATGATAATGTGATTTATGAACTTGAGGATAATAACTATGAAACTTAAGTTGGTAAAATTGGACTAAACCTCGACAGGGGGCGAGTGGGGGTAATTCATGTGGTATGGGTTACCTTGGTAGGATAGCCTGTGTGGGATCCTGCGGGAGATACTCGCCTCGGTCATATAAGGACCGGTTCATTGGCCATCTCACCTAGCCAGAATTCCGTACAGCCACATGTCTATATGGGTAGACTTGATCTCACACCCCGTTAGATTGAAGTATAATTTTCACTAGGAGGCCGGAGTGGCAACGGACTAACAGGAGAGGACACGGCTGCTGTGTGATCTACCGTGGTCTGATCGGCATGGTTGCTTTGTGGTCTTCCATGTAAAATTTATTGTTGTGCCGTGTGCGAGCACCCTTTTATTATTTAATCTGGATGCTATGTGATCATCCACCGGATGCTGTGTGATCATCCAACCACTTGATATTCTAGGATGCTGTGTGATCATCCTGATGCTTGTGGGTTCCGGTCCCTGAGTAGTCCGTGGTGAAATTATATGGAAATCTAAGGTAGCACCATCCGGGTACGAGGTCTCGTTAGGCCTGTCCAAGCCAATGACGTCTGGTGTCGGACTATGCCTATCATGTGGGGAAATTTGTACAACCTCTGCAGAGTTTCTTGAATCTATTCGAATAGCCACGTCCTTGGAATGGGCAACCGCTGGGATGAGGTCCCCAAATGATTAGACTTTTTATGTAAAGAAACTGTGACAATCTGGTAAGTTGCAAGTTATTAATTATGGTAAGTTATAACTTATAAACTCCGGGAACTGGCGAGAAGGGTTAATACTCTCCCAGGGCCCAAATCTCCATTTTATGTAACTCTACTACTACCATATAAAATTTCACCATAAGACCACCTCCACAAATAGCCTCCGCCATACACTTCACCTCTACCCCAAAGTTAGGGCTTGCTGAGTACTTTATGTACTCAATCCCCTCCAATCCATGTTTTTAGGAGTCAAGCTGCAGGAGTACATACGAGGACGAAGCTTTTGAAGCTACGACAGGATGGGAAGACAGGAGTACGTACGATGATGGAGATGTACAATTACGCAAGGGAGCTACTCGAGGACCACTAGGATAAAGATATAGGATTGAGCTCAGGAATAAGGTTTACGCCCGCACTCCAAGTTGCCTGTAGGAATGGAGCCACATTGTTATTGGACCGCTGTCTTGAACTCTGATGTATAAGGCCAATGGCCCAAGCTATGTAATATGAACTTTGTAATGTATTTTCCTCGTTATCAATAAAAGTATGGTTTTTGATATCAATCTTGTTCGCTCTGTGCGTATCAGCTACTGATCCAGGGACTGATACGTGATGCACAGTGGACCCTAAAGTAGGGGCCCGACAGGGTGGTATCAGAGCTATACTTGGACTGTAGGACGAACCCTTAGCATGGACGCTAGTTAGGAATGCTTTTTCTAAAAACTATTTAAAAAATCTTTGCATATAACCCTTGACTCTTACCTTTCCTTTACCTTCTATATCAAAAACAACTTTTCTCTCTTCCCACCCCCTTCAAAATTACGAGTAGTATCGCTAGGGTAGCTTAGGTCATACCTAGAATACAGGGTAGCTTGGAGATTAGGTCTTTCATAGGTCTAGAGTAACCTGCCACGGTAGAAACGTGAAAGTAGAACGTACGACGTTTACGCTTGTTACACCTTGATTGACCTTTGTTGTTTGTTACAACTACCCATTTAGATCTCTCTCCCCTCACCTTGTGCTCTTCCCCTTCCCCATTCCATGAATATTTTCTGGCAGTCATACAAGGGAAGACAACTACCTGAGATATTTTGTGAAGGCAGAAACGCCAAGTTACCAATTGTGTTAGTACAACTAAAAGTATTTGTGGGAAATTGGAAAGAATGAAATCCCGAGAAATATAGTAGCACCACTAGAAAGTCATTCAACAAAAGAAGAATTAAGACAGCAAATGAAAAAGAAGACAGAAACTGTGGAAGAATGATTTCGGAAATAAGAAAGCAGCAGCCAGCCGATGACCACTTGTGCCCGTGAAGCCAAAGGCATTTCAACTCGGTTAATTGCATCAACCCAGTTCAATAGTCCAGTTAGAAACCCGAGATAAGTACTACAAGTTGGAGACTACCACAAGAAGAAAGATCTGGAGTACATAAAACCGCTGAGCTACCCGTTGAATCAAAAGAGTTTGTGCTAGATAATTGAGAGCTATATTGGCATCAAGGATGTCCCATCTCAAATTATCAAAGGAAAAAGAAGAAGAAGAAAATGGCGCCGTCAATACTCCTATTCAGGCAGGTGCATTCAAAAGAGCAAACTCAATATTCGTGAGGCAACAGCTGGACAGCAGAGCAAACAATTCGCACGTAAAAGGTATAATCGGACCAAGGATTAATCTAGTGCTACTCAAGTGCAAATAGTAAAGATCACGGCAGATCAAATATCATTGAAAACTCGGCCAGTAGCAGCAGCGATGAAGTAGCAGTAATATATATAATTCCAATAGTTCCTTGATCAATCTGAATTGATCCAACACCAGCAGCAGCGATACAAGATAGATAATAGATGGTTCGGCTTACAATACTGGAGTAGTTGCAATCCGAATAGCAGCGATGTTCTCCAACCCGTGCACAGCTAGGCACGATCCAGAGAGGAGATTCGATGGGAATCAATACGTGGCCAGAAGAACTTAATTCCTTAATCGCGTACCAGCACAGATCCACGCAGCCAACTCTAGGCCATATATGTGCACGCAGCACAAGGACACAATTGGACTCGGCCCAGCTAACGACGATGACGTGACGAGAACCTTAACCGAGCCTGACTCAAACAAGTCTGACACAAATAAATATTAAAACATGGCAAACATGCTACATATATGTTCTGCTCGACAATGCAAGAGTAGCATCTAGCTCTGCTGCCTGCGCCATCTTAGTTTGTTTCATATCAATAGAAAATTCACCAAACCGCATGGTTAAATAATTTATATCTTCTCTGCCTCTAATAAATTGCGAAGCTAAGGGAGTATGGCAAGCTGGAATAATCAGAGGAGCCATGTTCTCATCAGCTTGGGAGAAGATGAACTCGTTACATTCATCTATGCTTTCCTGATTCCTATGCTCATAGGACCAATAATCTTGTATATCCATGTCATGCGCCCGTCGCCATATGAAAGGCCCTGAGAAAAAATTGTTGAAACCAAGAGGATAGAACAAAAGTCCCGGCAATTTAGTTGGTGTCAAATCTATCCTGAGATTTTGGGCTCAAGTCATCAAAAAGGAGAAAAGAAGAAAGAAAGAAAAATGGTGCAGTCAATGCCACCATCACCAACAGACTCCAGCCGCCTCATTTTTCAGGATTTACACCGCAACCGACAATGACCACCGCCCGCACGGTCGTCAACGCTACACCCCGCCACAGTGCCCCACTGTGTAGTGGAACCCACCCTCACTCCCTTCCTTCCTCCGCACACCTCAAGCCTCAGTCAAAGGCGGTCAAAGCGTCCAACGGAAGCCTCACCCTCGACCCTCTACAAAAGACTTGGCATCAGAGAGCGCCCAGTGTATGAAGGCCACGAGTATGAAGAACATAGCACCGTGCATTGTGAAGTCACCATCTACATCGCCAAGAGTGAGGACTACCCCAACATTTGCTGAAGATTGGAGCACGACTGCAATCGGATTTTGCTTCACGGACACCTACCAAGCCGTCGCTCGCCAAGCTCTACGATGCCTATGCCAGATCTACAAAGACCACCCCATCATGGAGTTCATGACCAACTACCTGCTGACCCTCGACGAGCAACACGACGAGCAAACTGAAGACCTAAGGAAGTGCATCACTCGGGCCGCGAGAAGCCGTGAGATTGCCATCACCGAAACACTGAAGACTACCAAAGACTGACACACCGAGCGTTGAAGGACCCCCGAGAACACCGGAATGAAGCCGCACTGTCTGAGAAGTAGACTAGTTGCTCCTAAGGGAGATGTACTCGTAGTCTAGCACCTCCCTCCCTTTCATTATTGTAATTCCTCCCATTGTACTCAAGGAGCAGTGTGTTTGGCTCGCAATCCCGTAATATTCATATGCTCGCTCTCTCACAAAAACCAGATAAATAGGGTGTACATAATCAAAGCATCATGCGCTAAGAAGCCAAGTAAGGGTGATCACCAGATAAAGAATAATCTACGCGGAAAATAATCGGATCTAAGAAGTTAAATAATAGAAGATTTAAGGATAAATCTTCTAAGTGGGGTAGATCTGAACCTTGTAGTCAAGAAAGAAAAAAATCACTGATCAGACTGGGCGAAAACAAGTAAGCTACTGAAGATCCAAGCTTTTGGATAAGAAACGGAATCCTAAATAGGATGAGAAATAGAATCCTAAGACAAGAAATCGAATCCCAAGTTCACTGTGACTGTTGCTCAACAGAAGAAAAACAAGGACACTGGCGCCATAAACCCATGGGATTTAAAGAAAATAAGGCGAGAAAGCTCAAGAAGTCTGTATAAAAAAATTAGACCAAAGAGGTCTAAATCGTCTAAGTGGGGTAGCTCCGCAACCCAGAAAGTAATGATGGATGATGGTATGCATATTTTGGAAAGACACCAGGAGGTTGAATCATCTAAGTGGGGTAGCACAAACCTAGAAATTTGAAATTATCCAAAGGATCAGAGTCAAAAGATTTGAGCGGTATGACTACGGATATTACAAGAAAAGGATACCAAAAATATGTACAGCAACGGAATCAACCCAGCCTCAGCAGTTATCTCACGGGACAAGGAATATATTTTCTATGACAATGGCAACCACTTGCTGCTAATAAAAGAAGACTAAAGAATCCACAAGGAGTAATCTCGTAAGACAAATCGGAGCTCGTATTCTTCCCCCTAGTTCCTCTCTCTAATTTCTCCCTCCAGTCTATTTGAATCTCGGGGACGAGATTCTTCTAAGTGGGGTAGATCTGTAACACCCTGTGTTTTTCATCATATTAAAAGTCACTAAAAATTTGAACTTTTAAAAAATTTTACCACAAACTAAAACTATGTCTATTTATTTTCTGCGAAACCGTTTTAGAAAATATTTTTTTCCAAAAACCTTGAACTAAAACTCACCATATGCATTTTAGTAATTTTGTTGAGTGATCGTGTTCTTTTCTAGAATTTATTTGTGGCACTAAAATATTCCCTTGATTTCCAAAACATTTTTCTTTTCTTCTAAAAACTCATAATCCAATTCTCTTCCACAAAAAGAAATTCATTTCCTTTCCCTAATCCCCTCGGTCCTAAATCATCCACTCGGCTCACTTTCTCTTCTGCGTGTACGTCTGCCCAAAACTCCTTCCCTTCGTTGTGCTTGAGCACCAGTGCCTGGCTGCCTGCTCGGCTGGTCCAGAAGGCCCGCGTGGACACCGGCCACTGATGCAAGCTAGGACGCCAGGGCACAGCAAGATCAGTACACGCATGCACATGGAGCACGCCACCCATGTCCCTTCCCTGTTGCTGGCAAATATCTCTAGCCAGATTTTTCTCCCTGCGTCGCCTTCCTCCTCGCACATGCAAAGCATGCTAGGCAAAGGACATGGACACGGACACTGGCGTCAGCTCAAACAACGGCGCGTGCGCCACGAAGGCACCGAAACTCTGCAACGGATGCTGGCAAAAATCTTTCTGGCCGGAAAATATCCAAGCACCGCCTCCACGAGGCCGTCGTCTCCTCGTGTTGTTCGGATGTCATTCTCCTGCTGGCCCACGGCCCCCACTCTTCTTCTGCGTGCACCCAACCAGAACCAAGCAAAACCACAGCTGTGCCACACCTGTATGTCGTCCACCCATGTCTCCTCGTTGTCCTCTTCTACGTGAGTGACAAGCTAAGCGCCAGCTCAAGCCAGCGTCCTGCGCACGTGCTGGTGCCGGCAAAAATCTTCTCGGCCGGGAGATTTTTCCCACCGCCACCATCTTACTGTTGGCAAGGCTCGGCTATAAAAAAAGCCAGCGACCACGGCGTTGCCGGTCACCACAGCCGAGCCCGAGCTGAAGTTCCGCTCTCCTTCCTTCGAGTTTCATCTCCGTGTGCTCGGCATGACGTCGCCTCGGCCGCAGCTGCCGCCGAGACACGGAAAGAGGCTAATGGGGTGCTCCGCAGGCGCCCTGCTGCCCGGCCAACATGTGCCGGAGCTGCTGTCGTCTGCTGCCCTCTGCTACCTCTCCCTCTCTTCTTTGCTGCCATGCACGGGGGAACGAAAAATGCTGCCCCGGCCAGGACCACGCTGGAGTCGAGCGCCGCTAGCGCTGGAGCCCGCCGCCACCGCCGGAGCTGTACCAGCCCACGACTCCACCCCGACAGCCGCTGTCACCGAGACTACCGGCCGCTACTCACCGAAGCCACGGCCGCCGAGGGCACTGCGGACTGCGCCGACCCAATCCGCCGGAGCTGCTGCCGCTCGGAGCACCATCTCGCCCCGTTGCGCTGAGCGCCGCCATTTGTGCCCTCCGCCAGCTGGCGCCTAGGGCCACCGCCGACGCAACCCTCTCTCACTGCTCTGCACTGCGCCCTCTCTCTCTCTCCTCTCCTTTCCACCTGCGCTCTGTTGCCGCGAAGGGATGAGGACGCGCGACGGAATCCAAAGATGGACTCCCAGCCACGTCGTCGCAGCCAGCAGGGGCACGCCACCTCACCCTATGGACCCCTTATGTCATTGGCTCTACCTTTTTCCCACCTTCTATAATCCTCCATAGACCCGGTGCACATGAACCAAGAGATGGAGCGAGCGGTCCATAGCACAGTGCCCTACACCGGTCCACCTGCACAGCGCCCTACACGCGGAAAATGCTAGGCACACAAGGGAAGTGTATACGGGAGTGGAAGTAAGCCCTTTTCCCCTTCCAGAAAAATCCCAGAAAATTCCTATAAATATTAGAGACACTCCAGAGCCTACCCAGACATTTCCCATGCCTTCTCCATCTAAAATTCCAGAAATAATTTCCAATATCCTTGCCATACGCCTTTCTTCGATAAACCTTTGATAATCCATATATCTTCCATCTCAAATCCGCATCTCTCGATTCTTCCACCAAAAATATTCTAAAATCAAACTCTACGCACCCATATCCTTTTTCATAATTTTTGGTGCCCATTTAAATTCTAGTTATATTTGTTTTTCTGTTTCCTTGTATTAATACTAACACGTAGTTGCACCCAACCCCTAACACCTCCTAGCACTGTATATTCATGTATGTGTGTACACTATGACACGCACGTAAATACGTGAATATACACACATTCCAGACATAGAATAATAATAGCTAGCACCCATGCACATGCATGCGTGGTGGGTGTGTACATATATATAAAATATAAGCAAGCCTATATATATATGTATACGTACCAAGCATCATCCGTATGCATGTCTAACCTCACGTCTACTTTTCCACCCTAATTAAACCCATGCATGTATAATGCATACATGTATGTGCCGTTAACCTTAGCCATCACCAACCCATCACCCATCTAGGACCTTCTCTTTCTTTGAGTGATTATGCTTGTTTTATTTTCCTTGCTTGGTGTTTCCGTGCTTGTCGGCGCTAGATAACATAGGATAGAAGCCGCGGAGAGAACCTGATGGTATCGGGAAGCACAGTACGCGGAGACGGAGAAGTAAGAAACGCATGGATCAGGATTTTGGAATAAGGATATAATCATCGGCGAGCGGAGGCAAGTCCTAATCCCCACCTATCTCCTACATTTTCATTCCTTTGTTTACTCCCCTTCTACCACCTCTACATTTTGCTAGCCTCCACCATAAACCCACCATACCTAACCCTACCCACCACTAATCTTAATGTACACTACTTAAACACCTCTTTCATATATGATATTGAATCATGATGAATTATGAGAATTGTTTATGATAATGTGATTTATGAACTTGAGGATAATAACTATGAAACTTAAGTTGGTAAAATTGGACTAAACCTCGACAGGGGGCGAGTGGGGGTAATTCATGTGGTATGGGTTACCTTGGTAGGATAGCCTGTGTGGGATCCTGCGGGAGATACTCGCCTCGGTCATATAAGGACCGGTTCATTGGCCATCTCACCTAGCCAGAATTCCGTACAGCCACATGTCTATATGGGTAGACTTGATCTCACACCCCGTTAGATTGAAGTATAATTTTCACTAGGAGGCCGGAGTGGCAACGGACTAACAGGAGAGGACACGGCTGCTGTGTGATCTACCGTGGTCTGATCGGCATGGTTGCTTTGTGGTCTTCCATGTAAAATTTATTGTTGTGCCGTGTGCGAGCACCCTTTTATTATTTAATCTGGATGCTATGTGATCATCCACCGGATGCTGTGTGATCATCCAACCACTTGATATTCTAGGATGCTGTGTGATCATCCTGATGCTTGTGGGTTCCGGTCCCTGAGTAGTCCGTGGTGAAATTATATGGAAATCTAAGGTAGCACCATCCGGGTACGAGGTCTCGTTAGGCCTGTCCAAGCCAATGACGTCTGGTGTCGGACTATGCCTATCATATGGGGAAATTTGTACAACCTCTGCAGAGTTTCTTGAATCTATTCGAATAGCCACGTCCTTGGAATGGGCAACCGCTGGGATGAGGTCCCCAAATGATTAGACTTTTTATGTAAAGAAACTGTGACAATCTGGTAAGTTGCAAGTTATTAATTATGGTAAGTTATAACTTATAAACTCCGGGAACTGGCGAGAAGGGTTAATACTCTCCCAGGGCCCAAATCTCCATTTTATGTAACTCTACTACTACCATATAAAATTTCACCATAAGACCACCTCCACAAATAGCCTCCGCCATACACTTCACCTCTACCCCAAAGTTAGGGCTTGCTGAGTACTTTATGTACTCAATCCCCTCCAATCCATGTTTTTAGGAGTCAAGCTGCAGGAGTACATACGAGGACGAAGCTTTTGAAGCTACGACAGGATGGGAAGACAGGAGTACGTACGATGATGGAGATGTACAATTACGTAAGGGAGCTACTCGAGGACCACTAGGATAAAGATATAGGATTGAGCTCAGGAATAAGGTTTACGCCCGCACTCCAAGTTGCCTGTAGGAATGGAGCCACATTGTTATTGGACCGCTGTCTTGAACTCTGATGTATAAGGCCAATGGCCCAAGCTATGTAATATGAACTTTGTAATGTATTTTCCTCGTTATCAATAAAAGTATGGTTTTTGATATCAATCTTGTTCGCTCTGTGCGTATCAGCTACTGATCCAGGGACTGATACGTGATGCACAGTGGACCCTAAAGTAGGGGCCCGACACCAGCTCGGCTCGAACTCCCTCTGACTCAACCATCACCATAGCCCGGACCATGGTGAGCCTCGGATGCTTTCTCGCCACCTCAACCCCCTTGTTCAAACTCTAGGTCACCAAAATAGGAGCGCCATCATGTGGTTCCGCTCACCACCGCGGACAGCATTCGGTAGTGCACCGTGTAGCTCCTTTTCGCTCCTCGCCATTGTGCGTTGGCTCGTGGGTCCCCATCGTCCCGCTTAGTGCACCGTTTCGGTCCCTGGGTGATCGGCATGGCCGTGTAGTGCTGGCCGAAGCTGCGCCGGTGAGCATGTGTGCATCGGGGACCGGCTCAGTGTGAGGATTGGTTTGTTGGGGGTGCTTACGCTTCTTGTGCAATAGTGAGTAGGGGCACCACGTCATAATCGCATAGTCCGGGGACTCTCCTGCAAAAGCGCAGGCACTCGCGCGGGCTCCCCGCCACGGGCTGCTTGCTGGGCCGACCTGCTGCGCGCGTGGCCACTCTCGCGTGAGCCATTGAGCTGCTGGGCTGCTTAGCTGCCGCTGGTCTTTTTCCCTTTTCTAAAAGCATTTTCTAATATAGTTTCTAGTTTAACTTGTAAATTCCATATTAAATTATGTAGGTGTCCAAAAATTGTGAAACTAATTTTGTTAGGTTCCTAAAATCAGAATCTAGCTGTTACTATATTTGGTTCACATAGCTATAATGTGTTTCGAGGTTGCTCTAATATTTTAACTTGCCTGAATATTGGTAAAATGTGAACTTGTAGGAATTTTCATGATTAATCAGCACTAGTATTAATTCTACAAATTTTATAGTAAATTCCTAGTATTATTACATGCTCACTGTAATTTTTGTAGCCTCAGATTAATTGGTTTGCTAGGATAGCTAAGAAGCCCGAGTCAATTATATATTAAATTGATAAAATACCTAAAGCCACACCTTGGGTTTGTTGGAAAATGGCGCTTAAATCGATAACGTAGATACGTGCCTAATACGTTAGTTGTAGAGTTAGCTCGTTAGCTTGAGAGGCGTAATTGTATGATGAAAAATTACGATTTTCGTTGATTATTTATGTCTCTGCAATTGCATTCGCACATATCATAATAGGAATGATGATGGATCACGGAGTCGACCGAAGTAGTGTAAAAGATGGTGCCTTGTGGACGTGTCACTTCGATGAAATGCTAACTCTTGGTTAATTCTTACCCAGACAAGCCCCGGTGCATAACCCCTATTATTCTGCACTTTATTTTATGATTGTGCATTAAGTTTTAAGGTGTTGAATGAAAACCACTTGCATATATAAATCTCCTTATCCTATGAGTTTTACTAGTATGATAGGATCGTGTAGCTTGCTATGCTATAGGATTCCGATAGAAGTCGAGTGATACCTGTCACTCACAAGAGATAGAAAATATATTATTGTTACTATTATCATGTTACTATCACATGGAATATTTATGAATAATAATTGGAGACCAGGTGGGACTGGGCTTGGATGGACTTGGTCTTGCTTGGGCAACAGAGCGGGGCTCTGGTTGCATTTGTCCTGCCTGTATCAAATGAGGACCGTCCGTTGTTGTGGATGGTAGTCAGGTCACAGACCTGTTATCTTGAGCACATACTTGCTTATAGGAGCGAGAAAACCTATCACTCTCTTGTCATGGGTTTTAGCTCTTTCTAGGCTGACTGTTAAGGGTGGATTATTGGGTAGGAGGTCTAAGCACCACATTAAGGCCAGGCCTCAGATGTTGGGGGCTTGGAGTCCCGTTTTGGACAGAGACCTGGACCTCTTGATAGGAGTGAAGCAGATTGGTCTTGTCTGTGACCGGGATACAAATGAGGCGTGTGTTTAGGGGTACCTAGCTAGGCTACATTGATTCATAAATCACCGTTTCTACATGACAGTACGACTTGGCTATGGTCTAGCACCGTAGTAAGAACTAGAACATGAAAAAGGATCAAATAGTTCTAATTGCTCAACCCTTACTGGAAAGTAGCATAGGTGCTTACAAAGAATGGTTGGTTACTGAACTAATGATGACTACTAATAAAAATTGAATATAAGGATGCACGTTTAGTAATGCTTCCTGCAGATGTAATAAACCCACAATCTAGATAGCCTTACATATCCTTAGAGTCTTTTCTTTTCTCTTGACGGGTAAGTCTTGCTGAGTACAATCAAGTACTCAGAGTTTTATTTCCCCTATTGCAGGTGCCAGGTGGATGTTAGAGCTGACTCTTGTGTGTGAAAACCTCCTGTTGAGCTCAGAGAGGATTCCTTTCACGTTGCGACTGTAGTGTCTATTTAAAACCCTCACCAAATGTTTTATAAAGAAAAGTTGTATAATCTGCGATCATATCTTGTATACAAATGCTCACCATGTCATTAAACAAATCTTTATTTCCGCTGTAACTCTGATCATATGTTCATTTTCCGCTGTAAGATATAAAACTTATGAACCTGAATTGTATAAACTCTAATAACATTTACATTCCGCTGATAAATTCAAATGATGATGAATTACTCTTATGTTGTATTAAAAGTGATGTAAGAAATAACTAAGAATGTTGTGAGCTTTATCTCCCATTTATGATCCTGATGGAAAATATGGATTTTTGAGTTCTCCCCTGGGGTGTGCTCGACAGAATTGCATAGTTTAGTGCACGCTCTTGGGTACTTAGTGTCTAATGGAAGATAAGTACCCTTGTGAGTGCATTAGATTAGGCGGTTCTACCACAGGCGCGGGGGTACGCGCCATAACTCCTCCACCAGGCATGATGGCCTAGACACCATCAACCGCCTATGCAAGACGTCAGCGGACAGGACATGCCTAGAAGCCGCCCTTTCCTCTAGCAAGAGGGCCCCACAATGGCCTCGAGGGCTACACCGACTCCCCAGAAGGAGCAGCCCGACCCTTCGATTGACGGGCGCTCGAGTGGCGCATCCCCCAAAAAACTAACCAACTCTCCAGAGTTGGGCCGAGAGTCGCCGAGCAGTAGGCCCAACGAGGGTCCCCGTCCAAGGCTCAGCATGCTCCCGGCTCCCTGATCTATGGCCGTTGGAGGTTAGCCCCAGAAGGCGAGCTCGAGAGGATCGGGGCCTGCTACTGTAGCCATCAGAAGGGCATGGCGCTTCGGATGATTAGATGGCCCCGAGCCAGAACCCGACGCTCTTGATCACTCAGCCCATGGCAGGCTTCGATCAGAAAGGAGGGTGCCCGGGCCTAAGGTCGGTGACTCTCAGACGAGTTCACCGAGCCCTCGCTCGAGTCGAAGACCCATGCGACATATACTCATGAAGGGATTAGCACCATCTTCGCTCGGCCCCGACAGCCGAGCAACACCCATCACATTGAAGAAGAAGGCCCCAGTAAGGCGCGACACTTTTGTCAGCAGAAGACGTCCCCGCCAAGGAGGGTTCGATCACCACAAGATCGAATTCAGCCCTTCGTCGCCATCACGCCAAGTGAGGCCACAAAGGGCTCAGGGGCTCCTAACGAGATCCTAACATATGGGTATGTTAAGCCTCAGATTCAATGGTTTTCGATCGAAGAAGACCCCCCGACTGACCCCTTCAGGGTCGCTTGGGGGCTCGGGGGCTATGCCCATCAGGCACGCTCACACGCACCCTCTGGCAAAAAGACCTAGCAAAGCCTAACTTGGCCATGACCTCCACCTGGGGCTCACCTGAGCCTCGGGCACCCGATCTATGGCGCATCCTAGCCTGGCTATTGGTGCTTCTTAGCGAAAGCAGATAAATCCGCAAGCGCACAGAAATACTGTTGTAGCACTTCACCCGGTGGTAAGCAGGGTATCTATTTTCTCGAGGAACAGTTTTGCAGGAAGTCTCTAAAGATAGTTCTCCCCAAGAACAAGAGAAGGATAACTTGGATAGTGTTGATGTTAATTAACTCCAATTTTTAACCATCAACTACTTCAGGAAATGGTCTAAAATAATGTGTGAAGTAGGGTTATAGAGGTTTATTCTAATGAGTTCCACGAGTTGTGTTGTTCTCACTTGTTTTGCAAGATATGTAGTATTTCATTATATAAAAGTATCTCAAGTGAAGAATCTAAGCACACCATTGCAGAGAGCTTGTCGAGACGATCAAGACGGACATATCATTTGCCATATTTGGAGCACCGGAGAAGAAGTCCTTGATGGATACGACTCAGAAGACTCTAGAAGACCCTAGAACCATCATCATCACAAGACCAGGGACTAAACTGATAAGATTCCACAGCTTTGCGAAATAATCTTTTTTAGGGATTTATCCAAAAGCTGGGAAGGAAGGAATCCACTCAAGACATGACTCATTGCGTGAACGGATCGGAAAGTGGCACTAGAAGGATGTAGAAGACACCAGAAGGCACGAGAACGAAGCAAAGGCCCGGCGGCTGCCAGGTGGGGCCGGCCGGCCCCACATGTTAGACCGACCGGCCTGGCTCCCTACCAAGTGGGTCCCTCTTCGCGTGGCGGCCTCCAACCGACCTCTACGATGCATCTTGACCATTGTTTCATGTTGGTTTGATCCGAGGGCTAAGGTTCATCCCACTGGGCTATATAAGCAGAGTCAGACCCCCCTCCTGAATCAATCAGTCAATCAATCTATCATCCATTATTGTTCAGTTCAGGGTAGTCCCTTGAAAGAACAACCTAGAGCTCCACCAGCTAGGGCATAGCTAGAATATAAGAATAGAAATTAGAGGAGGCAAGCAACGCTTGGATTCTGGATCTAGTCGCGAGGAGGCTAGGTATAGCCTTGTACTTCTCTTTTGTATTCAACATTATTAATCTATTTGTGCTATTTGTCTTTTAGTTCATTGTGTTCATCTTCTAGTTCGTCTACTTGTTCTTCTAGTTCATCTTATAGTTCATCATATTCTTGTCTAGTTCATCATTCTAGTTCGTCTAGTTCATTGTGTCCTTGTCTAGTTCGTGTTGATCCTCTAGTTCTTGTTCTAGTTTGTGTATGAGTCGAATACTTGATAGGACTTGGTATAATTCTAGATTCATAATTATAATGTTCATTACCTATGTTGATTATATGTTTAGTATAGTTGGAGTAGTTTTGTGTTTATACCCTTGTTCGTATAGCGCTCATTCCGATGATCAAGGGATGGGTGGTAGAAGTTGTGTAAGCATGGTGCTTAGACAATATCTATCTACGAGTGCTCCCTATGTTCCGGGCCACGTGGTAGATCGCGAAGGTGACTATTATAGCTTCGTTGAGTCCACTCCCCGAATATAGGATTAGTAAGGCTGAGTTGCGGGGTGATATCTTGCTCTGTTCCTGATCCACCTTAGCAATGTCTCTTGAGTATGAATGTGAGGTTACCTTGACCATGATTGCTAAATGTAATTGCACTAATCGATGTAGCTCAATGACCTATAGTTAGAATAACCCTAGGAGTTAGTCTTTATTTTCTAGTTCTTTCTAGAGTCACACCCAAGTAGGAAAATGCTCGGTGGAACCCTTTTAGAATTACCATGATCTGTTATTAATTATCCTTTATTATGATATGATTGATCCTTGTTTTGAGATTGATCTAGTGGAACTCTTATCACAAGTGTAAGTTATAGTTTTTATTCTTATACCTCCAAGTGCCTTCCCAGTGGTAGAATTATAAATAACGACACCTGGAACTTTCCTGGGTGAAATGTTACAACGGGTGTATTTTATCTGTGCGCTTGTGGATAACCTTTATTCATATTTTATAAGTGCTATGATCATAAGTACAACCACATCTTTTGATATTGTGTTGGGGATGACAACCTGGCTTAAGCAATGCTAAGAGATGTCCCGAACATTTCTAATGCCTTTGCTAAGGAAGGGTTTGACCTACCTTATTTGTAATTGTGTTAGAGATGTCAACAGATAGTGAGGTTCTTCTAAGGGTAGATTCCTTAAAGAAAGATAGTGCTATCATTATATCCTTGTTTTGGGCACTGGAAATCACCTAGTTTGCCAAGTGATGCCGGCCTGTAGCTCTACGCTGAATCCAAACGTGGGGGATTACAAGGGACGGATAGGGCTGTCACCACCTACCGCCTACCCCTCAACCATGGGAAACGAGGCAAACGAAGGTAACTTCTAGCTCAGACACCACGTCTACGCTATCGGTTATGGTTCTAGCGTTGGCCAGGAACTTCCATCTTTATCAGGAGTCCTCTACTAGAACCTCTGTCACGTGGACGGACGACGAACCCACAAGAGTATAGCGATAATGATAACTTGCTCAAAGTAATCGAACCAATAGAATAACATGAACTTCTTACCCCAATTGGTAAGATGGACGTCGAGGTACAAGTATGGAGGGAGCCAACAATACCGGCACTCTATCCTCCCGGCATACGCGGCGAACCGGGTACAAGAGGTAGAGGGACCAAATCTGCTCTTTCTCTAACTCTTCCTCACTCACTCCCTATTCTACTCTACCTAGAAGCTAGTGAAAATGAGCCTTGCTACTCTTGTCTTGTGTGTATGAGTGTGTTGTGAGAGTGAGCCTCCCCTCCTCTTATATAGGGGCTTGGCAGGTTGGTTTGGGGGGAATATCCCAAGATCCACCCCTACACCGCCAGCCTCTATTCAATGCTAAACCGCCACAGCGAAGAGGGCCCAGCGATGGGGGCACGACCGTGCCCTAGGCGTGGCCACGCCTAGGCTGGCTCAGCTGCCCCCCTCACGCTGGTGGGCTTCTTCCTAGGCCTGGTCTTGGGTTCTGAGGTGGGTTGGCCCAAATTCTTGTATTTGTTTGGGCTTCTTTCTATGCCTTCATGTTTTGTTATGGGCTAAATGTAGTCTTGCTTTTCTTCTTCTCTTTTCACCTCTTTTGGCCCATTTGTGATGTGTTTCCATATATAACCTACAAAACAAGTGAACTCACCAAAATTATGGAAATTATTAGCTTCAAAGTCCTATTTATATTGTTTTTGGTGAATTCCATTCGAATGTTGGCGGGGTAAGATCTGAGTTAAGAACCGCCAACACTGGCCCTTGGCTCTTGCTCGGCTAATGACGTCAGCCAAGGCCCGGGCGCAAGAAGACAAGCCTTGGGCTATCGATGCTTAGGGGCTCCCCGACGCCGCTCCCTAGGCGCGGCCCTGCTAGCTGCTCCCCCGATAGGGTCACATCCGAGGCATGACACAAGAAGACAAAGCTTTCCCTCGGCCTCCAGGGGCTCGGGGGCTTCTGGGCCCATGCGTCAGCCCCTGGAGCCGACCTCCTCCGCCACTAAGAAGACTCCAGAAGGTCCACCTGGGGGAGACCGGTCCAAGCTGACACAGCCTGACATGCAGAGTGTCAGAACAGAGCAGCCGGACGACGCCCAAGGCTTCTTTGGCTCTAAGACATCGCCACAGTCCATGGCGCACCGCTGCAAGATTCTCCTGGACTCCGGCACACGTAAACCATAGAATAGTTCCCCCAAACCGCCCATGTACCTGACCTATCTTGATATATAAGGGATAAGGTTGGACTTAGGGAGGAGGGGGATCTTAGATTGACCACCAGACACTCCATTCCATTCCATCCGCCTTCACTCTATACGGAGAGCAAGGCAACCCAGAAAGGGGCACCGAGAGCTCCACCACTGCATCCTGTTGTCTTCCTCCTCTCCAACAAGGAGAAAAGCTCCACCGGTGGCGAGGCAACCTTAGGATTAGCACCGAGCTAACCCCCTACCAAATCTCACTTTACACTCTGCTGTAACCCCTCGATTTTGGGTGCTCTTGAGTACAATGATCATCAACTGCTGGATGTAGGGACTGAATTAGCCAAAAATAGGATAAAATGTTGCTTCTTCTCTGCGTGATTCTTGTGTTATTGAGTCCACCCGAGCCACCAGAGACCCGTACTCTGACACCGACTCGAACAACTATGCTTGCCACGGTTTCCAAGCTTTCTGCTCACACTTCACTGCCTCGACTATTCATTGTGACTTGAGCCTCTAGCTTGCTCTTCACCATTGCCTCGATCCATCGGTGCCAAGCCCTCTGCTCGCACTTCACCGCCTCAACAATCCATCATGCCTAAACATCTAGCTTGCGCTTCACCATTGCCTTGCACGCGGTCCTTCCTAGCCAAGCCTTGCTTTGTTCATCTCCTTGCTATGCTTGATTTGAGTTTTCCAACATGCTATCCATCAAGTCCATATCAATGCCTAGCCTTTCTTGAGAACTAAACCAACTTTCCTTCATGCACTCAAATAGAAAGGTTAGTCCACAAGCGTTGTCATTAATTACCAAAACCCAAACAAGGGCCTAGATCTTTTAGTCTTCCCCTTTTTGGTAATTGATGGCAACCACACTAAGGTGTTAAGAATAATTGAAAATTCAGGCCAACTCCATACATGAGTTTTGCACCATTTATCCATAGCATGAAGAACATGGGTTAGGATGGATAAATGCCCCAAAACTCAACTATGTAGTGAAAGCTCCCCCACATATGTGCATAAAGATTTGGGTTTAATTCATTCACATATGCATAATTTTGGAAATTTAAGCAGAGTTTCCCCTACATCGTGGTAACTGAGGTGCACAAGTCATTTGATATTTACCTTTGGAAGCCATAGACATAAACAATATCCTCAGAATACCACAAGTATGCTAGAACCAACGACTTCACAAGAACATTTGCGAAACAACAATAATAGACTTAAAGTACCATGCACATTACATCAATTTAAGCATCATAGGTTTAAGTTCTTGCACACCAAGTATAATCTAAAGATATTAAAATACCAAATGCAAGCACACCAATGTATTATCTAAAACACATAAATAAAAACATGCAATGTCCATAAACAAGCCTCCATCCAAAGATCTTGAATGTTTCTTCACTCTCACCATTATCGTCATATTGCCCAAAAAGGCAACCTCATGCATCATCAGCATCATCTCTAGGAGGTGGTGGAGGGTAGTACTGTGGAGGATGGAACTGTGGAGGATAGAAGGGCTGATATGGAAACTGAGTTGGAGGAGGTATAGGCCTTGGATAGACTGTGTTGTAATGATCACTGAATGTACTAAAGTTGTTGTTCAACACATCAAAGCGCTGCTTAAGGTGAACCTGCCTGTCATGAAGCTGCCTGTATTGCTCTTGTGTGGACAAGGTGCCAAGCTGTGAACTAAGCGTATCAATATCATTATGCAGCCCCTGCTGGACACTCTGAAGGCTAGACATGATGGGCTGATATATGGTGTTGTGGAGATGCTGCCCCAACTCCTGAAAGCTAGTGTCCATGTGAACCTGCCACTGTTGCCCCATAGTATGGAATCCTTGATTCATCTGCTGTCGAAAGCTCTCACCAAACTGAGTGAAGGTGTTGCTCCAGGTATTCTGCATGTTCTGGAAAAATAGGCCAAAGTATCCTGTAGGTGTCACCCATCCATGCATCTGTGGTTGTGGCTGTGGCTGTAGCTGTGGTTGTGGTTGTGGCTCAGAGGACTCTTGAATTTCATCAGTTTCCATGTGACCTTCTTGACCTGTATCTTGCCCCCTTTGTTCTCTCTCAGATGGCTCAGGAAAAGGAGTTAGCTCTCTAGTCATAAACTCCTTGTCATTATTGAGAGGCCTGATGCACTCATGTTGGACTCTACATTGCCCTTTAAATTTGGTCTTCTGAAGTATGAGGGACATGATATAAGGAGCAAAGTAAAGCTTAGTTTTCATGTCATGCTTTAGAACTGCTAGCTGATTCATCATGAATTTTACCACATCAAACTTCTTACTAAACATGATATGATGTATGACATTCCAATACTTATCCCTGATTGCACCTCTGGTTCCTCCTTCTGGCATGAACGTCACTCTAGCAATTTTGTTGATCACTGCTGGATGATGCCTCAACCCTTTTGGGCCACCAATTCTGAACTGTATCTTAGTGCTCTCAGGCTCATAAAACTATCTTCTTTGCTCTATGGGCAATGGGTCTTCCTCATCAAGATCAATAGAGTTTGCAAAGAAACCATTGTCTAACTCATTTGCTATAGCAAACTCATCAAAGGTAGCAGAATACCTTCTCTTGCCAGTCATCCACTCAATTTTTTCATTCATAGTGTCAATTTCCATGGTAGCATAGAATTGCCTAACAATCATGTCATTCCAGTTGCGCTTATGCCCAAGAAAATCATATAGCCCCATAGCATGCAAATTAGCAACCAAACCAAAAGTATTCTTATTTTCCATCATATAGCTCATATTGATGTATTGATGCTTACAAATGGTGCCATCATGAATGTACCCAAAATATGCATCTTCTTGTACCTTGGTATAGAAGTATGGCAAGTTAGCATCATTATTCAATGCATACTGATATGGCCTTCTCAACGTCTCATAAGAGTCAAAGCTCCATTGCCTGACAGCCCCAGTGTATCCGGATACATCCATCTCCTCATCATCACCTTCATCATCTTCTTCCACATCCGCATTTGGATTCGGGTTCCAATCCTCCTCCTCATCACCAATTTTCCTTCTCTTGGATGTGCTTCCCTTCTTTTTCTTAGAGGTGAATATCTTCTTGGCCAAACCTTTGCCACTGTCAATTCAGAAACATATAGAATGTATAAGTGACATGCATGAACACCCAAGAATAACTATCATTGTGATGTACCACTTCCATATTAAGATCAAGAAATCACAGCTTGTTGCAAGGAATTTGTATGGGAATTAATAACCATGTGCCATTTTGATGAATAGAGAACTTTCCATAGCCAACAATCATTTCAATCAAGATATGACAATGTTTATCTGATTTGCATGAGGGAACTGCTACTACTTGTGCTAATATAATCATAAAAGATATTTGCAAAGGGTAGATCAGCCATAGCTACCGCTGCTGTGTAGAAACAGTGCCCGTGGATAGTCCACCGTTGTGGGCGCAGACAATCCACAGTTACTGTTCATGCAAGAACAACAACAGTGTAGTTCAATCTTGCAACCCAAAAATCTTTTGATTCGACAAGTGATTTCCAACTAAATTTTTGGCATAGCTTCCTCTCATCACTACCAACAAATGCCCCCACTTTGTTTCATGAATACATGGCTCAAAAGTAGATCCGGAATCAAACCCTAAATGCCATTCAAACTCTAAATCCATCCAAAAATGAAGGGAAAACTTTGAAATACCGAGAGGACATAGTGGAGGAGCTCGCAGAGTGTTTGAGAAACTTCATGGAGTGTTTGGGGATGCCTTCAGACCCTTGCTCCCCTCCCTTCATCCTTCTTCTTCTTTCAAGGTGAGACAGATGGGGAGAGCTTGGGCTTTCACAAAGGGGTATGGGGAGAAAACCCTTCGACCGCGCTTGGTCCGGGTTAAAACCTGACCCACAGACAGTTCGTGCCTAGGTGGCAGTCTGACCGCCGTTGATTTTTCCCTCCCCCAACTTTTCTACATATAATCTACTGGTGACTATTAATTGTACTACAGGCAGTCTACGGTCCAAGTGGGACATTCCGTGGTTAACATTTTTGCACAGTGTGCTTGTTGTCCCTTTGTGCATTTCTTTCCAATAATTTCCAAACCAATTTAGCACTTTCTCAAACTGTCTAAATACTTTTTCCAAAACTGATTTCACATGAAATCCATTCTAATTCTCTTGTTCTCATAATTCTCATTCTTGTGATGACATTGCTTATGGACAAAGTCTCAATATTGCCAATTTGATCAACCAACAACCAACAAATGGGAAATATTTCAACAAAAAGATAAGACAAATATGAACAAGGGTATGAATAAAAAATAAACAACATGCTCCTATAGACATACTAGTAAGGTATGCTATGCAAATGCACAACCAATTTTCATACCACTGTTTGAAGTGAAGAGATGATCCAATATATAATTCCAAGTGAAGACAAATATATACATTCATGATAATTCACTTGGATCAATCATCTTCATGGCCTAGATGCTTTCAGTTTTTGCCAACTCATCAAGCAACAATATATTTGACATTCATTTCTTTCACTTGGGCTAGAATACTTTCATGAGCTTTCAATTGCCAATATCATCCATCAAATACATCAAGTTCGGTTTGAACCTTCTTCAAGCTTCTTCATGCGCTATTGAGCGGTTATCTTTTCAAAGTTAAACTTGTTGCAAGTTGGCATTATCAACCACTAAAAGTGGTTTGCTTATGAAACATTGGCATATAGGATGGCATTAGTTCATGATATAGAGTAATTCATTTCAAACTTGGTTTTATGTTGATGAAGAAAATAAATCAATACGCCAAGCTTCCAATGCCACCTTCGTACCTACTAATCATTCAATTGCTTGATGATACCCAACCAGTGTTGGGTCCTCGCATGTTAGTCACTACATGCTTGGGCACCTGAATGGCCTTTGCATGCACAAGGTAATGATTAGCAATTGTAACCTTCACAGTACCATTGCCATCCTTCCTAAGTAAATAAATTGCATTAACTTGTTACCTTTGGGACAATTCTTTGCAAAGTGCCCCTTGTTATGACATTGATAGTACTCATTGGAGAAGTCTTTGTTCAATTTCTTCTTCTACCTCCTCTTCTTGTTCTCTTCCTTCCAAACTTATCACCAACTTCAAGGTTGACATTTACTTGCACTTGGGAAATCTTTGAGTCATCTTCACTTGAGTCTTGTTGCTTCTTTTCTTTCTTGTTGGGATAACTCATAGCTAATTGACCCATCTTGTGGCATTTGAAGCACTTGTAGTTGTAGCGAGAAAGCATTTCCCCTTCCAGTCTTTTCTCATCTCTACCTTCAGTTTTTTTTTTCTTTTTCTCGGGAGCCAGAGCACCAGAGACGGTTTGCATAAGGAGGGCCAGGCCAAAATCGCCGTGCAGGAATTTCAAACAAAAGCCTCATTGCACCCACGGGCCAGGCCGACCCAAAATACAGCTGGGCAGAGTGGGTCGCACCTCGCACGAGGGCTGATTCCTTTCCAGCTCGCACGGTTGAAGTTGAACAGCGTTTCGTTGTTTCCTCCCCAACCTCCAACATGCCTCGATCTAGATCCAGCCATCATCCCCTTGTCCTTCCAGTCTTCCCCCGAGACTATTCATATTCATAGGTGGTGGGCGTCCGCGGCCTCGTTCTCGTCTCGGAGGGGTGCTACTTCGTCCACGCTTGGGCCGTTCTCATCCTTCCGTCCGGGTAAGGAAGCCCTGCCTTCGCTTAGATAAGTTGTTCGTTTTCATCTGCAGGATCTTTACTACCTCAATTCCAGTTATTTTTTCCCCTCTCCGATCCATCTAGTTTGTCCATGATTGGGTCTGCTCTGCTGCGTCGTGGACCTACTACTGGTAGCGGGATCGTTGGTAGAGTTGCAGTCATTTACTCCCGTGCGGCCTTGCGTACTTGCGGGATCGACAGTGATAGGCCACCCGTGCTTTTCATTGGCAAGTCGTGTGGTGTGATTTCGCACCCTATAAGGATCTGTTCATGCGTTCATGCCCTGGTCTTCTTTTTTTTTTGTGTGCTTACAGACAGAGAGAATCCGACGCATTTATTTATTTGTAGGTCGATGCTCCACTCCGCCTGCTTTGTTTGCTGCATCGATAACTAAGAAGATAGCAAACTTTTTAGCCAAAAACTGTGGGTGTTCATCTGGATCCCATGTCTTCTGAGTCTACTACACCAAGGTAGTCTTAGACTCTTAGTCCAATCGTCGCCTTTGACCCTGCCCCGGGGCGTTGTATTCTTCTTCCAGAAAAAAAACTAGGATGGTGCATTTGAATCCCTGTGGCTTATGCTAAGTCCGCCCTTGGTCAATGGTCATGCAGTATTAGTCCGATCATTGTCTTTGACCCAGTCGGAAATGGGTTAGACCAGTACACATAGCCTTGGTCTGTACCCATAATTAAGAGAATCACAGTGCCATTTAGTGAAGGAAGCTACATTCCATAGTATGTAAGCAGGTGATATACATATTGAACCGAAGTGTGTACAGGTGCTTTTCGGTGGCAAGTGAATGTTTATGCTAGTTTCGGACATTATTCATGGTGTAAACAAAAACTTGTTTTTTTTTTCTTGTGCTTGGTTACCTAGCATTTTCATGTGTGCAGCAAAAAGAAAATACAAGCTGTTTGCTGATTTATTCTTGTTAAAACTCTCTGTTTTCTGATTTAATTATTTTTTCTTAATCATTTAGATTTCATATATGTCTTTCCTACTCTACTTTAATAGTAATTCAGACTTCAGATTACCAACACAGACAAGCAATGTATGAAAATGCCCTGGCTGTATTTTTAAGTAGTAAGAGAGATTCTTGGAGGAGAGTGAAAGAGAGGAGTGTCTTGATTGTTAGCCAGTTGCTGTTTCAAGTCAAGTCAATAAATTGATAGAGGCATGCTGAAGTCTAGTCAAGCTGCAAAGCTGAAGAAATGGATTCATGAACCTTTTTTATTTTGTTTATCCCTATTAAAGTACCCCTTATGCCATGTCAAAAGCAACATTGATCTGAAACTTTTGTTGTGCCATGGAGTTTTCTAAATAGGTTCATTGCTGTTGGTTTCAATAATACTATAAATCCCATGAGACTATCTGCTTTTCCCCTGTGGCCCTGTCAGCATTTTGAATATGCTTAGCTAGTTAGCTCTGTAGCTCATAATATGGTTAACTGCTATTTCAGTAACCATATAACAAAAACATGAACACCTTGCCTGTATTTCAAGAAATGTAAAAGAGATTCTCAAAGGATGGAAGAAAAGAGTGACTTGTTTAATTACCCTGCTGCTGGCCTGCTGCCTATAAAGCCAGTAAATTGGCAGGGGAGCGCCAAAGTCAAGTCAGGATGCAAAGCTCATGAACCTTTTTATTTGTGCCATTCTTTATTAATCTGGCCCTTATGCCATGTATGGCAAGTAACTCTTGCCGGAAACTTATGTTCTGCCATGGAGTTTCCAAGTAGATTCATTGCTTCTGGTATTAGAATCTCTAACTCCATTAGAATATCATCTTTTTCCCTGTCCTTTCAAGTTTCAACTGTAAATGATACATCCTACAATTTGCATATGAGCATGAATTGCAGAACTTTGTAGTGCATGAACAAATATAAATATTATTATAAGCTTTTCCGCCTCATCACATCCATTACTACTTGTTAACCTGCTCGTTTGAATCACAGTATCACTATTTGCTTAAGACAAGACTGCCCTTTGTGAATGTCTGAAACCCATTCACCCTATGCATGGAAATTTTTGTTTCACTAGATATGCAATTGTTTCCCAGTATTTCCATTTCGTGCCGCATACCGCGTTTGCATCCTGAAGTTCTGATCCGTGTTATTTTGCCGGTCTATCAATTGTTCAAGATTTGCAGATTACCATATTCTGCTTATGTATTTTATACACTATGAATCAGGTATTGTTAGCTTGGTAGAAACAATCACCCCAATAACGTTTGTTTTGACAACCTGACGCCTGTAGCTATTAGCAACTTACTGTTGATAGGAGTATGTTGTTTGATTGATGATGGTCCAACAAAAATCATTCGAGTCTTTTTCTTTTGATCCTATGCACACCTTGCTTACACTAATTCCCCTTCTTTGTTCTTGGGATTAGCAGAAGCGCAGCATGGCAAAGATCAAGCCAAAGGCCTTGCTGGCACAAAGCAAAGTGAAGAAAGCCCCTAACCAAATCAGTGTGACTACTATCGTTACCTACATGATCCTTGGCGTCCTGGTCGTATCCTCTGTTTATGCTGCCTACAAATACTTGACAGGCAAAGGACCAGTGGAGGCAGTGGGCGTCCAGGGGAATTAATCCCCGACTATGTAACTGATTTTGTTGTTGTATCATCCAGTTGGATAATTTTGGTTGTTGCTGTCTAGTAAATGGGTTCATGGAACATGGATAGGATGTATGTTGCTACAGTTATACCGTAACCCTTGGCACATTACATTGATATGTATGTTAAATTTCTTCCTTTCATCCTTTGATCTTGCTGCCTCTGCAGGAACTACTTTATTGTGAAGTGTGAGCCTGCGATGTTACCAAGTAGTCAGAACTGCACAGGCATCTTTTTTTTTTCTTGAATTTAATGGATGGCCTTTCAATTAAGAGGGAAAGAGATTATCTGTTTACCTACAGCAAGCAGGAAATCGGCAGGACCGCTCCCGTAAAACTAACCGCTCTTTCAAGAGGTTGGAGTACACTGCAACGGTATACAGCAAAAGGGTCTGCTTGTATCTGCTAATAATAGTTAGCTGGCTAATAACTCACATCTAATATTAGCTAGCTAACTATTAACTACCTATTAGCTGGAGGGTGCTTGGATAAACAGCTAATGAAAAATGCTACCAAGATGACTATTAGCTGTTAGTATTTAGAGGTCCAACTAATAACTAGCTATTTTATTAGCTACGCCCGTCTGGATCTAGAAGGGATAGTAACTATTACTTGCATATAACTATTATCTATAAGGATCCAACCGGGCCTAAGGATAAGTTTAGCCTTTGTTTGAATGGTGGCAACGGAAAGAAAAATGAATATTTCTGGCATTTGAAGCCTGAAAGTGTGAACTGTAGTGCCAAAGAAAAGAAAAAGGCTATCGATTTTCTTGCAGCTATCAGCACAAAAGTAACAGGTGGGCTGTGGGCACACACACACCCTGTTTCAGAAATCAGAAGGCGGCCCATACGATACGAGTGGTGCTTAAGCTCTCGTGGGATCAATGATTGACATATCCTGTCTCGTGATTCAGCAAAGTGATGATCTCACGCCCACACGCGTGCGTCGTGACAAGTGATCCCACTCCAATCCCCTCCGTCCGGACTCCGGTCGCTGGCCGGTGAGGGCTATTCCACCATGTGATTGCGAAATGCATGTCCTCCATTCCGGGCTGCTGGGCCGGGATAGACGTTAGTGACGTTTGGTGCACCAAACTTACGCTGGATACGTGCGTGTTTATCCTACCACTACCACGTCGTGCTACTTTTGTGCCAGTCTTGGACATGCTCCACAAGTCAGAACTTTCTACTAAGAAACGAGTTTTAAATATAGATAGATGGATAGATAGACTAAGACCCAGTCGTCTGATGATCAGAGCGTAGGCAATGTTGTTCCTATACGTATATCTTGCTTCTCTCTGTTCCCTTTTGTTCTTGCAATGGCCCAAAAAAAAAGAGTAATTTTTAAAAATAAAAAATAAAAAAGAGTGGTTTCGTGGGCGTGGTAAGTCTGGGAAGGTAGAGGAAAGAGCTTTGCATGTTTTCCACCAGAAAGACAGGAAAAAAGGAGTTTTTTTGTGTGTGGACGAAAGCATATGGAAGCGCCGGAGCTGTCGCTAACAGGGACGACGGCGACTGTGCAACACCTAACATCCACATCCAGCAGTAAAAATCAACGGAGGCTGGAGGCTACTGAACGTCCAACTGTCCAAGTACTTGTACAAGCACGTCGGCCGGGAGAGAGCCGAGTTGCTTCCTCGAATGACCAGCCGTTGGGCGAGAATCGATGAGCGTCGCTCTCGTCTATTCCCTGCTACTGCTAACAGCCTGTGATTGACGGGAGAAGTAGCCATCGAGTCTCTCTCCATCTCTCTCCAATCTCCATCGCGGCTGAGGAAACAAGGAGTGATAGATATATAGATACAACGTTTGTACAACAGCATGCATCTCCGATAGATCACTTATCCTATTTTCAATAAAAAAACCACAATATGAAGGGTTATTGTGGCGGCTCTAATAAATTACTCATTATATCTCTAATAAGTAATTACTCAAAATCCATACCTCTCTTCCTTAAATGCAGGAGTTCCATCAACTCCCCCCTATCTACTTAGAGATCTCTTTGGAGGATATATAAGAAGAAAAAGCTACACTATCAACTATAGGAGATAGAGTCTAGAGAGTCGGCCATGCTCTCTATTTTTGATAGCGAGAAATTCATAATAAAGAAGATCTATATTTAGAAACCTAATTAAAAAACAATTAGAGGATTCTTTTTCACTAAATTTCTATTCTTATCGATTAGAAATGATATAAAGAGACTATTAAAGGGGAACATCATGCACGCTTTATTTCACTAGCGATAGACGGGGGACAAAGACGTTCATGTTTTCATTCTTTTGTTAAAAAGAAAGGAAACACAGTTCATGTATAGTAGCACTTGCTAGTATTTGCAATGGACAATAGTAAAATCTGAAAACTGACAAGAAGACTGCCGTTTCCAGAACTCCCTGCTCTAGCCTAGGATAACGATTGCCAACAGCCCGAATGATACGACAATGTTGCCTACTCAGTCGCTCCACTAAACTAGTTCCGATCTAGTCACCATTGTTGACTGCTATGTTATCACAAGTTGTGACTATCACGCACCGGCCTGTTGGACTTTTTTATATGGATGGTTTCAACACTAATAATATTTATTTTAGTTATTATTGTTCAACTCAATAAAATTACCATATATATGCATGTAGCACGTACGGTAATTGAAGCCTGAGGCAGAATTTTACTCGTGGAAGTAGCGCTTGAGGTGCCAGAAGATGTTTCTGTTATAATACTATGGAGGAATAATTGAGATCAGCTCTACTGTAATGGTACTACAAAAGAGCTATAGAACATAAGAGCTAATTTGTTTTGCACGTGATCAACCGTAGAGGCTATTGTGTCACATGATCATACTGAAATTATTCTTGCATACACACGATCAAATCATAGTCATGGGCGAATCTACAGCTAGTTATCGGGGTCCGATGACCCCGACGCCTTCCCGCAAAATCCATTACAACCTTGCTATTTTATAGAAGAGAAATGACATGTATAACCATGGTTATTATATGCTAACCCCGGTGGCTAAAATCTGTGGCTTCTCCCCTGTTCATAGTATGTGATGACTCATGCATGGTATATGTTAGGGACTCATACATTTAGGCTCACACAACTTGTATGTTTGATATTGGTTGGTGACAAGGTTTTCAGTGACAAAAATCGGAAGTTACGTTGTAATACCTAGAAGTAGAGTTTATATAAAATAATAAATCCTAGGGTTTCGGCTCCTCATGTGGAGTAGCTTCTCTAGTGCAGCTAGAGCAGCTTTAGGAAACATATGAAAATAAAAAATGACTCCAATAATAGTTTTGTAATAATTTGTATTATGTTTGTGAGAAAGGGTCAGGAAAAACCACTTTTTTCGGCTCCTACTCCTTTGTACAAAAACGACTCGTTTGGCAAGGGACCCATTTTGTAAATGCCCGTTTGGCAGGGCTCTTTGCAAGGAGCCAAAAGAAGCCAAAATCAGAGCCCTACCAAACGGGATCTTAGTAAGCATTGTGAGTGACAACATAAAAAGACAGGCCATGGTAAATTAAAGGATATATGGAACCCTAACAACACTCCCACGTAACTTCTATGCATTTGGTAACTTCACTGCCGTCATCGACTAGGTCATCAAGTATCACTGTTGACTTACTGAATTTTTCGTAGGTTTAGCACTTACTTAACCTGTATAGTATATGTGAATGGAGGACCATGGCCATTATTGGAGGCCTTTGAGGAGAACACGTTTATCATGTCCACATCACCACATGTCACGATAATAAAGAAGCGAAATGAGCAAGAGGGAGATACCAAACAATCTACCAACTCTAAATGCAGCTTGCTAAAGCAAGGTGTCCCAACTCCTCCCAATTAGTCGTAACCGGAAACTACGCAGTATGATCCACATCTTTGGTCTCTTCCATAAGTAATTAAATAGGATTACCGCTGCGGATTAATAAGCAACCAGCTGAATTGAACTGTCTGGTTTCAAATCCCAAAGGGTCAGTTTCGCCGATTTACCTGGTCGGCAGAATGAGCTCTCTGTACATAAATCCCCATATCCTATTGACTAGATAGTTGTATTAATCTGATCCGGTCCCAGTCATGGCGTCGGTGAGCGACGGCATTATTAGCATACATGCAGACGCATGGGTGATACGTCCAGGGACAAGCAAGTACGAAAGGTACACCAGCGTTTAGTAGCACTAAATTACTCTACTTGCTTATGTGCACAGCTAACAACAATCAATGACACCGTACTCACTGACGGTGGGCCCCAGGTACGTACGTACCTCATGGCGTTGTAATGTTTCCGCCATTTCCTCATCAACGAATCATCGTCGCTGAAAAGGGAAAAGTCAAGTTCGTTCCATATGCAGAAAAACACTCCACTGGTACTAGCAGCAAGGAAAACAAAGGCTGTGTTTAGATCCGAATTTTGGAGTGCCAAAATACACTGTAGCATTTTGTTTGTATTTGGTAAAAATTGTCCAAATATTGACTAATTAGGCTCAAAACGTTCGTTTCGCAAAGTACAACCAAACTGTGCAATTAGTTTTTGATTTTATCCACATTTAGTACTCCATATATGTATCGCAAGTTTGATGTGACGGGGAATCTTATTTTGCATAGTGCACTTTTCGATGGATCTAAACACAGCCAAAGAACAAGCAGTGTGTGAAAAGGGTGGTCTGGCGTGGTGGCCTGAGAGTCGCTCTGATCAGTACGAGGTTGCTTAACCCACGGCAACCGTGAGAACCATTGAGGCACATCACTGAACATAGGGAACTGCGTGCGCGGCGACGAGTCACGACTCACCAGACCACACGGCCGGCCGGCCGTCCAATCTGCCGACGGGCGAGTCCGCCAGTCGAAGTGCCGACTCGTGCGCACGGAGAACGGGAGATCGGGGCCCGCCGGCTCGAGACACGACGGATTCCCTCCACTCGACTTTCGGTGGACGCATTTGGCGAAAGCAAACCTATCTTTATGAATCTTTATTCCCACTTTCCCGGGAGTGTAAGCCGCTGTTATGTGCAATAACGGGGGTTCTTAGGGAAAAAGAAAGGAGGTACGGGCACTGCTTTGTTTTCTTTTTTTCTGGCACTGAGGTGCGTGTAATTAGATTTGGGCGGGAGAGCAGGCTCATGTAATTAGATTTGGACGGGAGAGCAGGCTCAACCTGACATTGTGTACAGTGGTTTCAACCTTCATGTTTTCTTGTAATTTTTACGTCGTACCTAGTGGTGGCCTCGCAGACGATCAGAGCGGCTTGTAGAGACAACGAGGGCTCAATCTGAAGAAAAGCTGAAGCCCCCTCTCATTCTCGTGTTGGAGCAGATGGAAGGTGTCCCTGGCACGCGTTATCCTGGGACCACGCTAGACTACATGCGCGTCATCTTATACAGGCGCTGGGATCGTGATTACAAGTTGTACCTTGTGTGCCTACGTTGGGAGGTTGGGAGTCACATCTCTTACTTATGTGTATGTAGCCTTTTTATGAAGGTAACGGCTTTGTGTGCCTGCATTGGGAGGCTAGGAGTCTCGTGTCTTCCTTGTTTGTGTGTATTGTAGTATTTTTTTTTTATAAAGGTGACAATTTTGTTAGCCTGTATTGGTGGTGTCCTGAGAGAGATCGGTAGTGGACTATTGTGGCAATGCCATCAGTTAGCTGCTAGGAACGGAAGGCTAATCAAGAGTTTATGGGCACAGCAGCAACCACAAAGAACAAAACCCATCATCGACCAGGGAGCTCACACGACTAGTGGCGAAGCATGCTTGGGATCTCAGAGCGTAGGAAGGCGACATGCAAGAGCTGCAATTGTGCAGGCACAAGAAGTTATACCACACGATGTCTCATCATGGTGGATCGGATCAACAACGGCGCAAAGGGTCGACGTGGATCCGAGCAGCGCTATTCGAAGTGGGCAACATGGGTCTTTTGTGGTGGATGTAAAACGTTGGTGGTAGGGCTGAGGCACGACGATCGTCCCCATGTGTCATCCCGATGTTGGTGTAGCCGATACGCAACGATGCACAAGGGCGCAAGAACGCTAACCTCTATGAGCCGCTTTAGTGCTCAAGCAACAATGGTAAGGTCCTTGTGGCTCTCACGAGCCTCTGTTCATCGACCATGACAACCTTGCCAATGATGTCGTGGCGCTGCATGCGACGAGGCTCACGGAGCAACCAACGGGCGGGTATAATACGATCGAGCCTCATCAGCTGTGTCATCGAGGCGCTCACCACGTCTTCGGGTCTGGCCAGGACCTTTTTGGATATGTGAAGGCGATCGGGCCTTGTTCCCTAACAGGATGATTTTTTTTAGCCAAATTTAAGACCACGGTGTGCATTTTTAACTTTAAAGATCTACGGAGTAAATGACACTTCCAGTTTAAACTAAACATTTTACTTATCAGCTTGGTATGGGGTTATATAGATTTTTATCTATATTTAATGCTTTATGTATGTGTCCAAAGATTCGATGTGACGAAAAATCTGAAAAATTTTGCAAAATTTGTTGAGAACTGAACAGGCCTGAGTCGAAAAAGACGGATTATAATGATGAGGAACGGCGACGAGACACCTCACCGCGGCGAGACACCTCACCGCTGGCAAGTACAGCACGTCTGCCCCGCAAGTGGCGCAATAAAATCCAAGCGCTCCGGTCGGCGAGCCGATGCCCCGCTCAAAGCTCACCGCAGGTGACTGCACCCTCCCGGGTCCCGGCCTCCCCGCGGCAGCTCTTGTCGGACGTCCAAGGGCCGGTTTAGATAAATTTTTTTGCAAAACGGCACTGTAGCTCTTTTCGTTGTTATTTGGTAAATATTATCTAATCATAGTCTAATTAGGCTTAAAAGATTTGTCTCGTCTATTTCGTCTAAACTGTGTAATTAGTTTTATTTTTTATCTATATTTAATGTTTCATACATGTGTCAAAGATTCGATGTGACGGAGAATCTTTCTGGAAACTAAACAGCGCCCAAAAGGAATCTGCGCGTGACACGGCTGCCTCCGTCGTCCGCGGTCCGCCCGTGCCCCTCCCCCTGCTTTTCTCTGGTGACCACTGACCAGGCCAGGCCAGGCTACGCCAGGCCCCGGCCGGGCCTGGTCGTCTCCGCCCGTTCAGCTCCAGCCAGGCCAGCCACAGCCAGATCCAGACCCTACTACTACTGGCTAGGAGCGCTGCTGCTCCGGTCCTGTCGTGTCGATCACTCCATCTCCCGTCCTCTTCACCACCCGAACCGAGATTTTTTTTTTATTTCAACAAATGTGGGTTTTTCCGCGAGCACGAACACGTAACGGACCCTCTCTCTCCGTCCTGGTCTCCTCAGTCCTCCGCTCCTCTCGCCGCGCGCGCGCAGCGAGAGAGCACCACGACACGTCCAAACGCGTCGGTTCCGGCTCGCGTGCGTCCCGCGAGATGATCCCCGGGGCCGGGCCCCGTGGTTTCTAGAGAGATCCAGCACCACCCGTCCAGACACCGACACGGCTCGGCTGGCCACGTGGTGTGGCGCCAGAGGACCCGTCGCTGTCGGCCTCGCTCTCCGCTCCACCCTCTCTCGCTCGCTATGCTGGTCCGCGTCTCCTTCTCGTGTCGTGCCTGCCTGCGAGACGCGAACGCGATGCCGCGCGGGTTCACGTCCTGCGCGCAGTGGCTCGTCCGCGCGCTTCGCTTGCCGTTCGCGTTGCGCTAGCGCGCGAGATTTTCAGTAGGAGACGCGACGCGACGCGAGACGAGAGGGGCGACGAGGAGAAGGAGATGGGTTGGGTTCGGGGGGTTAGCTTCTTCAGGCTCCACATGCCGACCACGCTTTATGGGCATCGCTCAGCAGCCAGCACAGGGGAAAGTTGTGGGCGTTTGCCTTTTCGGATTGGGTGCTCGGTGCTCCGGTACACCCGCGCACGGGAGTTGCAACTTGCCGAGGAAGCATCTCCTTACCTTACTTGCAGTGCATGGTTAATATAAATAATAATCTAATCTTCGAGATCAAAATTACTTTACGTGTCTGCCCAAACATTCCTGCACTACGTACTACTGCAACACTGCTATCAAAATTACTTGGTAGGATGCTGAAAACGGTAACATGATGTATACGGAGTACTCTACTACTCCTACATCTGTCGAAAATTATCTACGGCCTCTCCCTATGTACCGGGGAAAAAGAAATGCGGAGTACAACTAGTTAAATTGTCAAAGGAAGCCTCTGCATATGTAGTTAACGGAGGTTAATTGCAATACGAGCAATCTAGGATCACATTGAAGAAACACATATATAATCAAATTACATGATTATTTTTTGGTGTGCAACTATGCGTTCCCAAGCAAAATTAAACACTATCATAGCGCAAATTAATTAGGTCCAATTAGCTGATCTAAGTACTTTATTCAAATCTATATCACTAGGACTAGCGATTCATAATGTAAGAACATATATATCCGCAGCTTCATATGGTTAACACAAGCACAATTAAAATGGATCTATGCCACTAGTTAATTATTATACGAGTTAGAACGACATGTATTCAATAATAGAATAAAATGATTCTTAATCAACGAAATATATTTAGACAGATAATGTTGTTGTCGAATAAATATCTAAACTTCAAAATTGTTATTACCATACAATAAGAGGGAGAAAAATAGGAAGAAAAAAAGCATCGGTCGTTGACTCGCGCAAGTCTATCACCTATCCTTATAGGCTATGTTTGACATAGCTCTAGTCATAGATTTCCTAGAACTGGTCACCTATAGGCTGTAGCTCTAGAAAATCCTGGATCTAGAACTGCAGATATGTTAAGTACATTTATATGACTCATTCTATTTATGTTTTAGATCAAATAAAAATAACTGAACCACTTCAATTTAATATGCAAACTATAGATCTAGCATAGATCTCGAAACTAAAGCTGTGCCAAATAACTCTCAACTTGTATTTCGAGGAGTCAACCAATCTCAACTCTGACTAGATTTATAGAAAATAATATTAATATTTGTATCTTCAAATAGATTAACTATAAAAATATATAGCGTGATTAATCTAACAATGCTTATCTAGTATCACTAATATCAGTATGTTTTGATATAGATTTAGTTAAATTTTTAATTGTTTGACTCCTCAAAATAAAAGGAGTACTCTTTCCGTCCCAAAATAAATGCATATCTCGCTTCCCAAGGAATTAAACATTTTTTAATTTTAACAAAAAATATCTAGTATTCATTTATGTATCTATATATAAATTTATTATAAAAATATATTATATACTTAATCTAATAATACTTATTGTAAGTCATAAATATTATTATATATTTAGTTATCAAACTTTAAATGGTTTGGTTTTCTCGAAATGCAAGACATATATTTATTTTGGCACTACGTCGGTAGTACTCCCTTTGTCAAAGAAAATAATACAACTATAGGTTGCGTGTCGATCAAAGTGGTTCACATCTAACCAAGTTTTTAATAATAGTATTCATATTTGTGGCACCAAATAAATTTATTATAAAAATACATATTTTAAAATGGTACTTACTTAATACATAAATATTAATATTTTTATTTATAATTGATTAGATTTAATAAAATACTAAAATGTGCGATACCGTGTACTCCCTCCATCCCTTTATATCTGTCGCCGTTGGTGTACGTGCCATAAGTTTGACTCGATTTATAGAAAATACGTGCAACATTTGTATCTCCAAATAAATTTATTTAAAAACTAGATTCAAAGATCTTTCTAATAATACTAATTATGTACTATAAATATTAATATTTTTTTAATACATATTTAGTCAAAGATATTTCTCGGGAAGCGTAAACGACAGATATTTAGGGACGCACGGAGTAGAATTACATTCGGCAAAAACCGGATGTGCGCGTAGCGCAGGGGTGATGCCTCCCGTTGTAGAGCGCACCCGCCCGCGTTCGATTCCCAGAATCGAACCGGGTGCTGCACCGGGATTTTTCTCTAGAAATAAGAACAGTCTCCGCTTGGACCAGTTCCAAGCGTCTGTCTTCCACGCGTGAAGCCACAATAGGGTCGTGACGTGCCCGTCGCCTACGAAATCAGTTAATTTCGGTGATCTCAAGAAGGACGCGATCTTCAGATCTGAGTATAGTTGTAGGTTTGTTTATACATGAGTAGTGTGAGTAGTGTACGTGTGTTAAGTGAGCGTACGTGTGTATGAACGGATGCTACGAATGTA
Source organism: Saccharum hybrid cultivar R570 (assembly GCA_038087645.1). Lineage (NCBI taxonomy): Eukaryota > Viridiplantae > Streptophyta > Magnoliopsida > Poales > Poaceae > Saccharum > Saccharum hybrid cultivar. The sequence continues at coordinate 20,308,751 of JAQSUU010000106.1, read as the reverse complement.
CCCGAGGAGAGGCGTTAGAAGAAAAAAAATCGGCAAAAGCCTCCGCCTCAAAAGCCTCGTAAATGCGAGGCGGCTGGCAGAGGATTGGCCATTAATCCCAGGACACGTGACCCTGGCCCAGTCCCGTCCTTCAGTCGGTGCCGTGCGCCACTGTTTGTTTTCCCACTGGAACGCCGCTGATCCGAGAAACCGCGCGACGGATGCGAACCGCCTTCCCCGGTCCGAACCAAACACGCGTAGGAAATGGAAGCCGCCAGTCTCGTCTCGCGCGGCAACCCCGATGGAGATCGAGACGAACCGCCCCGCCCCTGCCGCCCTGCGTCGCGCGATCTCTCTGCCGTCTCGCGCGCACGTCGCCCTCACGACCGGACGCCAGCTCACGAATATCCATCCGATTTAATCCCGGCCCCTTCGATTCCGCCGCTCCCGACCTATCACATAAGCGCCTCCACCTATCGATAAGCTAGTGCGCTTATCAATAAGACCACCGGCTTCTCACAGATACCCGTGGTGGGTGGCGTGGGGGGAGAGAAAAGGGCGAGAGGTCTGCAACGCATCGAAGAAAGCGAGACTAAAGTTTCTCTCTCCCCCAACCCAGCCCTCTTCCACATCTCCGCTTCTCTCTCGCCTCCGCTTCGCTCGCGAGAGAGGGGAGGGGGCCGACGACGGAACCCTAGGATTCGCGCCCGCCTGGGCGGCCAAGCCACCAGGACCGCGCCCTCCGGACTCGGGGCTGCCGGCCAAGCTCCAGGGCCGCGGATCGAGCACCGGGCGCGGGCGGGTTGACGCCGCCGCCGCCGTCGCCATGTCGTCGCTCAGCCGCGAGCTCGTCTTCCTTATCCTCCAGTTCCTCGACGAGGAGAAGTTCAAAGAGACCGTGCATAAGTGCGTACTCCCCTTCCTCTCCTTGCGTTGCTTACCTGGGTCCGTTGGTGGGTGGGTGGGTGGATCGTTCAGGCTCTTCTACGCTTGAGGGGATTTGATTTGTCGCGCAGCCTGTCCTGTTTCCGCGTTTTTTGTCATGAAATTCGGCCGGACACGGCTCTGTTTTTTTTCTAAGTCAGTTTCTTTTTTTTCGAAAACCAGTTTCTTCTCTGGTTATGGGCTTCGACGAGTTGCTGATAAAAAAATTCTAAGGCTTTTTTTATTTGCTATGAACTGTGTAATAGCATATAAAGTTTGGGGTTATTTTGGTCAAAAGACATTTTATCCTCTCGTGGTTTTCTCAGTAATAGTCGTTGTTTTTATTTAATCCGGTCAAAATCAATTTTTGGGTCTCGACTTTTCTTTTATTCCGGAAAAATTGAGGGGCGCATTTAGAATATGGAGCTTGCATGTGGGTTACTATACCAATCGCGTGCTTTTTCCGTCTTCTCGGTTAGGCCTTGTTTAGATGAGAGAATTGGAGAGAAAAATACTGTATCAGAATTTCTGTAGCATTTCGTTTGTATTTGGTAAAAATTATCTAAATTTTGACTAACTAGTCTTAAAATGTTCATCTCGCAAAGTACAACAAAACTGTGCAATTAGTTTTTGATTTCATCAACATTTAGTATTCTATGCATTTGCCGACATTTTGATGTGATGGAGAATCTTCTTTTTGTATAGTGGAATTTGGGGAGAGAATTGGTAACTGAACAAGGCCTTACTTAATTTTGTCGAAACAAGTGAAGCTCATGGATTAATTTAATTAATTAACACTCTGATTGGTGTACTTGCGCTTTGGTCTCCTTGTCGTGTCTTGAGGGTAATAATCAGTAAACGACGCACCATATGGTAATTTAGCTGGATTGCGTCATTTCAACCAGATAATTGGAACTTGTAGGACGTGCTGTTGCACTCTGCTCTGTTCGCTCCAAATTTTTGCATTGAGGAAAACACACGGTTGGTTAGTCAGAATTGGACTTTGTGACTTTTTGTCTTTGACAATACTTGGTTGGCCATTTAGGATAAGTTTTCAAGCTCAAATCTTGCAGTGTGGCTGGCTGCTTATTCGATATTTTTCAGTTTTGACCATTGGAGTTGTGGCCTCTTTAGTGTGCTCATTCTGTTGATTGGTGGCAAAACTTGACAGCTGATGTTTTCCCACGTTCTTTTCCCCCAGAAATGGAACTACATGTGGGTTTATATTCTATATGTAGTAATTCCCTACGTCACATTGTGTTGTAGGCTTGAGCAAGAGTCAGGCTTCTTCTTCAATATGAAGTACTTCGAGGAGAAGGTTCATGCTGGGGAATGGGATGAGGTGGAGAAATACTTGTCAGGTTTCACCAAGGTAGATGACAATAGGTATTCGATGAAGATCTTCTTTGAGATCAGGAAGCAGAAATATTTGGAAGCGCTTGATAGGTACTGTTCTTTCATATTTCAAACCTCATTTGAATGAGGAACTGGGTTTTCGATCCATTGTTTGGGGAATTGTAGAACTGTATTGACTTTCTTTCTTTCTTTCTCTATGTTCCAAACAGGCATGATAGAGCAAAGGCCGTAGAAATTCTTGTCAAGGATCTTAAAGTCTTCTCAACATTCAATGAGGAGTTATATAAGGAGATAACACAGCTTCTCACTCTTGAGAATTTTAGGTTTGTTCATTTTGCTATCTCAATCCATGGCATCAGATTGTTGAGAACCAATTAAAATAAATATTTCTTAGAGCTTCTTACAGTCTTACTCCTTAGATTTTTTGAGATAATCATTCAAAATGCTTCTTCTGTTTGGTGCATTGCAATTAATGTATCTTCACTGGTAATGAAAATAGGACATTTACTAATTGATCATGAACCATTAGAAAGCCATGGCAAGCAGCTGGTACAGATATGTTAACTGAGTAGACGTGCAAGCTGGCAACGGCATAAATTGTTAGCTGCCAGATGCTTATTTGCAAATGATAGAGGTTTGTTTAATATATTCATTTGATAGTATGTTATGCTGTGTTTTCCTGTATACTTTTATGAAAAATATTAGTTACTTAACAATATAATTTTGTTACCACCTTACAATGTTTTATTCCAAGTATTACCTGCTGCTTCTGTTTTAAATTTTTAGCTCAAATTATCAAATGAATGTTGCTTTCTTGCAGGGAAAATGAACAGTTGTCTAAGTATGGGGATACTAAATCAGCTCGAAGTATTATGCTGGTTGAGCTAAAAAAACTTATTGAAGCCAACCCCCTTTTCCGGGAAAAACTTGTCTTCCCGACTCTTAAGGCATCACGCCTCCGAACTCTAATTAATCAAAGGTTTGAAAGTAATCTAATGTTGTTACACTACTGGACATTCTGTTTTCATTCCAATATTTAGTGTGATCATGATTTCCCTCCCCCCAAATGTGCAGCTTGAATTGGCAGCATCAGCTTTGTAAGAATCCTCGTCCAAATCCAGATATCAAGACTTTATTTACTGACCATACGTGTACTCCACCCAATGGAGCTCGTGCATCACCGGTATCTGTACCACTGGCAGCTGTTCCAAAGGCTGGTGCTGCATATCCACCACTCACAGCTCATACTGTATGTTTGCTTGATCATTTTCTGCTCGTGCATGGCTTTTATGATGTTTTTTTTGTTTTTACATTATGCATTTATTTATGCAGCCATTCCAACCTCCTCCACCTGGTCCATCTTTAGCTGGTTGGATGGCGAATGCAGCTGCCTCTTCATCTGTTCAGTCTGCTGTTGTTGCAGCATCATCAATACCTGTTCCGTCCAATCAAGGTATGCAAGTGTGGTGCTACATTTCTGTTAAAGTTCATCTGGTTGTTTGTTTTGAACATATTGTTCCGCACAGTGGTTAATTTGATCTGCATTAATACATTATAATAATTTTCTATTTTCTGTGCAATTCAATTAATACATTGAACACATATATTTGTAGTTTAGTATGCCTTTGTACTTTGTACCAGTCCATTCCAGAAACAATTACGCATGTGAAACTTCAGTTCCAGATATATATTAGATGCTTCTAATTTGTTATAATTTACAAAGTACTCAGTGATGAAACATGATGTAGCTGATATGCATTGATGGCTGCAATCCCATTCTACATGTGAAATAACACTATTTGTTAGAGTAGGAAGATCAGATTGGGGGCAAAGGGCCACACTGGTCAACAGCCAGGGGCGCCATTATATATAAGCCAATGGGCTGAAACAGGAGTAATTACAGGAGGTGATAGACACCAATAATAGCCTACTATACATGCCTACCATACATGTGTAACTGTAGGAGGTGATAGACACCAATAATAGCCTACTATACATGCCTACCATACATGTGTAACTGTAACAACTAACTATACAAGACTACCATACACGTGTAACAATATTCCAACACTATTCTTTGGTAGGTTTAATGTTGTTTGCTCTACAGTTCCGGCAGATTCTTATGTTTTTGTGTTTTTCATACCAGTCCATATAGTAATAAGTATGATAATTTGGTGCAGCAATTAATTAGTAATGTTATACTCTTTCAGTTAACCTGTAAAGGTTTTGCTCAGAAAAAGGGCCATTCAGTTTTGCTTAGAAGCCAAAGGATGCTAGTCCAGTTGGTTAGCAGTTTCGGAGGCACCCCTCAGGTCCAGAGTTCGAACTCCCATGGGAGCGAATTTCAGGCTGAGGGTAAAAAAAAATCCCCTCGCTCACCCCAGGCCAAAGCACAGGTTAAGAGACGGCCCTTCTCATGGGTGGCGGCTCCCTGTGTATGGATGGGGCGGGGGTTCGTTGATTTTCTCGGTCTGTGTGAGAAGACCTTCTTAATCACAATACCATGGGGGCGGTTAGAACCCCCACAGGCCGGGTTTTGCTTAGAACCGCTGTGTACGTTGTCATGTGGAAACGTATTTATGTTGTCAATTATATGCATGTCTCAAAACTTCACATGACGTCATTTATATTACATTGTTTCGTCAGCTGTCTCCATGTTGAAACGCCCAACTATAACAGACTATCAAAGTGCAGAGTCAGAGCAACTAATGAAGCGCTTGAGGCCTGGTGTACATGGCGTTGATGAGGTAATATTGCATTTGCAGTTTTGCACTTAGAAAATATGACATTTTTGGATTTTGTATGATTTTTAATAATCAATCATGCTTATGCAGGTCACATATCCTGCTCCCATCCCTCAACCTGCATGGTCAGTGGATGATCTTCCAAGGACAGTTGCTTGTTCATTGTCACATGGATCTAATGTAACTAGCATGGATTTTCATCCAACTCGCCATACACTGCTTCTAGGTATGATCAAGATAACTGTGTTATTTGATTATCTTTATTTATAAAATGTGGTATGCACTGTTTCATGTAATCTGTGTGAATCCTAAACTTGGCTATACATCAATTTATTAATTTTCTTACCCTGTGTTTTACTACACAGTGGGATCTGCCAATGGTGAATTTACACTTTATGAGATCGGTTTGCGTGAAACATTACTTTCAAAGCCCTTCAAAATTCGGGATATAAATGCATGCTCACCGCAATTTCAGGTATTCAAATGCAAGCTGAAGTCTTAGCTGTAATTTACTTCTGATATCTATTTACTTGTACCTTGTCTGTTAGCATGTGTGTGTGTTTCATCTTGTGAGCCTGATTATTTGCCATTCCTGTGTAAAGAATGCTATTTCTAAAGACCCTTCCATATCCATTAATCGAGTTACCTGGAGCCCTGATGGAGAATTGATTGGTTAGTATCAATACTGTACCTTTTCAGCTGATACTTTGGTTGAGAAAAGAAACTAAGTAATACTCTGGTGAGCAATGATTTTCATTTAAACTTACATTTTTGTGGTTTTAGGAGTTGCATTCACGAAACATTTGATCCATCTACATGCATATCAACCACCAAATGAGACACGACACGTCCTAGAGGTACTGCATCAAACTCCTATAGATAATTAAAAATGCCATATAACATAAATTGTGTTACTATATATATCTTTTTTCTTCATGTCAGATTGAGGCCCATTCTGGAGGTGTGAATGATATAGCATTCTCCCGACCAAATAAGCAACTTTGTGTGGTCACATGTGGAGATGATAAACTGATAAAGGTATGAGATGTGACTTGTCTGGAAAATTCATAAACTTTTTTACATGGCTTGTCTCCTTGAACTTCATTTTCGCTCTTTAGGTATGGGATATGCATGGACAGAAATTATTCACATTTGAAGGGCACGAGGCGCCTGTGTATTCTATATGTCCACATCACAAAGAGAGTATTCAGGTGCGTTGTCTGAGTAATATGTACACATCAACATTTCATCCTGGATGCAATACCAAATTACCAATCTTTGCTGTTGATGCCTTTTCTATACTTAGTTTTACTTTGTTGTTTGCTCTAGTTTAAATTTAGGGATTATGGCTATGGAGTTTCTACTACGATTATGGCATACAATATAGTGATATGCCTATTCAAATGGAAAAGAGGGAGGTCTGCATGTGGATGACTTTTAAGTGAACAGATGTTGATTTTAGCAGTATTTATGGTACCTCTGTTTTGTTCGCTATAGCATTTGTCCAAGAGCTGTCCGCACTGTTTATCATCAATTTTATCAAATTTCTAATTGATATTCCATTCTCATCTATTTAATTAATAGAAGAATGATCTTATCTAAATTTAAAATCCTTTGGATTATTCACTTATTCAGACAGCTCTATGTTATTAGGCCAGTCTCAATGGAGAGTTTCATTTCGTTATTTCCAAGACTGCCATGTCATATAGAATGAAATGAAACTCGGATGAAACACCCACTCTCAATGGAAAGTTTCACTCCATAGTTTCATAGACATTTAATTCTATGACTCATAGAGAGTTGGTAACTGTGCCAAGAGAGTTTCATCCCCATGAAACTCAATTCTTCTCTCTCTTCATTAAAACGTTGACATGTCATCAAAAATGCAGATGTGGCAGGCTATTAAATGCAAATGAAACTCTAGTGAAACTCCCACTGAGACTGGCCTTATGTTACAATTTCCAGTACTCAGCAGCATTGTCAAAATCAAGTTTAATACATGACTTTCTTATGTTTGATGCAGTTCATCTTCTCAACTTCCCTTGACGGAAAAATTAAGGCCTGGCTTTATGACAATTTGGGATCTAGGGTGGACTATGATGCTCCTGGCAAGTGGTGTACTACTATGCTATATAGTGCTGATGGGACTAGGTAAGAATAGATAGGTTGGCTCTTATTTTTACCACCAAAAGTAGTTCTAGTTGTTTCAATTTTTACTATTGAAACAATTTGCTTTTCCTTCATGTGAAGGTTGTTCTCATGTGGAACGAGCAAAGAGGGAGACTCATATTTGGTTGAGTGGAATGAAAGTGAAGGATCTATCAAGAGGACTTATTCTGGATTCCGTAAAAAGTCAGCTGGTGTTGCTGGTGTAGTGCAGTTTGATACAGCTCAGAATCACATTTTGGCTGCTGGTGAAGATAACCAGATTAAATTTTGGGATGTTGATAATAATAATATGCTGATCTGCACAGACGCTGAAGGAGGCCTCCCAGTTAGTCTCTGCTCTCTTTCATGTTTGTCCTTGTTTCTGGAGGGGTCAATCTAACCATTTTACGTTATGCCAGGCTCTTCCTCGCTTGAGGTTCAATAAAGAAGGCAATCTTCTTGCTGTTACTACAGTGGACAATGGTTTTAAGATACTTGCAAATGCTGATGGACTCAGAACTCTACGCGCATTAGGGAGCCGGCCTCCTTTCGAAGCATTTAGGCCACAATATGAAGCTTCTTCTATGAAGGTTCCTACAGAACTTTTTGACTGCTATTTTTATTTTGTGCTTCATAGCCTCGTTTTTAGATTGACCCTGACTCCTGACACTAATTTTGAATTTACAGGTCTCAGGTGCTCCTGTTGTTGCTAGCATCTCTCCTAACATAGGACGAATGGATCACTTGGACAGGAACTCTCCTGCAAAGCCATCTCCTATACTGGTATGGTGATTCATAGTTTAAGACAAAAAGTTCCTTGCTTACCTATTATCAATAATTGAAATAACATCTGACTTGATGATAAATTTGAATAGAATGGTGGGGATACAGCATCAAGAAGCATAGATATAAAGCCAAGAATCTCAGAAGAGAAGCCTGATAAAGCAAAACCTTGGGAACTAATGGAGGTCCTAAGTCCCCAGCAATGCCGTGTAGCAACAATGCCAGAAACTCCTGACCAGACCAGAAAGGTTGGATTTTCTTGATGTATGTTTCACACTTGTCATCATGGAATATGCGTGGGTTTAACATCTTTTGTGTACAGGTTGTCCGACTTCTCTACACAAATTCTGGTGTTGGGTTGCTAGCACTAGGGTCTAATGCCATTCAAAGGCTATGGAAATGGAGTCGAAACGAACAAAATCCGAGTGGAAAAGTATGTTTTACTTTTCTGTTGGTCTTTTGTATTTTAGGATCAAGGTTATGTTGTAATTTTTCCTGTCCTAAGCAGGCCACAGCCAGTGTTGTGCCACACCATTGGCAGCCAAATAGCGGTCTTGTCATGACAAATGATACAGCAGATACCAATCCAGAGGAGGCAGTCCCATGCATTGCACTCTCAAAGAATGATTCCTATGTGATGTCTGCTTGTGGTGGGAAGGTTTCTTTGTTTAACATGATGACATTTAAGGTAATGTCGTAACTATTTTATTCTGATGAAATTTTCAGACTTCAAGAAGATTTAATCATGCATCCTTCGTGCAGGTGATGACAACATTTATGCCACCTCCACCAGCATCAACCTTTTTAGCATTTCACCCTCAAGACAATAACATCATAGCAATAGGAATGGAAGATTCAACCATCCACATATACAATGTCAGGGTAGATGAGGTAATAAATGCCTAATCTCTGATGCAGTTTATGATACTGCGAATAATTTAATTCAGCCTTCTGACATTTGGGTTGTCAGGTAAAAACTAGACTCAAAGGACATCAAAAGAGGATAACTGGGTTGGCATTCTCCACCAACCTTGGTGTACTTGTTTCTTCAGGCGCCGATGCACAGGTTACTATTAATAATGAATTTCTTATTTGTGTCCCAAGATACCATGTTTTCAACAACCCTCATCTGCTTCCCTACCTCTCTTGTTTTTCTCTCTGAATTTACTTGCACCAATGAAGCAGTCACTGACTTTGATCTATTCAGCTCTGTGTGTGGACCAATGACACCTGGGAAAAAAAGAGAACAGTCTCGATACAAATGCCAGCTGGAAAGAGTCCTTCAGGAGATACACGGGTCCAGTTTAGTTTTGACCAAAGTCACTTGCTAGTAGTACATGAGACTCAACTAGCCATATATGATGCATCAAAAATGGAGAGGATCTATCAGGTTGCACATCATATACTTGATCAAAAAGTACTATTTTCTCATTGGCTGATTGCCTATTAAATATGTTTCTCTTGTTTCAGTGGATACCCCAGGACACATTGTCAGCTTCCATATCGCATGCATCATACTCATGTAACAGCCAGCTAGTTTTTGCTGCCTTCACTGATGGTAACATAGGTGTTTTTGATGCGGAGAACTTGAGATTAAGATGTCGAATTGCGCCATCGGTGATAAACAGGTACCCTCCTTGTACATTGGATACATATTATTTAGCTAAAAACCATATGAGGATTTGGATGGGCCGGTGCATTTTCTGTTCACTTGTTAGCATTTGAGGCAATTTCTCAATTTCAACCATTACATTATAGTTTGTGCAAGCCTTATGATTTAAAATAAAAGAGAGGTGGGATGCTAAATGATCCTTTAGCCAACTTTTTTATGGGTTCTTGCTTCTATGTGGTTTGGCTTAGTGATTAATCAGTTCTGAGAGTTAATTAGGTCACTAATTGAGCATCATGTATGTTATTGATTTTGTTGGTGGTTGAAGTCTTCATACGTTACCACTACTGTTCTGATATTGTTGTGTTAAACTTGCGGGGCAATTGTTGACGTAATGACGTACATAGATCAACTCTCAAGTATCCGTAGTACCATTGAGCTGATTCAGGGCTTCAGGCAGCTGGGGTGCTATTCTGCCTCTGGGACTGCTGATCAATCATCAATCCTTGTATTGTGGGTGCATTATGGCAAATTCAGAAAATATTGGATAATGAACTTCTATACATGCTTCTACGCTTGAGTGCCCGTTCATATTACAACATAGATTGCCATAGTGCCATATGATCCTTATATATATAGCATCAGGAACCTAAGAAATGTCTGTTTCATGATTCCAGCAATCCACCTGTTCACCCTCTTGTTGTTGCCGCACATCCCCACGAGCCAAACCAATTTGCGGTTGGGCTATCAGATGGGTCTGTTAAAGTACTGGAGCCATCGGAATCCGAAGGGAAATGGGGAACGCCTGCTCCGGCAGACAATGGCATCCCCAACGGCAAGACGCCAGCTTCGTCGGCTACTAGTAACCCTGCTGCGGACCAAATCCAAAGATAGATTGTATTTCATAAGCATTTTTCTGTAAACTTTCTAATCACACTGACTTATTTGTATGTGGATGCTGTTAGTATATTATTGTCATTTGTTGGAAAAAGGACAGGATAGGTTTAAGGTCAGGTGTGGTTAACTTTCAGATGGAGATCTCTTTCAGATACTACCCTAGTTATCCTGTTCATGTTTGCGATAGGGGGTAATAGTGTCCATAAAGTGTGTCGCCTGAGGTATTCTCAGGTTTAGCTCGAATGATGTAAGCTATATATTTCTTCATGCATGTAAAGCAATACATAGTTTTTGCTCAAGACCTACCGTTTTTATACGTGACTTGTGTTCTTCATGCTAGAAATGCAGCCACGTTTTGCGAGTGAGTAAAGGACCAGCAGTTTCTGTGGCATCGTGATATATGCGCGGATGCACTGGAGGTTCTCCCACCTCAAATACTATGGCGTGCTTGGATTCCCTGCCGACCCCGCCTTGCCTAGCAGGGCAAGGAGTTGTAACAATTGATGCATTTGGATCCTCTGCCCACTGCACTACCTCGTTGTCTGTGAAAGCAAGGATTCTACTTGATAGCTTGGGTGAGCTAAATTGGCTCTCCTGCCTTGGCAAGGTTAACCTTGCTCGGTGAGGAGAGGCAAGCAAGCCAGACAAGGGAGACCATCAGTGGCGGAGCCAGGATTTTAAACTTGGGTATTACTACTTCCATATCAATAAAAAAAATCAGCTATTTTTTAACTGCAATGGGTAAAAATACTATAAAATATGGTGGAGCCAGGCCAAAAAGCTGTTGTTTTTACTGTTTTGGGCTGCAATGAGTGAAAATACTGCAAAATATAGCATTATACATATACATGTATAAGTATATACACATATACATCAAAGTGTATCAAAATAGTTGGGTATTCCCGGGAAGATGGGGAATACCCTCGCCCATGGACAAGACCTCCAAGGACCCTGATTCAGGGCTTCAGGTCCTCTTTAAGTTTGATAATTATTCTAATAGGACGTCCGTCCGCACTAGTTATCCGGATGCAGCCACGCGGCCCCGATACGTGACCCTCCCGCTCCCTTATCCCATCTCACGACCGCGCCCGCTCCCTTATCCCATCCTGTGAGCCCCACTCCCTTATCCCCTCATGCTGTGACCGTCAAGGCTGTGAGATTCCACTGCCGCCCTGTACGCTGAGGCCGAGCTGCCCAAGAGGAACCCTGACGGTCGTTGCCCCGCGCGCCCCCGCCTACCCCCGCCGGCCGCTGCTCCGCACACCCCGCCGGCTGCTGCCCGCGCCCCCGCCTAGGCCTGGCACTCATCACCGAGCCAGGCTGTGCGCGCGGCCACCACGCTGATCGCTGCCCCGCGCCTCCGCCTACACCCGGTGCTCGTCACCGAGCCGAGCTGCGTGCGTGGCCACGTGGCCGCGCTCATCCGCCAGCCCCCTTCTTCCTCGACGGCTGACTTTTATGAAGGCAACGCTATTCATGTTGCAGCTGAATGAATTTGATGTTGCAGTAGCCTTTCTGCTGTTGCAACAAGTAATATTTCTTTGTTGCATTAGTCTCTTTTTTTTGTTTCTGATGTTGCATCTCGCATTGCAGTAGCCTTGTTCTGATACAACAAGTACTATTTCTTTGTTGCATTAGTCTCTTTTTTTATGTTGCTTTTCGTATTGCGCTTTGTCCTATTGTTTCAATAGCCTTGTTCTGATGTTGCAACAAGTAATATTTTTTGTTGCATTAGTCTATTTTTTCTGATCTTGTATCTCGCATTGCAGTAGCTTTGTTCTGTTGTTGCAATAGCTTGTTCTGATGTTGCAGTAGAATTGTTCTAATGTTGCAAACAAGTAATACTTCTGATGTTGCATCTCGCATTGCTCCGGGGTGGTGGTGCACGGTGGGGATGGGGCGCGCAGGGGATGGCGGCACAGCGGGGGGTGGCGATGCGACGTGCACGGCGGCGTGGCGGGGGATGGCGACGCGGCGGGGGACGGGCCCCACGCGGGGCGCGCTCATTCTATTACATCGGATAGGTCCGCTTTATTCCTATCATTGTTTTTTTATTCGATGAGATTTGGACGACTCCTGTTATCTCAATCGGATGGTCCCGAGGGGCGTCTGGACGCATGCTCACGCCGAATGTCCGGGCGCTTGTTGCGTCGCTTTGTTTCAATACATAGATAGATTGTCCTGCCACAGTTCAGCTAAAATGTCAAAGCATGGCTTTGGTTTGGTTGTTGCCAAGCCCTGCCAGCAGTGGCACGCCAGTACGCCACTATCTTGACTTCTTGAGCCCTGTTGGGTCGCTACCAACATTCCAGGGGCTCCGAGACGCAAGCCCACACAAGACACAAGAGGCGAACACTGAAAAGGGGCTCATCGATGAGCCGCTCGGAACGGTGTACCAACTACCAAGCAATTAATTTGCTAAAGAAAACTACCAAGTAATTAAGGTGCTGTTTGAGTGTTTGGTCATGGGCTTAGTGCACGACCAACGTAGTTCAGAATGTAGTATTATTGATAAAAAGATTCACTACCAACTAATTTTATAATGCAGCTTATTTTTTCTATGTTTTTACCCGCTCCCATTATCTATAACTTCATGCACGTCGTTTTCGTTCTTAATTTGACCTACTAGTTCTCTCTTGAGACCATTGCTTTTTAATTCGAGTCAACGCCTTTTTTCTCCATCGCTATGCTATGGTATGCTTCTCTTTTTACCAGGTGAAGGGAACATTGCTTTTGCAGGTCATACTGATCGCTTGCAAAACAGGCCACCATATTGCTTCTTCTCTCCAAATGCATCCGAGCCCACGTGGCTTTGGAGAGGCTCTAGCCATGCTGGTGCATTGGGCTTAGCCTTAGGAGCAACAAGGATGTAAACGCAAACAACCGTGATCTATAAAATTGAATGGGAAGGTATCCAATTATGTGTAATCAATTGTACACCAGCCTAACCAAACGCAAAGCAAGGGAACCTATTCATGTTGTGAATCAATTACGACCCAAAAGGCCCGAACCAACCAACATCTAAGTCCTGAAAAGTGCTCCCGTGACTCCACCTAGAGGAGGAATCTAAGAGTCTTATGAGCCTTTGGAGGTTATACAAGAGTCTGAAGGCCAATGAGTAGATGGCCCTCTGAATGGAGGACCTGATGGCAGGATGAGGGATAAGAAGATGGAGCGCCCTACCAACGAAGCTTATCTCATTGAAAGATTGTTAGACTAGCCACAATATGGTGTTTGGCCAATGCCTGAACGATGAGAGAGAAAGTGTGTGTCAGGCATCGGGTAGAAACACTGTGGCTGCCGATGCTTGCTTCCAAATCACATGACCTGAAGCATGTAGGTTCCCCGGTGCTTGGAAGGTTAAAAAATTATATCTCAGGTACAGAAATGCATCGAAAAAGGATGGGGATGGTATTGTGGTCGGGGTCCACGCACATGCAAGCATCGGTGCTGACGCTGTAGGGATTGAAGAGTTCAAGCATCGGTGCCCGGTGTCAGGTATATATTTTTTTTCAGCATCATTACGCTCTGGATAGTCTTACGTGGAACTGGCTAGGTGAGGGTGCATTGTTCTTGAGATTGTGTGGGGTCCACTGAGGTAGTGGGGATGATGAGAGTACCACGTCTGCTAAAGCAAAAGTGTATGGAATGACGTATCCTTGGCATCAAAATGCACCATCAGTTGTTAGGGGAGGAGCGGACCCAGACCGAGGGAATGGCTCTAAAGTATTTTGGCATCATGCCCTCAGAATGTATAATGAGGTGTGTATATGTGTTTGGGGTAAACAAGGAAAGAGTCACATAAGCTATAAATACCACCTCTACTCGCAACGAGACAGGCAGAGTACGGGTATCAAGTTTGTTAATGTGATCATAATGATATATTATTTCACGAGTATAAAATCCTAACTAGTTTCATGAATGCATTTCGATGAACAGTTATTTGCTCTACCAATAATTTACCTAAACCATTGCTAGTAGGGATGACAAAAGGTTTATACCTGATAGGTATCGCCTACCCATACCTTTACCAATCGAAAAAGGTTTACCCGCGAAGGAACCCATATCTATGTGTGGATACAATTTTGTGTCCATATCCAAATCCATGCGGGTACCGGATACCACAGATTGCTTGTACCCGAGAAAAATATAACACATGCGTTAAACTATGACTATGTGAGCAAATAATAGAACAACGCAACAGAAAAAAAAAATGATACATATGACACTAGATTTGCTAGCTGGACCACGTTTTGAGGCATATTAGGTTGGTGTGAGACCCAGCCCATTGGACTAGTTGGGCCGAACTGAATTTGTGACACTGTAGCTCCAGGCACCGTAGCATCATGGAAAATACTGTAGCTGCGAAGTTTAGAAGTTAGAGGAGAGCTGAGCTAAGTTAAAAGTCTAGATCTGGGAGGCTGTTAACTCCGGATCAATCTTTTTGCGCGAAGCGAGGACGAAAGCGTAAGAGCGTTAATTAGCAGGTGTGGTTCATTCAATGTGTAGAGTGGGCCTTAGCCGTCTTCCTGGGTCGGGACGTTATAGTTAGGGAATGACTTTGAATTATAGTTGCATATATATACATACACGTGTTTTTTTTGTTCAAGTAGTGTAAAACCATACTCCGTACCTAAGAACCCAACGGAGTAAGGAATTTTGCCCATTAACAAACATATGGATAACTAACAACCTGTTTGGTTTGCAGTAGGAAATGTCCGTTGGACCATCTAAACCTATATCGGAGCCTATGGCGTCGTTTGGTTTGGCTTGCCAGTTTAGGTCGTTCGTCATCTACTTAACAATAACTAGGTAAATTTCTCGTGCGTTGCTGCGGGAATGCAAGAGTAATTTGAATTGAGTTAGGAGAAATAGGATGTAGAAGAAATCTCGTTGGTGTATAATACATAAGTATATATGCGATATAAGCAGAGAACAGATTTAGTTTTTTTTGTTAAAGGTGTAACTAAAGACAACAAAAACCATATCAAAGAAAACACGGTCACTAACCTATAGGATCAACCAGTACGGGAGACTAATCTCATCCACCCTCACCCCTCACCCCTACTATACCTGAGGGTCATCCCCCCTCCCAAAAGTTTTAGGAGTTTTCCTTCACAAAATCATGCATGTTTCAGAGGACCACATATAATCCATGTGATATGTAGTTTTGCTAGGTTTTTCTTAGAAACAGACTTTTGCTTAGAAACAGTTATCAAAGAAAATACGGTCACTAACCTATAGGATCGGCCAGTATGAGAGGCTAATCTCATCCACCAGAACCCCTCACCCCTACTATACCTGTGGGTCATGCCCCCTCCCAAAAGTTTTAGGAGTTTTCCTTCATAAAATCATGCATGTTTCGGAGGACCACATGTAATCCATGTGATATGTAGTTTTGTTAGGTTTTTCTTAGAAACGGGCTTTTGCTTAGAAACGGTTATCAGAGAAAACATGGTCACTAACCTATAGGATCGGCCAATACGGGAGGCTGACCTCATCCACCCTCACCCCTCACCCCTACTATACCTGAGGGTCATCCCCCTCCCAAAAGTTCTAGAAGTTTTCCTTCACAAAATCATGCATGTTTCGGAGGACCACATGTAATCCATGTGATATGCAGTTTTGCTAGGTTTTTGCTTAGAAACGACAGTTTTGCTAGGTTTTTCTTAGGAACGGCCGTTTAAATGTTTGCAAAAAAGTTATCGAAATATATCCATGTGGGGTCTTGCCACAGAACCTCCTAATTATGATGGCCCACAAGTACACGTCATTGTCATAATGACCTCTGACAGTCGTACTTATGTTCACCATAACTTAAAAGGCCTGCTTTCCTCCGAACAGGATCCAATCACAGGAGTATTGCAATATTACAACAGTTTATTCAAAATATTCAACAGAGTAAAGTAGCGGAAGTCTTACAATAACTTAGAATTACAAACCAGTTTTCAAACTTCAAACCTTATGTAACATTATTACAAACCAGTAGTAGAGAAGTATCGGTAGTAACTTTATTTCATCACACAAGCGAGATGCCTTGCCCAAAGGCCACACAGTCTACTCGTCGTCGCTTTCTTCAACCACGACGGTCATGCAACAAGGCTCGAAACAGACTTGTTCATGAACCGCACCTGCAACAAGGGGTTCAACAAACCCTGAGTACGAGAGTACTCAACAAGACTTACCCGACTAAGACAAAGACTCCAAGGGCATGCTAGCTTTAGGGAATCAAGGTACGGGTAAATCAGAATCAAGATTTTCTTTTGCAGAAAAGCTTACTAAAGTAAGTCCTTATCTTCAACATTTTACTTTTACCATTGATGGTTCATTAACCAATTCTAGGTGATCCTAATCTAGATCAAAGTAATTATCATCAAACCTTTCTCATTCTTTCTTTCAATTCCAGTTCTTAACTACGATGCAAGTCAGGTGATCAAGTCTCCATAACCGAGGAGCAACGACGATTCGAACCGATTATACCCAGCTGGGGATCTCTAACATCACGACATATGTAGAACCGAATCTTGCATATATCAACCCTCATTTAGATCTCCCAAAACCAGAACGTGTCCATCGCCACCCGAGAGTACAGTACTCCTCGAACCCGACCAAATTCTAGCCCCGAGGGTACACGCTACTCTCGCCATCTCTCCACTCCCAGTGCGAGGTTAGACGTTCTCGTAATGGAATCACCAACATTTTGGGCTTACCCAAGGCATGAGGCTAGTTGCAAAGTCTCGATCACATCAGGCTTACAACGAACGGACCTTAACTGACAAGGCGGAAACACTACATTGAGACTCCTTTCCCAATGCATGTTAGCAGTGGCCAAACCACCCGCCCGATCTTTCAAATTCATTCTCATATTTCAATATTCATTCAATATGCCATCATGGCTATGTAAACATTTCATTTAAAAGCTTAACTTATAAGCATGGCGAAGCATACTACGCATTTTCTGTAAAACAGGTATCAAGGTTGATATCACAATAATCAAGGATGATAATGCAGCAATTAGGTTATCACTCAACTCCTAATTACTTAATGCAATAAACCATAGTATAAATAGAATATTTATGAAATTCAAGGTAGGGTTTAAATGCACCGGGGCTTGCCTTGCTCTGACGAGACAACTAACTCGGACTCAAAGACTCCGACTTCTGGTCCGGAACCCACCGACGACAGCTCTTCGCCGGAAGCTTGCTCGACGACTTCGGCTTCTTCGAAAGCGGAGACTACACGAGTACATAACATGCTTTAACATGATGCTCGATGATAAACATGATGCTTGATGATAACATGCTACGAGTTACGACTTAAATACAACTTCCCTTCACGGTACAGGCGTAAACAGAAAACCTACTAACTAGTAGCGACGTTTCCCAACGATACCAGCTTTTAACCTAAACAAGTTACTAACGAGCTCAATCATGAAATTAAGGTGCCAAAGATCACCAAAGGGTAGTGACCTAAGGACATCACTCAATCAAAAGGGCACACAACACTTAAAGTTCTCAAATTAACATGATTTACTAATTAAATAATTAGGGCATAATTAGAAGTTGACCAAACTTTATCTAAACAAGCTCAAACTTTTTCTATAGGTTAAGAATGATTTATAACAGTGTCATAATAAATTTCATAATTTTTGGATAAATAAATTAATTATTAAAATTACTGGAAGTTGCATTTAATCTTTAATGGAACTAATTAATTCTACTGCTCAAAGTATTCAAATTCATGATTTAACATTTTTCCTAGATAGTTTATATATTGAGAAGCTTACCCAAAAATTTTCATGAATTTTGGAACTCTACACAATTTTTAAACAAATAAACAAATAACTGCACTATTCATTTATTTGAAAAAGAAAAACAAAAACGAAATCGGGCCGATTCTTATTTTTCCCGCGGTCCGGCCCAGCGAATCGGCCCAGCAACGCGCGCCCGCGCGCGCACGCGCGTTCGGCCCAGCCGCGGCCCAGCCCAGCTGGCCTGCTCCGCCCGCGCCCGCTCTCCTCCTCTCGCTGACACGGTGTCCCCACCTGTCATCGCCTTCCTCCGTCTCCCTCTCGCTCTCCCGAGCACCCGTGCGCTTGCCCGCGGTGGCCGGCCGACGGACGGCGCCTTGGTCGACAAACCAACACCACCATCATCATCTACACTACCCCACAGTTCCATTTTGCTACTAAACACTACGGTTCGAGCTCCGGCAACAGCTCACCGACGACGGTGGCGGCTCGACGGGGACGGTGACCGGCGACTCGTCGGTACAAAGCGGTAGCGATTAAAGCGAGTGGTCAGGGAGCATCAGGGGCATACCACGATCACGACGGAGTGATCGGTTGAAGCGGAGAGGCTCTGGAGGTGGCTGGCGACGGTGGCGGGGCTCGACGGGAACGGCGGCGACCCGAGGTGGAAGACGACGGCTCCCCGGCGATCCAGGCGAAATTGGGCTAGCTCAGCTGGTTCACGAGGTGCGCAAGGATGAGGCGAAGCGATTGGTGCGGTTGGCGTGGCCGGAGATGGCTCGGTGGCGGCAGCGGCGAGCGGCGGAGCTGCGGTGGCGGTGATGGCGAAAACGGTGAACGTCACTGTGAACCTCGGTATATATAGAAGGAAAACGCGTCTACAGAGCAGCACTGCAGTGCCATCGCGCTGGCGACCCTGGCGCGCTCGAGAAGATCGTGGAAACGGCCACGGCGGCGATCAGCCGGCGCCCATACCGGTCGGTGGCCGTCGGTGATACGTCGAGCACTGTAGCTGCCCCCCCCAAATTTTGAAATTCAAATTGTTTTCTCAAATTACTCTCAAAATCATGTAACAACTTGAAAAACTTCCAATCTATCAAATCTTCAGAATTTCAAGCTCTACAAGTTTTGTATTGAACACTTTTTCAAATTCTCACTGGATTTTGAAATTTGAGTTTAAATTCAAAAAGGGACACATTTTCAGATTTAGAAATTTAGAAATTACTTTTGATTTTATATTGAAACTTCAAAATCTCCAAACATCAAAGTTGTATATCTTGACCAGACCTACAACTTTGCTGTTCAAACTTTTTCAAGTTCTGCCTCCATTTTGAAATCTTAGTTTGGGGACAAAAATGAGTTAAATCTGAAATTTGTTTCTTTTCAAAATTGCTCCACATTTTACACTAAAACTTTGAAAACTCAAAACACCAAAGTTGTAGCCCTTGAAAAGTTCTACAAACTTGGTTTTTAACTTTTTCCAAAATTTTGCTTAGATTTTGAATTATTTCAAAAGGGGTAAAACAGGGTTTTGAAATTTAGGGTTTTCGGGAGAATTTTCAAATGGAATTTGTTGCTACTTTAATTAGTGATTACTTAGTGATCAAAACCTCACCCAAGGGCATCATTTGGACCAACTTGACATGGTTGACCAAATGTCACTCTTGGTTGACCAATTTACTTTTTGAAATTCTTTTTCATTTCTCCCCAGATTTTGAATTCGAACTCGAATCGGAAAACTCGCGACAAGTTTTGGGATTCCAATTCAAACTCAAATTTGGAGCTTCATTTTAGGTGTTGTACTTGAGCTCATACCCTACACTTGACACTAGTGTGCAACACAGTCGCGCACCTCAAATTACGCAGGGCATGGACTAAGTATTTGCGGTGGCATTCGAAACTAGGGTTTTCGGGTTCGGAGCACACCACTGAGAAACACATTCAACCTAAATAAGTAAACTTGTTTTAGTTGATGCATAACAAAGTTAACCTAACAGGGATGCTTTGCAATGCATTATGATGACATGGCAGATTAATTAGCACTATAACACCCGGGGTGTTACAGCCCTTCCCCCTTAAAGAAATCTCGTCCCGAGATTTAAAGCCTTGAGTTAAGTAATGGAAAAGGAAACGTGTCAAGCAAACACGTCCAAGACTTGTCTACAAAACAGGTAGGGGTTTTCTGCATTACAAAGATTTTAAAAGGATAGGTTACAGTTTAAAGAAGAAATTGCAACCTAGATAGAAGCAAAGAACTCCGGGAAATTCTCCAACAGGTAATCCTCAGATTCCCAGGTAGCTTCCTCTTCTGAATGTTGATTCCACTGTATTCTGTACCATTTGGTGGTTCTACTTCTGGTAACACGATCCTTTTGATCCAAAACACGGACAGGATATTCAGAATATGTCAAATCTGGTTCAAGTTCAACTCCCTCAACATCAACCACTTGATCATGTACTTGTAGACACTTCTTCATTTGTGATACATGAAATACATTGTGTACGGCGGACAGTTGTTCAGGCAACTTTAACTTATATGCCACCTTTCCACATTGTTGAATGATTTGAAAAGGACCGATATAACGTGGTGCGAGTTTGCCTCTGACTCCAAATCTGCTAACTCCTTTCATGGGTGATACTTTTAGATAAACATAATCCCCTACTTGGAATACCAAAGGTCTACGCCTTTTATCAGCATAACTCTTTTGTCTGGACTGAGCAACTTTCAAATTATTCTGGATCCGTCGAACTTTTTCTTCTGTTTGTTTCACAAGATCAACACCGAAAAACCATCTTTCTCCCGGTTCTGACCAATTCACTGGAGTTCTGCACCTGCGGCCATACAATGCTTCAAACGGTGCCATTTTTATACTCTCTTGATAACTATTATTGTAAGAGAATTCTGCTAAAGGTAAACATTCATCCCACTGATCTTGATAAGTGAGAGCACAAGATCTTAACATATCTTCCAAAATTTGATTTACTCTTTCAGTCTGTCCCCCAGTTTGTGGATGATAAGCGGTACTGTGCAAAAGTTTTGTACCCAGGGACTCATGTAGGTGTCTCCAAAATTTGTTGACAAACTGCGTACCTCTATCCGATACAATGGTCTTTGGTACCCCATGAAGACTCAGGATTCGTGCAATATATATTCTTGCATAAGTTATAGCAGAATAGTCCACCTTAACTGGAATAAAATGAGATGACTTTGTCAGTCGGTCCACAATAACCCAAATTGAATCAAAGCCTCTTGAAGTCTTGGGTAACCCAGTAATGAAATCCATACTGATATCTTCCCATTTCCAGGATGGAATAGGCAAGGGTTGTAACATTCCTGCCGACTTCAAGTGTACTGCCTTCACTTTACAACAAGTATCACATCTGGCAACATACTTGGCGATCTCAATTTTCATTTTGGTCCACCAGAATCTCTGTTTTAAATCTTGATACATCTTATTACTTCCGGGATGGATAGAAAACCTTGTACTATGTGCTTCATTAAGAATGAGCCGACGTAACTCTGGAACCTTTGGGACCACTAGCCGGTTCTTAAACCACAGCACATCTGCATCATCAATACTGAAATCTGTCTGTTGACCAGTTCTAACTCTTTCCTTGATATGAGCTATTCCAGAATTTATTCTCTGAGCAGATACAATCTGATCTTTAATTGTTGATTCTACTGTAACATTAGTCAACTGACCTTGTTGAACTATTTCAATATTTAACTTTTCCAATTCATAACATAAACTGTAATCTATCGGCTTCACAGTCATGCAATTGCAATGATTCTTTCTACTGAGTGCATCAGCAACAACATTTGCTTTTCCAGGATGATAGTGTACTTCCAAATCATAATCCTTTATCAATTCAAGCCACCTTCTTTGCCTCATATTCAATTCTGACTGAGTAAAGATGTACTTTAAACTCTTGTGATCTGTATACATGTGGCAAGTATTACCTAACAAGTAATGACGCCAGATTTTCAATGCATGAACCACAGCTGCTAGTTCAAGATCATGTGTCGGATAATGTTCTTCATGGCGCTTCAACTGTCTCGAGGCATAAGCAATGACTCTGCCTTCTTGCATCAATACACAACCAAAGCCAATACCCGAGGCATCACAGTAAACATCAAATGGCTTTTCTATATCTGGTTGTGCCAAAACTGGAGCAGTTGTCAATGACTTCTTTAGAATTCTAAAAGCTTTCTCACATTCTGGAGACCATATGAACTTAGTTTGATTCTTCAACAACTCTGTGATTGGCTTGGCTACCTTTGAAAAATCAGGTATGAATCGACGGTAATAACCCGCCATTCCTAGAAAACTTCGAACTTCATGAACTGAGATTGGTGGTTTCCAATTCAAAATATCTTTCACCTTGCCAGGATCTACTGCTACTCCTTCGGCTGACAACACATGTCCTAAGAATTGCACTTCTCTTAACCAAAATTCACATTTACTGAACTTGGCATACAGTTGGTGATCTCTCAGACGAGTCAGGACTACTCTGAGGTGCTCAACATGCTCTTCTTTACTTTTGGAGTATACCAGAATATCATCAATAAAAACAACCACAAACTTATCAAGTTCCGGCATGAAAACTGAGTTCATCAGATACATGAAATGTGCCGGTGCATTAGTGAGACCAAAAGACATAACTAGGTATTCATACAGTCCATATCTGGTGGTGAATGCAGTCTTTGGGATATCTTCAGGTCGAATCTTAATTTGATGGTACCCTGATCGAAGATCGATCTTTGAAAACACCTTTGCCCCCGCAAGCTGATCAAAGAGTAGATCAATGCGCGGCAACGGATATTTGTTCTTAATGGTTACTTCATTCAGCGGTCGGTAGTCAACACACATCCTTAAAGTCTGATCTTTCTTCTTAACAAACAGAGCTGGACATCCCCATGGTGAGGAACTGGGTCTGATAAAACCTTTGTCACGTAACTCTTGCAATTGATCCTTAAGTTCTGCCAATTCATTGGGTGGCATTCTGTAAGCTCTCCGGGATATTGGGGCAGTACCCGGTTTTAACTCAATTACAAACTCTACATCTCTGTCCGGTGGCAGACCTGGTAGATCATCTGGAAACACATCTGGAAATTCATAGACTACCGGTATATCATGAATCTCTTGTACTAAAGTTGCACATATTCTTTCAACTGATCTCTTGGGAATAGGAAGTTGGATAAGAAGATGAGATTTATGATCTGGCAAGTTCAACCTTATAGTTCTGTGCAGTGCATCTATAAGGGCTCCTCTTTGGTACATCCAATTCATACCCAGGATTACATCTATATCCTGTTTCTGTAATATTATCATTGAGGTAGGAAATATATGCCCACCTAGCTCTATAGGTACGTCATGTACCATCTCCTTAGTACACAGTCGTCCCCCGGGCGACTGGATAAAGAAATCTTCTTGCGTTCCCAAAATTGGAATGTCATGCTTAACAACAAAGGTGCGATTTATGAATGTATGCGATGCACCTGAATCAAATAACAGTACTGCTGGATGATTAGCAACAGGGAACATACCCATCATAACAGGTTCTCCCTCTGGGATTGCACTTGCTTGAGTGTAGAATACACGTCCGGTCTTCCTCTTCTCACCCTTACCCTTCTGAACATTCAGATTGTTGTTCTTGCTCTGAGATTGTTGCTGTTGTGGTACGGAAGCTCTGGGATAGTTAGGATTGTACTGCCTTGGATACGGGCAGTCCTTGGAAAAGTGACCTGGCTTTCCACAATTATAGCAGGGAAAGTTATGGGTTACTGGAGTCTGGTTTCGAATACCAGGGGCATTCGGCTGTTGTGGAAATTGCTGGGTTACGGCAGGACGGAAAAACGTCTGCGGCCGAGCTTGGTATTGCGGTGGACGGTAAGTTGGGCGGAAATGGTTCTGAGGGTGGTAAATAAACTTCTGACGCTTCTTAATGCCGCCAGACGGGCTAGAAAACATTTGCTTCTTTTTCTTCGACTCTTTATGTAGTCGGGACTTTTCTTCTGACGCAATAGCCACATTGACTATCTCATGATACGTGGCATTATAACAGGTGACCAATGCCTCCTGAATTTTGGTACTCAAACCTCTTATGAACCAACTCTTCTTCTTCGCATCGGTGTTCACATATTCAGCTGCATACTGGGACAGATGATTGAATTTGCCCACATACTGTAGAACTGTCTGATTCCCTTGCTTCAGCGAGAGAAATTCTTCTAACTTCATGGCCATGACACCATCTGGAATGTAATGTGCTCTAAAATCATCATGAAACTCTTGCCAAGTAATACGGTGGCCAGCAGGCTGTGCGGCGACCAGGTTCGCCCACCACGCCCCTGCGGCACCTCTAAGTTGCTGCGCTGCAAACACGGGTTTCTGGTACTCCGTGCACTGTAGAAGGTCAAACTTTTGCTCCATGGTGCGGAGCCAGTCATCCGCCTCTAGCGGCTCATCTGCCTTTGAAAACGCTGGTGGACGGGTATCGGTGAAATCCACATAAGTGGTTTCCCCTCCATTGTTACGGCCTCTACGACCCTGATTCCCATTCTGATTCTGGTTCTGATTCTGAGCCAACAGAGTAGTGGCATTAACCAGTGCAGCAATAGCTTCTGCCAAGGTGGGTGGAAACGGTGGGGGATTCGGAGCATTGTCCCCATCCTGGGAAGTTCCAGTACCGTCCATCTGTTGTACACAAACCATGTTTATTTACATCGCTTTATTGAATTAGAAAGCAGTTAGTACAGTACTAGTACACACACAAACTTATCTTACATTATTTCATTACAACTTGCTCGCAAGCAAGAAACTACCCACTAAGGTTCTTAGAAAGCAGAAAAGACTACTATATTACATAGCCATCCATGTCGACCCTTCACTCCTCATCATCATCGCTGATCACGATCACTCCATCCTCAACCTCTGGAGCACTTGCACCAGTGACATGACTTGCATTCTTCCCACTTTCCATCATGGGTTCATCTTCATCATTGTCCTCTACACCAGGAACAATCACGGCACCGACATCATCTTCCACTGCCTGGGGCTGATGATTGGGATTCATCAGATCATGTAGCCTATGGACTTCCTCATGCAGAATGGTGTTGTACTGCTCCAGGTGTGTCACATATAGCTCCAACTCACGAACACGAGCCCTGGCCTCTGTCTCCTTTTCCAGAGACTCGTTCTGAAACTGTTTCCAAAAACGCATGTTGCGCTTCAGTCGCTCTACCTCTGATGTAAGCCTTGCAACCTCTGATTCCGAATCCGGGTTCGGATTACGGCTACTGCTTGCTCCATCACCTCTGACGGCCAACTGATGACGCGGCACTCCTTGCGGTCCACTTTTCTTGCGAGGAGTCGTCTTCACACGTGCCATCCTAAAGCAAGATAGAATTAGAACGATAAGAACAGATAGGAGGGATCTGAAGGTTAGCATGAATAGGATTGAACCTTACTTAACCCAAACCACTTTAAAAGGGAAGGTAACTTAAGCAGGTTAATTAAACATGATGCATGCAGCGTACTTACAATCTAACAGAAAAGATTTAAGTAACACATGCAAAATTTATAACATAGGGCACTATAGCATGATACTTCCCTACGAAGCTTTCAAATATGAGCTAAGGAAACTATAGAATAGATTAAGATAAGCAAAAGCAATTTGGACCAAAATATCCATATTAAGTTTGTTTGACCCAAATCATTTTGAAGTTTTGCAAAGTAATACTACAATAACTCAAGTGATTAAGCTCTGGTACCAGCTGCCACAGAACCTCCTAATTATGATGGCCCACAAGTACACGTCATTGTCATAATGACCTCTGACAGTCGTACTTATGTTCACCATAACTTAAAAGGCCTGCTTTCCTCCGAACAGGATCCAATCACAGGAGTATTGCAATATTACAACAGTTTATTCAAAATATTCAACAGAGTAAAGTAGCGGAAGTCTTACAATAACTTAGAATTACAAACCAGTTTTCAAACTTCAAACCTTATGTAACATTATTACAAACCAGTAGTAGAGAAGTATCGGTAGTAACTTTATTTCATCACACAAGCGAGATGCCTTGCCCAAAGGCCACACAGTCTACTCGTCGTCGCTTTCTTCAACCACGACGGTCATGCAACAAGGCTCGAAACAGACTTGTTCATGAACCGCACCTGCAACAAGGGGTTCAACAAACCCTGAGTACGAGAGTACTCAACAAGACTTACCCGACTAAGACAAAGACTCCAAGGGCATGCTAGCTTTAGGGAATCAAGGTACGGGTAAATCAGAATCAAGATTTTCTTTTGCAGAAAAGCTTACTAAAGTAAGTCCTTATCTTCAACATTTTACTTTTACCATTGATGGTTCATTAACCAATTCTAGGTGATCCTAATCTAGATCAAAGTAATTATCATCAAACCTTTCTCATTCTTTCTTTCAATTCCAGTTCTTAACTACGATGCAAGTCAGGTGATCAAGTCTCCATAACCGAGGAGCAACGACGATTCGAACCGATTATACCCAGCTGGGGATCTCTAACATCACGACATATGTAGAACCGAATCTTGCATATATCAACCCTCATTTAGATCTCCCAAAACCAGAACGTGTCCATCGCCACCCGAGAGTACAGTACTCCTCGAACCCGACCAAATTCTAGCCCCGAGGGTACACGCTACTCTCGCCATCTCTCCACTCCCAGTGCGAGGTTAGACGTTCTCGTAATGGAATCACCAACATTTTGGGCTTACCCAAGGCATGAGGCTAGTTGCAAAGTCTCGATCACATCAGGCTTACAACGAACGGACCTTAACTGACAAGGCGGAAACACTACATTGAGACTCCTTTCCCAATGCATGTTAGCAGTGGCCAAACCACCCGCCCGATCTTTCAAATTCATTCTCATATTTCAATATTCATTCAATATGCCATCATGGCTATGTAAACATTTCATTTAAAAGCTTAACTTATAAGCATGGCGAAGCATACTACGCATTTTCTGTAAAACAGGTATCAAGGTTGATATCACAATAATCAAGGATGATAATGCAGCAATTAGGTTATCACTCAACTCCTAATTACTTAATGCAATAAACCATAGTATAAATAGAATATTTATGAAATTCAAGGTAGGGTTTAAATGCACCGGGGCTTGCCTTGCTCTGACGAGACAACTAACTCGGACTCAAAGACTCCGACTTCTGGTCCGGAACCCACCGACGACAGCTCTTCGCCGGAAGCTTGCTCGACGACTTCGGCTTCTTCGAAAGCGGAGACTACACGAGTACATAACATGCTTTAACATGATGCTCGATGATAAACATGATGCTTGATGATAACATGCTACGAGTTACGACTTAAATACAACTTCCCTTCACGGTACAGGCGTAAACAGAAAACCTACTAACTAGTAGCGACGTTTCCCAACGATACCAGCTTTTAACCTAAACAAGTTACTAACGAGCTCAATCATGAAATTAAGGTGC
Organism: Saccharum hybrid cultivar R570; assembly: GCA_038087645.1. Classification (NCBI taxonomy): domain Eukaryota; kingdom Viridiplantae; phylum Streptophyta; class Magnoliopsida; order Poales; family Poaceae; genus Saccharum; species Saccharum hybrid cultivar. Next base: position 20,281,070 of record JAQSUU010000106.1, on the reverse strand, counting down.
CAAAGATCACCAAAGGGTAGTGACCTAAGGACATCACTCAATCAAAAGGGCACACAACACTTAAAGTTCTCAAATTAACATGATTTACTAATTAAATAATTAGGGCATAATTAAAAGTTGACCAAACTTTATCTAAACAAGCTCAAACTTTTTCTATAGGTTAAGAATGATTTATAACAGTGTCATAATAAATTTCATAATTTTTGGATAAATAAATTAATTATTAAAATTACTGGAAGTTGTATTTAATCTTTAATGGAACTAATTAATTCTACTGCTCAAAGTATTCAAATTCATGATTTAACATTTTTCCTAGATAGTTTATACATTGAGAAGCTTACCCAAAAATTTTCATGAATTTTGGAACTCTACACAATTTTTAAACAAATAAACAAATAACTGCACTATTCATTTATTTGAAAAAGAAAAACAAAAACGAAATCGGGCCGATTCTTATTTTTCCCGCGGTCCGGCCCAGCGAATCGGCCCAGCAACGCGCGCCCGCGCGCGCACGCGCGTTCGGCCCAGCCCAGCTGGCCTGCTCCGCCCGCGCCCGCTCTCCTCCTCTCGCTGACACGGTGTCCCCACCTGTCATCGCTTCCTCCGTCTCCCTCTCGCTCTCCCGAGCACCCGTGCGCTTGCCCGCGGTGGCCGACCGACGGACGGCGCTTTGGTCGACAAACCAACACCACCATCATCATCTACACTACCCCACGGTTCCATTTTGCTACTAAACACTACGGTTCGAGCTCCGGCAACAGCTCACCGACGACGGTGGCGGCTCGACGGGGACGGTGACCGGCGACTCGTCGGTACAAAGCGGTAGCGATTAAAGCGAGTGGTCAGGGAGCATCAGGGGCATACCACGATCACGACGGAGTGATCGGTTGAAGCGGAGAGGCTCTGGAGGTGGCTGGCGACGGTGGCGGGGCTCGACGGGAACGGCGGCGACCCGAGGTGGAAGACGACGGCTCCCCGGCGATCCAGGCGAAATTGGGCTAGCTCAGCTGGTTCACGAGGTGCGCAAGGATGAGGCGAAGCGATTGGTGCGGTTGGCGTGGCCGGAGATGGCTCGGTGGCGGCAGCGGCGAGCGGCGGAGCTGCGGTGGCGGTGATGGCGAAAACGGTGAACGTCACTGTGAACCTCGGTATATATAGAAGGAAAACGCGTCTACAGAGCAGCACTGCAGTGCCATCGCGCTGGCGACCCTGGCGCGCTCGAGAAGATCGTGGAAACGGCCACGGCGGCGATCAGCCGGCGCCCATACCGGTCGGTGGCCGTCGGTGATACGTCGAGCACTGTAGCTGCCCCCCCAAATTTTGAAATTCAAATTGTTTTCTCAAATTACTCTCAAAATCATGTAACAACTTGAAAAACTTCCAATCTATCAAATCTTCAGAATTTCAAGCTCTACAAGTTTTGTATTGAACACTTTTTCAAATTCTCACTGGATTTTGAAATTTGAGTTTAAATTCAAAAAGGGACACATTTTCAGATTTAGAAATTTAGAAATTACTTTTGATTTTATATTGAAACTTCAAAATCTCCAAACATCAAAGTTGTATATCTTGACCAGACCTACAACTTTGCTGTTCAAACTTTTTCAAGTTCTGCCTCCATTTTGAAATCTTAGTTTGGGGACAAAAATGAGTTAAATCTGAAATTTGTTTCTTTTCAAAATTGCTCCACATTTTACACTAAAACTTTGAAAACTCAAAACACCAAAGTTGTAGCCCTTGAAAAGTTCTACAAACTTGGTTTTTAACTTTTTCCAAAATTTTGCTTAGATTTTGAATTATTTCAAAAGGGGTAAAACAGGGTTTTGAAATTTAGGGTTTTCGGGAGAATTTTCAAATGGAATTTGTTGCTACTTTAATTAGTGATTACTTAGTGATCAAAACCTCACCCAAGGGCATCATTTGGACCAACTTGACATGGTTGACCAAATGTCACTCTTGGTTGACCAATTTACTTTTTGAAATTCTTTTTCATTTCTCCCCAGATTTTGAATTCGAACTCGAATCGGAAAACTCGCGACAAGTTTTGGGATTCCAATTCAAACTCAAATTTGGAGCTTCATTTTAGGTGTTGTACTTGAGCTCATACCCTACACTTGACACTAGTGTGCAACACAGTCGCGCACCTCAAATTACGCAGGGCATGGACTAAGTATTTGCGGTGGCATTCGAAACTAGGGTTTTCGGGTTCGGAGCACACCACTGAGAAACACATTCAACCTAAATAAGTAAACTTGTTTTAGTTGATGCATAACAAAGTTAACCTAACAGGGATGCTTTGCAATGCATTATGATGACATGGCAGATTAATTAGCACTATAACACCCGGGGTGTTACAGGTCTTGTTTTGAAGAGTTTATTGCGAGGAACACCATGGTGCAATTGGATTTTAATTACGATACTTGGTTTAGGTGCTACGACTTTTTTTCTATTTCAAAAGAAATAGCTAGTGGAAGATAAATGAGACTTAGTGGGCGGATAACATCATTTAGTGGGCGGATGACATCATTCTGCTGATGTGGCCCAATGAGAAGCCAGAGAAATAGGCTAGTAGGTCTTTGCTTTATAGGAGGTATAAATAACAGGTTCCCTCAAAAAAATAGTAGGTCAATCTGTGGAACCAAGTCATTCAGCAAAAACCATCGGACCACCTCATGTCGCATGGACCCATGCCGGATGGTGGTGGTTCGTCTAACCGCACACGCTGTAAATTAACCCAACCCATACATTAATAATAAGGGTAAAAACTTATCAAAGTTTTGGGTCACGAGCAGTGACGGTACACTAAGGGCCTGTTTAGATGGCAAAAATTTTTGGGTAAAATTCCTATAGCACTTTTCATTGTTATTTGGCAAAATTTGTCCAATCATGAACTAATTAGGCTCAAAAGATTCGTCTCGACATTTACAGACAAACTGTGCAATTAGTTATTTTTTTACCTATATTTAATGCTCTGTGCATGCGTCAAAGCTTCGATGTGATGGGTACTGTATAAAATTTTTTGGCTCTTTTTGACCATCTAAACAAGGCCTAATAATAAAGGCAAAAACTTAACAAGTTTTGGGTCACGAGCAGTGACGGTGGGTGAACAAAAACAAGTAGTGGCTAATTGCAAAAAACTAGTACTGTACTAACCACTGAAGCTTTTAGATGTGACTATTAACGCTCAGCCGTATAAAGGTTTTTGTTTTCAGAGAAAAACTAGCAAAGATGCCCATACGTTGCAACGGGTGGAAAAAAAAGCTATCAAACGTTAATAGCAAAGAGGATAGAATTTTATACATGTATTTATGTTTTACCCTTTCTATAAACTTTAAAAGCTCTAATTTATCTTATGATGACCACATTATGTGCATTAGACGTGTATCATTGGTGTAGATGCGGAGCCGACCACGATGACATCCAGACTCGTCTTTTCGGTGAGACAGTGTTGTTGATATAGATATGGAGCTATTATGGATGACATCCGGGCTCACCTTCTTAATACGGCAACATATTAATGCCAACAAAGAGTTAGATGGAAAAGTAAGTTTTTGCATGCTAGCCATCGTTGATGATTGTATAGATACATTTATTTAGACCAGATTAGTCAATAACTATTTAAATTTTCTACTCACATTTTGATTAGGTGAATCACATGTTAATCTAGGTTTGAATATTTTCTAATCAAAATTATGTTAACCACTTGGTAGTAGAAAAAAATCATAAAGAAAAATCAGGGTTCAAAGATTCATAATAATTATTCTTAAAAAAATCAATCAAAAAACCATCTATGAGGATAACGGATGCAATAAAAAAGAAATCGGATAAAAGGCCAACAAAAAATCAAACGAAAGGAAATTTATATGGCAGAAGTTTTACCTAATAAATATAAGTGTATTATTGTAACACATGACATGTTGTAGTGTGGTGATAGGCAGTTTGTTTATCAATCCTAGTGCTCAGGGTTTGAATCTCACCAGTGGTATATTTTTTGGCTACCGAGAATTATTCGGATCACAGGCTAGAGTGGGCCATTGGGCTGCCTAAATTGGGCCGCGTGAAAGCCCAGACCACCTGACCGACAGAATCTATGGTGAAAACTAAAAAGTGTGTAGAAATTTTTACAATTTATTAATAGGTGTGATGACCATTGAACTGGCCTGTTACGCATTTGAACGTGTGAGAATCACACAAGTATCGCCGCGCGTTCAGCCAATGCCCACTGTGACTTGTGCTCAGCTGCCGACCGACCGACCGACTCCACGCCGCCACTTTTCAGTTTCGGCTGGCCGCCCCGGCGTGGGTGGCACACGCGAGTTTTGACATCGTCCATCGGTTTGACTCCTCGCGAGCGCTCCGGCTCCGTCCCGTTGTTGCGAGCGCGCGCGGAGCCTCGAAGATTCCCGAGGCCGACGATCCCAAGCGTGTCGCTCAGTGGCGGACCCAGGATTTGGCCAAGACTAGGGCCAAATCCTGGCGGCAGCCGAGGCGCGAGGGGCGAGGCTAGGCCCTACCTGCCTGCGAGGGCGACAGCAGCCGCCGGGCGCCGGCAAGCGGGGGCCACGCCGCCGCGAGGTGGAGCAGGAGGCTGGAGGCAGGACCTAGGGGCGAGGCTTGGCCCTGCCTGCCTGCGAGGGCGACGGTGGCCGCCGGGCGCCGGCAATCGAGGGCCGCGCCGCCGCGGGGTGGAGCAGGAGGCGGAGGCAGGCAGGAACGGCGGCGCCAGCGCGTGATACGAACGGGAGGCGCGGAAGGCGGAAGAGTCACGAGCAGCCAGTCGAACAACACGTGACGGCGTGGCCGCGTTAGTGCCGAGCGACTCCCCTGCCTGTGCCCTACCCACGACCTTGGGCCTGAGCATGGAGGAGATCAGGAGAAGTACGGGATAGCTGTGACGAGCAGGGAGCCGCTCAAGGCTATCCCTGAGCCCAAGCTTTCGGATCACCTCTATTCTGGTTCTGGGCCATGATGTAGCATCCTTCATCGTTGCTTGTGGTCTGCCCTAGTCTCCTCTTTACTGGGCTTCGTTGTTGGGCCAAAAGTGAAGACTTGCTCCTAAAAAATCTGGACCGCGACTAGGGCCATGGCCCTACTGGCCCTAGTCCTGGGCCCGCCCCTGGTGTCGCTGGAACACACGGAATCCGCAGATCCACCCTCTCGGCTCTCGCCGTCGCCGCTGGGTTTGCTCTCGTGCCGGCGCCCGCAGACTGCGGGCGACAGCATGACGGCTGCAGGACTCGCGTGGCAAGTGTTCGCATGCATGCGATTCAGTTCAGAGGCCCTGTCGTGCATACCGAGTACAGCCACCCTGAACCAACTGGTTATGGCATTGTTAGCAGCCAGCCGTACGTAGCAGCGGAGCTCTCTTTCAGACACATTGAGAATCACAAAGCTAGGTGCATCCAGCACCTTCTACACCCTAATCATCATCTTTAACTCAGCTTGTCGGATGGAAGGGGACGGGAGACACGATTCTCTTCCTCCCACGGCCCAAGCAAATTGGAAAGAGGAAACGAGGAGGCCAGCACCGTGGGGACCCGCCGCTTGCAGCCCGGGCTGCTCGCTCGCACCATCGCGTCATTACTTCCAAATTGCGATAGCCCTAGCACCGCCGCCGCAGCCGCCGCAGCTGCCGCCCCCGTCATCCACCACCGCTGGTCCCCTCCCTTCTCCTCCGGCATCTCGCCGGGGGCTGAAGGGAGTGGGATCCATTGTTTTTAATAAGTTTTTCCCAGTAGATCGAGTCATTAGGGTTAGCGTCTCTCCATGCCAAATTACTTGGCACTGGAGTTTTATCTCCTCCTTCTCCTCATCTCTGTCGACGGTGAAGGAGAAGGGTGGAATCGTCTTCTCCATGGCGGCTCCGTTGAAGATGAGGACGATAACATCGGCGTCAGCATCTTCAACGACATGACAACATGGAGACTTTGGTTTCCGGACGATGGCATCAAGGCGGAGATGATGTCGTCGTCATGGAATAATTTTCTCCGGTCTCTTCTCCGTTTTGTTGTGGTTAGATCTGGCCACGATGAAGGACTAGGGAGAATAATTTTCAGATCAGTCTTCCTCACTCTTCGGTGGCAGAAAGAAGAAGAAGAGAGACACCTGAAAGAAGAAGTTCCTCAATTCCGCCTACAGGAATGTTGGCCGTTGTTCGTTGGGCATTTATTCTCAGGCCATTTGCCGAGTGTTTGCCTGTGCGGTCATCCATACTGCAAAGCATTTAACAGGTTAGGTTTTGAGTTGTGCTATTCACAGCGTGAGTACTATTTTGTAATCCAGAGTGCTTGTAATGTGTTGATGTACCCAGCTATCATATAATATAATTCTTCTTTCGTCGCAAAAAAAAAAGGGCTGCTCGCTCGCTGGGCCTCCGGGAAAAGGACGCCGATAGGCCATGTGCCTCCTCTTGGGCCATGCATTCTCGTCCTTTTTTTTCTCAGGTTTTGTTTATTTGCGGCCCATGTACGGGTGGTAGCCCATTTCTGGAATTTCTGGAAGCTAGCAACATTGTACGGGTGTGGGCTATTGGGCTGGCTAAATTGGGCCGCGAGAAAGCCCAGACCACCTGGCAGACAGAAATATATGGTGAACACTAAAAAAAAAAGTGTACAGAAATTTTCATAATTTATTATTAGATATTAGATGAGTTTTTAGCATTTTTTTATTATATGTTCTCAGCCGTGGTTTTCTTAATCCGCAGCGTAAGGACCGCGTGATCTGATCTGACGGTAGAGGAGTACAACTTGTACAAGGTGTTCTAGAACAAGTAGACGCCACCGAAGAATCTACTAGAATACAGCACGCAGGGCACAAGGAGAAGAAGAGGGGAAGAAATATTCTTCCCGTCGAAAGCCGGAGAGAGGGGAAGGGACAAAAGCAAGAGACAGGCGTCGCCGTCTGATCTGCTGCGGAGTGCGAAGAGGAAGAGGAGATCGCCGGAGTTGCAGAGATGTTCCTGGTGGACTGGTTGTATGGGGTGCTGGCGTCGCTTGGGCTGTGGCAGAAGGAGGCGAAGATCCTCTTCCTCGGCCTCGACAACGCCGGCAAGACCACCCTCCTCCACATGCTGAAGGACGAGGTCCTCTCTACCTCCGACATCCGCCCCTTTTTCCTTGCGAATTCCAGTCTTCTTATGTGCTTTCGGCTTAACGGGGGATTCCTGATCTGGTTCGATTGGGTTCATCGCAGCGGCTCGTGCAGCACCAGCCGACGCAGTACCCCACGTCAGAAGAGCTGAGCATCGGCAGGATCAAGTTCAAGGCGTTCGACCTCGGGGGCCACCAGATCGCCCGCCGCGTCTGGAAGGACTACTACGCCAAGGTTTGCCTCTTCTTCCTTCTGCTGCTCGCTTCTTTACCTATTATTGTTAGAGGGCGTCCCGGCACAGTTTTTGTGTGATTTGGTGTTGGGATTTGGGTTGGGACGGAGAGAGTAGGATTTAAGTGGTACATGGTATGTCGGGTTAAACGACATCTGAATTTCTTTGCTTATTGTTGTCAAGAGTGCTTCCATGTATTGTTTCTATGTGGTTTGGCGTTGGAATTTGGGTTGAGACAGAGGCAATAGGGTTTTAGATATATATATAAGTAGTACCTGGGGTTAGGCATGTTACATCTGAATAGCCAAATAGGTAAGGTGCTTTAGAACAAGGAGAAAATTTGTAGAAGGTTACAGCATACCCAGAGCTATGATCTTGTGAAGATACTCCTCAAGCAACCAAGGAGGCAAGGATGACTGACCTACTGGGTCTTGATTTTGGTCACCTGATCATGATGGAACATCCCTGTTATGTTTTCTCTGACATTCATATTAGCTGCCCATTACAATGGCCCTGGGCTACCTAGTGGTCCCATTGATTCTTCACCATAAAACATTTAGTGAGGTTTGTAGGTTGTGATCTCTGCATATGAGAAGATTACACCAAGTGGCACTAGTTGGTATTTCCTACCAAGGGTGTTGCCTAACCAGAGCAGAACAAACTTTCAGACTTATGCCTAGTGCTTTCAATTTTTATGCTATTCTTTATTTCGGCAGAACACAGCTTCAACAAAAAATATGGGAAAATTGTCCATGATCATTGTGCTTAGAGAGCATTATAAATGTACAACTCATGCTTCACGGTTGACCGAATTACTAGTAGTAAGACTATGAGGTGCCTGTTTACAACTATTGTGCAGTTTTGCTCCTATCTTCGCTGGCAAGCATCAAATTCTTGTCAGCACCCTGCTCTGGCTGGAGCGGTGGAGACTTGCCATGTCTGAAGATGGGTAGATAATGTTGTTCGCTGGTGCTAAACCAATTTTTGTGGTAATTCAGTAATGTGGGAAGTCTGAGTGCTATGAGTGTAATGTTCTCCAGACACACTTGTCCTGTTGTCATTTTTCCTTATCTTAAGATGAAAGGCTGGCTACAAAAAGAATGCTCAAACTTTGTAGTCTGCTGTTTTTGAATGAGACTTGCTGAAAACACCTGAGTTCACCTGCATGTTTTTCATATATTAAACACCATCTGACCTGGAGTGGTTGGAGCATGACAGATGTCCTTTGTCTTTTATGTTCTTTATATATTTTGTCAAAACCTGGTCTGAAATAAGATTGTGGAAAATATTTTCATGTATCAAATGTGTTCGAAGAGATTTCCAAATGTATAGCTCATGCTTCTCACCTGACCAAGTTACCACTAATAAGACTGAGATATCAACTTACAACTATTGGGCAATTTTGCTCCCCCATCTTTGCCGGCAAGCATCAAACCTCTGGTCAGCGCCTTGCTAGATTTGTGACTTAGTCCTAAATCTGACTGGCAGGAGATGGGAAGGTAAAACCACCCACTAGTGGCAAACTGGTTAATGCCAAAGTTTTTGTGGTAATTTGGCAATGTGGGAAGTTTGAGCTCTATAAGTGCAATTTCCTCCAGACACTGATTCTTGGTCTACTTTGTCTAAAAAGAATTTTAGGATTTTAAGAGCAGCACTACTGTGTGTTCGATTTTGGATTGAAAGCTCATTGGCGTGAGTTCATTTCTAGAGCTTTAGTGCTGCATTTGCTCATTCGCCCCTAGGAATGATAAAATTGTGAGTTTCTCATTTGCTGGGCAGGTGGTGTGGAGATTCACATGCTTGACACCCATGCCCAGTCCTGTGTGTGGAATATTTTATCAGCTGGGTAGCTCATGGTTCAACTGATCTTTGGAGTTCATTTTTGCCTCTTACACTTAAATTTTGACTGCTCCACGTGCTCCATTCAATTTATGTGAGCGGTTCAATTTCCATATTACTTGGGCAGCTCTAACAGAAATGATCACATTTCGTGCTTTGTACCGGCCTTGAAAAGTTTCTGAAAAATTCTGAGTTCACTTGTCGGGTTTTTCATAAAACCCCTGTTGGACCTACAGGGGAGGGGGGGGGGCTTTTTTATTCCTAATGTTCTTTATTCCAGTGAAGCACGATTTGAAATAAACAAATATGGAAATATTGTCCAGGTATCACTGTGTTCGGAGAGCTTTCCAGACGTATTACTCAGGTTTCCTGCTTGACCCAATTACCACTAATAATACTGTGGAGTGTGCCTGCATATAGCTATTAGGAGTGACACCACGCGTGATAGTTGATATAAAGGTTAATGTAGTTTCTGTGGTAATTTGGCAGTGTGGGAAGTCTGAGTGCTATAGGTGCAAAGCTCTTCAAATACACTGGTTCTTGGTCAATCTTTGCTAAAAGAAACAATGAAAATCCTTAACTTGATGGCTTGGTGATTTGTACTGTTCTTGGATGAGGCTTGCTGAAAACACCTGAGTTTGCCTGAGGTTCTTGAATTTAGAAACACCAGCTGACCTAGGAAGGTTGGAACAAGATAGATGTCCTTTCCAATGTATATAGCCAAGCACAGCCCAATATAAAAATATTGCCAGCTTTTGATATGTACTATTCGTGTGTTCCAGTTGACCAAAGTTTAGCACGAAGGATAATTTTGGCCTTCCATCTATGCTGGGGAGCATCAGAACTCAGAGCACCTTCCTCTTTCCTGGCATCCTTCTACTAGGCTTTCTCTGCTTCTTCATTCATCTGTCAAGCCTGGCTGCCTCACCCCTAAAGTGTCAACCTCGGAGGAACAGACTCCACATTGGGATTGGTGGCCAGTGCCCTTGGGTAGAGGCTCTGCAGCCCGTTACCTGTGCAGAGGGGATGTACTGACTGTGGCAGAGAAAGTAAAGGTAGAGTTCTGCTATTGGTTAACTGGTTGTGGTCACATTTTTTTGTGTTATATGGTGGCAGTGTGGGAAGTCTTGAGTTCTCCGAGTGCTAAGATCTCACACACTGGTCCGTGGTCAATTTGCTTTTGAAAACTATGGAGCTTTTGAGGAATCTTTGACTTGGTGCTTTGTACTGTTCTTGGAAGAAACTTGCTGAAGTACCTGAGTTCACTTGTGGTGGGTTTTGCAACCAAAAAAAAAATCCTTGAATGGTGGGACCAGCAGACATGATCTAGTTTGGTAACTTTTCTATAATCAAGAAAGGTGTACATTATGTTGTTGACAAATTGTATTTCGCTATTTGGCTACAAGGGAAATGAATGCATGGAGGGAACATGTAAACTCGTCTGGAAATGGTTCAAAACTTAAATTTGTATACTCATTATACATGTAAACTGTATCAAATCTTCCCCAACGTCATTAACAGCTATGCCCTATGGGTGTCTTCCACAAGCTGAGACCTGCTCACCACGCCTTGCATCTTGCTTTCCACCCCACTGCATTTCCTTATATGCTGCTGCTGCATGTTGTCAAACATAAGTTGTTAGCCTTTTGTTTATCTTTTTGGGATGCCCATGTTTGAGCCTCATGGATTCAGTTTTTTGTGCTGTGAATGGTCAGGAAAAAAGGTCTGTTTTGCACTAGGCATGTAATATTTGTGCCCTAAATTCAACCACTACTTATGAATTCTATGGTCCACAGTTTTAATTTTAAATTTGTAATTGAACTTGCTGAGTTGAGTCCTATGTTCCACGGTTTTAACAACTATGAGTTGTAATTGAACCTGATGAGTTCTAATGCTTACACTGTTTTAATGTGCATATGGTTTGGTTGGCTGTTTCTAAATTTTTGCCTGTCACAGGTTGATGCTGTTGTGTACTTGGTGGATGCTGTTGACAAGGAACGGTTTGCGGAGTCGAAGAAGGAGCTTGATGCACTCCTTGCAGATGACTCCCTTGCAAACGTTCCTTTCCTCATACTGGGCAATAAGATTGACATCCCATACGCGGCTTCAGAGGAGGAGCTACGGTACTACCTCGGCCTGAGCAACTTCACAACCGGGAAGGGCAACGTGAACTTGGCTGACTCCAATGTTCGGCCCCTGGAGATCTTCATGTGCAGCGTGGTGCGCAAGATGGGCTATGGTGAAGGCTTCAAATGGATGTCTCAGTACATCAAGTGAGGCGCTGTCGGCCTCTTTTGTCCATGGCACTGCTCTGGTTGGCAGGCGGTTGAAATCAAGTCTGGTCGTAACTATGGAGAACATGGCAGCTGCATGAAAAGGTTTATGGTAGCTAGTGATAGGCAAAGCTTGTAAGTTGGTGTTAATTAATCCTAGATATGTGATGGGGTCTGCTTTCTCTTATTGTTTCTGGGTGGTCTAAACGGTTCAAAAAAAATGCGGCTATGTAATCACGTTACATAAAACAGTGCATTGTTCGTAGCAGCTTTGGTGGACTTTTGTCGCTGATGGTGAGCTTGCGGTTTCTAAAATTATGGCTGTAGGCTGTGGTAATTGTGGATCTGCAGATTCCATACCTTGCATTTGCTGCGAGTCTGTGACTGAGGTGGTACGTAAATGATAAAACATGCTGGTGAAGGTTGCATTACTTCTATGTTGCGTTTTCGTTGCAATGAAGCAGCCTACATCAGTCTGAACGCTCATGACAACTTGAACAGGTAAGAGCACTTTTGGCACAGGAACAAGAAATGGATGGAAACTGGATAAATAAATAAATTGACGTGGCATTGGATTTTTGGGCTGGAGTTCCTATCCGAAACTTTCCCTCTGTCGGAGACCCGGGAGAGAGGGACTCTTGCGGCCGTCGAACGGCCAGTGCAGCCTCCTACCTGCTTCCTCTCGCCTCGTAGGCCATCCATTCCGAGAGAAAATGCCAAACGAAGCAAGCTAAGCAAAACAAGAATGGCAGGGCGGTCACAAGTCACGGCTCCGTTTCGGGTTTGAACTTTGAACCCTCGCAGTTGAGACGAGACGAGGCAGGGTACGAATCCCGTGCAGGTTTGGCTCGCCGACCGGTTCCCGCTGTTCCTTGCTCGGCGTCGGCGTCGCTCTCTCGGCCGCGGCCCGGCCGATGGAGCAGTAGGGCCACAGCGGGCCGAGAGGCCGGCCCGAGGCTACGAGCGCCACGCAAAATCGAGCAGCCACGTCGGATGGGATGGGATCGGGTCGGCACGTCCGCGCGTCGTCGCATCCGGCCCGCGCCCGCCGGGGCGGACCGCGGTCGGCAGGCACGAGCAGACCGCGCGGGGCACAACGCGGACCCGTGCCTTGGCCTCTCTCGCGCGCGCTCGCCTGCATTGCCAGCGGGGCAAGCAAGCCAGGAAAAGGAGCGGCTCGTCCGCGTCCGGCGGAACGCGGCAGGCGCGGTCAGACGCGCTGGGTAGGTAAAACAACCTCGGACCAGACAGAAGTTTATCGTGTCAGCACAGCACCGCATCGGTTTCTCTCGCGCAACCTGTAAAAGATTGGAACGGAATGACATGAACATGGAGCAGGCAACGTTCCTTGGCGGCCAGCGGCTGTTTTTGGATATGAGCGGTGCGCCAGCGCCCAGCGGCGGTTGTAAACTGCTGGCCGGCAATGGCGACCCCTTTCCTTCTCCGCCGGCGTGTTTGCAGGTCTATACACGTGCGCTCCCTGCACGAATCTTCTGTTCCCAGATTTGATTTACACATCACTAATTCCTTTTGGACGGAAGCACACGCGTTGCTGATGACTTTCCTCTGGAGTCGGAATGAAAGAACTTTTTCTCCAATACGCACGAGTGTGCATATCATATCATTGTATTAGGAGGAATAAAGTTTATATTACAAGAGTACCGCTCCTGGTCCGCCAGCTCCTGCCTGGATCCACCGATCGGCCTCGACCTTGATGATCTGCAGGATGTCACTTATGGTCGCTGAGGATCTCAGGAAACATCTTGCGTTTCGCTCTTTCCATAATTGTCAAGAGACAAGCGCGAACGGGGAGTCCATGCCGGCTCACCAATCACCGTCGAACAAGGATCACAAGCGGCGCCACCAAGTTATCGTTGTTGGGGAGGAGGGAGGTAATGGTCGGCCGAGTGCTTGCAGGACATGGAACCATACCTCCCGGGTGAATGGACAGGCCGCTATGATATGATCAATCGTTTCCTGGCCTTGGTCGCAAAGGTAGCATAGCTCCCTGGCCTCGAGGCTGTGTCTTGTCCTCTTGTCCCCCGTCCAGTGCATGCGCTTGAACGCCAGCCAGAGGATGATCTTTATCCGCATTGGCGCCCAGGTCTTCCAGATCAACTTGTGACCCGACAGTGCAATGGAGCCGGTGTGAAGCATGTTGTATGCTGACTTTGGGCGTGTAGGTGCCATCAGCAGTCCACCGCCAAACTGTTTTGTTGGGCTGATCACTGAGCTGGACACCATCGACTGCTGCCCAGAGGTGTAGGTAGTCCACCGGCGCCTCAACCGGTACTTCCACTGGCTATGCTCCGCACCAAAGTTCTGTTATGCAGTCCCTCTCTAACGGTTTGCTTGTGGCGCACTCGAAGGGGGATTGTCTGATACAGATAAGGTGCGATGGTGGCCACGTCCTGTTCATCGATCCACCGGTCTTCCCACTTCCTAGAACAAAGCCTGTATGCCGTCTCCAAGCCTTGTGTAGGTCGAATCCTTGAAGAAGGCTTGCACTTCTGATGTTTGAATAGACAGTTCGCTCCAGGCTCGATCCTGATCGGTCTTCTGCAACCATAGCCAACGAGTCTGTAGGGCATACCCAGCGAGTTTGAGGTCACTGATTCGGCCCGATACTCCCAATTGTGTCGGCCTGCAGCAAGTTGCCCAAGCGACCATGCACTTTCCTTGGAACGAAAGAATTCAAGTTTCTATTTTTCTTTCAAATTCATCTTACATGCGACGCAGCTGCGTTTGGCGCCTTTGCTTTGCAGACGTGTGTGTTTTTGGTACAAAAGAATCGTGTGTGTCGGCGGCGTACGAACGAATACAACGGACGAATGGATCGTGCCGAACCGAAGTGAACCGACGTGAGCCTATCTATCTATCACCTGAATCTAATGACGGCCAGGAGCGCGCCGAGAGCGAGCAGCTCCGCGGGCAGCAGCACCACCACCAGCAGGTGTGCGCGCCTGGCCGCCTCGCTGACGGCGTCCACGAGGCCCCCGCCCCCGCGCCGCCGCCCCGAGGAACCCGACGACACGCCGTGGACGCCGAACGGCCACCACAGGAGCAGGAGCCACCGCCACCGGCCCCGCTCGGCCTCCTCCAGCGCGCGCCGGGCCTCCTTGCGGATCACGGCGCGCACGGACCGGAGGTACGAGTTCACGTCGTGGTCGCGGTACACGGAGCCCCGGGGACCGTACGCGGCGCCGTCCTTGAGGATCTCCAGCGGGTGCGGCGAGTTGAAGAAGGCCGACAGCGCGGACCGGAGCTGCTGCGACAGGGAGCCGTCGCCGGACTCCGACGACGACGCCGACGCCCCGCCGGCCAGGTGGTAGATGCCGCTGTCCGGTGGGAGCAGGTGGTGGTGCGGGGACAGCCGCTCGTCCGGCTGCAGGATCAGCACCTCCCCCATCGGCGCGTACAGGAGTTTCTGCATTGCAATGGATTGGATTCACGATGTCAGGAGATCGCTGGCGTCGTATACACCTGCAAGTCATTCTTGCTGAAGGACAAGGACCTCGACCTCCAGACCACTAAAGACCTACCTGGTTTGTGAGGCACGGGTGGCTGCGGAAATTCCCGTTGGCAAGCTTCAGGATGTTGGCGACATGGTCCGGGTAGTGGCAGGAGAACACCCGGGGCACTATGTCCCGGTGCATCGTTATCGACTGCACGTGGCTCCGCGGCAACCCGAGCCGGCGGAGCAGGTGGTCGCCGCCGCACATGATGCACGGCGCGCCGAACGTTATCACGGGCAGCAGTGACGACGCAGGCGCCTCCCCTCGCATCAGCAGCATCAGGTTCACAAGCAGAGCCAGGCTCCCGCCGAGGGAATGCCCGGTGAAACGCAGCCGTGCGGACTTACCACAGCTCTTCAAGTGGGCTTTCACGTAGGGTAGCATCTGGTGATACATCCCCTTGGCAGCTTCGTATATGCCCCTGTGAACGAGCACATCGAGTTCCTGCGGCGCCGCATCAGAAATGGACAGAGGTCACATAAACATCTACCAGCTCGTATGAACTACCAACTCCTGAAACTGAAATTTTTAGCAACAGCTAGCAGTGTCATCAAACCTCAAATTTGACAGGTTCAAATAAAAGGTTGGCCTGCCAAGAAGCAATTGATTCTGAGCCCTGCAGGTCACAAAAGCAAACAACCACAATGGCACAAAATTGGATTAAGAAGCCCGAAGAACAGAAACTATATATTGAATCATCATGATAATTTGGGCATATATAAGAAATACCTGAACCACAAAGTATCTTGTGCTGTTTTGATCATCATCACAGATGAACCACTCACAAGGGCAAGATCTTGAAGAATTCAGATCATCTGCAACGGCTTGTCGTGTCTCTTCCTTGGCGGCAACCATGGAGGTTACCGAATTTGTTGTGGCCACGAATGAGGCTTCGTCCAAGCTCAACCCGTCACTGCTCTCGCCACTCACGAATGCCATGATAGTTGGATCATCCTTGGCATCATTCCCGGGACCGAATGGCATAATGCCCATGGCCCGGGAATGCAAATAAGCGGCAGCGGAAGACACTACATGGTATGCACCAAAGGGGTTAATCCCTAGGCCACTTCTTTCCCCCTGGCTCACTGGCACCGCACTGTCGACAGCTTCAGGTGCTTGATCCCCAGATTCATCTTTCTTAGTGCTATGCTCCTGCTTCTGATCAGGGTTAGTTCCGGCCTTGTCTTGCATTGACGATGTCACAAACCGCAAATCGTATCTCCGAAGACATTTTGGCTGAGATGGGAGGCATGAAAGCAAAGGATTCCTAAGTTAGGCAGTGGAAAAGGATATTTGCAACTGCAATTCAGTTACATTAGATCAGTATAAGAAACTCTGGTTCAGAAATAACGATATATCCATAAGCCAGAAAAACAGTTCAAGCTAGGCGCTTAACCAATTGGCAAAGACAAGCAGAACTCAAGGATGGGCTTGGACTAATCCAAGAATAGTTATTGGAAAACCACACTGGAAAAGAAAAGTAGACAGTAAAAATACAAAATAGACCAAATTTAGCTTGAATATTTCTTGAAGATACCAGCACCGGGCACCTGCATTGACGCTGAAAAATCTACGACATGAACAAGAGCACGGCACCTGGCTGGCACAATCAAATGCTCATGAGCATTTACCGAAAGCAATTTAGGCCAAATTCAGCGAGGACGAACTGCAATTGACACGTGAGAGAGAGAGAGAGAGAGAGAGAGAGAGAGAGAGAGAGAGAGAGAGAGAGAGAGAGAGAGAGAGAGAGAAGCAGTACTAGCCATGATGATGGTGATGGTACCTGAATTCTGGGGATCATGTAGGCGATGTTGCAGAGGTAGGACATCATGGAGTACTCCTGAGCCTCCAGGAGCGACGCCTTCCGCAGGAGCCGCGAGAAAGACGCGCGGTCGAACACCTCGCGGTCGTCGTACCCCACGGCGCAGCCTTCGTCGTTTTCCCCGCCGCCGCAGGAGGCGCACTCCTCGACTCCGCCTGCGGCAGCCGCAGCCGCAGCCGCAGACTTCGGTTCCTCCTCCGGTTCCTGGCCACCGCCGCCGCCGGAGGCCTCCGCGTCCGCCGCCTCCACCCACCGCGATTGCACCCGCAGCATCTGCAGCACCCAGTTGCCGCCCTGCCTCCGCTCGTCCCCCTCCGCCTTCCGCTCCTCGTCATCGGGCGGAGGACTCCTCGGCTCCGCGCCGCGAACGGAGGCGCCGGCCGTGGGCGGCGGCCTGTCTCCCCCGCCACGCGGCCACATGCGCAGCAGCGGCGCGTGCAGCGGCTGGTGCAGAGGCTGCCGCTGGCGCTGCGCCGACATCGCCGCCGCCGCCGGTGGCGGCACCGAGGCCGGCGCCACCGGAGGCTGCGGCGGCGCGGCGCCGCGCACGAACCTCAGCACGTCCATGGCGCCGGGCGGCGGCGGCCCTGGGCAGGCGCCTCCGAAACGTGGCTTCCTCTCGTGCGCACGAGGGCGGTTAAGCCGCGCAGATTGAGAGGCGGCTGGTTAATAATAGCGCGGTTATGTTTAGGAATCCCTGCCGACTGGGACTTGGTGAGAGGCGGCTGGTGGCGTGGTCTGTGGGGCTCGCCGGCCGGCTTGCTGCCTGGCTGGTTAATCTTCTTCTAGTTCTAGCTCACCTGCGTAGAGCTTACCTTCTGCTCGACGATGGTGAGTGGCTGCCGTGATTGTAAAAGGACAGGCGGTAGAGGAGGGGAGAGAGAGAGGGAGGACGGGCAGTGGAGGAGAGGTCCTCCTATATACCTGGAGACGTGGCGAAGGAGAACGACGGCAGGAGGCCAGGAGGGTGGAGGTAGGCGATGACTGGGGATCGTTTGTGGGGGGTGAGAGAGCGGTGAAGAAAAATCTTTTGGTTGCTTGTTCGAACGGATCCTTTTGACATTTGGATATTTCAATTTGTCCGCCTCTTGTGGTGCTTTTCGCTGCGGATTGGGAACTGGGATGCCTCTTGCCGCTGAGACTACCCGCAGTGGGTACTCTAAAATGATATTTTAAAGCTTTAGAGTATGAATATAGAGTAAAAAATGCTGCACTGGGTACTCTAAAACGATACTCTATCATTTCTCTCACTCTATATTTAGAGCAGTACAGTGCTTACTCTATACTCTATAGTGGCGGACCCCACTAGCTAAACAAAGGGAAAAAAACTATAACTCACAAACCAAAAATCCAAATTAAATTTCGATTGCACCATTAAATTCGTCTCAATAAATCTTTCAAAACTAGATCACACATGGATATATTTAGATAAAGTGACAAGTGGGTCCACAGTGGATAGAGTGGATAGAGGATGATATAGAGGATGGATGGGTGCGGGAGAATTAAGTATAGAGGAGAGAATCTTGCTGACTAGGACGTATAGAGGATGAATATAGAGGTCCATGAGTGCGGGTAGTCTGATTGTTGTCGCCCCGTTCGCTTGAACCAGCAGCGTTTTTCTCGTAACGAATTAGCATGAGAATTAGCATCAGCCATTTAGCAGTGTTTTTACAGTCAGCCAAACTGGGTGTCTATTTTTATCTTAGGTCCAGTTCGTTTGAACTTATCAGCCGTATCGTTTCAGTGAAATAACAGTGTTTTTTCTCTCATAACAAATCAGCATCAGCGTCAGCCGTTTTTCCAGCTAGCTGAACAAGGTCTATTCTCTGAACTTTCTTAAAACTAATTAGTTTGTGGAGAATATTAATAACATTTGTATCTTTAAAATTGAAAGTATTTGGCTCCTGAAAAAAAGAACAACAGTTATTTCCGGACAGAGCGAGTATGCGACTTGCGAGATCGTGTGTACAGCAAGCGGTCGAACTGTACAGGAGATATAGAACAATGGCCCCGTTCGGCTGTGCTGATAAGCCGGCTGAAAAACACTTTTGGCTGATTTGTTGTGAGAGAAAAACACTATTCCAGCTGAAAAAACAAGCTGAAAAGTATGGATTATAAGCTAAATGAACATGGTCAATAATCGCAAAGCCACCTTGGAGCCTTCACCTGGATTTAACATGCTTGACAAAAAAAAAATGAAAGAGTGGAGATTACAAGGTCTGATTACGTGCATCAGGACATCTCTGTCTGTCTGGTATTACAAGACTATCCGCACTCATAGACCTCTATATTCATCCTCTAAAAGAAATATTTTATCCTAGTCATCATAAAATATACACAGCCTGTTCGTTTCGCTGGTTTATTATGGCTGAAAGTACTGTTCGCTGGTTTGTTGTGAGAGAAAAACACTGCTGGATGGCTGCTGATTCCGCTGAATAGCTCAAACGAACAGGGTGACAGTTTTCCCGCATCCATCCATCCTCTATATCATCCTCTATCTACTGTAGGGCCCACTTGTCACTTTATCTAAATATATCCATGTGACATCTTGTTATGAAGAATTTATTGTCATGAATTTAATGGTGCAATCAGAATTTAATTTGGTGTTTTAGTTTATGAGTTATAATATTTTTTTATATGAAAAAAAGGTTGGACACGCTTTCCTAGGCACATATCCTCTCTCCTCCCTCCTCCCGCACACGAGACGAACGCCTTCTGCGCGCGCGGCAGCACTCTCGGTCCTTTTGGCGTACGTACGGGAACACGCTAGATTTAGAGGAACCGCTCCCGTTCAGGAACGTGTAGCGTACGCCGGTGCAGCTCTTTTCAACGCTAAAAACCAACGTGAAGGTATACCGGGTGCCTTTACAGGCACCGGTGCAGTTCGTCTTACAATGCCGTGACGGCAGTTGAGCTGCAGTAGTGCTGCCTTCCAAGGCTAAAGCTAACGAGAAAATTTGTTCTATGCCATTGAAACTTATACTTGTGTGTTATGTGCCATTGAAAAATATGAGTTTGCTTCTATGCCATTGACTTTAATTTTTCTCTCCTTAGCTGCCATTGCTGTTAAATCCCGTCCAAAATCCCTGTTACTGCATCACAGCGCCTCTTTGTTTCCTCCATGTAACTTCCGTACGCTGCAAGTGGTCCTTCAAGAAAAAAATTACTAAATCCGTTCCAAATTATAATTCGTTTGACTTTTTGACCTACACTCATCTTATTCAAAAATTTGTGCAAAATATCATTTTTTTTGTTGTGACTTTGCTTTATTAACAAAAGTTTCTTCAAGAATGACTTAAATTTAACTATGTTTGTACAAATTTTTTGAATAAGATGAGTGGTCAAACTTAGGGTAAAAAAAGTCAAACGAATTATAATTTGGAATGGAGAGAATAGCATCCATTCACATGCCCAAGGCTCCTCCGGTACGCCTATCGGCTCTCACGCCTCGCCGCCGCAAGCCCACAACACAGGCTCGCGTGGAGCGTGCTCCATACATCCAGAGAAATACCGTCATTGTGCCGGCAGTACGTACAGTACAGATGTTCCTATCGACCCTGAGGGTGTCCTCAATTGTATGATATGACATATCATTACCATTTCATTATGTGAACCCCACACGTAAATGATTTTTTATTCTATATCTTCTCTCCTCCCTCTCTCATTCTTTATGAGCAGACCCATAAACCACCTCGTTTTCTGAGCGAGATACGTGTTGAGATAAGAGATAGTCTCTCCTCTTTTTTATCTTTTCTCTCTTCCACGTTAGAAAAATGCTGACATGGACTCCTGTGAACCAGCTGAAGTTACACTCTTGTGGATGCTACGAGAGATGCGTAGCCCAGAGCCAACACAGGCCCTTGCATTGGTCAGATGTCCTGCGCGGCCTCAACCTGCTGCAGAGTGCAGACTCTTTCGTTCCACAGGCCACAACACGTTGGTGGGTGGCGGCTACCGTCGAGACATGGGACTCACCCTCGCGCGCCGCCGAGGATCCTCCGGTCCGGTTTGCGCCCGATTGGATTGGATCCCCTTTTGTGTTCCCTGGATCAACGCGCAGCCAGCCACACACCACTGGGAGACGGAGAAATCGTAGACCATCTGCAAGACCACGAACGAGAGGCGCCGGCGTGTTCGCGTCTTTGGTTTCTGGCTGATCAATCGTTCCGGGGGGCAGGGAGTGCACCAGCGAGGAATAAAAAGCCGAAGGGCTAGAGGAACCCGCACTAGCAGCAGCAGCGTGCGTCCATTTGTGTTCATTGGTGCGCGCACCTGAGCCGGCCGGATCGGAGCTAGATGATGATTGATGAGTGGCTGTGACATGGGCTGCGGTGCTACAGGCAGCTGCCGCCTCGCGGCGACCGAGAGGGATGACGTGTGGGCGCATGTGCCGGACACCGGGCACCAACACCACTTCATCCCACACCGGTAGTTACTGCACGGGTTTACTTCGACCTGGTGGCGAGCAACCACGAGCATCTGGCAATGACAACAGCAGTAGCGCCAGCGTGATTTTGGACGCCTAACACGGAGGAAATGAACAGGCGCTGGGATGCAATAATGGGGATTTTGGACGGGATTTAACGGCAATGGCAGCTAAGGAGAGAAAAATTAAAGTCAATGGCATAGAAGCAAAGTCATATTTCTCAATGGCACGTAACACACAAGTATAAGTTTCAATGGCATAGAACAAATTTGCTCAAAGCTAACCGCTGGCTGTCAACCGCATCAGAAAGGCAGACGCACCGTTGGCTTAAACTAGCGCGGCCATGTCACCATGCCAGGCCAGCGTCACTGCGTGTGTGAGGCGACACGGCAGGTCGGCAGCGACGCGCGCGTCCGTTCCAGGACCAGGAGCCAGGCGCAGAAGATCCCACCGTTGCTTTCGTGGCGTGGACCGTCCGGTGGATGAGCCAGGCAGCGACGTCCGGCGGATGAGCCAGGCAGCGACGCCCGGCGGGGACGTTCGGCTGGCAGCACGTCAGCGGATGAGACCGCGTGCGCGGACGCACATGTGCGGCTGTGCCGCGCTCGCGCGCCATGCAGCTGGGCTCAATCCCACTACAAGCATCGGGGACGGGTGGGCTGGATCTGGGCCGTATTGTATTTAAGCTCGATAACAGTAGACACGGTGGGCTGAGATGCGGCCCACCCAGATAGGGCTTCGGTTTATTCTTCGTCCTGTTTCCGGGCACCCGCGTGTCGCCCAATCCAATTTGGTGGATGACCGACGTCCGATTCCGCGCAGCTCCGTCTCTGAGCGCGTGGACCCTGTTTCTGTTCTGCGTTCGTTTTTCTCCTTTTATTTTTCGGCGTGCCTACGACCCGGACGTCGTGCGTCCGGACGCACGGACAGCCCGCATCCATCCACCTCGCTTTGACTCGCACATGCACCCGTCCTTGATGCTGCGCCCGTCGCTCCTCACGTCCGGATGGACCGCTGCGCAGCCCGCTTCGCCTCGCACACGCACCCTATCCCCGCTGCGCCCTGCTCCTCCCTCCTGACCCCCTCCCCCTCTTCTCTTTCCACGTGGACATGACTGGGAGCCAACCCTAGCTCGCTGCACCCCCATCCGCCTGTCCCCAGCTCTGCCACGCCCCATCCCCAGGCACCCGGGCCGTACGTCCATCACTCAACGTGTGATGAAACATAAAACACTTGGATGCAACATACACCGTACGTAGATAAAACATTTGAAATATACTGTTGCAATATATGTGAAACATATGCAATATCCAGATAAAAACACTTGGAACATGTGTGTGAAACATATGCAACATCCAAATATAACACTTGCTGCAACATATGTTTGAAACAAACGAAACATTTTTTTAAAAACGCTTGCAACATACCACCAGAAACACTTGCAAAAAATATGAAACATGTGCAATATCCCGATCTACCTTTGTAACATCTATATATAACAATTGCAACATACATCTGAAATACCTGAAACATACATTTGCAACATAGGAGAGGGGAAGGCCGGAGCCGGTCTCGTAGGGGTAGGATCCGGCGGCGCGCGAACACCACCAGCACTAGCCACACTTGTGGGTGCCTTTGGCTTGGCCGGGGAAGACCTAAGACGCCATAGCACGTGCGTCCCAACGGCCATGGCGGGGTCAGTAGCCCGCCTAATGGCGATGGGTGATGGACGGGCAGCGAGGGAGCGAGGGCGCGCGGCGCTCACGCCCCTTCTTATTCTTATCCCTTCGCGTCCTGCCCCACGCCTGACGACGCGACCATCGCTGCTTCCCTGGTCGGCGACGGTGCCTTCACCTACACCGACGTGTGCGCTCCCCCACCCTGGCATTCTCCTTTCCCACCCCGGCGGTGCCCCTCTCCCCACCCCAGTGTCTTCACCCACCAGGAACACCCAATGTCCGTGGATTTGGTGGCCCTCTCCTCCACCACAGTGAGATCCAAGCAAGCCGCTGACCCTCCCCTACCCCGGGCAGCGGCGCCCTGCCCAGATCTGGCACCGTCTTCTCTCCCTCGGCCGACGACGGGCATTGCGGGTGAAAGGTCCTAATGGCTAGAGGGGGTGAATAGTCTATTAAAAATTTCTACAACAGCATTTAAGCCAAGTGGTTAGACAATAAGATGGTGAAGCGAGTGTTGCGCTAGCCTACTAAAATTGCAAGCCTCCTATCCACAATTCTAGTTGTTATAATCTCTAAATCATACAAGAGGCTAAGTCACTACCACTAAGTTAGTGAGCTCTCAAAGACTAACTAAAGAGTCTCACTAACCACTAGACAAGACACAAGCTAGCTCTCAAAACTAATTACACTAAAGAGTTTAGCTACACTAGGAAGGTAAATACAAGAGAGTTAGTGAGTTATACCGCTGTGACAAGAGATGATCAATCAATCACAATGAATACCAATAAAATCCTTAGAGACAAGATGACACAATGATTTTTCACCGATGTTCACTTGCTTCCTAGTAAGCTAGTCCCCGTTATGGTGATTCACACACTTGGAGGTTCACATGCTAATAGGCATCAGACGCCTAACCCGCAATCGGGTGCTGCACAACCAACACAAGATGAGGATCCACAAGCCATGAGCAATCCACTAGAGTACCTTTTGGCTCTCCACCAAAAAAAGGTCAAGAACCCCTCACAATCACCACGATCAGAGCCGAAGACAATCATCTTTCTCCGCTCGACGATCCTCGATGCACCAAGCCGTCTAGGTGGCAGCAACCATCAAGAGTAACAAGTGAAATCTGCAGTGAAACATAATCACCAAGTGCCTCTAGATGCCATCACTCAAAGCAATGCACTTGGATGTTCTCAAATCTCATAAGATGATGATCCAATCAAGTAAGATGAGTTAGAGAGTGTTGGCTATGCTCACTAGGATATATACTCAATACAAATGGCCAAGAGGGTGAGCAAGAGCCGGCCAAACAACTTATATAGGCGGCCCCACGAAATAGAGCTGTTAGGGTCAAGTGAGATGCCTCTGCGCACTAACCAGACGCACCCCGACCAGCGTCTGGTCAATGAATACACGCCACGCGTCCCAGCCTTCAAACCTGCGCCGCTGATCTCCAACGGCTAAGTTCCAACACCCACATGGTTAAGTAATGACCGAACGCAGGGCCATATGTCCGGACGCGCCTACGCCTGAGCCACCGTGTCTGTGATATGACGCACCAGTCAAGTGACCGGACGCTCCACAACGTGGAGTCCGATCGAGTCCAATAAGGCACCGGAGAGGTTTTTACGTGACCGGACGCGTCCGCTCGCTCTTGACCAGACGCAACACCGAGTCCTATCCTCTCTGGCCAACTCCTCCATGTTACGTCAGCGTTCACCGGACGCATCCCCAGCACGTCCGGTTAACTTCTCCTTCAGCGTCCGGTTAAAGACCCTAGCTGCTTCTTCACTGCGCAATACTGACCGGACGCAGACACAGAGTCTGGTCGCTGCCTGAGCAGCGTCCGGTCACTGAAAAACAGTGTCTCCACTTCTCCAACTTCACCACCCTTGATCAAGTGTGTTAAACACCAAGTGTATCACCTTATGCACGTGTGTTAGTATATTTTCACAAACATTTTCAAGGGTGTTAGCACTCACTAGAATCTAAATGCAAATGCAATGAGTTAGAACATCTAGTGGCACTTTGATAACCGCATTTCATGACGAGTTTCACCCCTCTTAATAGTACGGCTATCTATCCTAAATGTGCTCACACTTCCTAAGTGTCTCGATCACCAAAACACAAAAGCTCCTATCAATTATACCTTTGCCTTGAGCTTTTTATTTTCTATTTCTTCTTTTCCAAGCCTGAGCACTTGATCATCTCTATGGCCACCACCATCATCATGATCATCACCATTTGTTCCATCACTTGGAATGTGCTGCCCTATCTCATGATCACTTAAAGCAATAGGTTAGCACTTAGGGTTTCATCAATTCACTAAAACCAAACTAGAGCTTTCAACGGGCGTGCGGGCGCGCACCATCTAGTGAGCCGATGCCACCACAGTTGCTCACCAGGTAGGTCATGGCCGCGCGGGCGATGCTGTGTTTCAAGTGTATCTAGACATTTTTTCAGACATGTTGCAATCCCCATGTTTCTACTTCAGTTGTTCAGATGTATGTTTTAATTATTTCATGCGGATGTTAAAAAAGTAGATCGGGATGTTACATATGTTCCAAGCATCTATCCTCAATGTTTCATCTATTTTTTTTGTACACGTATGTTCCAAGTGTTTCAGATGCATGTCTCAAGTGTTTCATCTGTCTTCTTTTTGTATGTTGCAAGTATTGCATCTGGATGTTTTAAAAGTAGATCGGGATGTTGCACATGTTGCAATGGTGTTTCAACTATATGCTCTAAATGTTTAATCTGTTTTAGACGTATGTTGCAAACGTTTCATCTGGATGTTGCAAAAGTGGATTGGGGTGTTGCACGGCGCGGTCGTTGTGCGGGGTGCAGGTCCCTACGATGGACACGGATGTGGGTGCTAGGGTGTGGTACGAGGACGCGGGATGTGAGACAGGATGCGGACGCAGGAGCGGCGCAGGTGTCGGAGCCACGTCTGGACGTGATGTCCCGTCCGGACATCCAGGCGCTAGGCGTACCATTCTGTTTTTCATTCTATCTAGGATGCGTTCATCTTTCTCCTTTTATTTTTTATTTTCTATTTTTCTTAACTTTTTTTATTGTTTTATACGTTGCTCCCTCTAGCCATAAAAGAATGCAATTGTGGGAACCGTACGTCCGTACTAGTCGAAGTAGCTCATGTTTAACTAGGTTTATAGTAAATAATATTAGCATTTATGTCTCTAAATGAATTTATTATGAAAATATATTTTATAGTTAATCTAATGATACTTATTCTGTATCATGAATGTTAGTAATTTTTTATGTAAAATTAGTCAAAGTTTAAACTATTTGGCTCCTTAAAAAGTAAGAATTGCATTCTTTTGTGGACGGAGGAAGTACTACCTATTTTAGATGATCGTATATATATTCATATACTAGTTGTAGACGTATAATATGATGTCATGTACCATATTTTTTTCAGCATTTTCTCTATCTTTTTCCACTTTTTTTCTTCTTCCAATCTAATTGAATCTTATAACCACAAAACCGCAAAAGTTATGATAAAAAATTATGGTGATAATTTGTCACGTAAAAGGTTATGCACATAAGTTGTGAGCATAACTTTGTAATTTTCTAAAAATAAAATTTTATAAAAAAATATATTTTCTAAGAAAAGTAAAAAAATTACGATGGCAAATTGTGATGATAAATTGTTCTGTTGAAAGTTATGCACATAGTTTATGCGTATAACTTTGTAACTTTCCAAAAAATAAAAAGTTATTGAAATGTTGACAAATTGTTACAGATAAGTTTGCCCGCCGGTAGTTATGAAGAAAAGTTGGGGTTCAAAAGTTATGTAGAAAAATTATCTATATAATCTCTATCTCTACACCTAAAAAAACTCTAAAGTAATGATCTATCTGGTGATACAAAAAAGTATACTATCTTGTCAAAAAGACTACCAAAAAAAACTATACCAAATATGTATACTATCCGACCAAATACGTATACTATCCGGCCACCGTTCCTCCGCACCACAAATCCAAAGTCGTACCAAATACGTATGCTATCCGGCCAAATACGTACACTACTCAGCCGCGCCGAGTCTGGAATCCCAAATCACGCCCATTTTACGGAGTCCGCGTCGGAGTCAATTATGCACAGTTCATGACTTGGCATCGGAAACGGTCAGCACTCATCGTCAGGATGGTCGACAGCCTCAAATTATTTATAATTCCAAAGACACGTATGGGCTGGGCTCATCTGTTTATAATTATTCAAAAGGCAGGTACGAGTGTACCGGGTCATCACAGCATCCGGCGCCCCCCTCCTCCCAATCTCCTAATTGCTACAGAAAATTGCTTTTTTTTAACATGTCCATACTATTTTTTAAAATAAATACAACACACACTCATACTTAAATTACCGTATAATTGTTATGTTTCCGTGTAATGTACGGGTATCTATCTAGTATTACTAAAAATATATTGACTAAGTTTAAGTTATGTCTCATAAAATATTATGTGTAAAAGTTATATATATATTTTTATAATTTTCTAGAAAAGGAAAGTTGTGAAAACAAATATTTTTAAAAGGAAAAGTCGCGAAGTGCTGCAGGATTGACCGCCGTTGGCTGATTAGTGGAGCCGTGCGTGTCGTATCTTCTGGGTTCTGATGACTGCCAGTGGCCATCGATCCACCGTGGCGTGTGTTGCTGTATATGCACGCTTGGTCGAAGAAACACCAGAGGACCACGGGCTAATTAAAACACACACACACACACACACACACACACACTGGTCAACCTTGGTGAGATTGTCGTAGTTAGCCCAGCGGACGGTGAATCGTTTGTGTGAGCCACTGAGTCACTGACTGACTGATGGTTACTAGCTATACTTCCGTGCTCTAGTGAACCTGGCCGGGGATACATACATCTTGGCTTCCGTCCCTTTCTGGTTTCTACCCCCGAGAAAACGAACGTGGAGGCAGTCTTGAGCCACCAGACCCTAACCTCACCGCCCATCTAAGCTATCCGACCACTAGCTGAAATAAAAACAACACATGCACAAAATCAATCGGGACCGATGAAGCAACATGTTATTATTTCAGGGAGAATAAACAGAAAAGAAAAAGAATAAAAAAGAGAGATGATCCAATCAATCTGTGTCAAGGAACGACCTTTATATCGTTGCAGCTAGCGAAAGGGACGTGGGGAAGGCAGCGAGAAACAAAAGATGGTCTTGGATTCCTCGTGACTCGTGAGGAGCCTGTATCTCTCATGCGCTCTGGTCAGGTCAGGTTAGTTGGCCTGCCTACGAAAACGAAAACGAACGCCCAACCGGAGCGGAGGCTTAGCAGTTTGAGGAAACGATCACGCATATGCATTCACGCTGTCGACCGGGCCGCGCGGCCGCTGCTGCAAGCAAAGCTTTACATATATAGTAACATAATAACATATATACCTCATCGCTCTTATTAAAGTTCTTCTTCCTCGTACATACGGCGCCGACGACGTCGTCGATAGCTTGACAGAGATCGAGTTTGTCAGGAACCATGGCGTCCGTTTGCAGCAGGCCGCCATTTCCGATCCTGGCAGTGGCACGCATCTCCTGGTGCTTCCTGATCATGATCATGCCTGCTTGCTGCAGCTCAGGTCCCCGGCCGTTTCTTCGTCACGCTCTCGATCTTCTCTTTTGTTTTCTTGTACTATCCAGTTTGTTTTTTTTCTTTCTTTCTACTAGTAGACCTGCGTGCATGCCGGCACACAGGCATCTCTGCATCTGCATCATATCACAGTATCGCTGTGTCTGGTACGCACGCGCGGGCATTCACGGTTCATTTGTTCACCATTTGTACCTGCGGAACTCATGTAGATGCTGGAGGAGGAGGAGCAGCAGCGTTCCATGGCCAGAAGACAGACACGGTGGATATAGTCGGAAGAGCCCTGTTCTGCTTCAACAATCGCTACGTAAGTGTACTGTGTACTGTTTACTCGTCTTATATTAGACAGTAGTTTTGAGCTTTATTTCACTCTTGTAAAATGATCATATGGCGTACGTGCATACTGAACGTGTAACGTTCTTGCCGACTGCGTGTCAAAGATCTACAGCGGGTGCCAGGGTTCGTTCCGGCTGGGCCCCCAGGGCGCGCTGGACGTGCCGCCGGGGTCGGCCGACGCCTTCTGCGGCGGGCCGTGCCTGGCGGAGACGGAGCTCGTGCTCCGCTGCGTCGACGGCATCATGGCCAACTTCCGCTTCTACAACGGCG
Organism: Saccharum hybrid cultivar R570; assembly: GCA_038087645.1. NCBI lineage: Eukaryota > Viridiplantae > Streptophyta > Magnoliopsida > Poales > Poaceae > Saccharum > Saccharum hybrid cultivar. Next base: position 20,251,967 of record JAQSUU010000106.1, on the reverse strand, counting down.
CCTCCGCCGCCGACGTCCGCTTCGCGCTCGACCGCGGGTGCGGCCACTCGGGCCTCCGGGGCGACTTCGACGTGCTGCAGCGCATCGGAGTTGGAGCCGACGGCAACTACGGCGACGGATACTTCTACGGCCGCGGAGGCGACGGCGCCCGCCGGTCCGTCAACAATCTGGCAGCGGTGCCGCTGCTGCTGATGAGCGCGGCCGCTGCGATCCTCGTGTGGGCGTGAGCGTCATCGATCAAATAGCAGGAAGTATAGTAGGACCATATACCAGGAACAGGAAGTAAACAACTTCGGTTGCCGCACGCAGTAGTATAGCTTGTGTGCGAACTGATCGCGCTCTTCATCAGGTTTTTACATGTTTGATTTCACAAATGGTAATTGCAAAGCTTTATTACAGAAGATACAAGTGCACGACAACTTGTTCTCTGTTCCATGGTTGACTGTCCGGTAGTTGTTGTAGGTTTTTTTTTTTGAAATTATTATTCTTTATAGGGAGATGAAATTGAAGTAGCAATTGTACCAGAACCTCATGCGGTCAGGATTTGACATTTCTGCTGAGATGAAATAGAAGTGGAGAGAGCACAGAGTGGCAAAAGGAAATGAAGCTCAAAAGTCAAAACCAGGATTCACAGGGGAAAAGTTTTCCTTGCATGCTCTGTTTCAAAGTGTCATCTCTCCAAGTGTGTTTCAAAGGGAATTTAATCTCCAAGAACAAATTAAGGAATCCAACACTGAAAACGCTGGTCTTGTTCTAGGAACACCTATTTTCAGATCTCCTTAGCAAATTCGGTAACGTCAAATGCTTGAGTTATATAGTTCATATCCACATGTTACTGGAATTCTACCCGCACCATTAGAATTAGTGAATTACCATGTCAAGACAAGTGCACGCCCAAATTCAGCGAAAGGAACACGTGAGTACAGTAGCACTCTGGCGTAGTGCACCATTTTGCCCATTTATCATTTTCATCCTCGATATCGTTGTTTGTTGTGTTTAATATGAATACATGATATATCACTGATATACGTGGGAGTTAGGATTTTGTCCAATGACGTATAAAAAGGAAAATCACAGGACATATAGGTATGATATATGACCATGGACGTATTTGAAACTACCAATACATCATTTGATATAGCCAATCTTTATGGTTTATAACATATACCAAGGGCTGTAAAACTAGGGATGACAACGGACGGAATTTTTCCCGTACCGTCCCGTTCCGTTTTCTATATTTTTCCGTCCGTTTCCGTATTTGCGAGATCCCGTTTTCGTATTTGCGGAAATAGAAAATGGTGTTTTCCGTACGTTTCCGAGTAATCCCGTTTTAATATGGAATAGACCCGTATTTATTCCGTTTTTATCCCGTTTTCAATCTATGCTCAACATGTTCAACAATTACATGTCCTTATGTTATGTTAATATAACTACGAATCACCAAATATGCATGTTATGTTCACGTACATAGCATGTAAATGAATATTAAACTTTAAATATATTATTACATGACTTTATATATGTATACTTTGATAATATTATATTATGTGATCTTAATTTAATTTTTCGGCTCTCCATCCGTATTTGTTCGTTTCCGTATGTCCGCATATTCCGATTCCGTTTTCGAACCCGCATTTTCCGAACCCGATCCCGTTTCCGTCAAAAAATATAGAAACGGAAGTAGAAATAGGGTTTTCCCGTCCGTTTCCGTCCGTTTTCATCGCTATGTAAAACATCATTTGCATTTGATTTCAAGGATATTTCTACAGGAATTTGATCTCCAAAAACAAACTAAAGGACCGTGCTATATGGATACATAGAGTGGCAGCTATTAGTTTAATTTACCTTGTCTTTGCCAACTAGCTAGTGAACTAGACAACTAGTTGTCAATTAGAGTGTGGACTAAAAATCAGTCAACCCATTAGTCTATCTGTTTGGATGGTCTAGGACTAAATTTTAGGTGACTATATATAAAAACTTTAAGTGCTAAACTTTAGTTCTGATATCAAGAGGTCTTTGTAGGTTTTCAACTTAATATTGTGGAGCCAGAGACAATTGACCACCTAATTCTCAGGTGCCCTTTTGCCAGGTCACCGTGGAGCCAGATGGGCTTTTATGCAGACAATGCACAAGTGGCCTCGCTCTGGAACCTAGCTTGGCCGGGCAATTACACGTTCATTCATCTGATATGATGGATGGAAGCACAGTACGACAGAACCGTCCAATTTATACAAGATCAAGTACGGTTGTCTTCGTTTAGCGCGTTGACGTGCACATACTTTCACTTATATAAACCCGGTAGTCCCCGAGTGTCGCGAAGGATCTCGGTAAATCCACATCACAACCAAGACCATAATAGATTAAGCAAATACACATTACATATACGGAGTTGCAGCGGAAATAATGTTTGCAATTGAGTTCACAAATAATAATATGTTGCCAAGTTTACAAATATGATAGCTAAAACAACATAGCTTTAAAATGGTTACAATAACATAAGTTTCAAATATACTACTAGCATAATTGACATCCTCCAACAATAACATATAGATGAGAAACAAATATAGAGTCATCGAGCCCACTGACGGTTAGCCACCATCTTCAACAGGCTGAGAACTTCACTTGCAATATGATGGGATAGAGCCCTGAGTACTCGAATGTACTCAGCTAGACTTACCCGACAGGAGAGAAATAAAAAAGGACTCTTAATGATACACAAGGCTTATTTGGTGGAGCTGATGGGATAGCATAACTTTGCAAAAGAGCATTATTATCATAAATCTTTACTTTCAATGTTTTAATCAATATTTCAGCATGAAGTTAAGTGAAGCTATTTAAGGCTAAATTTGCACCTGTTCTACAGCAATCACTTGATTATCAAGCATCACAATAGTAACCATATCCAATTTATCATATAATTAGCATAACCATCATCTTTCATCATCTTACTACGATGTTGACGCTAGTCGAGTTTCTCACTATCCGGAAAAGACGGCGATTCGAATCGATTGCAACAGCTGGGCAGAAAATTCATAACACAAACCCAGACATACCGCGCGAAGACAACCTTAGGTCACCTTTGGTATAATTCGAGAACAGTCGTGGGTTTAATCTGAGCCGCACACTTAGGGACCAACTGGAAGCCGGAATGTTTAGACAACGGTCTGCACAAGGTCCTATCCGTGTCCCTGCACATACATCCTCCCCTCCAGTGTGCGCGCCATACACACTACTAGAAATATCCATTCTTATGACGAATAGATTTCATCACTGAAGGGGCCAAATTCGTCATAATTTCAGTTTTATGACGAATTTATGATGAAATACGGTTTGTTACAGAAGTCGTGTCACACTTGCACATCTATGACGAATATGACAAAATCGTCATAGAAGTGTCTTGATCTATGACGAAAAACAGACCGTCGTAGAACTGTTTTGGCATGCATGGCAGGGGGCTGCCATGCTGGTGAGCGCTTCTGTTGGAAATGCTTTCCACGTGTACATGCTATAGCCGGTTGCATTGGAAATGGTTTGGGTGCATGTCACCTTCTTATTGTACAACGTGACCATCTCTGGTTCTTGCACGTATCAGGTTCTTACTAGCCCACGCGTCAGGTCCCTGTTGTTCCATACGTCAGTTTCTATTGGCACATGTGTCATGTCGCGGTTAGATCACGTGTGTAACAGAACCGACCAATTTATACGAGCTTAAGTATGAAAAACATCTGCCGGAGTAGTTGAATCCGCATACTTGAGTCCGCATAAACCCGGTAGTCCGTGAAATCACGAAGGATTTCAAACTTTTCAACATCTCAGCCAAGATCGTATCAGTTCAACATTCACCGTTCACATGATACATAAAGTTCGCACGTAGTTTGAATACATCAGAGTTCAAATAAAGCGTTATTACAGTACCAAGTTCGAAATGAAATAGCGAAAGCAAATAGTTTAAATCCAACTCACACACACTTAGTTCAATTACACTGCTAGTACTTGATCAATCCAACAAAAGCAAGTAGATAAGGCATAGAGAATGACCACGCCCTTGGTCTAGTTGTCTCCCATAGCAGGGTAGAGACAACTGATGCAATACTCATAATACATCTGGCTATCTGCAACAACAAGTGGGAACAAAGCACTGGGTATGAGAAGATACTCAGCTAAACTTACCCGACATAAACTAAAATAAAATGGACACCAAGGAGTATGAAAGACTTTATGTGGGTGGACTAGCTTGACTTTGTTCGCGGAAAAAGCACAAGTATTATTACTGAACATTTTAAGTATTATGGCAGTAAGTTAATAATTATTAACTTGTCATCTATATTAGCACATGTATTGTAACAATAACTTGATTAAGACAATCAATGGTAACCATGAGATATTTTAGCATTTACAGCAGTATCATAACCATCCGTGTTCCATCATCATTTACTATGATGTCATGGCTCAAGTCAAGTGCTCACTATCCAGGAGCGATGGCGATTCAAATCGATTCCTAACCAGCTGGTGATTTATTCTCCACACAAACCACACTCACCGATCAAGTGAGCTACAGGTCACCGAACGCACCTTTCAGGTCAAGTCGTGGGTTCAATAGGAACCACCGTACCCAGGGGCCATCCGACTGCCAGAAATCTAGTGCACCCAGCTCTTGGCCTCACCATCGCGCCCCTGTGATCACCCCTACCAGCGCCAATACAGTGCGTTGCGGTCAACTTTCGGCCCAAATAGTGTTCCGGCTTCACGGTCGGAACGACTTATCCTTCCAGTTAAATATGGGACATGCGTTTAACATGACAAGAGGGACAACAACAGACGGTCCTTAATCGACACAAATGGAATCACTATAGTCCAAAACCCTATAAGACTCCGCCTGGTCTCCATTTACCCATCAGCAAGTTGTTATTTTCATATTATCAACATATAGCCAAAAGTAACTAGGTAACCACCTATATCTCGCAGGTGACAGGAAATCACCCGGCTTCTACCGTACTAAGCAGGGCTAAACATATAACTTGAACCTACACTAGCTAGGTAAACAAGGATATAGTGTATCAAGATAGACAAGGATATAATGCAGCAACGGTTGCAAACAACTCCTAAAACTTAATGCATCAATCATAAAAAGACGCAATAATAAAGATTCACAAACCGTAGGAAAAAAGGCTCCGGGGCTTGCCTCTCTCGAAGGAACTAGGTTTATGGTCTGGGCACTCCGGGACCTCCTCGTCTAGTTCCTCGACTCCTTGCAACTCCTGTGCTGGTTCCTCCCGCTCTTCGGGTACCACGATTGGTGTCTTCTTCTGCGATCCTGTATGATGCATATACATTCGTGAATACAAGAAATGCAATGGAGTGGAATGAGTGATGATCATGAGTGTTGGCATATGAATGAACAAGTTTATTTAAGTTTGATTGAGTAGGTGCAAATCTCCTCTCTAGTTATTTAATTAACTTTCACATTAAACAACACACATGCACTTACATAAAATCATGTATATACATACACCATGACATACATCACAACCTCGACTAAGTCAAGCCAAACAAACCAGCAGGTTACAAATGCTTCAAAGATACACCAAAGCATCATATTTAACTAAACATACATTAATAAATCTTAATTAAACCTATTTTAATTAAAGGCTAGAATAGGAACATATATTTTCTAGAACTCATAAAAATCTAAGAAAATTACAGTAGCTTCATTATGTCTACTGGAATCTACCATAAAATTTTCATTTCATCTAGATAAGTATTTTAGCTATGCAAAAATGACAAACAGTATGGCAAAATGGCACATGAAAATACTTTGTACTATGTAACGTATCAAACAATAGATTTCAATTTTTTATTACTTAATTCTTAGCACAAGAACAGTCTACAAAAATTTCTAAGCATTTACACCTATATTTTATTTACTACAAATTTCACAAAATCAGGCATTTAATGTACTTAATTCATAACTCTATTTTCATCCACAAAACATAGCATCAAACATATTTTTCCTAGGTTCTACATCATAAGAAAAGATCAACACAATAAGAATCACATTTTTCTGACATTCCTACATTTACTTATGCATTTTACAAGATATCAACATTTATGTAATTTAAACAAAGATCTATATAAAAGAATCGCAAAAATGGCATGCAACCTTTTTAAACTGTAGATCTACTCAACAGAAACATAACAAAATTTGTTTCATTCATTTTGGAGCTCTAGATCTGAAGATATGAATTTTACAAGTTTTTTTTATCATTTTCTGGAAAATCAGAAAAACCATTTTCTTTAAAAACGGACACCCAACCGCTATGGGTACCACAGATCTGCACCCAGATCTGGCGCACAGGCACTGCAGCTGGGCCCGAAGCTGACTGGGCCCCACCGGTCAACCCCAGCAGAACAGGGGAGGAGCTCTGCCGGCCGGAGCTCACCGGCGACGAGCCCTTCAGTGGCGCCGTGGGCACCAGCGTGCTCAGCACACTGGGCCGCACCGATGGTGCTACGGGGTGGCCGGGCAGCTCACCGGAGTGAGCACGCTAGCGTGCATGGCGCACGGTGGCGCGGCCAAGCGGTGGCCACGCAGTGCCGGCCACGGTGAGGCGTGTGGAGCGGCGCTGGAGCTTCGCGAGGCTACGACGGAGCTAATGTGCGCGAGAGGAGAGAGAGGAAGGCATGGTAGCCATGGTGGCCACGTGGGCCGCGGCGGCGACATGCCAAAGGTGGAGAAGGTGATCGAATCTGGCCCTTACCTTCGTCGCTGGCGGCTGCGGGTGGGCGCAGACGGAGGCGTGAGGTCGAGCGGCGCTCCATGCGCTAGCGGGCGGCTCGGGAGCGACGATGGCGCAGCATGGTGCCAGCAATGGCCGCGGTGGCACGTTGCGGAGTTGCTATTGCTGTGCTGGAGCAGGAGAGGAGGAAGGAGGCAAGTGGAGCGCGTGGGGGAGGGTGCTGGCGTCCTGACCAGGTGTAGGCGGCCGGTCGGCCACCGCCCACGCCGGCCGGTTGTAAGGTCCTAGATGGCTAGGGGGGGTGAATAGCCTATAAAAATCTACAAGCACCACTAAGCAAACTTGTTAGTATAACAAACGGCGTAAAGCGAGTTTTGCTTAGCCTACGGTTGTGATGCAAGCCTCCTATTCACAAGTCTAGTAGATTATGATATCTAGTTCACACAAGAGCTAGGTCACTAACTTACACAATTGAGCAAGCTAACAACTACTAGCAAAGGCTACCACTAGAGCTACACAAGATAAACTAGTAAAGATAAGAGCAAGAGATAGGATTGTGATTCTTATACCGACGGTGGAGTGAAGATGTTGCCAATCACCAAGATGATATACAATCAATCAATATTGACAACAATACAATATGAAGACCAATCACCGGGAGACACGAGACACAATATTTTTGTTCACCCGGTGTTCACTTGTGCACCGACAAGCTACGTCACCGGTTGTGTCGACCAACACTTAGATGGTTCCTCGGTGTGACCCTCAAGTCACTTGCCCCTCAAGGCACACCCCGCAAGGCACCGCAAGACACCACTCTCAAGTGAGGTAACTCAATGACACGCGCAATGTAATAGAGTTGCTTTTGGCACTCCGCCGAGGAAAGCACAAGAACCTCTTACAATCAACCGGAGGTGGCCAAGAACAATCACCTTCTCTTGCCAACGCCTCCAACAATCTCCAAGCCGGCTAGGAGCGGTACTCTCCAAGAGTAACAAGAAATCCACCGGCTAAACCACCCACAAGTGCCACTAGATGCCCTCAAGCTATGCAATGCACTTTGGGATCACTCAATCTCACTTTTGATTTGCAATCAAGCAAGAGAGATGAGTGGGAGGAGTTGCTTTAGCTCAAAGGATGCACAAGAATGTTAGAAATGCCAAGAGACCTCCCCAAGGGCCGGCCAACGAGTATTTATAAGCATCCCATCCAAATAGAGCCGTTGCCACTCCACTGACCGTTTTTTCGGGACGACCGGACGCGCCGGTCGAAACTGACCGGACGCGCTCAACCGCGTCCGGTCGTCCTGCGACGTCCACGTGTCCCCCGAATTCAAACACGACCGTTAGATCCTCCAACGGTCACTGCGCGCCAACGGTCAAACGTGATGACCGGACGCGCTGCTTCAAACGACCGGACGCGCCGGTCGCACTGTGCCGCGCCCGCGAAACAACGACCGGACGCGCACCTCGCAACGCGTCCGGTGCAGCGTCCGGTCACCTCTGTGACCTCCGTTCACCTCCGTTTCTTTTCCGACTTCTGGCGTAATGGAAAATAGGCATTTCATATCTCCGAAATCGCCTGAATCCCGCGCTCGCAAGCTCGGCGGGAGGGAGAGAGGACCCCAAACCCTCTCTACCGCCCAAACCACAGCGTGACCAACGCCACCTTTGCAAATGTGCCAACACCATCAAGTGTACATCTCCATGTGCTTGTGTGTTAGCTTTTTCTCAAACATTTCCAAAGGTTTTCCAGTTAGCTCACTAGGCCCTACATGCAATGCACTTCGTGAATTCACCTAGTGGCACCCGTGCGTCGATTAACCGATAAGACTTCCCCTCTTAATAGTTCGGCTATCGACCCTAAACCACTCACACCCTCTATGGTGTCTTGAGTGTAAAATAAAATGGCCCTATGGTTATACCTTTGCCTTGAGCCCATTTTGTTTCTCCAAATGATATGATCCACTTCATATCATCACATGACCGTCTCGATCCATCGACCTTGACTTCACTTGCTCTTCACCGTTGTATCGGTCCATCGGCGCCAAGTCTTGCTCAAGCTTCACCATCGCATGGTCCTTCGCTTCGAAGCCTCGACTTGCCCTTCACCTTCACAACCGGTCCATCGAGCCAAGCCTCATCTTGGTCTTCACCATCTTGGTCACATGAGTCAATGTCATGTTTCATATTCAATGACCACCTTTATCTAAATCATCCACTTAGATACAAAGGTTAGTCCTAGGTTTCATCAATTAGCCAAAACCAAACTAGGGACTTTCAATCTCCCCCTTTTTGGTAATTGATGACAACCCTCACAAAGATGATTTTGATAATAAAAGTTTTGAACTTGTCATACTTGTCCAATCATTTTGCTCATAAGTAAAGTTTGGACAATTATCACAAGCTCGGTTTTGGTAGCATTAGCTCCCCCTACATATGTGCATAGAGTTTGGATTGAAAGCTTAGCACATATGCATGGATAGAAGTGTTGGGAGAGTAATTCTACCAAAATGATGCTAAGGTGTAAGAAATGGACCTTTGAAGCGTGATACCAATCGGAGTTGCCTTTTACACCATCCTTAGCACCATGAAGTAACTAGACATCCATCAAAAACTCAAGAACCTCGTGAGATCAACATTATATGTAAAGGTTCTTGGACCACTTGTAAAAACTTTAGGCATGTCTAGATACCACAAGTAAACTATTCCTATGCATGCTAGTAGATCATTTCATCATCCAAGTTCTATACTAGCATTGCACCACACAAGCATGTATATTGAATTTAAATACATGTGCAATGAGCAAGTCATATGAAAATGCACAAACAAATGCAACAACTTTGTTTATGAGCTTGCTCCCCCTACTTGTGTGCATCAAAAAATTTATTTACCCCTTTATCATGTTGAATCATCTTTTTCTCTCCTCCTTTGTCAACAACTTACCCAAAAATGGGATCAAATTGTGGAGAGAAGAAAAATGTTTGATGGAGTAGGTTAAGATTTATCAATTTTGGTTCAACCTAGAATACTTGCCAAAGATATTTAATTCGATTTGAACCAAAGACAAGCTTCTTCACACCTCATAATAAGGGTTATCTTGCCTATGTTGAATTAAACACTTTAGCAAAATTTCTAGATTCAACACTAGGTTTGCAAGCTCACAAACATGTCATATGCCACCACTAGATCAAAACAAACATAGAGGCAATAGTGGTAACATATATCCATCAAATTCATTTGATTTACCATGAATGCTCATGCATACCACTTAATATGTCTTCATGCTCTAGCAAGTCCTTAGCATAGGATGAATGATATGTCACTCAACATTACCTTGCAATGTCGAAGGAGAGGCATGTTAATAAGTGGGTGGGGTGCATTCAACTCATGTTTGAGAAATCAAGAATATTCAACTCATTCCTTAGCTTGCAAAACCTCTTTTCATCAAGTGGCTTAGTGAGAATATCGGCAAGTTGATCATCGGTGCCAACACTTTCAATGGCAATATCTTCCTTTTGTTGATGATTTCTAATGAAATGATGTCTTATGTCAATATGCTTTGTTCTTCCATGTTGAACCGGGTTTTGTATCATCTTGATTGCACTCTCATTATCACATAGCAATGGCACATTCTTGAAGTTGAGGCCATAATCCTTCAAAGTTGATTTCATCCATAGTAATTGTGCACAACAACTCCCCGCACTCACATATTCGGCTTCGGTGGTAGAGATTGCCACACTATTTTGTTTCTTTGAGGACCATGACACAAGTGATCTTCCAAGTAATTGACATGTGCCACTTGTGCTCTTTCTATTGATCTTGCAACCCCCATAGTCGGAGTTCGAATATCCAATCAATTCAAACTTTGACCCCTTGGGATACCATAGTCCAACATCTCTTGTTTGCTTTAAGTACCTCAATATTCTCTTTGCGGCCGTGAGATGACTCTCTCTAGGTGAGGCTTGATATCTAGCACACATGCAAACACTAAACATGACATCCGGCCTTGATGCGGTGACATAGAGTAGACTTCCAATCAAAGACCGATATTCCTTTTGATTCACCATTTGCCATCAAGATCACTATCCAAATTACCATTTGTACCCATTGGAGTTGAAATTGGCTTTGCATCTTGCATTCCAAACTTCTTCAACATGTCCCTTATGTATTTCCCTTGACTCATAAATGTACCATTTTTCAATTGCTTGACTTGGAGACCAAGGAAGTAGCTAAGTTCACCAATCATAGACATTTCAAACTCTTTGGCCATCATAGCACCAAATTCTTCACAATAATCTTGATCGGTTGATCCAAAGATGATGTCATCAACATATATTTGCACTATGAATAGATCATTCCCAATTTTCTTGGTGAATAGAGTTGTATCAACCTTGCCCATCTTGAATCCCTTAGAGAGAAGAAAATCCCTTAGCCTCTCATACCATGCTCTAGGTGCTTGCTTTAAGCCATATAAAGCCTTCTTCAACTTGTACACATGGTTGGGTTTCTTGTCATCTTCAAATCCGGGTGGTTGCTCAACGAAGACTAACTCATTGATAATCCCATTGAGAAATGCACTTTTGACATCCATTTGATATAGTTTGATATTGTGTGCACAAGCATAAGCCAATAGTATCCTTATTGCCTCTAATCTTGCCACGGAAGCATATGTCTCATCATAGTCAAGACCTTCAACTTGAGTGTAACCTTGAGCAACTAGTCTTGCTTTGTTTCTCACTACAATGCCATCTTGATCTTGCTTGTTTTTGAACACCCACTTGGTTCCAATCACATTGTAGTCATTTGGCCTTTCTACCAACTCTCAAACATCATTTCTTGTGAAATTGTTAAGCTCTTCTTGCATAGCCATGATCCAATCGGCATCCCTCAAAGCTTCTTCTATCTTCTTTGGTTCTATGGTTGACACAAATGATGCATGCTCACAAAACATAGCCAATCTTGATCTTGTTTGCACACCACTTCTAATATCACCAATAACACTATCAATGGGGTGATCTCTTGCAACATGTTGTGGTTGGAGTACTTGCACTTGATTGCTTGAGCTTAGTTGATCACTTGATGTATCTTGATGAGATGTACTAGCACCAAGATCTTGCACTTGAGAGTCACTAGCTAGTTTGAATGGAGAATTTTGCACTTGATCTTTATCATCATCTTGAATATCAATTACTTGTTTTGCTCTAATGTCCCCAATGTCCATGTTCTTCATTGCTTCCACTAATTGGTTTCCACCAACATCATCTAAATTCTCTTCTTCATCTTGTGACCCATTGGTTTCATCAAATTGCACATCATGGACTTCTTCTAGAATGCCACTTGAGTTGTTCCAAACTCTATAAGCTTTGCTTGTAGTTGAATAACCAAGTAGGAACCCCTCATCACATCTCTTGTCAAACTTTCCCAATCTAGTGCCCTTCTTCAAGATATAGCATTTGCAACCAAACACCCTAAAATAAGAAATATTGGGCTTTCTTCTATGAAGTAACTCATATGGGGTCTTCTCTAGCAATGGATGACAATATAATCTATTGATGTAGTAGCAAGCGGTATTGATTGCTTCATCCCAAAATGATTGACTCACATTGTACTCATGAAGCATTGATCTAGCCATATCAAGCAATGTTCTATTCTTTCTCTCAACTAGGCCATTTGATTGTGGAGTGTACTTGGCCGAGAATTGATGTCCAATACCATAATGATCACAAAGTTCTTCAATTCTTGTATTCTTGAACTCACTTCCATTGTCACTTCTCACTTTCTTGATTCTAATCTCAAACTCATTGTGAACTCTAGTGAGAAATGTCTTGAAGGTGTCAAATACTTCACTTTTGTCACTAAGAAAGAATACCCATGTGAATCTTGTGAAGTCATCCACTATGACAAAGCCATACTTGTTGCCGCCTATGCTTGTATATGTTGTTGGTCCAAATAGATCCATGTGCATCAACTCAAATGCTTTGCATGTGCTCATTTGTAACACCCAAATTTTAGAGATAATGAATTTTGAATAAATTGGATAACAAATAATGGCAAATTAAAATAATAATAAAATATATTTGGTGTTGCATTCATGCTGCTGCATTTATTTTATTTTGTGGTGTGGATTTATTTTATTTTGATTTGGTTTAGAAAATTTTGTTTGAAATAGTTTGAAAACAAACAAATAAAGAAAAGAAAGAAGAAAAAAAAACAACTTACCTTCTTACCTGGTGGCCTGGAAGCCTGCTCGGCCGGTCTCCTCTTCCTTGGGCCATCGGGCCGAGGCCTGTTTCCCTCCGCGCCTGCCCGCGTGGGCCGGACCGCACCGCAGCGGCCCAGTTTGGCCGAGCCAGCCGATGTCCAGCAGCCGCGCCTTCCCCTTCCCTCTCTTGGTCGCTGACCGGTGGGACCCCGATGTCAGCCGTTTTCTTCTTCCTCGTAACCGGACCGGAGTTGAGCTCTTTTCCAACCGAACTCAATCGAATCTTGTATTCCGGATATGGTTTCCCAAAATCAACGATTGAGGCTATAAATAGGATGCCTAGGTCCTCTAGTTTCCGTTTTTCATCTAAAACTCTAGTCCAACCACGTGAAACCGAGCTCTAGGGATTGGGGGGAGTTGGAGGTTTCGGTTGCCCGTCGTCGGGGCTTGCGGGTGGATTGGAGTCCTTCTTTTTCGTTTTGGTGAGTTCGCCATCTCCTTCTTTTCCTCCCCATGCTTTTCTTTTGAGTTGTAGTGCTTTGAATCGCGTGTTTGCGAAGCTCCAGTGAGCCGGCAATGGCGCCACCGCCCCTTTTTGCCGCGCGTCGTGTTCGGTCTATCGTAGTTAGTTTTTACCGCTTAGATGAGTTCGCACGGAGTTTCTCTTCCGGTTGGATCTAGTTTCGGGTCAAATGGTGGTCTAGGTAGGGAGAGCCGCCATCTCCGGCGAGGTGGAGTGGCCGGCCAAGGAGGCCGCCGGCCGGACCTGGAGAAGGGGATCGGATTTTCTACTGTGGAGTTGATGATGAACGTGAGCCGTCCGATTTGAAATCAAGGGCCGAGATTAGAACTTACCCCTTCGCGGGTAAATTTGTTAAAGAGACCCTCAGCTCTTTAGATATCAACCCGCAGTCCAAAGCGTAAAGCTGGAAATACGTTTTCACGTTGTGAAGGCGTATTCTCTTCCGGTTTATTCAAAAATACGTTTTCAGGAAATTACAGTTTTGCCACTAGAATTGTTTTGGTCATAAAAACTTCGTTTTAACTCCGATTTGATCCGTTCAAGTTGCGTTAGGTTCGTAATTGCGAGCTCTACATGTTAGTATAGCTGTACAATAGGTTTGGGAAATTTAATTTTTGAATTTATATTTAAGTAATTATTTATCTATAGAAAATCTTAGAAAATTCATAACTTTCACGTTTTAAATCCGAATTTCGTGATCTTTACGTCTGTGTGATCGTAGTAACGTGTAGAAGAGTTTTACAAACTTTTTATACTGTTTTGTTACTGTTGGTGTACTGTTTTAATTATGTTTCTTTGTTTGCTTCGTGTATGATTGCTCGGATGATTGTGTGTTGACGCTTGATGATCGAGTATAGACGGTGAGCAGTTTCTTGACGATCAGGAGTATTATTTTGAGCCAGACCAGCAGTATCAACAGGAAAGCTTTGATCAAGGCAAGTATAACATGGGACTATCCTTGTTACCTATTCACTATAATCAATATCATATGCATGTGTCTACCTTGACAACCTTAGAGATTATAACTTAGCTATTGATATCTTGTTTCCTTGTCACCTATGGATTATGCATTTGGGTAGTTATTGCTAGTGCTTAATTATGAACAATGATCTTGTAATTTGACTAATGGATTATGCAATCAACCAATTAAGAAGATTTTATTACTGTTGAAAAGGGGGCTAGAGCAAGGGGTTATATTGTTGCTCTGGTTTCTCTCCATAAGGACTTATCTGTACGTGATCATCCGGGATATACAGTACAGCTGTGAGGGCTATATGGCTCTGGCTTTAGTTGCTTAAAGGACCTTTTCTAGCTTGTTAGTGGTTACCTTAAATGGCGTAAGAAAGGCTTGCCACGTTGGGTGTAGTGCGAGCCCCTGGCCTAGTGTGTATAGGCTGCGGTTGTTGTGCCACAGGGAAGGGGGGTTCTACATCTGCCTGCCGAGTGAATCTAATGGCCCTAACTTGTTAGACGAACCTTTAAGTGGCTTTATATGATTTCCGGTGTTTTGGGAATGGCCTCCCCATGCATTTGGAAGTTATGACTCACAGTGAAAGTGTACACCTCTGCGCAGAGTTAAAAACTGGTATACTAGCCGTGCTCACGGATACGAGCGGCCTTGGAACATTTACAGATAGATGATCACCATTGTTATATCATGCTTATTTACTGTTGATTATTATTATGCTCATGTTAATGCTATTCATTATCCTTATTACAATTGATCATTGGTTCATTAATGGGAATTGGAATATCTTGATGCTACTCAATTGCTAATTATATGATGATTAAAAGCTAAACGCAGTTAAACAGTGTCTAGCCTTTTTGAGCCTCATGAACCCTATGTTATATTTGTTGAGTTCGACATGGACTCACTCTTGCTATTTCCCCCACACCTCAGTGTGTAGTAGGGTACTATTCAGAAGAAGGATTAAGAGGTAGTGGAGTTTCCAGAAGTCTTACGGAAGTGTTTGGCATACGAAGCCACCAGTCAGCCGTCCCTGAGAAGAATGGAGCCTAAAGTTTAGTCACCGTTCCGCGATACTTTGATGTAAGTGTTAATATAGCTATGTATACGTTATATAATAACATTGTTTCTGATACTTTTCATTCTGGCATATGTGTGGACTTCCTGGGTACACATATGATTAGCCTGGTTTTGTTCTTTAGAAAACCGGGTGTGACAGAGTGGTATCAGAGCGGTGTTGACTGTAGGACGTATGCCAAGTAGCACTGGAAGTATTCTAAAACTTATTTTACGATAAAACTATTTTGTCATCCCTTGACTCATTGATTTTGACTATTCCTCTTCCTTGTCTTGTTGTATCCTCTCCTTGATAGCTTCCTTTGAGCTATTATTTCTTACTCCCTTGGATTTTGTTTTATGTTATTTTTACTAAAAGTTATCTGATCTCACCTTTTTCAAAGATTCGATGGCCTTTCATTATCCATACTCTTTCCCTTAGGATGATCACCATGGTTGAAGAAGCACGTGTAGTACCGATGATGTGATGTGTGCTTGTTTTGCTTGATGTGTTGCTTGTGTGTTGTCCTTGTTCTCGTGTTTCAAAGGTGGCCCGGAAGGTATAAGTCTTGAGAAGTAGCTCGATCTATGTTAAGTGGGGTAGTGACATCTTGTATCTTATCTTTCAATCGATCCTAATTCTTGCCATTTTCTCTTACACCGTTCCTGTCTACCCTTGGTTGACATGCTACCTTCTTTAACTCATCTTAATGGAGGATCAACATATGAAGGACTCATCAATAGCAGCAAGCCTTAGAGAAAATGTTTTCTTCAATGACATCGCCAGGTGGAACAAGACCGTTGTTAAGGGGGGTAGCATCTGCTCTCAACAACAGCAAGTCCTGAATATCTCAAGCGACGAGGCATGAAGAGGCATGAAGAACTAAAGATCAAACTTTATCTTTCTTGTCATCTTTTGACTATCCTTGATCCATGTCTTATATCTCATCAACATAAATCAAAGAAGCATGAAGACTTAAAGATTAGTGTTATCTATCTCTCTAGTCTCTCTTAATCTTGTTTCTGTCTTATCCTGTTTTTTTTAGAACAGTCTGTCTTCCTCAGCTTATATCTCTATTTTTGGATGCCCAAAAATCATGGATAAATTCTGGACAATAGTAGACTTCAATATCTTTCTCTGACCGTAAGAACCATCATGATAGCTACTATGGTTTGGGAGTTATGAAAATCACAAGGCGGTGCATCTGTGCTGTCAGCAACCTGGAACAGTTTCTGTTGTGCTCAGTTCTCGACTACCTTAACTGCAGAATCTGGAGAAGTGTTCTATAAGAAAGTTGTAGTAAATTTGATAAGCTTTCCAACGGTATAAGCTACAACATTATTGGATTCGTAAAACTCAAGTTATAACTGTATTTTTTTTGCACTGCCATTTTTCTGCTCGCAAGGAAGTGTAGGTTACTTGATCTTGGATATGCTCATGAGTCTCTTTGAGATGATAGAAGGACATGATGGTAGTTATCACTCAGAAACATGCAATCTAACAATTGGTGTTCTCCAATTGATCTCTTCTTAAGGGGGTTTGCCAAACTAAAAACGATACAAGATGGAGGATTTATACGTTATATTTTGTCACCTGGAAGCATCAGCTATCTACATGGTTGCAAAGTCATTATCAAGAGCAAGTATCTTTTCTCAGAGTTGGTAACCTGTTAGAACATCTATAAGAATCGTAAGGGTCTAAAGGAGACATTTACAAAGTTGGTTATGAGCTTGTGGCATCGTCATTGCATAAGAGTTGCTGAAGGAAAAAGAACTTAAGGAGCAAGCTTATAAGGAGATTGACCAATTAAGGGCGGAGTTAGGTCGTCCCAAGATTTATGAGAAGCTTAACTAGGAAATAGGAAAAATCCCTATGTAATAAGAACGATAGTAGTTGCGAGTCAACTTTAAGTTGGATTGTTTTGAGAGTCAGTTTGTGGTGTGAACAAGTGTGTGATTGATGGATTGTTATTATGATAATGTGTGATTTGAATCTTTGTAATGTGTGCTGGAGTTTTGTAGACATGACTACAAGTTCTATGGTTAAGAATATTAAGTTTGATCAAAATATATTAGTTGGTTATGAGGTGAACATAGTTCTGTCCTTTGCTGATTTTTGGATCAGTCTGGGATGTTTTAGAAATAACTTAAAATCCGTTAATGGGAAATTTAAGAAATTTTACTGGGAGTAATTAGACTTCTGTATCTTTCCAACCCCGCAAGAATCACTCTAATATCTATTAAGAGCTAAGAGATATATCTATTTCAAGATGGGGTTACTGCACAGTCTGGAATTCTGAAACAGTTTCGGTTAAGTTCAGTTTTTGGCCAATTTATTGACGGAATCAGAAAAAGTGCTATGAACAAAAGTTGTAGATAATTTTGTAAGCTTTCCAACCATGTAAAGATCATCTGAATTGGACGTCTGTAGCTCGAGATATGACAGTTTTACTGAGTTACTGAAATTGGAATTCGCCCAGAGAAATCAGATTTTGCTTATCTATTGAATTGGAAACCACCTACTGATGCTAGCGAGATTCGCAGTTTCTTGGGATTGGCTGGATATTATAGACGGTTCATTGAAGGGATTTCTAAACTTGCTAAATCTATGACATCTCTGTTAGAGAAGAATACCAAGTTTGTGTGGTCTGATAAATGTCAAACTAGTTTTGAGGAATTGAAGAAGAGGTTGACTACAGCGCCTGTACTAGTTTTGCCAAATTTGAGTAAGAAGTTTTCTATTTATTGTGATGCTTCTCGTCAAGGTTTGGGATGTGTTCTTATGCAAGAAGGCAAAGTTGTGGCTTATGCATCTAGGCAGTTGAGAAAGCATGAGTTGAATTATCCTACACATGATTTGGAGTTAGCAGCTGTAGTTCATGCTTTAAAGATTTGGAGACATTATTTGATTGGACATAAGAGTGATATATACACTGATCATAAGAGTTTGAAGTATATTTTCACTCAGTCAGATCTGAATTTGAGGCAACGCAGATGGTTAGAGTTGATTAAGGATTATGATATTGAGATACACTATCATCCTGGTAAGGCTAATATAGTAGCTGATGCTCTTAGTAGGAAAAGTTATGCCAATGAGATACGAACATTATCTATGACTAGGGAGTTATGTGCTGAATTTGAGTATTTGAATTTGGGAATTGTTACTAATACAATGGAATTAGTGATAGAGCCTACTTTAGAGCAAGAAATTTACAAAGGTCAGTTGAAGGATGAGAAACTGAAGAAGATAGCAGAAGATATAGTGATTGGTAAGTCACCAGGGCTTTCGAATGGATAATAATGGGATTTTGTGGTTTGGAAAGAGGCTGTGTGTACCTGAGGATCAAACTATTAGACAGGCAATTCTTCGCGAAGCTCATGAGTCAGCTTATTCTATTCATCCTGGTAGTACTAAGATGTATTTGGACCTTAAACAGAAATATTGGTGGGTTGGATTGAAACGAGATGTGGCTGAGTATGTGGCATTGTGTGATACTTGTCAGAGGGTGAAAGCAGAGCATCAGAGACCTGCTGGATTGTTACAACCAATGAAGATTCCTGAATGGAAGTGGGAGGAAGTTGGTATGGACTTTATATTAGGGTTACCGCGTACTCAGAGGGGTTATGATTCTATTTGGGTAATAGTAGATCGGTTAACTAAAGTTGCTCATTTTATACCAGTCAAGACTAATTACATGGGAGTACAATTAGCTACCTTGTATATGGAAAGAATAGTATGTTTGTATGGAGTTCCAAAGAAGATTATATCTGATCGAGGATCGCAGTTTACGTCGCACTTTTGGAAAGCTGTGCATGAATCTTTAGGAACTAAGTTGAATTTTAGTACAGCATATCATCCACAGACAGATGGACAGACCGAAAGGACCAACCAGGTATTAGAGGATATGTTGAGAGCCTGTGCATTGCAATATGGAACTAGTTGGGATAAGAGTTTGCCTTATGCAGAATTTTCTTATAATAATAGTTATCAACAGAGTCTTAAGATGGCACCGTTTGAAGCTTTGTATGGACGTAAGTGTAGAACTCCATTGTTTTGGGATCAGACAGGTGAATCTCAGGTGTTCGGTACAGATGTTCTTAGAAACGCAGAAGATCAAGTGCGAGTGATTCGTGAGAATTTGAGAGTGGCACAGTCTCGTCAGAAGAGTTATGCTGATAATAGGAGAAGAGATCTAGTTTTTGAGGTAGGTGATTATGTCTATTTGAAGGTGTCACCTATGAGAAGTGTGAAGAGGTTTAACATGAAAGGCAAATTAGCACCAAGGTATGTTGGACCATTTAAAGTTATTGCTAGACGTGGGGAAGTTGCTTATCAATTAGAGTTGCCTGAGAATTTATCTGGAGTGCATGATGTGTTTCATGTTTCATAACTTAAGAAGTGTTTGCGGGTGCCTGAGGAGCAGATACCTTTAGAAGAATTGACTGTTAAGGAGGATCTTACATATGAAGAGTTTCCGATCAAGATTTTAGAAACTGCTGAGAGAGTTACTCGAAGTCGGGTTATTAAAATGTGCAAAGTGCAGTGGAATCGATATTCAGAGGCAGAAGCAACTTGGGAAAGAGAGGATGAATTGAGGAAATCATATCCGCAGTTATTTGAGTAAGCAGTCCAATCTCGAGGACGAGATTCTTTTAAGGGGGGTAGAATTTGTAACACCCAAATTTTAGAGATAATGAATTTTGAATAAATTGGATAACAAATAATGGCAAATTAAAATAATAATAAAATATATTTGGTGTTGCATTCATGCTGCTGCATTTATTTTATTTTGTGGTGTGGATTTATTTTATTTTGATTTGGTTTAGAAAATTTTGTTTGAAATAGTTTGAAAACAAACAAATAAAGAAAAGAAAGAAGAAAAAAAAACAACTTACCTTCTTACCTGGTGGCCTGGAAGCCTGCTCGGCCGGTCTCCTCTTCCTTGGGCCATCGGGCCGAGGCCTGTTTCCCTCCGCGCCTGCCCGCGTGGGCCGGACCGCACCGCAGCGGCCCAGTTTGGCCGAGCCAGCCGATGTCCAGCAGCCGCGCCTTCCCCTTCCCTCTCTTGGTCGCTGACCGGTGGGACCCCGATGTCAGCCGTTTTCTTCTTCCTCGTAACCGGACCGGAGTTGAGCTCTTTTCCAACCGAACTCAATCGAATCTTGTATTCCGGATATGGTTTCCCAAAATCAACGATTGAGGCTATAAATAGGATGCCTAGGTCCTCTAGTTTCCGTTTTTCATCTAAAACTCTAGTCCAACCACGTGAAACCGAGCTCTAGGGATTGGGGGGAGTTGGAGGTTTCGGTTGCCCGTCGTCGGGGCTTGCGGGTGGATTGGAGTCCTTCTTTTTCGTTTTGGTGAGTTCGCCATCTCCTTCTTTTCCTCCCCATGCTTTTCTTTTGAGTTGTAGTGCTTTGAATCGCGTGTTTGCGAAGCTCCAGTGAGCCGGCAATGGCGCCACCGCCCCTTTTTGCCGCGCGTCGTGTTCGGTCTATCGTAGTTAGTTTTTACCGCTTAGATGAGTTCGCACGGAGTTTCTCTTCCGGTTGGATCTAGTTTCGGGTCAAATGGTGGTCTAGGTAGGGAGAGCCGCCATCTCCGGCGAGGTGGAGTGGCCGGCCAAGGAGGCCGCCGGCCGGACCTGGAGAAGGGGATCGGATTTTCTACTGTGGAGTTGATGATGAACGTGAGCCGTCCGATTTGAAATCAAGGGCCGAGATTAGAACTTACCCCTTCGCGGGTAAATTTGTTAAAGAGACCCTCAGCTCTTTAGATATCAACCCGCAGTCCAAAGCGTAAAGCTGGAAATACGTTTTCACGTTGTGAAGGCGTATTCTCTTCCGGTTTATTCAAAAATACGTTTTCAGGAAATTACAGTTTTGCCACTAGAATTGTTTTGGTCATAAAAACTTCGTTTTAACTCCGATTTGATCCGTTCAAGTTGCGTTAGGTTCGTAATTGCGAGCTCTACATGTTAGTATAGCTGTACAATAGGTTTGGGAAATTTAATTTTTGAATTTATATTTAAGTAATTATTTATCTATAGAAAATCTTAGAAAATTCATAACTTTCACGTTTTAAATCCGAATTTCGTGATCTTTACGTCTGTGTGATCGTAGTAACGTGTAGAAGAGTTTTACAAACTTTTTATACTGTTTTGTTACTGTTGGTGTACTGTTTTAATTATGTTTCTTTGTTTGCTTCGTGTATGATTGCTCGGATGATTGTGTGTTGACGCTTGATGATCGAGTATAGACGGTGAGCAGTTTCTTGACGATCAGGAGTATTATTTTGAGCCAGACCAGCAGTATCAACAGGAAAGCTTTGATCAAGGCAAGTATAACATGGGACTATCCTTGTTACCTATTCACTATAATCAATATCATATGCATGTGTCTACCTTGACAACCTTAGAGATTATAACTTAGCTATTGATATCTTGTTTCCTTGTCACCTATGGATTATGCATTTGGGTAGTTATTGCTAGTGCTTAATTATGAACAATGATCTTGTAATTTGACTAATGGATTATGCAATCAACCAATTAAGAAGATTTTATTACTGTTGAAAAGGGGGCTAGAGCAAGGGGTTATATTGTTGCTCTGGTTTCTCTCCATAAGGACTTATCTGTACGTGATCATCCGGGATATACAGTACAGCTGTGAGGGCTATATGGCTCTGGCTTTAGTTGCTTAAAGGACCTTTTCTAGCTTGTTAGTGGTTACCTTAAATGGCGTAAGAAAGGCTTGCCACGTTGGGTGTAGTGCGAGCCCCTGGCCTAGTGTGTATAGGCTGCGGTTGTTGTGCCACAGGGAAGGGGGGTTCTACATCTGCCTGCCGAGTGAATCTAATGGCCCTAACTTGTTAGACGAACCTTTAAGTGGCTTTATATGATTTCCGGTGTTTTGGGAATGGCCTCCCCATGCATTTGGAAGTTATGACTCACAGTGAAAGTGTACACCTCTGCGCAGAGTTAAAAACTGGTATACTAGCCGTGCTCACGGATACGAGCGGCCTTGGAACATTTACAGATAGATGATCACCATTGTTATATCATGCTTATTTACTGTTGATTATTATTATGCTCATGTTAATGCTATTCATTATCCTTATTACAATTGATCATTGGTTCATTAATGGGAATTGGAATATCTTGATGCTACTCAATTGCTAATTATATGATGATTAAAAGCTAAACGCAGTTAAACAGTGTCTAGCCTTTTTGAGCCTCATGAACCCTATGTTATATTTGTTGAGTTCGACATGGACTCACTCTTGCTATTTCCCCCACACCTCAGTGTGTAGTAGGGTACTATTCAGAAGAAGGATTAAGAGGTAGTGGAGTTTCCAGAAGTCTTACGGAAGTGTTTGGCATACGAAGCCACCAGTCAGCCGTCCCTGAGAAGAATGGAGCCTAAAGTTTAGTCACCGTTCCGTGATACTCTGATGTAAGTGTTAATATAGCTATGTATACGTTATATAATAACATTGTTTCTGATACTTTTCATTCTGGCATATGTGTGGACTTCCTGGGCACACATATGATTAGCCTGGTTTTGTTCTTTAGAAAACCGGGTGTGACAGAGTGGTACTCTTCTTTGGATGTGAGCTACCAACTTGCTTCCCGGCTTGACATGCACTACAAAGCTTGTTCTTCTCAAATTCAACATCTTTCAAACCATTGACAAGATTGTGAGTTGTAAGCTTCTTCAATTGTTTCATGCCAACATGACCAAGCCTTCTATGCCAAAGCCAACCCATGCTTGATTTGGAGACTAAGCAAGTTGTCAAAGAAGTTTCTCTAGCATTGAAGTCAACTAGGTAGAGATTCTCATATCTAAAACCCTTGAATGCCATATTTGAACCATCCACACTAATAAATTCCACATCATCAACCCCAAAAATGCATTTGTAGCCTAGATCACATATTTGTGCCACGGATAGAAGATTGAAATCCAAGCTTTCAACTAGCAACACATTGGAGATACTCATGTCATTTGATATTGCAATCTTTCCCAAGCCAATGACCTTGCCTTTCTTGTTATTGCCAAATGTGATAGAATCAACACCACTATCATTGTCATTGATTGAATCAAACATTCTTGATGTACCGGTCATGTGTTGAGTGCACCCACTATCAATAATCCAATGCCTTCCTCTGGCTTTGTAATTGACCTACAAGCAAATCAATGAAGCTTAGGTACCCATTTTTGCTTGGGTCCTTGTAGGTTAGTAACTAAGCTCTTTGGTACCCAAATAGCCTTCTTCTTTGGGCCCACAATTGGTGTACCAACAAACTTAGCTTGCACACCCTTCACACCCTTGGTAAGCACATAGCAAGAATCAAAAGGTATAGCATTAACAAGGTTCTTGCTTTGATTCTTTTTATTGCAATTATGCTCTAGGTGCCCAACTTGCTTGCATCTATTGCAAAACCGACCATTGCCCTTCACAAAGCTAGGCTTTGGAGTTGCAAAGGCCAACTTGCCTTTCTTGGGGTTGTAGCCCAATCCCTCTTTGTTAAGAGAGAACCTTTGGCTACCCAAGCACTTAAGCAAGCGGGCCTCACCACCATAGGCCTTGCCTAGGGCGTGAGTGAGCTCATCCACCTCTCTCTTGAGAGTCTCATTCTCAACCATTAGTGAGGCATCACAAGTGAAACCATCACTAGTAGTGGAGGTAGAGTTAGTGGTGGTGGATGAAGAGCTACAAGAAGGGTTAGCATTTGATATGATGATAGGTTCATTAAAGGATTCATCAATTATATCACATGTAACACCTATATCACATGATACAACAACCTCCTTCTTTGCTTGTTGCTCAAGTAGCAATGAGTGAGCCTTTTCAAGCTTGGAATGAGCCTTACCAAGATCCTCATGGTCTTCCACTAGACTCTCATGAGTGGTCTTAAGCTCACTAAGAACTTTCTCAAGTATTGCTACTTTCATTGAAAGCTTCTTACACTCCTTGTTCTTGGCAATAGCTATGTCTCTAGTTTGTTGCATCAAGTCATATAGTTGTTCTTTAGTTGGTTCATCATCATCATTTTCATTATCATTATCACTATCATGAGCATATTCCATTTCACTTTTATCATCACTCTCATCATATAATACCTTAGCTTCTTTAGCCATGAAGCATGAAGAGGATGAATCAAATAGTGATGGCTTCTTGTTGATAGCAATGGAAGCAAAAGCCTTGTTGGATGATTCTTCTTCTTCTTCCTCATCATCACTTTCCCAAGTGATCACATAGGCACCATTCTTGCCTTTCTTGAATGTCATCTTGGCCTCTCTCTTCTTCTTCTCAAACTTGCCCCTCTTGTTGTTGTTCTTCTTGTCATAGGGACATTCGGCTTGAAGATGTTCGGTGCTATCACAATTGAAGCACTTCCTTTGTTGCTCATTGCTCTTGAAATTGTCATTTCTCTTTTTGAAGCCTCTTCTCTTAATGAACATGTGACCCACTTTCTTGACTACAAGAGCAAGTGCCTCATCATCAATTTCAAAATCTTCACCTTCATTATTATCTTCTTCTTCTTCTTCTTCCTCTATGATGATAGCTTTGCCCTTGGAGGAGGTGGCCTTGAATGCCACGGTCTTCTTCTTTTCTTCCTCCTTCTCATCAACATCTTGATCATACTTGTCAAAGGTCAATACTTCACCAAGCAAATCATTAGGCTTCATTGTTTCAAGCCCATCTCTTTGCAACATCATGATCAACATCTTGAATCTTCTAGGTAAGCTCAATAAGAACTTGTGACAAAAATCTTGATCTTGAGTCTTGTGCCCTAAGCTCTTGAGATCATTGACTATCACTTGCAATCTATGAAACATTTCAATGATTGTTTCATCATCTTTTTTCTTGAAGTTCTCAAACTCACTCTTGAGTCCATATAGCTTGGCACTCTTCACAACCTTAGTGCCCTCATAAGTTTCACTCAATCTTGTCCACACTTCACTAGCAAATTCCAAATCCTTGATACCCTCAAATACTTTTGTATCAATACCATTGTAAAAAGTATTGAGAGCCATTCTATTGCATGTTCTATTTGCTCTATCTTCATCGGTGAGATGATCGGGATCAATGATAGCAAAGTCATTCTCGGTGACTTGCAATACTCTCTCATGAATAGAACCAAGGTACATTGTCATTTTTCTCTTCCAATGTGCAAAAGAACTAACACCATCAAAGAACGGTGGCTTGCCCCCAACATGATTGAACACAATTTGAGCCATTTTTCATACCGAAGGATGTTAAGCCTTGATTAAAACGGTGACCACGGCTCCGATACCACTTGTAAGGTCCTAGATGGCTAGAGGGGGGGTGAATAGCCTATAAAAATCTACAAGCACCACTAAGCAAACTTGTTAGTATAACAAACGGCGTAAAGCGAGTTTTGCTTAGCCTACGGTTGTGATGCAAGCCTCCTATTCACAAGTCTAGTAGATTATGATCTCTAGTTCACACAAGAGCTAGGTCACTAACTTATACAATTGAGCAAGCTAACAACTACTAGCAAAGGCTACCACTAGAGCTACACAAGATAAACTAGTAAAGATAAGAGCAAGAGATAGGATTGTGATTCTTATACCGACGGTGGAGTGAAGATGTTGCCAATCACTAAGATGATATACAATCAATCAATATTGACAACAATACAATATGAAGACCAATCACTAGGAGACACGAGACACAATATTTTTGTTCACCCGGTGTTCACTTGTGCACCGACAAGCTACGTCACCGGTTGTGTCGACCAACACTTAGATGGTTCCTCGGTGTGACCCTCAAGTCACTTGCCCCTCAAGGCACACCCCGCAAGGCACCGCAAGACACCACTCTCAAGTGAGGTAACTCAATGACACGCGCAATGTAATAGAGTTGCTTTTGGCACTCCGCCGAGGAAAGCACAAGAACCTCTTACAATCAACCGGAGGTGGCCAAGAACAATCACCTTCTCTTGCCAACGCCTCCAACAATCTCCAAGCCGGCTAGGAGCGGTACTCTCCAAGAGTAACAAGAAATCCACCGGCTAAACCACCCACAAGTGCCACTAGATGCCCTCAAGCTATGCAATGCACTTTGGGATCACTCAATCTCACTTTTGATTTGCAATCAAGCAAGAGAGATGAGTGGGAGGAGTTGCTTTAGCTCAAAGGATGCACAAGAATGTTAGAAATGCCAAGAGACCTCCCCAAGGGCCGGCCAACGAGTATTTATAAGCATCCCATCCAAATAGAGCCGTTGCCACTCCACTGACCGTTTTTTCGGGACGACCGGACGCGCCGGTCGAAACTGACCGGACGCGCTCAACCGCGTCCGGTCGTCCTGCGACGTCCACGTGTCCCCCGAATTCAAACACGACCGTTAGATCCTCCAACGGTCACTGCGCGCCAACGGTCAAACGTGATGACCGGACGCGCTGCTTCAAACGACCGGACGCGCCGGTCGCACTGTGCCGCGCCCGCGAAACAACGACCGGACGCGCACCTCGCAACGCGTCCGGTGCAGCGTCCGGTCACCTCTGTGACCTCCGTTCACCTCCGTTTCTTTTCCGACTTCCGGCGTAATGGAAAATAGGCATTTCATATCTCCGAAATCGCCTGAATCCCGCGCTCGCAAGCTCGGCGGGAGGGAGAGAGGACCCCAAACCCTCTCTACCGCCCAAACCACAGCGTGACCAACGCCACCTTTGCAAATGTGCCAACACCATCAAGTGTACATCTCCATGTGCTTGTGTGTTAGCTTTTTCTCAAACATTTCCAAAGGTTTTCCAGTTAGCTCACTAGGCCCTACATGCAATGCACTTCGTGAATTCACCTAGTGGCACCCGTGCGTCGATTAACCGATAAGACTTCCCCTCTTAATAGTTCGGCTATCGACCCTAAACCACTCACACCCTCTATGGTGTCTTGAGTGTAAAATAAAATGGCCCTATGGTTATACCTTTGCCTTGAGCCCATTTTGTTTCTCCAAATGATATGATCCACTTCATATCATCACATGACCGTCTCGATCCATCGACCTTGACTTCACTTGCTCTTCATCGTTGCATCGGTCCGTCGGCGCCAAGTCTTGCTCAAGCTTCACCATCGCATGGTCCTTCGCTTCGAAGCCTCGACTTGCCCTTCACCTTCACAACCGGTCCATCGAGCCAAGCCTCATCTTGGTCTTCACCATCTTGGTCACATGAGTCAATGTCATGTTTCATATTCAATGACCACCTTTATCTAAATCATCCACTTAGATACAAAGGTTAGTCCTAGGTTTCATCAATTAGCCAAAACCAAACTAGGGACTTTCACCGGTGTACGGTCGCCACGTGGCGCGACGCCGGTGGATCAAGGCCGGAGCCGGGCGCGTCCAAGCACATGAGCATGGGCCTGGGCCGCCTGCGTTGTTGGGCCGAAAAGCCAGTTGAGCCGGCCTGCTTTCTCTTTTCTCTTTTTTTTTGAATTCATTTAAAACAGCAACAAAATCACCTTTTTAAGCCTTTTCAAAGCATTTTCACAAGATGGTGTAAAAATAAAAGTTGCTCCATTTTTCATGCTCTATAACTTTGCTTAAGGTTCTAGGTCAAAATCTCAACAGATTTTGAATTACAACATTCAACTCAATTTTAATTCAAAAACCCTATTTTGATTATCACACTTAGGGGTTTAATTAGACAAGATGATCAAGATAAACATTGCTCCAAATTGTCACCTAAATATTTCTAAGTTGTTTTAGTGGACAAACAACAAGCACTTGTGCTTCTTTAGCAAGATCCTTATCAACATGGCATAATTTAAACCAAACAAGCATTTACATGAAATGACAATGCATGATGATGCTTATGCTCATGAGATGATGATTATGCTTCATGAAATGCAAGTGCAAATGCAAGCTTAACACTAGGGCTGTTACAACGTATCACTTCTTCATTGGACAAAGTGCTGTATTTTTATTGGTCCACGTGGTCGTTTCTTATTCGACCACGATTCACGGCGTTGTTTGTCCATGTTTCATATTTTTATTCGGCCACGTGGGTTCATGACTTCCTTCCACGTGTCAGATTTTAATAGCCCACGTGTCGAGTCCTAGATATTGCACATGTCATACACTGGTTCGTCCATGTGTCACATTTTTATTTGATCATGTGGCCTGTCCTGATTCTACCGTGTGGACTACAAATAATTTATCATAGAAGTAATTCGAGATCCTCACTACTACACAAACTTACTATATAACTATTTAGCCTGGCAATCAAATAGCAACAATTACATTTCACACTTTAGCAATGAACCACTGACAGAGTATCACCGCATCAAACTGGTATACGAGTACACACATCAAACCGTCATATGAGTCCACACATCAAACCACAAATATTCACTGCATCAAGCCGCGGGAGTTGAAGACTGAGAGTTAACAGAAGAGCTAAAGCATGTGCATAGCTCACGAAGATTGTTGTACTCCTCCTATTGCCATTTCTTGTATTCCTCAAGCTCCCTTTCAGTCTTTTCTGTCTTCCTCTTCAGTTCATCCACTTGACCGATGAAGGCAGCGAAACTTTTCTACTCAGCAGCAAGCTATTCCCGAAGCATTCTCTTCTTCGATGTCTCTGTTCTGGTGGAGCTTGTCTAGATACCAGCATTCTTCAAAACAAGGTTGTTGTCGCTTCCCTAGGAGGGAGCCTTGCCCTAGTAGACGCAGAGGACCTTACAAACAACATGAGTACTAGTCATTGGTTGTTGCTCATCAGTAATAGGTTCTGCTTGCATAGTTTCTATAACTTCCTGTGAAATTCAATCAGTAAACATTTGGTTAGAGATAGTGTAAGAGGGCTTCAATTGAAAACCCAAGAGATTGATTCATAATAAGTAATGCATAGGTCTTCCTCAGCCTACTGCTGATAGAGATTACATAAGCTTTAGTAAATTTTAGTATATTTTCATAACACTAGGTCCTGTTATGTTTCCTTCTTTTATGGCAATGGCTTTAGTAGATTTTAAGGAAAGAAAAATAAGGTACTTACAACTATTGTTCTTGCAGCATTGTTCAGGCCCCTTTTTCTACTATTATGGAAGTCCCTGAAGGCTTCCATAGCATTAACATCTTCATTAGGTGGACCATTTTCTTCTTCAAGTCCTTAATCGTGTTCTGCTGCCTTCCTCTTATTCTTCTTCTATTTATATTGTACATGAGTTTCGCTTTATATTTATACAAAGGCAAAAGTAACAATAAAATACAACCATCACTTATAAATTTTTGCATCTGGACAATATAGGAGCGAGATCCTGTAGCCTAGTGGTACTTAACTTTTGCACGGTTTCGCTTGTTCTTCTCAGATGTTTTCTATAGCTTCATTTGTGTTAGACTACAGCACAAGTAGACCATAGCAAGACCAGGCAGGAAATCGATGGGTTCACATACCTTGTTCTTAGCACTAGACCAAATCTTGACAAGTTCACACCACTGTGCATCATTCATAGACAAGACAGGAGAGGTCATACGGATCTGATCAGCACGGACCTGTTTATATATCCGATCAGTTAGTTCTTTCCTTTTTTATTTTTTTCATAATATAAATGAACATAAAACTAAAAGAGGATGATAACAAACAATTAAAAGATCCATGAATTTGACATCTGAAAATTGCCAAAAAAAAAAGAAAAAATAAATCTGCTCGCTGCAGCTTATTGCGCTGCAACTGGCGATTTTGTGTGTGTGTGTGACTGCGTCTGTGGCTGTTTGAACTAAGGCCTATATTAGGACGCAAGGGGAAGGCACATCCAGTGATGGAAAACCCTAAAAACTAAATGGGTTATTCAAATGATATCACCATGGATTTTTCACCCTGAAAAAAGTAGTCATGGATTCTAAGGAGCTTTGAGTTTCTAGAGAAGATGATCTTAGCAATGATTAGTAGGTGTAATTACACTAATCAATGTATACTTTGACTTATAATTAAGAATGACATAGAAATTATTCCTCTAATATTCTACGTGATCATGCTAATGCCATAGAATGGAGTACTCTGAGTGATTTATCATACTTGATCAATATTTATATATATATATATATATATATATATATATATATATATATATATATATATATATATATATATATATATATATGTTATCCTATGATTTACCCCTGTTGTGAGTAGAATATCGGTTATAGTTTACTTTTCTATCAATAGTATAAGTTATCGATACATGTCCATGCTAGACCTTCCCTATGGTAAAAATATAAATAACGATACCTAAAATACTCTCAGGTGAAGTGCTACAATAGTATAATTATCTGTGCACTTGCAAATCCCTTTTCATTTATATCTTTATATTTTTTCTAGTTACATCAAATGATAAATAACTACTTAGCGTTATTCTAGTAGTAATGCTAGATAGTACCAACAATAGGGATGGCAACCTAGTAAAGTAATGTTAAGAGATGTAGGCATATAGTAGGTGGCTACTAAAATAAGTGACAAGTTAATAAATACCAACAAGAATTTTTGGCGCAGTTGCCAGGAAATGTAGCTAGGAAAAGGAAGTATTGATAAACTTATACCTATTAATGTGACTGAAATAACCATTGACCTCTGCTCAAGCAGAGTTATCCTTGTTTTGTCTACTTGTGTATCTTATGTAGGGTAATGTATGACCGGTTTTGACCTTTCGACAAACTACGTTGACAATCTAGAAGCATTACTTAAGAGAACTAAGCCTAAATTCAAGAAAGTTTCAGCTTTAGAATCAGAAGACAACCATACAAGGTGCATCTTAACACCTGAATTTGAAGCCATGGCTAACAGGACTCTCTGTGAGTTCTCTACTCCAACTATGGCCAACATCCGTACTGGACTGGAAACCAATGTAGGAGACAATGGATTTGAGCTTAAGCCAACTCTCATCAACATGGTGCAAGCTTGCTAGTTTTGTGGGAAGGCACATGAAGATGCGAGTGCTCATCTCCAATACTTCTTGGAGATCTGCATCACTTTCACCATCAAAAGGAGTGACCAAGGATGCCATAATACTCTGCCTTTTCCCATTCTCACTTTTGGGGAAGACAAAACAGTGGTTCTATGCCAACAAAGATAGAAATACTACATGGGCTAACTGCTCGACTACCTTCCTAGCCAAGTTCTTTTTCATAGGCAAGACAATGCTCTGTGTAGGAGAATTTTAAGTTTTCAATAGCAACATGATGAATCTGTCCCTGAGGCATGGGAACATTTTCAAGATTACATATCAGAATGTCCTCATCATGGGATGGAGAATTGGCTACTCATGCAGACCTTCTACCACGGGTTGACCAGTAGTACTCGTGAGACTATGGATGCTGCTGTTAGAGGTGCATTCTTGTCACTAACACTTCCAGCTGCCACAGCTCTTGTAGAGAAAATAGCCTCCAACCAAGGTTAGAATGAAGAACGTGTTCAGCCCCGCAAGAGAGGTGGAGGTATGTATCAACTCAAGGAGGTAGACGTGCTCTCTGCCAAGATAGACATGCTGATGAAGAAGCTCGAAGACCGAGCTAATGAGAAGAAAGAAGTCATGCACATTAATGATTCTCGCATGACATGTGAAGAATGTGGCAACACTAGGCATTCAGGGAACAACTGCCTTAAAATTCAAGAGGATGTGAACTTTGTCAACAACAACTACTACCGTCATCAATAGAATTAAGGATAGAACCAGCAACGGAGGTCGAACTACCAAGGTAATTACTAAGGTAACTATCAAGGTAATAATTACAATAACTTCAATCAACCACCTTTGAGAGAATTAATTGCTGGTCAATCTAGACTTATGGAAGAATTATCTAAGAAAGTAGCTACCAATGTAAAATCCTAGAAAACATAAGTAATAAAATAGATAGCTTTGCTTCTGTCATTAAAAACAACATAGTTTTAATAAAATGATAGAATCACAAATAGCTCAGCTGACAGCTGCGGTTCCTCCGTTTGACAAAGGTAAGATTTCGGGACAGCCGGAAGATTTAGAAACTATAAATCTTGTTGATATTCATAATGCAGCTTACTACTACACGGAGCCATCGATGGGAAGGTGGATAGATTACACCCTACGCTATAAGAAAAGTGATCCAGGGAGACCTATCATCCCTATCGCCATTGGATGCCACATCTTCGAAGAAGCTATTTGTGATTTCAGAGCAAGTGTCAACATCATGCCAAAGGTAATTTATGAGAAAATTTTAGGAGATCCTTTGTTGTACATAAATATGCATTTGCAGCTTGCAAATCAGTCACTTTGCTACACCAAGGGAGTTCTTGAAGACACTATCATTCAAGTAGGACAATCATATGTTTCTATAGACTTTGTGGTTCTGGAAATAGGTGGAGATGAAAGAGCACCCATCATTTTGGGCCAACCTTTGCAGAGTACCGCAAAACCCATCATTTACGCGGACAGTGCCAAGATCTGCTTTACGATCAAGGATAGAAAGGAGTTCTCCTTCAAGAATTGCATCTTGCAATCTCTCAGTCATCCACAAAAGGCATACCTAACCAAAGAGACAACAGAGACCAAGAACAAGAATAAGCAGAGGAGGAATAATAAGACCAGTCAGTCACAAGAAGAAACTGTCAACATGATCAACACACTCCGATCTGAGTACGACCATCTCCTCACTTCACCATTCCTTGCTAAGAAGGACGATCCTGGTGTACCAACGATCGAGTGTACTATTGGACAAAGAATCTTCCACAATACCTTCTGCGACATTGGATCGAATGTCCACATAATGTCTAAGGTATGAATATTTATTTGGTAAAGAACCTTTGTTCCCTACATATATACAGTTGCAGATGGCGGATCAATCAATCCGATTTCCAGAGGGCATAGAAAAAGATGTTATGGTAAGAATACGTGACCACTTTGCCCCTGCCGACTTCATGGTTCTGGACATGGGAGAAGAAGACAATACACCCATCATCCTAGGAAGATCGTTCCTCAATACCACCAGCGCGATCATCTACGTTGGATCTGAACAATTCCACTTCCAATTTCCTAGAGAAAAGGTACGTTGTTATTTCAATAGTTATACTACTTATGGATAGTCAAAGAAGTCTCGCTCCAAGAGGAGACACCAAGCATCCTGGCGCCGAAGGAATCAACCCTCAAGGAATAAGTGGGTGGAAGATGAAGAATCGGTGAAAGATGAACCTACTCCGCCCAAGACAAATCCACAGACCAAGTAAGTATGGAAAGAGAAGGTGACATTATCATCAAAGTCACCATTGCAAGAAGTACAGTCATCTGGGTCTCCATAACCGAGACCGGATGATGCACCCAAAACTTATCTCCAGAAAAGTCATGTCCGCAGGATTTAAAAATCTGAACCCTCACCATGAGGTAACATCAGTAGTTATCTATATTTACTTTCTGGCATTGCATGAATTATTTTAGCATATTTACTTTTTTGCATTTGCCTTGCACTAGTAAAAGACAAATAAAAAGTTCCGTAACTGCATTTCATCATTGCATTATAAAAATCCTAAGCCCCATATGGATAATTCTATGGTGGTAAGAGCCACAGGAATATTCACTATGGTGTCATAAAAAAATAAAAATACCATGCATGCGTATTTCTTGTTCTGCATTATAAAAATATGAAATCCAAAAATATTAAATAGACATCCTGCTAGAATTTTGTCAATTAGAAAATCTGTCTAAACTCATAAGAACGAATCCTCGAACGGCTGACCGCTAACCCCTTATCCTAATTCGTGCCACGAGTTTTTGATGTTCTTGTTGGTATTTTTGCTAGATGATACATATGATCAAGAGCAAGTTCACTCGATTGTCTTCATCTCGCTCCACTTGTGGGCGAGAAAGATTTTTGCTGGTAGACCCGCTCTAAGAAAGACCACGACAACATCTAACTTGGAGGAGGAGCATCCCCTGTGTATCTAGTTAAGTATTTCTTTCCATTTGGTTTTATTATTAGTAAGTTTACTTCATGCTAGTTAAAAAGAGAGAGAGATGCATAACAAATTAAAACAAAACAAAATTTCTCTTAGCTAATTATATATATTAGTAGGCGTGATCTTAAATTTGAAAACAAAATAAAAAGGTGTGTTTAGTTTGCTTTAAGTTTGATTTTTAAGAGCTAATAAAAAAAGGGAGACTCTAAAGATAATCTCTTCTAATGGAAATGATGAATAGTTACTCTATTGTAATTTCTTTCAAGTACATAGTTTTCGGCCTTGAATTCTTCCGAGTTTTGGATACGACTGATTTGATATAAGAATTTACTCTTAACTTAAAACTCGTGAGTAGCATATGCTTGATCTAAGTCTAGATAATTGACGGATATGATATGAGAAGGTCTGGGTTGTTGTTTATCTTGTTCCAAGTAACACTAGAGTTCTGGAGATTTATCTTTTAAAAAACATAAAAATGTTATATGATGAGCTCCTGTATGACAAAGCTTGAATTCCTACCAAAGCCAGATATGATATTTAGATTAGAAAAACTTTCACTTATATTTGTTGCTTGCTTTTGCATTGAGTTTAGTCAAGCTTTGTTGATACCTTATGAGAGGTTTGTCATGCTCTTAAAATCAAGATCACATACACACCACCCACATATGCACTACTCCTACACCGGGGGTAGGCGCAAAAACATGCTTTCCATCTAGATCCACCCAAAAATATTTTACTCCTACACTGGGAGATAATATAAAAATATTCCCTACAGGATACCCATCAAATAAACGTTCCATGTTCTTGTTGCTATCTCTTAAAAGTTTTGTTGCAGAAAAGAAGCATGAGGCCATGAAAAAGTTATTCATAAAAAGAAAAAAAGAAGAAAGTGTTGAAAAAATGAATAAGTGTTCGAGATATCTAAAACAATGGGTACTCAGATGCCCACCTTAAAAAAGGAAGAGATGAATAAGATAGCCTATGTTTTCTTGCAAAGTTGTTTCCAAAATTTAAAGAGAGATATATGTAACAGCCCAAAAATGGACCCAGTGGGCCAAATTCACGAACGGGTCGATGGTACTGTAGTCGGGCAGTGGGCCGGCACTGTAGACGGGAGTTACTGTACATCCGGACTCTGGGTACTGTTTCAGCCCAATACTGTAGCCGGAACACTGTAACAGTCTGTTACTGTTCACCGAGTTGGGCTGGTCCGAATTCGGTGTACTGTTCACAGAATACTGTTCACAGGGTACTGTAGCATCGCGGGACACTGTGCAACCGGTGGTTTAGTACCGTATCGTGAATCCTGAGTGAGTTCACCTGACTTAAATACCAGGGCCAGGGATGCGTAGTAACCTTCGGTTAACCGTTTTGAGCGAAGCGAGGACGAAAGCTTAAGCGGGTTGCTACGCAGGTGGGACCACTCCTCGGTAGAGTGGGCCTGGGCCGTGTTTGCCGGGACTAGATGTTACATTTGGTATCAGAGCCGACTCTCGCGGTTTCACGGGCACGTGGGGATCAGTTGTTCGGGCATGATGTGTGCATGCGCGTGGGCCCGTCGTGGACACGGCATGGCATTACACATGTGCCGACACGGGAACACACAAACGTGACCAAGAGAGGAGGATCCTGGATTAAGTGTCCCGAAAGGGTAAGCCGGTTTGACATTCGACGGGGAGGGGTGATTGTAACAGCCAAAAAATGGACCCAGTGGGCCAAATTCACGAACGGGCCGATGGTACTGTAGGCGGGCAGTGGGCCGGTACTGTAGACGGGAGTTACTGTACATCCGGACTCCGGGTACTGTTCAGCCCAATACTGTAGCCGAAACACTGTAGCAGTCTGTTACTGTTCACCGAGTTGGACTGGTCCGAATTCGATGTACTGTTCACAGAATACTGTTCACAGGGTACTGTAGCATCGCGGGACACTGTGCAACCGGTGGTTTAGTACCGTATCGTGAATCCTGAGTGAGTTCACCTGACTTAAATACCAGGGCCAGGGACGCGTAGTAACCTTCGGTTAACCGTTTTGAGCGAAGCGAGGACGAAAGCTCAAGCGGGTTGCTACGCAGGTGGGACCACTCCTCGGTAGAGTGGGCCTGGGCCGTGTTTGCCGGGACTGGATGTTACAATATATTTACAAGGAGCATAGTAGAATTAGGTTAGCCACCATATATATCCACCCCATACATCTACACACACGCACATCTCGATTTGATTGTATGACTTAAATCTCTTTGGATATGAGATTTGACTTTACAATATTTGTATTGCAAGTATGCTCTTTCATATTTTCTCCACTCCTATGAGCTTCACATAAGCCTTAGTTATAGGAAGAGAAAGGTATAACATTATCATTGCCTTGGTGAGAATCCACAAATACATATATATTGAGAGACTTAAGAGTGTCATACAATGGAAGCTTTGAGTTTTATTTTGAAAACTTACAAAAACTCTGGAATAATGGTTGAGCAAAGAACTTGAGATATAGTGCTTGACTTGATCATTCTGTCTTTCAAATACTCAAGACCTAAGTGAAGGCTAAGAAGCACCATGGTTGAAGGTAATATGGGTGAGTTTGAAAGTCAGATCGGTTTATTCTAATTTGGAGGAGAATTCTTATTTAAACGCATGTGTACTTTTTGGAGTTGCTACAATGTTTTTCAAAATCCTAAACTTCTGATCCAGTTTTTGCTGAGTTTAGCTTTGCTAAGAGACTAGCAACGGTTAAGCTTGGGGGAGTTTATTGACGGTAATTAACAACTATTATAAACCGTCAAAGAAACATGTATAAGGGCACAATTGTCATCACCAACAAAGGTCTAGGGGTTTAAACTAACAAATTTCATGAGTTTTGGTGAATCTGTGATTTCTGTAGGGTTTATCCAGAAAATCATCAAGGAAGACCTACATGTCAGACTTAATCGCGCTTATTCGCCGTGGTAACAACTCTAGAAGATTCCAGAGAACCCCAGAAGGCAACCCCCGAAGCAGGCCTTGGGAGGCTGACATTTGGGGCCAGCCGGCCCCACCTGTAGGCCGACCGACCCCCTGGCCCCATGTGTTAGTCCCTCTTTGCTATGTCGATTCTCCAGCACCTTCTAGGATGCATCTACACTGTTACTTCAAGTCAGTTTCATCCAAGGGCTCATGTTGCAAGCTTTGGCCTATATAAGCAAGCCCCTGCCCCCTGAGGCATCAAGTCATCTGAGAAGATAGAAACCCTAATCATCCTTAGAGCTCGAGTAATTCTAGTGCATAGCTAGTTAGGCTAGGTCTAGAGGGAGGCAAGCAGGCTTCCCTTGGATTCCCGATCTTGTCAAGAGCGCGGTTTGGTATAATTCTTGTACCCTCTCTCTTTTGTATCTCTATTATTTTTATATGCTTGCTACAATTATTATGACATGTATATTCATATTGTCTATGTTCTTCGTTATAATGTTCATCGTCTACTTTGATTATATACTTAAAATAGTTGGATTATCATCATATTCATGCATATGTTCGTATAGCGCTCACCTTAAGGTACCATGGGTGTGTGGTTGACATTGTATAAGCGTGGTGTTTATACGTTATTTGCTTGCGGATACACCCTATATTCTGAGCCATGTGGTAGATCGTGGACGTGACACTCCCGTTGAGTCCTTTATAGTCCACTCTCTGATGTAGGTAGCACGTAGGATAAGGTTATGAAGGAAGAGCAAGCTCTGTTCTTAATCTCCCTTAGTAACATCCCTTATGTGTAGATATGAAGATGATCTTAGCAATGATTACTAGGTGTAATTGCACTAATCAATGTATGCTTTGACTTGTAATTAAGAATGACTTAGGAATTATTACTCTAATATTCTACTTGACCATGGTAATGCCATAGAATGGAGTGCTCTGAGTGATTTATCATACTTGATCAATACTTATCATATATATATATATATATATATATATATATATATATATATATATATATATATATATATATATATATATATATATATATATATATATATATATATATATATCTTATCCAATGACTTACCCCTGTTGTGAATAGAATATCGGTTATGGTTTACTTCTCCATCAATATTATAAGTTATCAATACATGTCCATGCTAGACCTTCCTTGTGGTAAAAATATAAATAATGATACCTGAAATAATCTCAGGTGAAGTGCTAAAATGGTATAATTATCTGTGCGCTTGCAGATCCCTTTTCATTCATATCTTTATATTCTTTGTTCTTTCTAGTCACCTAAAATGATAAAGAACTACTTAGTGTTATTCTAGTAGTAATGCTAGATAGTACCAACAAACATCTCTGACATCATCACTAGGGATGACAATCTAGTAAAGTAATGCTAAGAGATGTAGGCATATAATAGGTGGCTGGTAAAACAAGTGACAAGTTAATAAATACCAACAGCCACGTTGACGGGCATGAGCACGTGGAGCAACGTCCCCGTAGGCTGTGGCCGCCGACGACACCGTGTTTCAAGTGTTTCCAGCGTTTCAGACTTATGTGCTTAAGTGTTTTATCTGGATCTTGCAAAAGTAGATTTGCGATGTTGCATATGTTGCAAGTCTATGTTTTAAGTGTTTCATGTGTTTTAAACGTATGTTTCAAGTGTTTCATCTAGATGTTTCATATGTTGTATGGCTATACATGTATGTTTCAAGTGTTTTTGATGTTTCAGACTTATGTTGCAAGTGTTTTATTTGAATGTTGTAAAAGTTGATATGAAGGTTCCATATGTTGCTATAGCTATATACGTATGTTTCAAGCACATGTTTCAAGTGTTTCATCTGTTTCAGACGTATGTTGTAAGTGTTTCATTTAGATATTTCAAAAAGAAATCTTGGGAGAGCACATGTTCAAATGATGCCGGTGGTTGGTGGCCAGCGGCCAGCTGCAGCCGCCTGCTGCTGTTAGGGCGTCGTCGTGGCCTCGTGGGTCACCACGCGCGCCTACTGGGGTGCCGCGTGCATGCGGGCACGTGACCGCGACGCCTGTTGGTGCTGCTGCCGTGTGTGCATGTGGGCGCGTGAAACAGAGCCGCCTCGGGTGGTCCCCCGCGCATCCGTGGGCGTGGGCAAGGGAGCAAATGGTGGCGTGGCTTTTTCCCACGAGTGCGCGTGGCAGAGGAGGCGCGGGAGTTGCGTTCACATACGTGACGGAGGAGGCTCACGAGCTACGTGCCTACGTCCGGACGCTAACCCTTTCGTTATTAAAATAATTTACGAGATTGTAACATCATACTTACAGTACCATTCTGGATACTTTCGGTTTTTTTCTTTTGGAACATAGTATTCTGATACTGGCCTATACCATGTACAGTTCCAGATTTTTAATAGAATATATATATATATATAATTATATATATAGAAAGATATCTACATGTAAATAATTATATATGATATATTTGTATATAACTTTAGCCACAATCATGCCTAGAAATAAATAGAGTTAGGTGAAGATAGTGCATGGTTCAATTCATAAAATTGCACATTAAACGAGGGGTTACTTGATTTTTAGGGCCTACCGGTGCAATAGGAAAATGACTGATGTTAGATCGG
This sequence comes from Saccharum hybrid cultivar R570, assembly GCA_038087645.1. Classification (NCBI taxonomy): domain Eukaryota; kingdom Viridiplantae; phylum Streptophyta; class Magnoliopsida; order Poales; family Poaceae; genus Saccharum; species Saccharum hybrid cultivar. The sequence continues at coordinate 20,211,961 of JAQSUU010000106.1, read as the reverse complement.
TACGAAATAGAGTCATTTCTATATCGGTTTACCTATCGGTACGAGATATACTAGTAATTTCGGAACGAACGGAATTAATACACTTGTGTAACATGACTTTGATCTAAAAGAAGACAAGAGGGAGAGTTAAAAAATATGAAAGACCGGAGGGAGAGTTAATAATTTAGCCCTTGTTTAGTTCCTAAAATATTTTGCAAAATATTTTAGATTCTCATCATATCGAATCTTTGACACATGGATGAAGCATTAAATATAGATAAAAAATAAAACTAATTACACAGTTTAGACGAAATGGACGAGACGAATCTTTTAAGCCTAGTTAGGCCATGATCAGACAATAATTGTTAAATAACAACGAAAGTGCTAAAGTAGCGCTACAGTTACATTTTCCAAAATATTTTGAAAACTAAACAAGGGCTTAATATCGAACGGAATTAATATCCACTCCAAAAGAAGACAAAGAGAGAGTCAGGGAGATACAGTACGGAGTAAAGGTTTTGGCGCCAGAATTCCAAAAAAAAAAAAAGGGTTTTGGCGCCAGAAGTGTGCGGTAATTGCGAATCAGCGGTGCTTTGACGCCATCCGCATTTCGCAAGGGCAATCCGGTAATATCTCCGGCGATTTTGCAACTCAACGGGGAATATATCCATCACAGGTATTCAGGCTCCTACGCAAAACCCCACGCCGGCGCCGCCTCTTTCCTTTCCCGTCTCTTCCGTTCGGTCAGAGCCCAGCCCACTCCGCCGTCGCCGCCCGCGAGAGGAGTTCGCTTCATCCGTTCACCGCCTCAAGGACGGTAAGGCTAGCCGAAACGCTCGGTCTTCTTCCTCGTCTGATTCTGGTAGTAGCTGCGGGGATCTGGGGGCGGGATCGAGACCGTGATTTCTTGAGGCGCTCCAGTTTTGCTAGGGTTTTGTCTACATGGCCGAGCCTTGCTGCTGCCCGATTCCATGGTCTGGGGAGAGAATCCCTAGCCCAAATCCCGATCTAATGATTGGCGCCGCCATTCCCGCGGAAGGAATAGGTGGGAGCGGGCATGGGCGTAGAGAAGCCAAGCGGCGCGAATTGGACCATCAATGAGTGAGCGCAGGTTGTTAAAAGTTGAAACTCCCCAGGCTCGGTGTAGTTTGCTGCCTGAGATTTTTTTTTAATCGAGATCTACAAATCGGTGCCTCGGATTTCTGTTTGTGACCTTAATCTTACATGCGGGGTATGGAGAAACTGTCTTAGAAAGTGTTCTAATGTTTCGTCTTAGCCGTGTACAGTACAGGTGACTCTGATACTCACCAGCAGATTGTATATGCTTACTCATTATGCGTCTTACATGCTTTTTCCTAGGCCACCTACTGTACTTCGACAAGCATGTGTTCTTGTACAAAATGTCTTGCAGTCATTTCACAGTAATTATGTTAGCAGAAATTCCGAAGGCTGTTTCTTGAGAACTTTTAGGCATTGCAAATATTACGGTACCACATCCATAATGCCCAAAATGATTATCTCAGGCTGAATGTATATTGTAACCCATTCACAAGTCATTGCCAACCAAAACTCTAGTACATGTTTTGCAGTAGAGATCCTCTCCAAGCACCTATTCATCATACTGCAATCTCTGATATGGTATTTTTTCTGATAGTGACTAGAAGACGTGTGGAATTTATTTGCTTCACTGTTTGCTAGATGATTCTGCTGAATTGCATTGAATGATCTGAAATTCTGAATCTCCACTTTGCAGAGATGGACACATCAAGCCCTGCAGCACTTGTCAATGCAGAGATTCTGAACATGTTTGTTGGGCGAAGAGTGCGCACGGTTGTTCAAGTCCAACGCAATGAAGGTGGAGTGGTTGTCGGGCAGTCCACTGATGGGCATCAGTTGAGTATCAAAAGCGCTATGGACGTCCCTGTATCACACTTTATGGAGGTTTATGGAATTGCTGAAAACAGCCAGACCATCCGTGCTGAAGTTTGCACAGATTTTGGTCCCAACTTTGGTGAGATTTCAAATGCCTTTGGCCCTTTGATTGCAATAGTATGAACTGTTAGTATATTCTGAGTGCTACCATACCATGGTTTAAACTTTCCCACATCTAAGCTTGCCAGCTCTTATTTCATTCGTTGTCATAAGAAGATTGTAGTATACCAAAGCCCCTGATGTACACCAATTTAAGCATGTAAAATCAGTGAAAATTTTGAGTTTCACCCTCCTAATGAGCCATCGGCTACTATTTTGCCCTCCCTTAGGGTATTATTTTGCTTGGTCCCTGACCTTAACCTATGAACATTAAGGAGCAACCGAGTAAGTAAACAAGAAATAATCTTTGTCCCCTTCTTTTCTGAACTTGTCAGCCTGTCAGGTAGTGCCTAGTTTTTTCCTAATCGGATGAGCAAATATCTATTTTCCATTTGGAACTTGACCTTATTTTCTTAGAACATCAAAGCGGCCTAGGTGATTTTCCTGTTTACTCAAATTACAGATTAAGACACCCAGGAGGGAGGGAAGAGAGGGAGGGAGGGAGAGAGAGAGAGAGAGAGAGAGAGCCAATTTTTTAAACTGCTGTTAGTATCTGGACATTTAGGAATTGGATTTATAGTTAGATGTTGGGTGCTCCTTGAACTACAGCAAAATTGACTCCCATTGTTACAAGGAATGTGCATCTTATTTATTTTTTCATGTCTCCAGGCCACATTTACATGGTTTTGTTCTATCCCCAGATGGCGATAAGTATGCCTCTGAGATCAATCATGATCTTAGAATGCGTTTCAGGATGAGAAACATGTTATCTACACGTTATCTGGCTGGGACTTTAATCATGCTATCCACCACTGACAATTAAAGTAGCTTATTATGGCTTAAAGTTGTGTAGATATATTCTTTTTACACTTGAGATGCAGATAAATTTTTTGGTATTTAGACCTCTCTTCTATGCCATGCCTTGCAGCAACAGCTTTAATTACACAGCATCCATACTTATTTTCCCCTATATCCATAACACCATTGGTTTTTTTCACCATGTTTATCTGGCAGATCCCAAGCCTTTTGATCAATTGTGCAAGCTGGCGAGTGACAAGTTCAAGCACATGTTCCTGTAGAGGTCATCATTGCATGGAGGACCTTTGGCCAACTGAAGCTTGTTTGAAATTGATATGATTCGCCTCTAAATGTTCCTCAGTACTCTGTTACTTGTCAGTATTGGACTCCTATTAGTATGTATTAACCTAAGCAACATACTACGAAGACGAGCAAAATATATCATGTAGTTGAAGAACGTATGTTCTTTTCTACTTTTAGGCAATCCAAACGTAAGCTTGTTATGTCGCTGTCACTCGCATTTGGACCCTGAGAAGTTGCTACAATGGCCATGCAGCTTGATGAGAGGAAAGAGTTCTAATGTGCTAGTTACATGCCCCATCTGAAAGTTTTGATGTTAATGTCTACAAGATCCACCTTAGTCAACCTGAAACCCTCTCTATTCAGTTCATTATTGGGTTTAAGGCATGAGATTTAAATTTTTGTGTGCATGATTCAGCAAATGCGTACCTGAATCTACTGTGTCCATGATGGCTACTCGGTAGCGTGCTGGTGAAGCTTTGCTTGGTTGTTGGGGTTTTCTTGCAAGTTCAGGAGCATTGTTTGCACAGCGCTGAAATCAATGGCTTAGTGTTAACTAGTTTGGTGTGGAGACTAGAGAGCTGTGGAATACCTAAACCAGTGCCAATTGCGAAACATTGTTCTTTTATCTCTGAACATATTTTCGGTTGGGAAGCATTTTCTCTCAATTTTTTAGGAAATTAAATATCGATGATACCGAGTTACGCCGAATGTTTCCTATAGAGATGCTTTGAAGTTTGAACACCATCATTCAGAGCCGCTTGCATAACAGAGTGGATGTATTGGTGGCATATTGCTTTCTTTTACAAAGTGTAATCTTTTGACTGCGACATCTCATCTTTCACCTGAGTGCAACAAGAACAAATACAAGAGACAGAACAAAAATGTCTCTTTTGTACTCATTAGCTTAAAGTCCTGCATTTGCCGCTACCCAGTCCTGTAACAGGATATTTTTTTTAATGTTTAATGGTTCTACAAGGTTCAGGTTGTGGCGTTGTGCCTTTCACCTTGCCTTGTCATGACTACTGTACATAACAGGAAGTCTGGAACTGGTCTAATTGGTTATAGATATGGAGTTTCTGAACCGTTCTCCAATGTTTCTACTAGTCTTTCTGTTCGCAGTTTGTGGGATGGATGCTAGTCTATTAGATAAGTCAGTAGTATCATTTGTATAATAACTTTATCCTCAAAGTTGTTATATATTTGTCATCTCGCTTAATTACCAACGAATCAATCAGGGTTCTAATTTTTCAACAAATAAAAAAAAAGCACAAATAGAGTTTCTCAGGGATCACCAATGTACGCCAGACAAATATATAACTGTAGCATTTGTTCCCATTAAAATGAAAAAGAAGCACTTATACTCCATATATAACATACCATGAAAGAGAACAAAATCTGAAAATTCCATACTTGTTTTCTGTCTCATACTGTAATAGATAAGCAGACAAGCAGAATGTAGTTGAAATCGAATGATTTCCCTGAGAACCCCTGAAATTTCTCGTAAAATGCCGTGGGATGAGGCATAATCATGGCGTGATTTCTGGCCTAAACGCACCTCGTGTTCATCTACTAGGTTTTGGTTTTCAGCGGGAGGCGAGGGGATGCATGGACTTGGCGAGCCCGTAGCCCCGGGCCCCGAAGCCCAGGCACCCGAGAACCAGGCCCTGCCGGTACGGCAGCGACGTCGTGCGCCGACCACTGCCGCCGCCCGGCGCCCTCTTCGTCGCCGTCGGCACCGCGCCCCTGTCCGAGGAGGTGGAGCGGCGGCGCCCCGGCTGTGGCGATGCTGGGCAGGGCGGCAGCGGCGACTTCTTGGACGAGCGCGACGACGGCCAGATGGACGGCGCCCAGAAACCAAGCCTGCTGGTGACCTCCGTGCTCGCGGTGCCTGATGATGCCTGATGATCCGCCCCCGCGCAGTCGCCGCCCGTGCGGCTGAGGAGGTCCCGCAGCGATATCCGCCGTCGAATGCTCTTCGCCGAGGACGACGACGAGGAGGAGGAAGAAGACGAGGCGGACGCGAAGGGGACGGACGGCTCGGCGGTGGCGCCTCTGGGGCTCCGCGTCGGGGAGGCGGACCTAGCCCGGCGAGTAGTAGCCCGCGGCGAGCGTCCGTCCCGCTCCTTGTCGTCGTCGTCGTCGCCGTCGCCGCCGCACTCCTCCCAGACGTGGTCCTCCTGTCGGATCGGGGAGAGGCAGCCGACGCGGATGCGGCCGGCGACGAAGAGCTCCTCGGCGGAGCTCATCGCCACGGCCACGCCCCCCTTGTGGCCGCCGGGACCGTGCGTCCCCGCGCCGTGCGCGGCGAACTCGAAGTCGTCCCCTGCGGCGGCGGCAGCCGCGTAGCAGTCGGCATCGTCGGCGGGGGCGCCGGCGAAGTGGAGAGAGGCGGCGGCGAAGGTGGCGGTGGAGGAGGGCGGGGAGCGGAGGATGTAGTGCACGGGGCTCGCCGGCGCGCTGAAGAAGAAGTAGTTGCCGTCGTCGTTGGCGTCGCCCTGCATCTTCGCGGCGGCGCAGGGCAGTGTAGTGTGGGTCGTCGAGAGTCGAGACTGGAGAGAGAAAGAGAGGGTCACCTGTCATGCGGGGTTTTGAAGGGAGGGAAGGGAACGGAAGGCAAGCGGGCGCCGGGCAGGGGCGGCTATGGTGATTGGTGAGGTAGGTGCATGGAGTGGGAGCGGGAGTGAGGGGAAGGTACGTGTAACCACGTGAATGGTTTGATCGTGCGCATGGACTCACGTTCACTCTGCAGAGTTTTTATGGATTTGGGGTCCGGCATGGCACAAATTGTTAAAATTTACAGCATACATTAGTCGCCAGTCGAGTATTTAGGCATGTTTGGTCAGAGGTGTTAAAGTTTAACGAACACGGTAGCACTTTTGTCTTATTTGATAAAAAGTTTTCAATTTTAGATAAATTAGGCTTAATAGATTCGTCTCGTAAATTACTCCTAATATGTGCCAACATGCATGCAATTAATCTACATTTAGTACTCCACACATTTACCACAACATTGATATGATGGGAGTTAAACTTTTAACATTCATGAACCAAACATGGCCTTACTTGCAACGTGTGAGTGGTTACGTGCTGGCTGCACCCCGACGCATTTTCGCTCATTTTAGGATCGTCGTCCAGAGGGCCACACCACACCCACACGGCAACACTATCACGCGCGCATGCACGTCTGAACGGGAGCAAGAGCTAGGCAGCTAGCAATTGATGATGATACCGCGCCAACGAAGGATTCGAAAAAAAGCATCCAACCAATAGCTCGTAAATCAAAGCGGCCTTCGTTTGCTCGTATAAAAGGCGATTTAAATTTCCAATTTTTTTGTTTCTCCCCAGCAAGCAATTCAACGGCTCGCTTTGAGCGATCATCGCAAAGATTAGATTAATCGGCCGTGCGATCGTGATTGACGCCCCGGGCGGATCAACAATTAATTAATTCCCGGGTTCTAATCATCGAACAGTTAACGCGTTTGCTTCTGTGTTTGTTCGGTAGAATCTGGGATAGATAGATGAACGTGAGCAGCACCAGTACACCAGGAGATACGCAGAGATAGCTAGTCTCCTAGTTGGATATAGCACCGGCAGGGGAGTGGTGACGACCAAACGAGACGACGCATAGCAGCGATGGAACGGTGACTGGCCGGTTCCCGAGTGGGCGCCCGACCCATCACACAAGTATAGGGATGAAAAAAAATAGGAACGGTCCGAAATGGTATTACAATGTAGAAAACAAGAACGGTCGATTTTTCTATATTTTGGTTATTAATTAAAGAGTATAAAAAATAGTTAAAAATAGTTAAAAATGGTTGTGAAACCAATTGAAAATGATACATTTTTATGTTTGGCTAAATTTGAAAACAATATCATAATATAGAAAATTGTATCATACTATAGAAAACGGAAACGGTTGGTACGGGATTTTTCCGCCCGTTTTCATCCCTACACACAAGTGCTCTCGGCCATCCTTTCCTGTGACAAGAAATTAAAAAATGCAGAAAAGATCAAAGAAAAATATAGATACATGATGCAGCAATCTATGTTATAATGCAAATTTTAAAGTAGAAGAAAATCTTGTGCAAAGAGACACGAAAAAAAATCAACATGTGAATTGGTGTCCTTAGAGCATCTCCAAGAGATTCTCCATATCCTTCATAAATGCTAGAATAGAGATTTTGGTGAAAAACTACCCTCCAACAGCTTCTCTAAATTGTCATCCAAATATAGCCATTTTCTATTCCAGATTTTTCGGTAGCCAAAAATAGAAGACGAGAATGACTCCCTAGAGTGCTCATGAGATATAGAAAAACTGTTGGAGAGTGAAAAGATATAGAAAACGATTTTTATTCAAATGGCTCTCCAAATGTTGATTTAGAGAGTGAGATGTATAAAGGCTCTTGGAGATGCTCTTAGGATGCATGAGCTTTGGATGGCCTTCTCTTCCTAAGTACAGAAGATAGCTGCACATCTTTGTATTAAGTACTACTCCGTATCTCTGTTCCAAAAAAACTTGATGTTTAGGTTGGTCTAAGTCAAACTATGTAAAATTTAACCAAATTTACATACTAGGATATTAATGTTTATATTACGAAATAAGTATCATTAGATTTTTCATGCAACATAGTTTCATAGTATACATATTTGGTGTCATAAATGTTAGCAAATTTCTCTATAGATTTGGTCAAATTTAAAATAGTTTGATTTAGGATAAAACTAAAACATCAAATATTTTTTAGGCGGAGGGAGTAGAAGAAACTAAAGAAGCTAAGTTAGTACAATTACATGCATGGTGCACCAATCAGGCGGCTCGGCGAAATGGATTACTTGGGAAGTAAACAACATAATAACTAGCATACTCAGCTCTGGCCATCGCCCACAGCTCGGTGTCCTGTTCAATTTGCGCCCACAACATAGGCATACAAGTGAGTTACTGATTAAAGCCTATATATATATATATATATATATATATATATATATATATATATATATATATATATATATATATATATGGTTTGTGGGTTAGTTCACATGCATCTCTGATAGAGGCTATCTCATTGAACATGGTAATAGCCCAATAGGGCGTGGAGCCGATAAAAAGGGGTCTAGGAATTTTGTAGTATTTTCGTATGGAAAATTTTCAAATTACTTCCTCTAAATTTGGTCTATATCCACAAAACTTCCTAAGCTAATATTTGGTCCCATTTCTTCTCCTAATAATTTCGATTGGTTTAATTTACCCCTTAACAAGATTCTTTTTTCATAAAGTTGAATATTAACTTTAATTTTGTTAGATGATAGATAACAACATGTTTTTTTGTTAACAATACATTATGGAATTTTCATCATTATGTTTCAAACAGTTTTGTATCTCTAGTGTTAATTCATTATTAGATTTCCTAACACATCAAAATAATGATGAAAAAACTATGATACAATTGTAGACATAAATTATAATGTGCTCTGTCACTCACAAACTTTGAACTAAAAGCTTGTATGCAAATAAAAATAAATAAATTGAAGCAACTATATAAAATACTTAAGGAAGTAAATCAAACCAAACATTAATTTAGAGGTATTATTGACATAAGCCAATAAGCCAAATTTGGAGCAAGTAATGTAGACTTTTATCTTTTCCAATCTCTCCTGTACTCCTGTATGCGTTACTGTTGACCGTTAAAGTCTGTTTTTCATTTTATGGCTTCTTCCGATGTATACCGTTGACAATATACACGAGGTCTCTCTTTACATTTGTTTGTTTATTGTCGGCAAGATAAAAAGCAGTTATGAGGCAGCTCTTTCAGCTTTCCGGGAGACTCTGAAGCCCCAACTAATGAACTTGGCCAAAGTACACTCCTTGGATTGGAAGTCCGAAAAGTCGCTCCTGCATGCCTTTGTCAGTTTTCGCTTCAAGAAAGGAAAAGATTACGACGAATCCAAGAAAAAAGTCCATTTGGATTTGCATGATACGCTCGATGATTTCGGGCCCTGTCGGCTTAATGGCGATGCGCCCGGCATGTTTACCGGCCGGCTGCCGATTAAACGCGCGTACTCAATCATCCCCTAGCCATATGTAAGGCCAGTCTCAATAAGAGTTTCATTTGCATTAAATAGGTTGCCACATAGGCATTTTTTATGACATGTCAGCGTATTTAAGAGGAGAGAGAAGAAATGAGTTCTCTGGACACGATTACCAACTCTATACGAGTCATGAAATTAAATGCCAATAAAACCATAGAATGAAACTCTCCATTGAGAGTGGGTGTTTCATCTAAATTTCATTTCATTTCATATGACATGGTAGTCTTGGAAACAACGCCATGAAACTCTCTACAAAGGAATAATTGAAACCACTTGTAATTAGCTCGCCAGTCGCCACTTTATGGTTCCATGTTTCACTTTGTTATTAATTTCTTGATCAGTTTGGTTGTATTCTTCCTCTTGATTGACACTTTTCCATGGGTCTATTTATGTAGACGAGTGCAGATGTACGTGCAGCTCTCTTGCGCATTCTCGAAAAGGAATCGAACGGTTCTTTCCTGGAAAAGAAAAAAAAAATCAAGGAATCGAATGATTATGAATAAATAAGCGGAGTTTAATTATTTCGTGGCGGAATACAATACGCTGGTTGTTGGAGGTCAGGGTTGGATTTTGTTGGAACCTACCATCGGCTCCACATCATCCAGGAGTGTACAGGGCAACTGCTGGTATAGTGATGCTCACGTCCTCTGGAAGCTAATCAATCACGGTGTGCGCCATAACTGAAGAGGATAAAAATAAGGTAAACAGTAGCAACAAACTCATCTCTATCCTCACAAATATCAAAAAGGAGAACTCACACAGAGTAGATGAGTACTGACAGCAGTGCTCAGTTAGAATTTGGTAGTTAAAGGTTACGTAGTAGTGACTAGTGATAGCGTTTCGACATATCAGAGGTTTTCTGCTGTGAGCCTGTGAATAGCAATGTGACGCGCGATTGTCCTGGGCAGAAGCAAACCGCTGGTCGAGTGAAGTTAGAGCTGGGCCCCTGGAAGACAAATCAATTTCCGCTTTTTTGTGGGCTGGATACCCTAAATAGCATCCGGAGCAAGAGCAGTTGACGATCTTGATTTTTGGGCCGGCCCGTGAACTTAGACCATGCTTCTCCGGAGTGAAAGTGTGTAGTATTTGTTTGGATGGCTTTAGCATCTTGCCAGGTTATCAGAATACAAATTTCGCGTGTTTTGGTTGTCTGGACGATTGTTTTTTTTTCCTTTTTGTTTTTTTTCTACTATAATACAGACTACCTGGGTTCTTGATCCATGTGTCAATCCATCTCATAGTGACACTCATAGTGAACTATCTTTGGTCGATGGGACCAAATTTGAGGATCACTGAGCCCTTATAGGCCTCAACTTTGTTCTTTGAGATCAAATACGCATCAACAAAATTAAGGGCGTGTTTGGTTCATACCTCTTCAAGTTTAGTCACCTAAACCAGCTCCTAAAGTTTAATCACCCCCTGTTTGGCTTGGTGGACTAAAAGAACCCTTTTAGTCCCTTTTAGTCAGGGTGTTTGATCCAACGTGACTAAAAGATGAGACAACCTGACTAAAAGGTGGGCTTTAGTCCCATTTAACAACACTTGGGTGACTAGTTGGCTAATGCACCTTTTAGTCCCATTTAATCATAGTGTTTGGATAAAAGTGATTAAATATGACTAGATTTAGGAGGTGAGGAGTGAACCAAATACCCCCTAACTTGTGGTGGATTCTGTTAGTAAAATTATGCATATGACCTCCTCTCCTCTTGTAGGGAGGGGGGTGGGGGATGTTGGTCTAACCAAGGATGAAAGAGGATTTATTATAGTATATGTATACTCTCTCTGTCCTAAAATATCCACCGTTTCTATTTTTCAAGAAATAACTTTAACAAAATATATATTAAAAATATTAATATTTATGGTTCACAACTGGTATCATTGAAAAGATCTTTGAATCTAGTTTTTTAATAAATTTATTTGTAGATACAAATATTGCACGTATTTTTTTTATAAATCAAGTTAAACTTGTGGCACGGAAACCAAAAGCGACAGATAATTTTGGACAGAGGGAGTAGTAAGGCACCCACAATTTCAAAGCCATCCACATGTGCGTATACATAGAGAGAGCGCACAATGTCATAATTATTTTTTTGCTCCAAACTAAACAGAAGGGACGGGGCAGGCTAGCAATTGGGTTGGCATAAGGCGCAGCTGGCCCTGCACTTTTCTAAGGCCCCCTTTAGTTCTCAGCAAATTTTGCAAAATTTTTCAGATTTCCTGTGACATCGAATTTTTGGACACATGCATGAAGCATTAAATGTAGATAAAAAATAAAACTAATTACACAATTCAGACGAAATGAACTAGACGAATCTTTTAAGCCTAATTAGACCATGATTGGACACTAATTACCAAATAACAACGAAAAGTGATACAGTATCATTTTACCAAATTTTTGGCAACTAAACCGGCCCTAAGTTTAAGTGGCAATACTCTTTGCGGCTACCGTCGGGGCAGCAATAGCATATGGAGTACCCCGGATCAAAGTAATTGCAATTCACCATGGCGCAAAAAATCAATTTGACCTTTCTTTCATCATGTGGTGAGGTAGTGGAGTTAATAGTCGTAGTAGCAATAGAGCTATTAGTAGTAGCATCCAGGTTACCTGCGATATTTGCCTCGTTTTTATATCAAAAGCGATCCTGCCTGTGTGTGGATCTATCTCCCATGCCTACATTACTTACTGCAGTTATGCATGGTTAAAATTAATTAACCACAGTTCGAAGCGTATGTTTCCTTGTGTGGCGACCATTTACACGTAATTAGTATAATGATTTTTGCATGTGAGCTAGTAAATGAGAAAGAGAGACGGGGAGATTAATGCACATGCATGTGTGCTGGTCGAGAGCTTTTTTTTTACTGTCCAAGCGGTATTGATCTAGAATAGTTACATCATTCAATAAAAACTCAACAATAAAACTAAAACTAGGGGATCATCCAAATACAAATTTTTTGAGAGATTTCCTGCCGAAGGAACCACTCGTCTTCAATGAAGAAATCCCGATCGGTACCAATGACCACGCCCAGTACTCTAGTTTATGCCAATTTCAGCAATCAATTTTATCTTCAAGAATAACAATGTTCATGACTTTCTTAGGCCGAAATTTTATCCCAAAGGGATGGGGCCATGGGATCTACTCATCTACATGCTGGTAGAAACATAAACGTGGGTCTGGCCTAAAGCCTGTATGCTATATGGGATGGCCTAAGAACCATTGCTTCCTTCGGTTAGCAATAGAGGTGGCGGCTGAAAGGGGAGGTTGGGTCCGTTTGTGATGGAAGAGGTGGAAGGCCGGGCCCAGAAGGGAGGAAGAGAGAGGTGGGCTTGTAGCGGGAAGAGTTGGTAGTGGGTGGTGGTAAAGGCGGAAGGTCGGGCCAGGGACGGGAAAAGAGAGGTGGGCTGGTAGCGGGAAGAGGAGGCGGGGTCAATGGGCGTGGAAGAGGAGGGTGGAGGCGGCGTCGGCGATCGTGACCACGCGGGGCGTAGAAGGGGTGGTGGAGGTGGTCGCGTCTGCCTCCAGAGCGTTGTCACGCCTGGCGCGGAAGAGGTGGAGGTGAACGCGTCCGGCATTGGCGCGGTGTGGGCGCTCGTCGCCACGACGAGCGCGGAGCCTGACGCGTTCGGGTGACAGTGTGGTGCTCAACGAGGCGGTGGACTGCCGAATGTTGCGGTCCCTCGGGGCTGATGTTGTGTCCGTCAGGGTTGAAGCCAGGCAAAGGACTTGGAGTCCGTCGGGGTTGAAGCCACGGTGCTCGTCCATGCCGATGCCGACGTAGACAACGGCGAGCCCTCGGTGGACCACCTAGCTACCTACACTCTGCTGAAACAAATATGTTTGTTGTAAAAAAAGTCTTTTCCCTTTTTGTTTTTTCCTACTATACTATTATTATTATTGTTGTTGCTATTACTATATTATTATTGCTATTATTATTATTATTGCTATGATATGCGATATACATAATTAAAAATTTGTTTGAATTCATAATAAATCGGTTACATCCCTCACGTAAATAACACTCTTGCATATCAAAACCGCTAGGTAGAGAGTGATTTGTCATTTCATGTAGTATGTGATATTAGTGTTAAAAGCACACCCTCCAACTTTCTGTAACAGCCCTGGGTGTTAAGCATGCATTATCATCCAAAGCATGAGCATTATCATCACATACATCTTATTATTACATGCAATATAAGCCTCTTTAAAATTTAAAGTTGAAGAGCAATTAATTAAACCCTAATTGTACATTTGAGTGCTAAAGAGTGGTAAAATTTTGTGCATCTACAATATTAGATAAAATAGAATAAATTAACATGATTTTTGGAGCAACTTTTGTATTCAAAATTTTCTCAAATTTTGCTTTTAAAAATATCCTAGAAAAGTGAATTTTTACTTAAAATTTGGCTTTAATTCTTTAATTCAAAATCTATTCAGAATTTTGAAAAGTGCCCTACATGAGGCCCGAAGTTTTTTTGGTTTAGCCGGGTACTATCGTCGCTTCATACCGGATTTCTCAAAGATTGCCAAGCCAATGACAAGTTTGCTACAGAAGGATCATAAGTTTGCCTGGACAGAGGAGTGTGAGGCAGCTTTCTGCACCTTGCGGAAATTGTTAACCACTGCTCCTGTTCTGGCACAACCGGATATAGAAAAGCCGTTTGATGTGTTTTGTGATGCATCTAAGAATGGGTTAGGATGTGTGCTAATGCAAGATGGAAGGGTCATTGCTTATGCCTCACGTCAATTGAGGAAGCATGAGGTTAACTATCCTACACATGACTTGGAGCTTGCAGCAGTTGTGCATGCTCTAAAGATTTGGAGACACTACTTGCTGAGGAATGTGTGTAATATTTTTACAGATCATAAGAGTCTCAAATACATTTTTACTCAGTCCGAGTTGAACATGCGACAGAGAAGGTGGTTAGAGCTGATAAAGGACTATAACCTGAATGTGTACTATCATCTCGAAAAGGCTAATGTAGTAGCAGATGCCCTAAGTAGGAAATCACATTCTATTGCTGTGCAACCGTTGTTTGAAGAGGGGTTCAATTTATTGCATCCTGCTGTGTTGCATAATATTCAGATCAGTTGTACCTTGGAGAGCAAGATCATTGAAGGTCAGAAAATAGATAAGGGAATATTTCATATCAAGGAGAAAATGAAGAGGAAACCAACCAAACACTTTAGAGTAGATGACCAAGGAGTGTTATGGTTCAAGGATCGCCTGGTAGTACCCAAGGATCGAGAGCTCAAGAATAAGTTGATGGATGAGGCTCATCATTCTAAGCTGTCTATCCATCCTGGAAGTAGTAAAATGTACCAGGAGTTGAGATCCCGTTATTGGTGGACTAAGATGAAAAAGAAGATTGCAGCGTATGTTGCTCGTTGCGACATGTGTTGTAGAGTGAAAGCTCTTCACATGAGACCCGCAGGACTTTTGCAACCCTTGTCTATACCCGATTGGAAATGGGATGATATAAGTATGGATTTTATTACTGGTCTTCCCACCACACAAAAAGGGCATGATTTGATTTGGGTAATAGTAGACCGCCTTACCAAATCAGCTCACTTTCTGTCAGTTAAGACAACTTTTCGACCACCTCAATATGCGGAAAAGTATATTGCTGAGATTGTACGATTACATGGTATACCAAAGACGATCGTGTCTGATCGTGGCTCACAGTTTACCTCTCATTTTTGGGAGCATCTTCATAAAGGATTGGGTACCAGTTTGATTCGTAGTACAGCTTACCATCCACAGACAGATGGGCAGACAGAGCGAGTTAACGCTGTTCTTGAAGATATGCTTAGAGCTTGTGTGCTATCATCCAGAGGTTCATGAGAATCATGGTTACCTTTGGCAGAATTCGCTTACAACAACAGTTACCAAGAGAGTATCAAGATGGCACCTTTTGAAACTTTGTATGGCAGGAAATGTAGAACACCGTTAAATTGGGTGGAACCTAGAGAAAGAAAGTTTTATAGAATTGATTTTGTGGATGAGGCAGAGAAAAAGGTCCGTGTTATCCAACAAAACATGCAAGCTGCACAGTCCCGTCAGAAGAGTTATGCAGATAAGAGAAGGAGACCGTTAGATTTCCAAGTGGGTGACTACGTCTATTTGAAGGTTACCCCAATGAAGAAGAAACGGTTTGGAATCAAGAAGAAACTGACTGCTAGATATGTAGGACCATACCGGATCATAGAGAAAAAGGGTCCCGTGGCTTATAAGCTGCAGTTACCAGAAGAGATGAGTTCGATATTTCCCGTCTTTCACGTATCACAGTTGAAGAAGTGTCTGCGTGTTCCGGAAGAGAGAATAGAACCTCAGGGTATTCGGATCAAGGCAGACTTGGAATATCGTGAGCAAGCGGTTCGAGTTTTGGATACTAAGGACCGAGTCACTCGGAATAAAGTGGTGACAACTTACAAGATTCAATGGAGCCATCATGATGAGAGTGATGCTACGTGGGAAACAGGAGAATATCTTCAAAACACTTATAAAGATTTTTACAATAAGTGGTTCATAACTCAAAATCTCGGGACGAGATTCTTATAAGGGGAGGGTTGTAACACCCCTGGGTGTTAAGCATGCATTATCATCCAAAGCATGAGCATTATCATCACATACATGTTATCATTACATGCAATATAAGCCTCTTTAAAATTTAAAGTTGAAGAGCAATTAATTAAACCCTAATTGTACATTTGAGTGCTAAAGAGTGGTAAAATTTTGTGCATCTACAATATTAGATAAAATAGAATAAATTAACATGATTTTTGGAGCAACTTTTGTATTCAAAATTTCCTCAAATTTTGCTTTTAAAAATATCCTAGAAAAGTGAATTTTTACTTAAAATTTGGCTTTAATTCTTTAATTCAAAATATATTCAGAATTTTGAAAAGTGTCCTACATGAAAGTTGTAGAGAATTAAATTTTGAACAACTTTTATTTTGGGCAAAAATTGTGAAAACGTCTTTTTCATCTTCAAATTTGAATTTGAATCAAATTGGAATCTGGAAAATGTATTTATAAAAAGAAAAACCTTTTTCCCGGCTTTACTGGGCCGCCGCCCCGCTTCTCGGCCCACGGCCGAAGCCGGCCCAGCCTCTCCCGCGCGCCTCCTCCATCGCCCGCGCGCGCGACGTCGCGCCGACCGCGCTCAGGCGACCACCGCCGCGTGGCGGCCGCACGCCGGCGGCGTCCTGCGCGTGGGCGCTGTGGCCCCCGCCGCCCCGCGCTTACCCCGCCCGAACCCGCCTGCTCCCGCCCCCTCGCCTCACTTCCCTCTCGCTCGGTCTCGCGTGCCTCGCCAGCGCCCGCAGCAAGCCGAGCAGCCGCCCGACCGCCGCGCCATTGCCGCGGCAGCCTCACCTCACCACCGCGGTTCCTCCGCCCAATTCCGTCCGCCCTAGCCTTCCCTTCTTCCTGACCGAACTCGCTAAGCCATTGGAGGCTCACCTCGGCAAGGTAAGCGGCCGATTTGGCCATCTCTCTCCCCGCCGGTGAGCCCGCCACCGTGGCTCCCGTCGGTCACACCTTCCCGCCATCGCATTCCTCTCCTCCCCGTGCGCACCACGACCGCCTCCGCTCACTGGAGCTCGTACGCCCCTCCGTGGCCCTTGCCATGGCCTGCTCCGGTCTGGCGCCGGCAAGCCGCGCCACCGCCTCCGCCATGGCCGCTTCGGCACGTGCCCTGCTCCGCCCCTCGCCCCGCTAACCACCTCCTTGAGCTCGCGCGGTTGTGGGGAGTCGACTGGTGCTGACCTCGTCGCCGGCGACCTCGCCGACGGCGGGATTTCCCCGGTCAGCGCCGTCCCCTGTTCGGCTCCGGCTGACGGGTGGGTCCCGTTGACCTGGGGTCCCGCACGCCAGTGAGCCCGGGTGCACTGGACCGGGTGCACCCAGGGAAGAGTCCGGCTGATTTTCAAAATATTTAAAATAAAGAATTCCAGAAATTTTGAAAAGGCTTTCAAAAATCATATCTCAAGATTTATAGCTCCAAAAATTATGAAACAAATTTTGTAGTGTTTCTTATGAGTAGATCTACAGTTTAAAAATGTTGCATGTTAGTTTTGTGATACTTTTCTGTGTAGATTTATTTAATTAGTATAAATGTTGATATCTTAGAAAATGTGTAGTAAATAAAATAATAATGAGAAAAATATGATTCTTGTTGCATTAGTCTTTCTTAGTGATGTACTTTCTAGGAAAAATATTTGTGAAGCATGTCCTGTGAAAAATTATTGAAGTATAGTTCAAATGCCTTTAATTGATGATTTTTGTTATTTTTGGTAGAGAGCTAAAGTTGTATAACACATGCATGTGATAATTTTTGTAATATGTTTGTTTACTGTGTGTAACATAGGAAAAATGTGAAATCTGTTGTTTGATACTTTTTCTAGTACAAAGTATTTTCATGCTCATTATTATGTTATAGCTTGTTTATTTTGTATAGATAGTTTTACTTATCCAAATTCCATAAAAATTTTGTAGTAGGTTATTTAGAGTAAGAGTGTGCTACTGTAATTTTTGTAGATTTTTACCTGCAACAGAAATAAGTGTTGATGTGTAACCCTAGTTTAAATAAGCAATAAAAGGTTATTCTTTATGATAAATTAAAGGTAACAAAAAAAGAGTTTGGTGTATCTTTGAAGCATCAAAATGCCTTGTTGATGTTACTTGATGGGTTAAGTTAGTAAGGTTTGACTATTTGTGACAGCACTTGTGTGTATATTATGTGCTAACTAGTAGAAGAATAGATTACATGTTTTGTGGTACATGTTCTTGGATGATGTGGACTACCTTGTAGAAGATTTTGTTGTAATCCCTACTATCAGTTCACTGTGCTCATGTGCATATCATGTCATCATGGCATTCCACTGCATTCGATGCACCGTTTACATGTTTACTTATGCACTTGCATCATACAGGATCGTAGGAGGAGTCGCAGGTAGCAGTACCGGAAGAGTAGGCTTGGACCGATCAGCAGGAGCCCCAGGCACAGGAGGTGCCCGAGGAAGAGGAGCAAAGTGAGGAGTTGCCCGAGTGCGTAGACCATCAGCCTAGCTCGTTCAAAAGAGGCAAGCCCCGGAGCATTCTAAGTCTCCTACTTTATAAAAGCAATTCTTTACTATATGAGTTATATATATATATTGTTGCATTAAGTTTTAGGAGTTGAGTGAAACCGTTGTTGCATTATTATTCTTGTCCACCTGATTACCTTTTACCCTGTTAGGTCAGGATCAAATAAATGCTTAGCCATGCTTAGACCGGTAGAAGTCGGGTGATTTCCTGTCACCTGCGAGATATAGGTGGATACCTGGTTATGGTTAGCTATATTTGTGATCTTGGAAAGTAATCAAGTGTTGGTAAACAGAGGAAGACCAGGCGGAGTCTTATAGGGTTTTGGACTATAGTGATTCCGTCTGTGTCGATTAAGGACCGATCGTTGCTCGTCCCTCTTGTCATGTTGAACGCATGCCTCGTATTTAGCTGGCCGAATAAAGTACCTTTCGACCGCGAAGCTAGTGACACTATTTTGAGCCGGGATAAACGCGAATTGGCAGACTGGTGCTAAAGGGGGGTATGACGGGGACGCGAAGAGTGAGCCCAAGGTGCGTCCTAGCAGTCGGGCGGTCCCTGGGTAGTGCGGTCCATGATTGTTATCCCGCGGCTTCTTGGAAAGTGTCATTGGTGATCAAAGCAACCCTGACGGGGGAAGCATGGTTTGTGTGAGGAATAAATCACCAGCTGGTTAGGAATCGATTCGAATCGCCATCGCTCCTGGACAGTGAGCACTTGACTCGAGCTACGGCATCGTAGTAACAATAATGGAACACGGATGGTTAAGTGAATGATGTTGGAAATGCTAAACCTGATATGGTAACTTTGATGTTAATGGTCAATAAAGTGATTGCTCTAGTATAGTTGCTTACCTAGATTGAATAGGCTATAATAAAAATGATGCAAAAGTATTTAGAATTAGTGATTCATGTTAACTTGTGCTTTTCGCAAATAAGTCAAGCCAGTCCACTTTATAAAGGCCTTGCATACTCCTTTGTGTCTTTATTTCCGGTTTTTGACGGGTAAGTCTAGCTGAGTACCTTCTCGTACTCAGGACGTTGTTCCCATTGTTGTTGCAGATGGCCAGATGTACTATGGTTACTGCGTCAACTGTCTATATCCGGCGATGGGCGACAACTAGGACCATGGGCAATGGTCACTCTGTTCATCTTATCTAATGCTTTTGTGGACCATGGCTATCTTCTGTCACTGTATTTGAACTAAGTGTGTGTGGCTTAAAAACTACTTGCTTCCGCTATGTTATTTTGAACTGTGTTGTAATAATTTTTATTCTGGACTCTGATGTATTCAACTTTAGTTGCAAACTTTATGTAACATGTGACTGTGGCTGCTAAATCAGTACGATCTTGGTTGTATGATGGTTGGTTTGAAATCTCTCGTGATTTCACGAAATCTCGGGTTATACGGGCTTAAGTTTGATAAATTATCTGCTTCGGTGGAAGATTTTCTTACTTAATCTCGTATAATCGTGTTGATCCGTTACACTTTCTTAGGTTGACAGCCCAAAACCTGTGAAAGTTATACTAATCAATTTTTCATGTGAAATTTGTTTAAACTCTCCACTCAACTCAATTATTATTGTATGCAAATAATCACCTAGCTAAGAACACATTTTTCCGCACTTGAAGGTGTGGCCGTGCCGTTCATCCAACGGTGGATTAAAATAAATTGTAGTCATTACTCTCCCAAAATTCATATCCATGCATATGTGCAACCTTTAAACCAAACACACCTAGCACATATGTAGTAGGGGGAGCAAATACTACCAAAATCGAATTTGTGGTGATTGTCTAATCCTTATTCATGAACAAAATGCTTGGACAAGCAACTTAAATTCAAACTGAATTTAATTGATATCTTTGTGAAAATTGTCACCAATTACCAAAAAGGGGGAGATCGAAAGCCCTAGTTTGGTTTTGGATAATTGATGAAACCTAGTGTACTAACCTTTGGCTCTAAGTGTGGAACTGAGATAGGTTGGTACACACCAAGTGATGGAGCTAGGTGGCAATCAAGGATGGAGATGACCACATGAAATGATGGTGACCATGTGCTCCACATTTGGAAAAGAAGAAAGAGAAAAAACAAAATGGCTCAAGGCAAAGGTATAACCTATAGGAGCATTTTGTTTTGGTGATTGAGACACTATAGAGATCACAATTAGGATAGATGCCCTACTATTAAGAGGGGAGCTTAATTGGACAATTCGATCATCTAGTGCCACTAGGTGTTGGAATACATGCATTGCATTTAGGCCTAATGCACAACGGTAAGAAAGTGAAAATCCTTTAAAAAATGATTGTGATAATGCTAACACACTTGCACTTCATGGTGGAACACTTGAGGTGTTAACACATTTGCAAAGGAGATGAATTGCGATAAAGTTGACGGTCCAGAGCAAGCGCAGAGAGGGCGGCCACAGACAAGCGTGTCCAGTGCCACCGCCGTTTTATACCCGAGAGTGGGTGTTTGGGGTTCTGTCACCGCCGGGGTACCGCCACCCCTCTGTGGTGCATCGCCCCATTTTTTCTCGAGGAGGTGGAAAACCGAACTTGAGCGTGGAGGGGCACCGTGAGGGGCGGGCGGTGGCACCGCCAACCCCCTCTCCGGTGACCACTCCACCAACGAGCAACGGGTCGGGTTCCGCTATGTTATTTTGAACTGTGTTGTAATAATTTTTATTCTGGACTCCGATGTATTCAACTAAGGATGGCAACGGGTCGGGTTCGGATCGGGTGGAGTCTCCGTGCACCCAAAACCGAAACCCGAAATCAAAACCCGAACCCGAACCGAAAACCGATTCGGGTGGAAATCCATCACCAAAACCAACCCCGCGGATACCCGAAACCCGAACGGATACCTGAAACCCGAATGGATACCCGAAACCCGCGGATAAATATACACATATTCACATGTATAAATAAGAGGCAATAAATAATAAATATTTTCATGAGTCAATTTTGAATAGATTTAATAATCTAAGTCAACAAGTTATTATTAGCATATTATAAAACATGAGTTTTAATTCTAAATGATTTATTTCGGATATCCATTGGATATCCACGGGTGAAAAACCAAACCTGAAACCGAACCCGATACCAAACCCGAAACCGAAACCGAAAACCATGGGTGAAAAACCATCCCCAAACCCGAAACCGCAGGACCCGAAACCCACGGGTATCCGACCCGAACCCGATCCGCTGCCATCTCTATATTCAACTTTAGTTGCAAACTTTATGTAACATGTGACTGTGGCTACTAAATCAGTACGATCTTGGTTGTATGATGGTTGGTTTGAAATCCCTCGTGATTTCACGGAATCTCGGGTTATACGGGCTTAAGTTTGATAAATTATCTGCTTCGGTGGAAGATTTTCTTACTTAATCTCGTATAATCGTGTTGATCCATTACAGCTGGTATCGGAGCATGGTTTAGCATGTTACTGTTCACATGGGTATTTAAAAACAAAACTGTGTTTTCAATTAAATTTTAAAACTTAAGAGTGTGCCAGTGGTCATATCCTTTATGCCCAGTAAGGACTCTAGGTGGCTTATTTAAGTACTAACTTGGGGGTTTGCATCATATTTCAAATTCGTCGCTCATACGGCATGCCATTGTATGAGTGTCATTCACTTGAGTGGTAATGTATGGATCATTTACCTCTACGTCTTGGTAAGTGAGAGTTGTGAGAGCATGGTCGGATACACTGCCGATCTAGGGAAGTGCTTATGTGATGCCGAAACACTTACGTGCCATGCGCATGTTTATATAAAGGTATCCAATATGTGGGAATTCCGTCATGTGGTGACGATGCTGTCAATAGGACGATGGTTCGGGTAGTTGCTACCGTTATACTCGTATCTGGGGATGCATGTAGAGTGAGTAGCTTAGTTTACTGCTTTCTTGCATATTTTTCATACTGTGAGGTTTGGGCTGAAGTGACCTTCTGCAGGTACATAACAGCGCTATCGAGTAGTACGTATTAGTTACATTTACAAGAGATCATTGTATGCCACCGTTTATCCCGTTAGTAATTATTAATTTTCTAAGTTTGTGAGGACGTACGGAACGTGCATGCATCATGTTTGTGCATTTCATTCATGGCATTGTTCCTCCCCTTATAAGTTGATTATCTCATTTCGATAAAAATGTTAACTTAAAATTTGTTCTCATCACGGTAATAAAATTTTGCTACAGATGGCACGCACCAAGCAGACAACCCGCAAGTCCACAGGCAGAGCTCCCCGTCATCAGCTTGCTCCACGCACTCATCAGCGTCACACTTTTCTTGGAGAGTTTGGGATGCCTACGCTCTTGTGGAGGGTGCTCAGCTATGTAGGCTATCCTGATGGAATGGAGCCCCGCTACTTTTGGGCAAATGAGCAGTTGGGAGAAGGACTTTTGGTGACTGTGGAAGCAGTGGTTCGTCCCCGAGGTGATGGTTCTGAATGGACTGGTTGGCGTTTTGAGTCAACTGGCAGGACCGCTGAAGAAGCCGCTGAGAGGGCAGCCTTTGGGATCCTGAGGGATATCATGGATCGCTTTCCTCAGGAGTTGGCAGTAGCTATAGTGGGAGTCTTTCCGAGGGGCAACCCCTCCATTGACTCGTGGCAGCAGGCAAGGGGAAGATCCCTAGAGATTAGTGCAGCAGAAGCACAGAACAGTGACAACCCCGCCATGAGTGCCATGTTCGCAGTGATGAAGGCCTTCGATGGAGTGGAAGGTAGCCTGCGACGTGTGTCTGGTGCTCTTGGTGAGGCTCGTGACGACCGACGTCAGATTCAGAGGGATCACGATGCCGAGATTGAGAGGCTCACCGCAGAGATGGCTCAGTTGACTCGTCAGAGGGATCAGGCTACCCAGAGGACCGTGGTCTTTGAGGGAGACGTACGTGCACTGAGAGAGCAGGTTGGACATCTGACCACCGCCAACAGGAACGCTAAGCGCATGTTGACCCATGTGCTCCATCAGAGGAATGAAGCCTGGTCTGCAGAGGATGTTCTGAGGGCTCGACAGTTTGACCTAGATCAGCAGCTGGCCAATGCAGAGGAGTACAATGACAACCTGCATGAGGAG
Organism: Saccharum hybrid cultivar R570; assembly: GCA_038087645.1. Classification (NCBI taxonomy): domain Eukaryota; kingdom Viridiplantae; phylum Streptophyta; class Magnoliopsida; order Poales; family Poaceae; genus Saccharum; species Saccharum hybrid cultivar. The sequence continues at coordinate 20,188,603 of JAQSUU010000106.1, read as the reverse complement.
GTTCATCGGCTAAACAACCAACTCAACCCCTATGTTCCTCCTGGTGCGGCAGAGATGGATCTGGATGAAGACGAAGATCCCGAAGAGCCCGAGGCACTCGCTGAGGATGACGACGACGCTTTAGAGGGCGACAACACCAACGTCTCCGACTTAGACAGTGACCACGATGAGTAGGCTAGTAGTTGTTGCGCTAGCTACTAGGGTTCCGTTGCATGATCTTTTGCTTTGTTGGCACGTTGGGCATGTAATAATGAGTAGAAAGACTAAGGCTTTGATGTAATGTTGGAAAACTTGGATGTGTTTGTGGCGATATCCGAACGTCAAAAGTCCAGTGTATGTATGCTGGTAATTTGGTTGTAATGGACGCGATGTGTGCGCTTTAAGTAATCTAATTAGTGATGTTGTGTTAATTGGAATGACTTATTGTGCCCCTGTTTTATTGTATGAATTTATTCTCTCCAGTGAATTCAGTAAGGCATAATTTTTCATTCGCTCGCAATTTCTACAACATCACCTAATAATTACTATTGCTGAAATATACAGATGCCGAACACTCGCCGTACCGTGTATGACGCCACTAAGGCTGGCGGCAGTGCAGCTGGAAATGAGGACCATGATCCACCACCACCTCCTCCTCCGCCATACACCGCAGAATAGTTCTTCGCCCAGTTCCTCGGAAGCCAACGCAACATGGAGAGCATGCAGCAGAATATGGAAGCTGCATTGCGCAGTATTGCGGATAACACCCGTCGTGGGATAAACCCGGGTGGGCATGAAGCGAATCAGTACAGCAGTTTCAAGGATTTCATGGACACCCGTCCACCGATTTTTAAGGAAGTCACAGAACCCTTGGATGCAGAAGAGTGGATTAACACCATGGAAGACAAGTTTTGTGTCTTGAGGATGACCGAAGTGTTGAAGACCGAGTATGCAGCTCATCAGCTTCAAGGTCCGGCAGGAATATGGTGGAAGCACCACCGTACCACTTTTCCTCTCCATGCCCACATCACTTGGAGGAAGTTCACTGAAGCATTTCGTGGAGTGTACATTCCACCGGGTCTGACAGAAATGAAGCTCGGAGAATTCCTGGCACTGAATCAAGGCACGAAGACTGTGACCCAGTATCTGCATGCATTCAATAACCTGAGCCGCTATGCCACTGATATGGTGAATACTGATGCCAAAAAGATCACTAGCTTCAAGAGAGGCCTGAATCCCAAGATGATGAAACACGTGGGTACCAACATGAGGACTGGTTTCAACAACTTTTTTAGTGACTGCTTGAAGCAAGAGAAGAACAACAATGTGTATGCTGCGTCCAACACTCGTAAAAGAGCTTTCGAGTCGGGTCCGTCCCAGCCTAGGGCCCCGATGGCAAATTGTCCTGCGTATCATTCGTCTGCCCCTGGTGCAAGGTTTAGGCCCGCAGAGGAAGGGTCAGAATGCCCAGCAAACTCAGAGGAACCAGAAACCATTCAAGATGGCATTGCCACAAGCGAAGGCAGGACAAGGCAGTTCATCTGGAGCGGTGACCCAAGTGAAGGGACCATGTTTCAACTGCAACCAACCCGGGCACTTTGTGAAGTTTTGCCCCTACCCCAAGAAGCAGCAGACGCAGTATCAAGCTCATGTGCACCACACCACTGTGGATGACATCCTGGAAGGAGAACCTGTGACAGCTGGTATGTTTTCTATCAACAATCATCCTGCAGTAGTCTTGTTTGATTCTGGATCATCTCATTCATTTGTAAGTCAAGCATTTGTTAAGAGGTATGAGCAAAAGATAATTGAATTGGAATGTGCTTATCGAATCAGTTCAGCCGGGGCTGATCTGTTGACTAATCATATAGTTCAGGGAGTAACCCTAAACATATCAAACAGACGATATAAGCTTAATTTGATAGTCATGCCAGGACTAGTTTTGGATGTGATTATGGGAATGAACTGGATGAATAAGATGGGAGTAGTAATTGATATTGGAGGAAGAAGTATTTCTCTTAAGGAACCCAGTGGAGAAGGCACTTTTCAGGTGGTCATACCTCGAAAAGTAGACCTAGCCAGCATGACCTGTGCCGTCCAAACTACTCTGCTAGCCAAGATTCCAGTAGTCTGTGAGTTTCCAGATGTGTTTCCAGATGAGTTACCTGGACTTCCACCAGACCGAGATGTTGAGTTTGCCATTGAGTTAATTCCTGGAACAACAACGATCTCAAGAAGGCCTTATCGGATGCCTCCTAATGAGTTAGCAGAATTGAAGAAACAACTCCAAGATCTGTTAAAGAAGGGTTTGATTCGTCCCAGCTCGTCTAAATGGGGATGCCCTGCACTATTCGTGAAGAAGAAAAAGGATAACTCCTTACGTATGTGCGTGGACTATCGGCCACTGAATGCTGTGACAATTAAAAACAAGTATCCTCTTCCTCGGATTGATATCTTGTTTGACCAATTGTCTAAAGCCAAAGTGTTCTCTAAGATAGATTTAAGATCAGGGTATCATCAGATCAAGATTAGGCCGCAAGATGTACCTAAGACCGCGTTTTCTACCAAATATGGGTTGTACGAGTATCTTGTCATGTCCTTCAGATTGACAAATGCTCCTGCATACTTTATGTATCTGATAAATTCCGTCTTTATGCCAGAGTTGGATAAGTTTGTGATTGTGTTCATTGATGACATACTAATATACTCAGAGAATGAAGAAGCTCACGCAGAACATCTTAGGATCGTCTTGACTAGACTCAGAGAACATCAGTTGTATGCTAAGTTTGGTAAGTGTGAGTTCTGGCTTAAGACAGTTCCTTTTCTTGGTCACGTGTTATCTGAAAGTGGAATTTTAGTAGACCCTAGTAAGGTACAAGAGGTCATGGACCGGAAGTCACCAACCACAGTTCATGAGGTCCGAAGTTTTTTTGGTTTAGCCGGGTACTATCGTCGCTTCATACCAGATTTCTCGAAGATTGCCAAGCCAATGACAAGTCTGCTACAGAAGGATCATAAGTTTGCCTGAACAGAGGAGTGTGAGGCAGCTTTCTGCACCTTGCGGAAATTGTTAACCACTGCTCCTGTTCTGGCACAACCGGATATAGAAAAGCCGTTTAATGTGTTTTGTGATGCATCTAAGAATGGGTTAGGATGTGTGCTAATGCAAGATGGAAGGGTCATTGCTTATGCCTCACGTCAATTGAGGAAGCATGAGGTTAACTATCCTACACATGACTTGGAGCTTGCAGCAGTTGTGCATGCTCTAAAGATTTGGAGACACTACTTGCTGGGGAATGTGTGTAATATTTTTACAGATCATAAGAGTCTCAAATACATTTTTACTCAGTCCGAGTTGAACATGCAACAGAGAAGGTGGTTAGAGCTGATAAAGGACTATAACCTGAATGTGTACTATCATCCCGGAAAGGCTAATGTAGTAGCAGATGCCCTAAGTAGGAAATCATATTCTATTGCTGTGCAACCGTTGTTTGAAGAGGGGTTCAATTTATTGCATCCTGCTGTGTTGCATAATATTCAGATCAGTTGTACTTTGGAGAGCAAGATCATTGAAGGTCAGAAAATAGATAAGGGAATATTTCATATCAAGGATAAAATGAAGAGGGAACCAACCAAACACTTTAGAGTAGATGACCAAGGAGTGTTATGGTTCAAGGATCGCCTGGTAGTACCCAAGGATCGAGAGCTCAAGAATAAGTTGATGGATGAGGCTCATCATTCTAAGTTGTCTATCCATCCTGGAAGTAGTAAAATGTACCAGGAGTTGAGACCCCGTTATTGGTGGACTAAGATGAAAAAGAAGATTGCAGCGTATATTGCTCGTTGCGACATGTGTTGTAGAGTGAAAGCTCTTCACATGAGACCCGCAGGACTTTTGCAACCCTTGTCTATACCCGATTGGAAATGGGATGATATAAGTATGGATTTTATTACTGGTCTTCCCACCACACAAAAAGGGCATGATTTGATTTGGGTAATAGTAGACCGCCTTACCAAATCAGCTCACTTTCTGCCAGTTAAGACAACTTTTCGACCACCTCAATATGCGAAAAAGTATATTGCTGAGATTGTCCGATTACATGGTATAACAAAGACGATCGTGTCTGATCATGGCTCACAGTTTACCTCTCATTTTTGGGAGCATCTTCATAAAGGATTGGGTACCAGTTTGATTCGCAGTACAGCTTACCATCCGCAGATAGATGGGCAGATAGAGCGAGTTAACGCTGTTCTTGAAGATATGCTTAGAGCTTGTGTGCTATCATCCAGAGGTTCATGGGAATCATGGTTACCTTTGGCAGAATTCGCTTACAACAACAGTTACCAAGAGAGTATCAAGATGGCACCTTTTGAAGCTTTGTATGGTAGGAAATGTAGAACACCGTTAAATTGGGTGGAACCTGGAGAAAGAAGGTTTTACGGAATTGATTTTGTGGATGAGGCAGAGAAAAAGGTCCGTGTTATCCAACAAAACATGCAAGCTGCACAGTCCCGTCAGAAGAGTTATGCAGATAAGGGAAGGAGACCGTTAGATTTCCAAGTGGGTGACTACGTCTATTTGAAGGTTACCCCAATGAAGAAGAAACGGTTTGGAATCAAGAAGAAACTGGCTGCTAGATATGTAGGACCATACCGGATCATAGAGAAAAAAGGGTCCCGTGGCTTATAAGCTGCAGTTACCAGAAGAGATGAGTTCGATATTTCCCGTCTTTCACGTATCACAGTTGAAGAAGTGTCTGCGTGTTCCGGAAGAGAGAATAGAACCTCAGGGTATTCGGATCAAGGCAGACTTGGAATATCGTGAGCAAGCGGTTCGAGTTTTGGATACTAAGGACCGAGTCACTCGGAATAAAGTGGTGACAACTTACAAGATTCAATGGAGCCATCATGATGAGAGTGATGCTACGTGGGAAACAGGAGAATATCTTCAAAACACTTATCAAGATTTTTACAATAAGTGGTTCATAACTCAAAATCTCGGGACGAGATTCTTATAAGGGGAGGGTTGTAACACCCCTGGGTGTTAAGCATGCATTATCATCCAAAGCATGAGCATTATCATCACATACATGTTATCATTACATGCAATATAAGCCTCTTTAAAATTTAAAGTTGAAGAGCAATTAATTAAACCCTAATTGTACATTTGAGTGCTAAAGAGTGGTAAAATTTTGTGCATCTACAATATTAGATAAAATAGAATAAATTAACATGATTTTTGGAGCAACTTTTGTATTCAAAATTTCCTCAAATTTTGCTTTTAAAAATATCCTAGAAAAGTGAATTTTTACTTAAAATTTGGCTTTAATTCTTTAATTCAAAATATATTCAGAATTTTGAAAAGTGTCCTACATGAAAGTTGTAGAGAATTAAATTTTGAACAACTTTTATTTTGGGCAAAAATTGTGAAAACATCTTTTTCATCTTCAAATTTGAATTTGAATCAAATTGGAATCTGGAAAATGTATTTATAAAAAGAAAAACCTTTTTCCCGGCTTTACTGGGCCGCCGCCCCGCTTCTCGGCCCACGGCCGAAGCCGGCCCAGCCTCTCCCGCGCGCCTCCTCCATCGCCCGCGTGCGCGACGTCGCGCCGACCGCGCTCAGGCGACCACCGCCACGTGGCGGCCGCATGCCGGCGGCGTCCTGCGCGTGGCCGCTGTGGCCCCCGCCGCCCCGCGCTTACCCCGCCTGCTCCCGCCCCCTTGCCTCACTTCCCTCTCGCTCGGTCTCGCGTGCCTCGCCAGCGCCCGCAGCAAGCCGAGCAGCCACCCGGCCGCCGCGCCATTGCCGCGGCAGCCTCACCTCACCATCGCGGTTCCTCCGCCCAATTCCGCCCGCCCTAGCCTTCCCTTCTTCCTGACCGAACTCGCTAAGCCATTGGAGGCTCACCTCGGCAAGGTAAGCGGCCGATTTGGCCATCTCTCTCCCCGCCGGTGAGCCCGCCGCCGCGGCTCCCATCGGTCACACCTTCCCGCCATCGCATTCCTCTCCTCCCCGTGCGCACCACGACCGCCTCCGCTCACTGGAGCTCGTGCGCCCCTCCGTGGCCCTTGCCATGGCCTGCTCCGGTCTGGCGCCGGCAAGCCGCGCCACCGCCTCCGCCATGGCCGCTTCGGCACGTGCCCTGCTCCGCCCCTCGCCCCGCTAACCACCTCCTTGAGCTCGCGCGGTTGTGGGGAGTCGACTGGTGCTGACCTTGTCGCCGGCGACCTCGCCGACGGCGGGATTTCCCCGATCAGCGCCGTCCCCTGTTCGGCTCCGGCTGACGGGTGGGTCCCGTTGACCTGGGGTCCCGCGCGCCAGTGAGCCCGGGTGCACTGGACCGGGTGCACCCAGGGAAGAGTCCGGCTGATTTTCAAAATATTTAAAATAAAGAATTCCAGAAATTTTGAAAAGGCTTTCAAAAATCATATCTCAAGATTTATAGCTCCAAAAATTATGAAACAAATTTTGTAGTGTTTCTTATTAGTAGATCTACAGTTTAAAAATGTTGCATGTTAGTTTTGTGATACTTTTCTGTGTAGATTTATTTAATTAGTATAAATGCTGATATCTTAGAAAATGTGTAGTAAATAAAATAATAATGAGAAAAATTTGATTCTTGTTGCATTAGTCTTTCTTAGTGATGTACTTTCTAGGAAAAATGTTTGTGAAGCATGTCCTGTGAAAAATTATTGAAGTATAGTTCAAATGCCTTTAATTGATGATTTTTGTTATTTTTGGTAGAGAGCTAAAGTTGTATAACACATGCATGTGATAATTTTTGTAATATGTTTGTTTACTATGGGTAACATAGAAAAAATGTGAAATCTGTTGTTTGATACTTTTTCTAGTATAAAGTATTTTCATGCTCATTATTATGCTATAGCTTGTTTATTTTGTATAGATAGTTTTACTTATCCAAATTCTATGAAAATTTTGTAGTAGGTTATTTAGAGTAAGAGTGTGCTACTGTAATTTTTGTAGATTTTTACCTGCAATAGAAATAAGTGTTGATGTGTAACCCTAGTTTAAATAAGCAATAACAGGTTATTCTTTATGAGAAATTAAAGGTAACAAAAAAAAGAGTTTAGTGTATCTTTGAAGCATCAAAATGCCTTGCTGATGTTACTTGATGGGTTAAGTTAGTAAGGTTTGACAATTTGTGACAGCACTTGTGTGTATATTATGTGCTAACTAGTAGAAGAATAGATTACATGTTTTGTGGTACATGTTCTTGGATGATGTGGACTACCTTGTAGAAGATTTTGTTGTAATCCCTACTATGAGTTCACTGTGCTCATGTGCATATCATGTCATCATGGCATTCCACCGCATTCGATGCACCGTTTACATGTTTACTTATGCACTTGCATCATACAGGATCGCAGGAGGAGTCGCAGGTATCAGTACCGGAAGAGCAGGCTTGGACCGATCAGCAGGAGCCCCAGGCACAGGAGGTGCCCGAGGAAGAGGAGCAAGGTGAGGAGTTGTCCGAGTGCGTAGACCATCAGCCTAGCTCGTTCGAAAGAGGCAAGCCCCGGAGCATTCTAAGTCTCCTACTTTATAAAAGCAATTCTTTACTATATGAGTTATATATATATATTGTTGCATTAAGTTTTAGGAGTTGAGTGAAACCATTGTTGCATTATTATCCTTGTCCACCTGATTACCTTTTACCCTGTTAGGTCAGGATCGAATAAATGCTTAGTCATGCTTAGACCGGTAGAAGTTGGGTGATTTCCTGTCGCCTGCGAGATATAGGTGGATACCTGGTTATGGTTAGCTATATTTGTGATCTTGGAAAGTAACCAAGTGTTGGTAAACAGAGGAAGACCGGGCGGAGTCTTATAGGGTTTTGGACTATAGTGATTCCGTCTGTGTCGATTAAGGACCGATCGTTGCTCGTCCCTCTTGTCATGTTGAACGCATGCCTCGTATTTAGCTGGCCGAATAAAGTATCTTTCGACCGCGAAGCTAGTGACACTATTTTGAGCCGGGATAAACTCGGATTGGCAGACTGGTGCTGAAGGGGGTATGACGGGGACGCGAAGAGTGAGCCCAAGGTGCGTCCTGGCAGTCGGGCGGTCCCTGGGTAGTGCGGTCCATGATTGTTTTCCCGCGGCTTCTTGGAAAGTGTCATTGGTGATCAAAGCAACCTTGACGGGGGAAGCATGGTTTGTGTGAGGAATAAATCACCAGCTGGTTAGGAATCGATTCGAATCGCCATCGCTCCTGGACAGTGAGCACTTGACTCGAGCTACGACATCGTAGTAACAATAATGGAACACGGATGGTTAAGTGAATGATGTTGGAAATGCTAAACCTGATATGGTAACTTTGATGTTAATGGTCAATAAAGTGATTGCTCTAGTATAGTTGCTTACCTAGATTGAATAGGCTATAATAAAAATGATGCAAAAGTATTTAGAATTACTGATTCATGTTAACTTGTGCTTTTCGCAAATGAGTCAAGCCAGTCCACTTTATAAAGGCCTTGCATACTCCTTTGTGTCTTTATTTCCGGTTTTTGACGGGTAAGTCTAGCTGAGTACCTTCTCGTACTCAGGGCGTTGTTCCCATTGTTGTTGCAGATGGCCAGATGTACTATGGTTACTGCGTCAACTGTCTGTATCCGGCGATGGGCGACAACTAGGACCATGGGCAATGGTCACTCTGTTCGTCTTATCTAATGCTTTTGTGGACCCTGGATATCTTCTGGCACTGTATTTGAACTAAGTGTGTGTGGCTTAAAAACTACTTGCTTCCGCTATGTTATTTTGAACTGTGTTGTAATAATTTTTATTCTGGACTCCGATGTATTCAACTTTAGTTGCAAACTTTATGTAACATGTGACTGTGGCTGCTAAATCAGTACGATCTTGGTTGTATGATGGTTGGTTTGAAATCTCTCATGATTTCACGGAATCTCGGGTTATACGGGCTTAAGTTTGATAAATTATCTGCTTCGGTGAAAGATTTTCTTACTTAATCTCGTATAATCGTGTTGATCCGTTACACTTTCTTAGGTTGACAGCCCAAAACCTGTGAAAGTTATACTAATCAATTTTTCATGTGAAATTTGTTTATACTCTCCACTCAACTCAATTATTATTGTATGCAAATAATCACCTAGCTAAGAACACATTTTTCCGCACTTGAAGGTGTGGCCGTGCCGTTCATCACAACGGTGGATTAAAATAAATTGTAGTCATTACTCTCCCAAAATTCATATCCATGCATATGTGCAACCTTTAAACCAAACACACCTAGCACATATGTAGTAGGGGGAGCAAATACTACCAAAATCGAATTTGTGGTGATTGTCTAATCCTTATTCATGAACAAAATGCTTGGACAAGCAACTTAAATTCAAACTGAATTTAATTGATATCTTTGTGAAAATTGTCATCAATTACCAAAAAGGGGGAGATCGAAAGCCCTAGTTTGGTTTTGGATAATTGATGAAACCTAGTGTACTAACCTTTGGCTCTAAGTGTGGAACTGAGATAGGTTGGTACACACCAAGTGATGGAGCTAGGTGGCAATCAAGGATGGAGATGACCACATGAAATGATGGTGACCATGTGCTCCACATTTGGAAAAGAAGAAAGAGAAAAACAAAATGGCTCAAGGCAAAGGTATAACCTATAGGAGCATTTTGTTTTGGTGATCGAGATACTATAGAGATCACAATTAGGATAGATGCCCTACTATTAAGAGGGGAGCTTAATTGGACAATTCGATCATGTAGTGCCACTAGGTGTTGGAATACATGCATTGCATTTAGGCCTAATGCACAACGGTAAGAAAGTGAAAATCCTTTAAAAAATGATTGTGATAATGCTAACACACTTGCACTTCATGGTGGAACACTTGAGGTGTTAACACATTTGCAAAGGAGATGAATTGCGATAAAGTTGACGGTCCAGAGCAAGCGCAGAGAGGGCGGCCACGGACAAGCGTGTCCGGTGCCACCGCCGTTTTATACCCGAGAGTGGGTGTTTGGGGTTCTGTCACTGCCGGGGCACCGCCACCCCTCTGTGGTGCATCGCCCCATTTTTTTCTCGAGGAGGTGGAAAACCGAACTTGAGCGTGGAGGGGCACCGCGAGGGGCGGGCGGTGGCACCGCCAACCCCCTCTCCGGTGACCACTCCACCAACGAGCACCACCACCCCTAGGTGGTGCGGTCGCCGCCCTGTCCGGTGACCACACAGAAAAGTGGTTTTTGGAGCAACAGCTCCTTGCTAACCTTGTGAGCACAAAAGAACACACTCCACTCACTTCATCACTGAGATTGGAGAGCCTCTAGTGCATTGCATAGTGTTGTTGCACCTTGTGGCACTAGATGGGCGCGTTGGGCTGAGCTAGCTCTTGTTACTCTTGGCTATTGCCGTCGCCTAGCCAGCCGTGAGCTTGGAGGATTGGTTGATCGGAAGAGGTGATTGTTTCCGGCCTCCATCTTGTGACTGAGGGGTTTTTGAGCCTTTGCCGTGGGAGATCATGAAAGACATCTCTAGTGGATTGCTCGCGGCTCATGGATCCTCATCTTGTGTTGGTTGTGGTTACGGGTTAGGCGTGTGCTGCCTATTAGCGCGTGAACCTCCAAGTAGGTGTATCGCTACAACGGGAACTAACTTGTCGGCAAGCAAGTGAACCTCGGGAAGAAAAATCATTGTGTCGTATTGTCTCTGAGGATTTCATTTGGTATTCTTGATTGATTGATTATCTCTTGCCACGGCGTTATACCACTCTGTCACTTGTATTTACATTCATATATATACTTGTGTAGTGGTAGTTGTAGCTAGTTGAGTAGAGTAGTTTATTTAGTAGTATTTGTCTTGCTAACTAGCTCAACTATTGTAGAATTAGTGACATAGCCATTGTTTGATCTTGATCTAGAGATTGTAATTAACTAAAATTGTGGTATAGGTGGCTTGTCTTTTTAGTAGAGCTAGAGCAAAACACATTTTCGCCATTTAGTTATCTATAACCGGTTGCTCTAGTGTTTAGGGAAATTGTTATAGACTATTCACCCCCTCTAGCCATTTAAGACCTTTCACTAAGCATAGACCTTGCCATATCAATCAATGTTCTATTTTTCATCTCAACAAGGACATTTGATTGTAAAGTATATTTGGCCATTGATGCTTTGATTCCAAACTCATCACATAGCTCATCAACTCTTGTGTTCTTGAACTTTTTCATCATCACTTCTTACTTTCTTGATATTGCAGTGTCAAACTCATTTTGGCTTCTCTTGACAAATGATTTGAACACCTCAAACACTTCACTTTTGTCGGCTAGAAAGAACACCCATATATATCTCGTGAAGTTATCTACTATCACACAGAGCCATACTTTTTCCAGGCAACCAAACACTTGGTCGGCACATGATTTTTTTTAACAAGACAATGCAATCGGATTAAAAGGGCGGTTTTCTTGAAGAAGAACGTAATATATGCACCAGGAAAGGTGCCATGATGAGCACGGATGGGGTACTTTGTAGTTTTGTACGTGTACCCTCTCCGAGGATAACTGCACGGGCCTACAGCTGTACTCGTGCCGCGTCCAATTGAGCACGGTGCTAGTGCTACACCTACACGGCTCACAAAACGCTGCTCCTTGATATTTTGCTCTGTGTTTTGTTCCGCCACCACACCAGACTGTATATGCTCCGGAACCGGAAGGCACCCCTGCAAGTCCCCCCCAAAAGGCGCAAAAGGCGCACTGCCCGATCGCGTCGTAGCGCCTTCGTCCCTTTCCCGGAAAAAAGCTCCTACCGCAGCTAGCGGCAACGGCGACGGCGACGACGGCCCCTCCTGCGAGGTCGGACCGTACCGTGCCGCGGCTAAAGGAGAAGATTAAAGAAGCTCCGGGTGGGTGAACGAAAGGTGAAAGCGAGGAATCGGAATGTCTCCTCCAGCAAGGCACGGGGAATTCCACGCTCCCCCCCACTGTGGATTATATTCCTCCCGTGCTGCCGCGCCCAAGCTACCCTCGCTCGCTGCTCTCAATTCCTTCCTCTCTGCCGGTGCAACGCTCGCGGCGTGCGCATCTCCTCCTCCAGCCGCATCCACCCACAGCCGTCGCCTGCAAGCATAGTAGCTAGCCGTGCCCGACTGCCCGTGCACCACCAACGCCACGCACGTCTACGTACAGATCCACCCCGCCCATATATTCCGACACCCGGCCTGCAGGTCCTTCTTCATCCGGTGGTAGCCATTGTTGCCTAGCTACTCAGACGACGGCCGAGCGAGCTAGCTAGGGTGGTAGCAGGTCCAGTGCCCGTCTCACTATTGTTTCATCCATGTACGCGGTGCCGCTGACGGCAGCAGCGACGACGATGCCGCCGGGCGTGACGCACGACGACCTGTCGCTGCGCAAGGCGCAGGAGCGGCGCGCCGCGCGGTCCGGCGGCCAGGTCGCCGTCTCCCTCGTCGCGCTCTCCGTGCTCTGCGGCCTCGTCGCCTTCATCCTCTGCCTCGCCGCCGAAGGGTCGCGCTCAGAGGCACGTGTCCATCATGCACATCGTCGGCTAAAGCCACGTCAGCTGGCGCTGCAAGTTCATCCATCACTCCACTCCACTTGCCGTTGCTTAACCCATCTCCCTCGAAATCTTGCCCTGGGTCCCTGCAGGTGTCGCACTACCTCATGACCGTGGGCGGCAGCCCGGAGCAGCTGGACGTGTGCGTCTACAGCAGCAGCGGCCGCCTCGCGCTCGCGTACGCCGTCGGCGCCTTCATCCTCCTCGCCGTTGCCATGTTCGCGGAGCACGCCTACATGCTGGTCGCCGTCGCCGCCCCGCAGTCCGCCTCCCCCGGCCTCGCCGTCGCCCAGGACCACCCGCGCGTCGCGTCCACCGCCGCCGCGCTCACCTGGCAGACCGGCTGCCTCTTCTTCCTCACGTGGTAATTAATAATGACGACAGTCACTCTCAACTCCCGTCAAATTAGAGGCCCTCGCTGCCGAAACGCAACAATGCTTTCTGTGTCCCCCGCGCGCAGGATTTGCTTCGGGCTCGCCGAGGTGATGCTCATGATCGGCATCGCCGTGGAGTCCGGCCACATGAGCGACTGGCGGAAGCCGCGGCCCGTGTGCCACCGGGTGCGCCCGGGGATGTTCGCGGCAGCGGGGATCCTGGGGCTCGTCACCGTCGTCGTCGGCTTCGTGGTCTACATCACGGCCGTGCAGGCGCAGCGGCTGAGGGGACAGCATCAGTACCAACTCGGCGGCGCTCCCTTCGTGGGCTACGGCGCTCCCCACCCGGGCGCCCAGCACCTGCGCCCGCCAGTGCCGCAACCACACCCTCATCCGGTGCCGTCCGCGCCGGAGATAACGGCGGCGCCGTGCCAGGTGCAACCCAGCCGTGCGTCTCTCATCACCAAGGAGGCCGCCGACGTGTGAAACGCCTGGAACACCGACGTCATCAGACAGCGCAGAGACGAAAGCACCCCGCCACCACTACGGCTATATATTCTTTGCCTTCTTATTAAGTTTATTTGTTCATTGGATTGGACTACAAGCAGCTAAGCACCGAGATATTTCTTTGTAAATGTCAACAAAAAAAATACCCCATAATATCGTGGAGTTGAAATAGGTTGGATTTGAGTTGTAAAGGGCCTTGTACCTACCTTTCTGTTACAAAAATAATCGTATAACTCAAAATTGAATTTGGCATCAAATCTTTCGCCTTATTGCACCCCCACAAATTTTAGCACCAACCGCCAACAATGCAGATGCAAACAGCTTTTTGGAAGCCATTTATATAGCCTCAACAGGTTGGATTAACCGTAGTAAAGCAAGGCCGAGCAATATACTCAAACCATTAAACGTTTACAGCTCCGGACAACCTACAACACAGACCATTCCTGAGGAACCTCAAAACCAAACCACTCGGAATGTCTTTCGGCCTTGCAGACCATTGGACTCAGGCTATACAGTAGCCAGATATAACACACAACTAAATGACACAAACCCTAGAAAGTAGCCTTCTAAAAAAACCAGGACTCTGATGTTCAACGATTATAATCCTGTTACAGACCCTGCGATATTGATATCCATGACTCGCTTGGGAATAATCTCTAACCCATCTCCCTCGGAATCTTGAGCTTATTGGACCCAGCACAAACCATTATCCCACACATGGAATCGACCACATTACATTGTCAAGACAAGCCAATGCCAAGCCCATCAATTAACGCCCTTTTGGTTAAAGACTGCAAAAAGGAATATCAGGACCATTAATCCTTTGCAGAAACAATGAACCGAAAGTCCAACAGATTGGACATAATTAAAATATTCTATGATGAGCATGGTAAGGCTGGGAGAACCTGTATTCAGTTGAAGTTCAAACCACCACCAGCAGGAGGGTTGCCACCTTGGCTGAAGTCAAAAACAGCGGGAGCAGCTTCCCCAGCAGTAGCCATTGCGTCATCTTCCTCCTCCATCCAGTATGCCTCAAGAAGCTTCACAGCCTTTTCATAGATTTCATTATTATCGTGGCTCTGTAGGTTCTCGATCTTTTCCAGGCCTTCCGCTTCATCAATCATCTGAGCAAAGAGATTGCCATCAGCTGTTGCACCACCCATGGTCTTGTCGTGCTCCCCTACTTTAAGAATATTCTCAAGACCCTCCAGACAAACTGTTACAATTCTCGGATCAGGACAAACAAGAAGGTCACACAATGGCTTGATGCAGCCCTCTGCCACCAAGTACCTAGGCAAAGACAACACGAGTTCTAAATTATGCTCAAAGCAGACATACATAAGTTGCATTGCACAAAACTCCACAAGCCAAAAGGCAGTGCAGTAAGTCAAGGGAGTATACTTGATTTGCTCATGGGAACCACCAGAGGTAGCATTTGAGATGGCCCAAGCAGCCTCCTTCTTGATATCAAACTCTGCTGTTTGAAGCAGTTGCAACAAAGGACCGATAATGCCAGCACTTACGACAGCCTAAAAATTCAATATAGCAAAGTGAGTAATCAATTACTAACATTTTCGAACATATGAAAGCAAAGAAGCATGACATGGGTCATCTGTGGAAAATCTCATTATAAATTATTAATAGTGACAGCCAAACAATTTTCTTTACAGAAGTATGTACTAACAAATGATGCTCAGATATAAAAGAACACTGCTAACAAGAGGTTAAAAGGTACTAATTTCCAGTCAACAAATATGAGCTAAATACACCACTTGGAAGTTGGAACACTCATTTGCAACATAATCATTGCACTAGAGAATTGTGTCATCCACTTATTATATGTAAAAACAAACTAGTGGGTAGGATTCTGTATGTTACCTGTATCTGATCTTTGTTTCCAGCAGTAATATTTGAAATCGTCCAGCATGCCTCTTTCTTAATGCTTTTCTTGTGGTTCTGTGTCAATAGATTCAGGAGGCGAGGAAGAGCTTGATGATCAATGATACACTGCAAAAAATAGAAGAAAAGTTCAATAAAATGGCACATAGCCACAAGTAACTTTCTTGGTGCTTCATTCAATTTTTTTTAGGTCCTGGGTTCGAAGCCGTCTTTCTACAGAATTTCTGTGGGGGTAAGACTTTGCTTCGGTTATTCCCTTCCCCAGACCCCACTCGCGTGGGAGCCTCTAGCACTGGGTTTGCCCCCCTTTTTTGGCGACTTGTGCTTCATTCGATGCTTGTGACAGTGCATTAGTTCATCCGGTACCACAATATTAATGAAAAACTGTCAGAACCACTTATTTTTGGAACATGTGATGTGATGAAATATAGCATGACCGATACTAAATAATCATATCCACACAAAATTAGCTCTGATAACTGATGGCATAAAGTGTGCCAGATATATAGAAAGCTACCAAACTTAATGTACCACCTGAGTTTGCATATCATCTCCAGTGACAATGTTCCCAACAGTTCGTAGAGCAGGTATAAGCACTGAAGGTGATGGATGGCTGCATGTGGTATCGGCACACATCATATAAAGATAAAAAAACTGGTGCAAATAAAAAAACTATCAAAGCAATCAACATGAAGTTGTACAGCATTTTCACATACAGGAGGAGCTCCACAAGCCGGGGGCAAACACCAGCTTCAATCACAGCTTGGATCTTATCATTAGTGCCATCAGATAAGTATGACAAAGCCCAGCATGCATCAGTGAGAACTTCCTCATCGTTGGAATGGATAAGTCGTGCAAGTGCTGGCAGAGCAGGCTTAGTCTATAATAGCCAAAGACAAAGCAGGCTTAGTCTATAACAGCCAAAGAATAACATGTTTAGTTGTTACCGAAAAGCAATAAAAAAAGTCCTGTCTAAACCTGATCAAATGATGGCTGTGGCTTTCCCCTGCAGAAGTTAGACAAAGTCCAGGTGGCATTCCTCAACATGGAGAGCTTAGCATGCTCATTCAACTGGGCTAGCAGAGGCATCAACGCACCATTGGCAAGAACAAGGTCGCGGCACTTCGGAGAATCACCAGCTACATTGCCCAAAGCCCACACAGCCTTTTGTATTGTTTTAAAACAGAGAAAGGGCATTACTGTCACATCACACACTCCTAAACAGAAAATAAAAAGCACATAAGCCAAAAGACGAAATAAATACCTGCTCACGAACATCATCACTAGCAGACCCAAGAAGCTTCACAAATATAGGAACAGCCCCATGATCAATAACAACCTTTGTATTTTCTGAAGTGCCAGAAGCAATATTTGTGAGAGCCCATGCTGCTTCGAACTACAAGAGAATTACAAAGCTGATGAGAAATCCATTTTCATCAAGTGGCAACAGCATATAAGATTTAGATTGTATCAACATACCTGCAGCTGGGGGAAATCCTCTCTGGTGAGAAACTGCACAAACCTTGGAACTACACCTGATTTGATAACTTCTTCAATGGGGGGGCTCCTCTCTGGTTCAGAAATATTGCAAGTTCAACCAATGTTTACAAACAGTGTATAATGGGCCACCTTTGATAAACAAACTAAGAAACAAAAACAATTGGAAAGAGAGCAAGTTAGTACCTATAGAGAGCAACTTGCGGAACTGTGTGGTGGCCTCAAGCTGAAGGTTATTGTCATCCGAATAAACCCCACTGACCATTGCTGGGAGGCTTTCAAGCTACCAATTTAACACATCACAAATATCAGACCAAGTATTGTCAGTATCAAAAGAACCTAAATAGTATTGGGCGCAAGATATGAAGCAAGCCATTTGTACAACCACCACATTAAGCTCAAGAAAATAAGCTTGACAAGGAGTCAAGGACAAGCAGCATGGCAGCATGCTACTTTTTTATTTTATTTTTTGTCCTAAGATAAAATGCTTTGAATAACCATCTAATAAATATATATAAATTAGTGCTTAAAAACATAAAAAGGAGTAAAAACATCAGCTCTAGAGAATTCAACACGGATACCTGTATAAATGGTATCGGTGTGATAAAACTCTACAGACATGATAATAAGCACAACACTTGAACAAAACATCAAAACCAGGAAAGCTAAGAAAGCAATAAAAAAACTAATTTCAGCAGCCACATGAGGCTAACAATGTAAAAAAAGAAATTCAGATAAAATAATGTTAATTCAAAGATAAAACATATGTAGCTAGAAAAACATAGCTCCAAAGCTTCTGTTGTTAAACAAGGTTAATATCTTTGACACTTTTGACCACATTGGTAGACAACAAGATTTATAGTGATTAGTGACAAATCTTTAGGCACAGTGAAGCTCACTTCTTTTTAAAAAAAATTCAGTGAAGCTCACTTCTAAAAGGCAGCCAAGTGACTTCAGTTTAATTTTGAATCATTTAGGTATGAAATTAGGCACGGATACATCAGAACTATGATTTTATCTCATAACAGCAAAGATACGTCGGATCAGGAGGATACATATTTTGGAACAAGACAAAATGTGTACATCAACATAACAAATCAGCACAGCTTAACATGGTAAGCACTGACTCTGAAGAATTGATGAGAATGACTATGCAAACTCATTCCAAATATTAAAACATCAGTCATGCGGTGTTCTAAGCTGAACAAGATAATAAAACAATCAATAACAAGACCAACACCATCATATCTTGCACCTGATTAGGATCGCAACAGAAAACTATACCTAAAAATCAAGAGCTATTCCTTGGTCTAGACATGGTGATACAAACTAAAATGCAGAAAGAACGTGCCACAAAGGTGATTACGTACATTCATTGGCATATAGAGACTAAAAGAAATAAGAAATCTTGCTTAAATCTATAATAAAAAATATGTTTGAGACATGAACAACTTGGCAAATCACCTATAATATGTTCTAGACAAATACCACCCTGAAATTTTAAAATCTGCATATCTAGAACCTAAGAACCATATGCCTACACTTTATTTTCTGAATGCTATGGATGATAGGTATACCTAAGAAATCACAAGCATAAAGTAATAAAACTTCTTGTACATATAAATCAATACCCAACGCTTGTCAAAACACTACTAGCCTGCGTCTAAAATGATAAAATCTAATTTCTCGGGAGTTAATCTGGTCCTCAACCAAATATAATCAGAATCAGAACACTAAAAGTCTAAGGTAGCTGAGAGTACAGCGGCAAGTACCAAACACTCTGAATGACAAGTAATCAAATATGCATGCAGCCTTCTGTAGCAAATACTCATAGTAGTCACATACGGGCTAGGAGCTGCAACTTATATTACAAGCATGAAAGGGCAAGTAGGCGAGTATAACATCTTGGCATTGCTTAACAGTCGAACCGATCTACCACACTTGTACTGAACACTCGTCCAATCGCGACATAACACGAACACTAGAATACCATCGCAGCAGCGAATGAAAAAAAACTCAGAAATCGGAACAGACAGCGGAGCGGGCGGCGTATCCTCACCTTCTTCTCGACCCCGGAGGGAGGGGCAGGGACCTGGGCCTGGAGCCCCTCGCGGCGCCTCTTGAGGAGGCTCTCCTCGCGGCGGTTCTTGCGGATCTCCACCATATTGTCCTCGCGCCGCCGCCGCCCCTCCTCCGCGTCAACCGCCACCTTGTACCGGTTCCGCCGCACCTCGACCCGCTCGCTCGGGCGCAGCGACATGGCTGGCGAAGCACTGCTCCTTCTCCAGCCCTCGGTCTCGCTCGCTGAACGGCGGCAGCGGGAAGGAGGCAAAAGCAAAACCCTAGCCGGGCGTCGGGGGAGCCGAGGGGAGCGGGAGGAGGGGAAAAAAGGAGAGGGGAGAAACCCTAGCGGCGAGTGGGAAAGCGGAGTTAAAGCTCACACCACGATCGAAATATTCTTCTTTTCTTTTTCTTTTTCGTTGTTTTTTTTGAGGCCGCTAAAATGCATTCCGAGATTTGGAAATATATGTAGAGCTGTAGGCCCACAAGTTGTGTGGCCCATCTATGCTTTCTCAGCCTTTTCCCCACTGATAGCTACTGCGGACTGGGCTATTAGCCTCGACTTGTCTCTCGGGATAAAGAAAATTGCGTCTTGTATTTTTTTTCTTGAGAAACAATTGCGTCTTGTATCTATGCCCCAAAATTCATCGCCACTACCAGTTGTTGCTTAAAAAAAAATCACCACTACCAGTTTAAAAATCACCGTCACTAGAAAAGAGAATAGAAGAATACAGTTCCTCCGATAAAAACCATGACCTATCCTAGGTTATCTCTACGACTAAAAAGACCCGGATGTTATCGTTTGATTACCGCTAATCGCTTCACCCTAATCGCTTCGCTAATCCCCCGCGCGGCCTTGGCAAAACCGCGTCGCCGCTCCACGCGCGGCCTCCGCAAAAACGCAACTGCCGCATCCTCCCACCCCTCCCCACTCCCCAGCAGCTAACTCCCGCACCTCTTCTGCCGCATCCGCATGCGACTCGATGGGCCTCTCGCCCCGCCCCGTCCGCTACAGCGCCCTGCCCCGTTGGACCACCGCATGGAGCCGGAGCGTCGACGCGGAATCGCCACTGCGACCTGTTGCCTCGACAAGTGGGTGACTGAAGGGATGGGTGACGCCGCCACGCCCCAACACCGGCGCCGCCATCATTGTTCTCCCCCCTCCCTCCCTAGGCCAGCGGCAGCGCGTGCGACACCCTCCCTCCAGGGTGGTGGTGCTGGGGCCGCTCTCTCTGGCCAGCAGCGGCGTGCTCGGTCCCCTCCGGTCGTCGATGGCACGCACATCATCTCTGTCCCAGTCGGTGGCGTTCAAATCTTGGGGGGTGGTTCCCCGATCTGCCGGTGAGCGGCGGTTCCAGCATGGCTGCAGGGCCACGACGACACCAAGGCCGCATTGGGCTGTCAGCCTGTCACTCTCTCCCTTTCTTCAGAGGTCTGGGGCTCCCACACAGAGGATCTCCATTCGAGCAGGAGCACCAACTCGTGGAGGAGAAAGGGGGTGCAGGACAAGGAGCACCAACGCCCTTGTCCCTTGTCCAGGTACTAGCTTGCAATTTTGTTTGTTTTATTTACAGACCATACCTATGTCAGCACTGATAAAAACTTTAGAAATACTGCTGTTCCACTAATGTTGTCACCACCTACAGAAATTAGATCATACACTAATGACCAGTGGAGATGTTGCATCATTGGGACCACAAGCAGTCACGAAGACCCATCAGTTGTTTGACTGGGCGAAGAAATCGGATAGGGGTTTGCTCCTCTTCATAGTAAGTGAAAACAAAATCTCCAGATGCTTTTCTTGTACCCACCTCTGAATCATAGTATTTGCCCTGAGGATGGTTTGATATTAAATGTTTATGAAATGGTTGCAATTTTCAACATGTCAAAAAAACACTGTTTTGAGGCATCTTTGCTAATCAATGAGATTTAGCAAGGAAAGCTCTGCTTTCATTTCTAGAGTTTGTGGCTTAGGCTTCCAGGTTTGATTGCTCCCTTGTCATCTAATAGCATGTCTGAGCGTCTTTTTTCTGAAATTGTAGCGCCTCAACAAAGGCCCCAGTAAGTGGAGTCAATACAAGGTCAGTAATGTTAAATCCCAACTTGCTATGGCCAAAGAGAATATGCATAGACTTGAGATTGCAACTCTTGGGACGAGTGGATGGCGAGGAGCGGCTTAGAAAAAAAGCTCAGACACCATTGCCTCGAATTAGCTTCCCTTGAGCGAACCATTGCACGTTTCCACTCTCGCATACTCTTCGATAAGGTGATGCAAACACTTCTTTTTATATGCATACATTGAACAAACTCTGAATATTCAAAATGCCAAATGTGTCTGTGCAGTTGTGCATTGCAGAGAGATTTTGTTTTAAAACTGTTCAAGACAGCTATCCAAAACAACTACGCCGTGATGTCATTGCAATGTAAGTTTTTTTTAAGTTTGCAACGGACATCAACGGGTTATGTTTGGGAGTTCTTAGAACCTGATGTTATTGGTTAAACATGTCACGGTTATCACGAGATGAGGGGGTCAACGTTTGGGGAAAACCTTCACTTCCCATATCAGGCCAGTGGCCAATGATCAAGGTGCTGCAGCATCCCACATCCAGCGTCAATATAAGGGGTTAGTCAGTTCCAATTTCAACTTAGAACTCAAAATTATTTTTTTTGTAGCTCTGGAAAACTGATATATGCATGCATGTGTTCTTCATCCAAATTTAGAAAGCACATGCCTAGCCTTTAATCTTGTGGTTTGCTTATTTATGCCTTGCAGAAAGCCGAAGGCAATGCCGGTTTGTCATTGGAATATGCATCACAACCTCCTGTATGATGATCCCTCACCTTAGCCACCAGCTAGAGTTGAGGCATGAGAAATAGGAACTTAGCAAACAGTGTATTGTGCTTGTCAATGTGGACTATGAGGGAGATACTGAGTGGTTTGGCGACATCCATGCACCGTACCGATAGATCGCTAGGTGAGCCGTTTTCTCCTTTGGTTCCTAATGAAAATTACTGTAGCATGAAAACCAAGTGACTGCACATTTGTGGATGGCAGCGAGAAGGTTGAAGATAGTGAGGACACCTCAACCTGGTTATTGGCTGAAAGGATGATGGCAGCATATTGCATGTATTTAGGTAAGTTGTAATGCTGTGTTTTAACTTAGATGAGCATGGGATCAGTTGGCTGAAATTAAGTTACAAGACTTTTTTTGGTTCATTTATATTTGCTAATACTTTTTTTTGTCAATTTGATAACAAGTCCTCGAAAACATCTTGGTTGTTTGGGGCTTTATAGTTTACATTGGTCTTTACTAGAGTGACCTACTCCTGATTTGGACTAACCAATTTGGTCCATATGGTAATATGAATATGTGAACCATTTGTGTTACAGGAGTATCAGAGCTCAACTTTAGTGTCACTTTTTTCATCCTCCTATATTTAGCCATATTTAGAAAAGGAAATGTGCGATTAGCAGTGGATGCTAAAAATGAATCGCTAGATATGAGAATGTAAAACTTTCAGGTAGATTTCAGATTTATTGACTGCCTGATACAAGCAAGCATATGTGGCGCAGCATGTGTCTTGTGGCCTCCAACAGACTGCCTCCTGACGGTTTTGCCCAGTTGCCCGATGTCTATCCTTCCATTGTTTACTGCTCGAAGGTAATGGGATCAAATAAATCAAAGATTTTTGTGTACTGGGTATTGCAGATCGTCCACTCCTTTTGCATGTCATTAGTTTTTGCTATGTAAAACATATATGCTATCTAATGTGCATTACTGCCCCCAATTCTAATTTGGGGATATATATGTATTTTTACTGTCTGTGTAGCCAAGGGGTCCATACTGAAAACACCTCATGGAGGAGGGCTACTGCAAAGAAAAGGAGGATGCCGAGAAACAAACCTAGATGTTAGGATGCAAATTGGAGTGCATGCAATTCTAACAAGGGTTCATATTTAGCTTCATGCTGGAGTGTTAACTATAAACAGCTATTAGGATGTCCTGGAGAACAGTGAGATCAGCCAGCTGAAAGCTCTAGCCGATTAGCCTGTCGGTTTTAAAAGTGGCAATTGTTATTGTATTTTCAATAAGAAAACATGCTTATAACTACGGCAAGATGATATAATGTCTGCATTTAAATTTGTCAAAGCTAGCGGTACTATGACGTGAGCATGTACTCCATAGAAAATGACTTTAGCTCACTATATGTTCAAACGACTACCTCACATGCAAAGTTGAAGTACCACAATCTTGATTTGGATTGCCTACTAGACATTTTGTGATATTATTCTTTTCCCGTTGCAACGCACACTCAACTAGTCATAAAAAATTCTGACGAAAGAAAGTTTTCTTGTAACATAAAATGTTCATCGATGAGAAGTAAAATCATGTCCATAAATATATATATTTATATTTTTTTATGAATTACACAAGTACAGATGTAGACGCTCAACACACACGCACACTCACCCCTATGAACACAAGTACGCAAAACCCTACTACCCTTATGAGCACTTTCGAAAGACTGTCTCTAGTCCTTCCTTCTCCCCTTTCGGCACAACTCTAGCCCCAATTTCTCATGGCTCCAACACTGCTAAACGGCCATCTAAAAATGGCTCCTTGCAAAGTGCCCAGAGGAGCCAAAGCCGTTTTTCATTAAGGAGCTAGAGCTAGAAAATTGGCTTCTCCCGACTCCTCACAAAATTGATACAAATTACTGTGGTCCTATCACTCGAGCCGTTTTTGCCCAATGTTTTTTTAACGGCTTCAGTCCACCAAAATAGTTGCTCCATAAGAGGAGCCAAAATTTGAGCCCTTTTAGAAGGAGGCAGTGCCCTGTGAAACTGGCCCTTATAAGGGCAGCTCCAACCATGTTAAAAGAGTTAGCTCATGACATATTTTATTTAATAGTAAGAAGAGAGAATGATAATCTGGCTCTTCATGAAGAGCTAAGTTCACACCCTATGATTACATATTTTTCTGTAATGTTAGTCTATTTTTATCTTTTTTTAAAAAAAATCATTTGAGCTAGCAAATTGACTCTATTATCGAGGGTACTCTAAGGCCACTGCTATATTTATAGCTATCAATATTGGTTATATTAAAGCATGACTCCAATATGATTTTTTACCAACCAATCCTCTGACAACAATTCTAAATATGTATACCAACCGATGAGAAGTCGGTATAAATAGAAATAGCGACCGATGATCCGTTCGAAATTTGTACCGACCAATCATTCGTCATTATTGCTGTTGTCTAACACTAATTTTTGGCTATGGTATAGTACGTGCAAATGTGTTATTATGAAGTATTCATTGGACTAGGCTTTGCAAGATCCTATGATCCTACCACTACTAGAGATCAGGCCTTTGGTCGATGTCCAAAATTTGCAATAGTCTCAGCGAAATCTGCGCCCGGGACAAAAAGATATTTAGTCCTGGTTGGTAACCCAGACCGGGACTAAAAAGATGACTGGACCTTTAGTCCCGGTTTACCAAGGCATGTCAGTGCGAGAAACTTTTAGTCCCGGTTTGAGACACGAACCCGTCCCGATTTTAGACACGAACCCGGACTAAAGGTACCTTTAGTCCCGGTTTGTGTCTCAAACCGGGACTAAAGGTGTCCCCAGAGTGAATTTAAAAGGAGAGCGTATCTTATCTAAGTCAGATGTGTGGTGGGAGTTGAGATGGCAATGCGTGCAAGGGCTGAAGTGGGAGGTCTTGGGTTCGAATCTCCACAGATGCATCTTTTTTACCCAATAAACACCTTTAGTCCCGGTTGTAGGAACCGGGACTAAAAATCGAGACCTTTAGTCCCGGTTCCAAAATCGGGAGTAAAGGGGGTTAGGAACCGGGACTAAAGGTAGGTTCTCTACTAGTGTACATGTTTGCGGTTGTCTGCATTGTATTGTGTCCGAGAAATCAGAATCGATAAAGGACAATGTTTGTAGAGGTTTATGTATCTTAATTTACTAGCTGAGTACCCGTGCGTTGCTACGGGTAAAATATCTCATGACAAACTATATGTAGAATCACATATCATCACAAATAATTAACATTAAAACACATAATTCAAACTAATTTAGTTGAAATAAAGAAATCACGAAGATGTTATTAACATCAGTGAAGATATAATATAATATGAGAAGACAAATGTTGGTAGCTATTAAAACATTTGTAGAATATGAGATTCGGATTGTACCTGGGCACCTGAGAGCTCTGAACAAACTCAGCATGTACTCTCTTCAAACTAAGACTGGATGGCATGTTTGCAGAGGCGGAACCAGGGGGGCTAGCAGGGGCCGTGGCCCCCCAGCATAGTAGACTTATTTGATACCTATATAAATATTTGTATTTATAGCATAGAAAATATTAATTTTACCCTTTTTTTATTAAAATATGATGATTTTGGTTAGAAATAGTGTAAAACTTTTTGAAAAGTTATTGAAACATGTAATTATTTATATTTTATCACACTAAAAAATACGATCATATTTGTCCGCCTCCCCCTCCTTAATCATAATCGCTGGTTCCGCCTCTGCATGTTTGGTCTACAAATTAATTAGAAAAGGTCAGCGGTTAGCTAATGAGGATTATTAGGAATATGTAGCTTCAGATTGGTGCATTGCAGCAGCATTATCATAGTTGCCATCTATATGTAGAGAGCTATTTACATGAATCTTTTGCACTATTTTTTTAGGCACTTAATTTTGTATATTTTGCTTTGGGACATGACCAGAATATCTGGTGCTTACAAAACTTCAAGAGAAATGAACTGGTTCTTCTGATATATTTTTCTAGCCCTTTTCTTTTCTAAAGTTCTCTATTTACTTTCCAGGGTGAGTACATAACTATTGTAATTTCCACTAATTTATGATCCAAAAGAATAATCTAAGGCATATGTTTATTTATATCACAGGCAGTGGAAAGTGTTTTTATGATGATCCAAATAGGACAAATCGGTATTTGCTTGCCAGAGAACTCACAAGTAAGCCGTGAGCTGAACCTAGAAGGAATCAAGCAATCTCACAAGCCTCTAGTAGTAGTAGCATTCAGCAGCAGGCGCCGAGCAACAATCAGGCAATACAGGAGCCATAGTTTTAAATCTCCGGCTATAGCTGAAGATATAGCCGGCTATAGCTGTTTGAGATTAGTCAAGCTACGAGCTATAGCCCGCTATATTCCGATATATCTCTATTTAGCCTCCGCTATTGCTGTTTTAGAGGTCATCCGCTAAATACGCTTAGCCGGCGATTTAAAACCTTCAGGAGCGCAAGCAACGTATCAGCCAGCCATCAAGTATCAACAGCAGGTAGCCATCAGTACCAGGAAGGCAGGAACAGTAGCATGCAGCAGCCATCAGTTCAGCGATAATGCAAACTGAACAAGCAACACAGAACCATGCAGGCCACGACAGAACACAGGTACAATAGCATGCACGCCATCACAGAACACAGAAAAGGCAGCTCGAAGGTCCTGCTATCTTCAGACCTGCGTGTGGCGTCGTGGCATCCGGCGTCGTCGACGAGCGCGTGGCCTACGGCGGCGGAGACCTTGGTGGGACAGAGCAGGGGTGGTCTGGCAGCTTGGCGTCCGGCGTCGTCCAGGTGGCGTCCCGTGCCAACTTGATCTTCACGTCGCCGGGAGCTCTCCGCGCTCGAGTTAGAGGACACATGTGTGCTGGGTCGCGGCGGCGTCGAGGCGGCGGCCAGGTGCGCCGGGTCGGCGGATTGGAAGGTCGGAGGGAGCTCGAGGCTCGGGCTTGGCAGCGGTTGTAGGCAGGCGGTGTGGGCGGGAGTCGTGCACTGGCGAGTCGTCGAGTTGTGGAGGCCGTGGCTAACTCGTCGGGAAGTGCCGGCTGGCTAGCAGAGGCTGCGCAGCAGCCCAACAGGAGCACATCGAGGCCGCAGAATTGCCTGGCCAGGGACACGAGCCATCAGCGGATTGGGCAGGAGCTTCGACGTCAAAGAACACCCAGCGAGCACGCCTGCCTGCGCGGGAGGCCGGCCCAGAAGGGGCACGTGGCAGGCCTGCACAGGCCGAACTGCCTACTGGATGAACGCACGAGTATGTATATGGGCTGCCCAGAGAGCCTACTGGGCTGCTCGCTACTTGATTGTTTGCCGTTGATGAATGAACGCACGAGTAAGGACCTTCCTATCCGTCCGCCATGGCCGGGTCTCACCGAGACGCAGACCAAGCCAAGCCGCCACCGCTCCGCAGTCCTCTCCCTCCTCCGCCGTCATTGTTGGCATGCCCCGCAACTCAGCCCTCTCCGCTCTCTCCTCTGTGCTTAAAAGAGAGGCATTGGACTCGCACTCACACCACCACCACGCAGCATCTCACCGTTTTAATCAAGGCTTAACATCCTTCGGTGTGAAAAATGGCTTAAATTATGTTCAATCATGTTGGGGGCAAGCCACCGTTCTTTGATGGTGTTAGTTCTTTTGCTCATTGGAAGAGAAAAATGACAATGTACCTTGGTTCTATTCATGAGAGAGTATTGCAAGTCGCCGAGAATGATTTTGCTATCATTGATCCCGATCATCTCACCGATGAAGATAGAGCAAATAGAACATGCAATAGAATGACTCTCAATACACTTTACAATGGTATTGACACAAAAGTATTTGAGGGCATCAAGGATTTAGAATTGGCAAATGAAGTATGGACAAGGTTGAGTGAAACATATGAGGGCACTAAGGTTGTGAAGAGTGCCAAGCTATATGGGCTCAAGAGTGAGTTTGAGAACTTCAAGATGAAAGAAGAAGAAACAATCTTAGAGATGTTTCATAGATTGCAAGTCATTGTGAATGATCTCAAGAGTTTAGGGCACAAGACACAAGACCAAGATTTTTGCCATAAGTTCTTGTTGAGCTTACCAAGAAGATTCAAAATGTTGATCATGATGCTACAAAGAGATGGGCTTGATGCAATGAAGCCCAATGATTTACTTGGTGAAGTCTTGACATATGACACGTATGATCAAGATGCCGATGAGAAGGAGGAAGAAAAGAAGAAGAAGACCGTGGCATTCAAGGCCATCTTCTCCAAGGGTAAAGCTACCATCATTGAAGAAGAAGACAAAAATGAAGATGAAGATTTTAAAATTGATGATGAGGCACTTGCTCTTGTAGTCAAGAAGATGGGTCACATGTTCATTAAGAAAAGAGGCTTTAAAAAGAGAAATGACAATTTCAAGAGCAATGAGCAACAAAGGAAGTGCTTCAATTGTGATAGCACCGAACATCTTCAAGCCAAATGTCCCTATGACAAGAAGAAGAACAACAAGAGGGGCAAGTTTGAGAAGAAAAAGAGAGAAGCCAAGATGACTTTCAAGAAGGGCAAGAATGGAGCCTATGTGGTCACTTGGGAAAGTGATGATGATGAAGAAGAAGAATCATCATCCAACAAGGCTTTTGCTTCCATTGCTATCAACAAGAAGCCCTCACTATTTGGTTCATCCTCTTCATGCTTCATGGCCAAAGAAAATAAGGTATTATATGATGAGAGTGATGATGAAAGTGAAATGGAATATGTTCATGATAGTGATAATAATAATGAAAATGATGATGATGAACCAACTAAAGAACAACTATATGACTTGATGCAACAAACTAGAGACATAGCTATTGCCAAGGACAAGGAGTGTAAGAAACTTTCAATGAAAGTAGCAATACTTGAGAAAGCCCTTAGTGAGCTTAAGACCACTCATGAGAGTCTAATGGAAGACCATGAGGATCTTGGTAAGGCTCATTCCAAGCTTGAAAAAGCTCACTCATTGCTACTTGAGCAACAAGCAAAGAAGGAGGTTGTTGTATCATGTGATATAGGTGTTACATGTGATATAATTGATGAATCCTTTTATGAACCTATCATCATGTCAAATACTAACCCTTCTTGTAGCTCTTCATCCACCACCACCACTGACCCTACCTCCACTACTAGTGATGGTTTCACTTGTGATGCCTCACTAATGGTTGAGAATGAGACTCTCAAGAGAGAGGTGGATGAGCTCACTCACGCCCTAGGCAAGGCATATGGTGGTGAGGCCCGCTTGCTTAAGTGCTTGGGTAGCCAAAGGTTCTCTCTTAACAAAGAGAGATTGGGCTACACCCCCAAGAAAGGCAAGTCGGCCTTTGCAACTCCAAAGCCTAGCTTTGTGAAGGGCAATGGTCGGTTTTGCAATAGATGCAAGCAAGTTGGGCACCTAGAGCATAATTGCACCAAAAGAAACAATGGCAAGAAACTTGTTAATGCTATACCTTTTGATTCTTGCTATGTGCTTACCAAGAGTGTGAAGGGTGTGCAAGCTAAGTTTATTGGTACACCAATTGTTGGCCCAAAGAAGAAGGCTATTTGGGTACCAAAGAGCTTAGTTACTAACCTACAAGGACCCAAGCAAAAATGGGTACCTAAGCTTCATTGATTTGCTTGTATGTCAATTACAAAGCCGGAGAAAGGCATTGGATTATTGATAGCGGGTGCACTCAACACATGACCGGTATATCAAGAATGTTTGACTCAATCAATGACAATGATAGTGGTGTTGATTCTATCATATTTGGCAATAACAAGAAAGACAAGGTTATTGGCTTGGGCAAGATTGCAATATCAAATGACATGAGTATCTCCAATGTGTTGCTAGTTGAAAGCTTGGATTTCAATCTTCTATCCGTGGCACAAATATATGATCTTGGTTACAAATGTATCTTTGGGGTTGATGATGTGAAAGTCATTAGTATGGATGGTTCAAATGTGGCATTCAAGGGCTTTAGATATGAGAATCTCTACCTAGTTGACTTTAATGCTAGAGAAACTTCTTTGACAACTTGCTTAATCTCCAAATCAAGCATGGGTTGGCTTTGGTATAGAAGGCTTGGTCATGTTGGTATGAAACAATTGAAGAAGCTTACAACTCATAATCTTGTCAATGGTTTGAAAGATGTTGAATTTGAGAAGAACAAGCTTTGTAGTGCATGTCAAGCCGGGAAGCAAGTTGGAAGCTCACATCCAAAGAAGAGTACAATGAGCACATGCAAAGCATTTGATTTGATGCACATGGATCTATTTGGCCCAACAACATATACAAGCATAGGCGACAACAAATATGGCTTTGTCATAGTGGATGACTTCACAAGATTCACATGGGTATTCTTTCTTAGTGACAAAAGTGAAGTGTTTGACATCTTCAAGACCTTTCTCACTAGAGTTCACAATGAGTTTGAGATTAGAATCAAGAAAGTAAGAAGTGACAATGGAAGTGAGTTCAAGAATACAAGAATTGAAGAACTTTGTGATCACTATGGCATTGGACATTAATTCTCGGCCAAGTACACTCCACAATCAAATGGCCTAGTTGAGAGAAAGAATAGAACATTGCTTGATATGGCTAGATCAATGCTTCATGAGTACAATGTGAGTAAATCATTTTGGGATGAAGCAATCAATACCGCTTGCTACTACATCAATAGACTATATTGTCATCCATTGCTAGAAAAGACCCCATATGAGCTACTTCATGGAAGAAAGCCCAATATTTCTTACTTTAGGGTGTTTAATTGCAAATGCTATATCTTGAAGAAGGGCACTAGATTAGGGAAGTTTGACAAGAGATGTGATGAGGGGTTCCTACTTGGTTATTCAACTACAAGCAAAGCTTATAGAGTTTGGAACAACTCAAGTAACATTCTAGAAGAAGTCCATGATGTGCAATTTGATAAAACCAATGGGTCACAAGATGAAGAAGAGAATCTAGATGATGTTGGTGGAACTCAATTGGTGGAAGCAATGAAGAACATGGACATTAGGGACATTAGAGCAAAGCAAGTAATTGATATTCAAGATGATGATAAAGATCAAGTGCTCAATTCTCCATTCAAGCTAGCTAGTGACTCTCAAATGCAAGATCATGGTGCTAGTTCATCTCATCAAGATACATCAAGTGATCAACCAAGCTCAAGCAATCAAGTGCAAGTACTCCAACCACAATATGTTGCAAGAGATCACCCCATTGATAGTGTTATTGGTGATATTAGAAGTGGTGTGCAAACAAGATCAAGATTGGCTATGTTTTGTGAGTATGCATCATTTGTATCAACCATAGAACCAAAGAAGATAGAAGAAGCTTTGAGGGATGCCGATTGGATCATGGCTATGCAAGAAGAGCTTAACAATTTCACAAGAAATGATGTTTGGGAGTTGGTAGAAAGGCCAAATGACTATAATGTGATTGGAACCAAGTGGGTGTTTAAAAACAAGCAAGATCAAGATGGCATTATAGTGAGAAACAAAGCAAGACTAGTTGCTCAAGGTTACACTCAAGTAGAAGGTCTTGACTATGATGAGACATATGCTCCCGTGGCAAGATTGGAGGCAATAAGGATTCTATTGGTTTATGCTTGTGCACACAACATCAAACTATATCAAATGGATGTCAAAAGTGCATTTCTCAATGGGATCATCAATGAGTTAGTCTTCGTTGAGCAACCTCCCGGATTTGAAGATGACAAGAAACCCAACCATGTGTACAAGTTGAAGAAGACTTTATATGGCTTAAAGCAAGCACCTAGAGCATGATATGAGAGGCTAAGGGATTTCCTTCTCTCTAAGAGATTCAATATGGGCAAGGTAGATACAACTCTATTCACCAAGAAGATTGGGAATGATCTATTCATATTGCAAATATATGTTGATGACATCATCTTTGGATCAACCGATCAAGCTTATTGTGAAAAATTTGGTGCTATGATGGCCAAAGAGTTTGAAATGTCTATGATTGGTGAACTTAGCTACTTCCTTGGTCTCCAAGTCAAACAATTGAAGAATGAGACATTTGTGAGTCAAGGGAAATACATAAGGGACATGTTGAAGAAGTTTGGAATGCAAGATGCAAAGCCAATTTCAACTCCAATGGGTACAAATGGCAATTTGGATAGTGATCTTGATGGCAAAATGGTGAATCAAAAGGAATATCGGTCTTTGATTGGAAGTCTACTCTATGTCACCGCATCAAGGCCGAATGTCATGTTTAGTGTTTGTATGTGTGCTAGATATCAAGCCTCACCCAGAGAGAGTCATCTCACGACCGCAAAGAGAATATTGAGGTACTTGAAGCAAACAAGAGATGTTGGACTATGGTATCCCAAGGGGTCAAAGTTTGAATTGATTGGATATTCGGACTCCGACTATGGGGGTTGCAAGATCAATAGAAAGAGCACAAGTGGCACATGTCAGTTACTTGGAAGATCACTTGTGTCATGGTCCTCAAAGAAACAAAATAGTGTGGCAATCTCTACCGCCGAAGCCGAATATGTGAGTGCGGGGAGTTGTTGTGCACAATTGCTATGGATGAAATCAACTTTGAAGGATTATGGCCTCAACTTCAAGAATGTGCCATTGCTATGTGATAATGAAAGTGCAATCAAGATGACACAAAACCCGGTTCAACATGGAAGAACAAAATATATTGACATAAGGCATCATTTCATTAGAGATCATCAACAAAAGAGAGATATTGCCATTGAAAGGCATCGATGATCAACTTGCCGATATTCTCACCAAGCCACTTGAAGAAAAGAGGTTTTGCAAGCTAAGGAATGAGTTGAACATTCTTGATTTCTCAAACATGAGTTGAATGCACCCCACCCACTTATTGACATGCCTCTCCTTTGACATTGCAAGATAAAGTTGATTGACATGTCATTCATCCTATGTTAAGGACTTGCTAGAGCATGTAGACATAATAAGTTGTATGCAGAGCATTCATGATAAATCAAATGAATTTGATGGATATATGTTACCACTATTGCTTCTATACTTATTTTGATCTAGTGGTGGCATATGACATGTTTGTGAGCTTGCAAACCTAGTGTTGAATCTAGAAGATTTGCTATACGTGTTTAATTCAACATAGGTAAGATAACCCTTATTATGAGGTGTGAAGAAGCTTGTCTTTGGTTCAAATCGAATTAAATATCTTTGGCAAGTGTTCTAGGTTGAACCAAATTTGATAAATTTTAACCTACTCCATCAAACATTTTTCTTCTCTCCACAATTTGATCCCATTTTTGGGTAATTTGTTGACAAAGGGGGAGAGAAAAAGATGATTCAACATGATAAAGGGGTAAATAAAATTTTTGATGCACACAAGTAGGGGGAGCAAGCTCATAAACAAAGTTGTTGCATTTGTTTGTGCATTTTCATATGACTTGCTCATTGCACATGTATTTAAATTCAATATACATGCTTGTGTGGTGCAATGCTAGTATAGAACTTGTATGATGAAATGCTCTACTAGCATGCATAGGAATAGTTTACACGTGGTATCTAGACATGCCTAAAGCTTTACAAGTGGTCCAAGAACTTTTACATATAATGTTGATCTCACGAGGTTCTTGAGTTTTGATGGATGTCTAGTTACTTCATGATGCTAAGGATGGTGTAAAAGGCAACTCCTATTGGTATCACGCTTCAAAGGTCCATTTCTTACACCTTAGCATCATTTTGGTAGAATTACTCTCTCAACACTTCTATCCATGCATATGTGCAAAGCTTTCAATCCAAACTCTATGCACATATGTAGGGAGAGCTAATGCTACCAAAATCGAGCTTGTGATAATTGTCCAAACTTTACTTATGAGCAAAATGATTGGACAAGTATGACAAGTTCAAAACTTTTATTATCAAAATCATCTTTGTGAGGGTTGTCATCAATTATCAAAAAGGGGGAGATTGAAAGTCCCTAGTTTGGTTTTGGCTAATTGATGAAACCTAGGACTAACCTTTGTATCTGAGTGGATGATTTAGATAAAGGTGGTCATTGAATATGAGACATGACATTGACTCATGTGACCAAGATGGTGAAGACCAAGATGAGGCTTGGCTCGATGGACCGGTTGTGAAGGTGAAGGGGAAGTCGAGGCTTCGAAACAAAGGACCATGCGATGGTGAAGCTTGAGCAAGACTTGGCGTCGATGAACCGATGCAACGGTGAAGAGCAAGTGAAGTCAAGGTCGATGGATCGAGACGGTCATGTGATGATATGAAGTGGATCATATCATTTGGAGAAACAAAATGGGCTCAAGGCAAAGGTATAACCATAGGGCCATTTTGTTTTGCACTCAAGACACCATAGAGGGTGTGAGTGGTTTAGGATCGATAGCCAAACTATTAAGAGGGGAAGTCTTATCGGTTATTCGACGCACAGGTGCCACTAGGTGAATTCATGAAGTGCATTGCATGTAGGGCCTAGTGAGCTAACTGGAAAACCTTTGAAAATGATTATGAAAATGCTAACACATGTGCACAAGGTGGTGATCACTTGTTGGTGTTGGCACATTTGCGAAGGCGGCGGCGTTTTCAGGGAAATGAAATGCCTATTTTCCATTACGCCGGAGGTTGAAAAAGTGGTGAAAGCATGGAAGTGTTTCATGAGCTAAAGCATGTGCTATAGTGTTACACATACTTAGTCTAGCTCATATGTGAAAGGGCGAATCAAGCGGAACGAGAAAACGACGAAAATTCGCTAAGTTATGAGCGACAGACGCTGGCGTCGCATGCGGCAGACACTGGGCAGCGCATCTGTCGACAAACCCTAGCTGAGGGTTTCTGCGCGAGCGCGTCAGACGCGGTGATGAGGTCACGACAGACGCTGGCAAAGTCACTGTTCCCACGTCTGTCGCGTGGACGTTTTCGGCGCTGAATTGAGCGAGCGTCAGACACGTCAGTCGGTCGACCACCGGACGCGTCTGTCGGCGTATAACGAAGTTTCAGGCCTTACTGGAGTGCGTCTGTCGACCGACAGACGCTGAGTGGCAAAAGCGACAGACGCGTCCGACAGAATGAAATCTACTGTTGAAGCTTGACTGCGCAGGACACGTGGCACACGTACGTGCGATAGACGCTGGGCAGCGTGTCTGTCAAGTGAGCGACAGACGCGTCTGTCACGTTCACGAGGAGGCATTAGACGCTAGGGTGAGCGTCTGTCGGGTGGTCGACAGACGCGTCTGTCGCCCCCGTTTCTGTTGTGTGGAGAAGCTAACGGCTAGTTTCGAGGATGAGGGCTATAAACCTTGTTGGCCAGCCCTTGGGGAGCTCTCTTGACATTTCTAACACTCTTGTGCATCCTTTGAGCAAAAGCTTCTCCCTCTCACTCATCTCTCTTGCTTGATTGCAAATCAAAAGTGAGATTGAGTGATCCCAAAGTGCATTGCATAACTTGAGGGCATCTAGTGGCACTTGTGGGTGGTTTAGCCGGTAGATTTCTTGTTACTCTTGGAGAGTACCGCTCCTAGCCGGCTTGGAGATTGTTGGAGGCGTTGGCAAGAGAAGGGGATTGTTCTTGGCCACCTCCGGTTGATTGTAAGAGGTTCTTGTGCTTTCCTCGGCGGAGTGCCAAAAGCAACTCTAATACATTACGCGTGTCATTGAGTTACCTCACTTGAGAGTGGTGTCTTGCGGTGCCTTGCGGGGCGTGCCTTGAGGGGCAAGTGACTTGAGGGTCACACTGAAAAACCATCTAAGTGTTGGTCAACACAACCGGTGACGTAGCTTGTCGGTGCACAAGTGAACACCGGGTGAACAAAAATATTGTGTCTCTTGTCTCCCGGTGATTGGTTTTCACATTGTATTGTTGTCAATATTGATTGATTGTATATCATCTTGGTGATTGGCAACATCTTCACTCCACCGTCGGTATAAGAATCACAATCATCTCTCTTGTATTTACTTTTACTAGATTATCTTATGTAGCTCTAGTGGTAGCTTTGCTAGTAGTGTTGTTAGCTTGCTCACTAGTGTAAAATTAGTGACATAGCCCTTGTGTGAACTAGAGATCATAATCTACTAGTCTTGTGGATAGGAGGCTTGCATCACAACCCGTAGGCCAAGCAAAACTCGCTTTACGCCGTTTGTTATTCTAACAAGTTTGCTTAGTGGTTCGTGTAGGATTTTTTATAGGCTATTCACCCCCCTCTAGCCATCTAGGACCTTTCAGTGGCCCATGTCAGGTCCTAGGACTGCCAAACCTTGTTCCCTAACTCATTTAGGGAGCTTGCACTCAAGGACAATAGGTATATATATGCTTACTTAAGAAAAAATATCTTTTTAAGGTCCATGTGTTTTGTCTAATCATTGTAATAACTATAACTATTTTCTTATGCAGCCGGATTGGATTTCTCCGTGTGTTCACATACGATGCTGAAGAAAACTATGACTTGTTTTTTTCAGCCGGTACCGAAAACTATTTTCTCATTGCCACTAATGTGGTTGTGGACTCATATGCACATAAGTTGATTTGGACATAATTAAATTTTGGTATTACCAACAACACAATTAATAAGCGTCGATTCACATCACAGTTTGTCTTACAACGACCGCATAGAGTTCCATGACTTTTGTGGGCCCAAGGGATTATTGCCCTATTTTTGCATCTCTAGGAGGTAACTTTCTTGATCCTAAGTATAAAATTAAACATCATCCTTGAAAATAATTTTATAATTATAAACATCATGTTAGAGACATCTAACATTTATCTTGCAGATGTCAGGGACGAAATATGGAATGTGGCTTGTTACAATGATCAAATTAAAGATGCACTCACTGCTCGAGCTAACGAGGTCAAGAGGCTTGAATGCGAAGAATATGCAGCAATGGCAAACAACCAATGTGTTATTAGTTACGTTAATGGTTGTAACATTGAAGAAGTAGATGAAGAAGTATTTGTGATTAAACATTAGTCTGTTGCTGTACTTAGATTTTTTGGATCAACATGTTTGATAAATGAATGTACCAAAGAGTGCTAAGCTCATATGGAATAATAAGTTCTTTTTCAATTAAATGCATAAATAAATATGGGCACCCATGGTATATCAATTACTTTTTTTACACTAAGCTTTTCGTTTTATTTCCTTTTTCTTCTGCAAATTCATCTGAAAATCAAAATCATTTGCTTTTTTAACCAATTAAAATTTGAAATTCTCTTTAAAATATTTAAAAAACTTTGAAATTGTTTCTAGATACACATGCAAGCTCAGGGTAGCAGGCGGCTCTTGGTGGAGTGTGGACGCCGATTTGCATCTTGGTATAAGCAAAGAAGCACAAAGAATTTGCTTAGTTTTGCATACTCGTGCAATATATATATTTTTTATTTTGACGGCAACCAATGTCATTCGCTTATTCAGTAACAATTTTTTTACGTAAAAAGATATATATTAATACGAGAGAAAAAGATTTTAGAAATACTATAATCAACAGGTTCCAATTATATATAATTTGTACATCCAATCAATAACGTGTCAACAGGTCTCGACTACATGGCTCTCATTTCTTTCCGACTTCCTCTATTACCTGAAATATAGATGGATACAACAAATGTCAAATAAAGAACACAAATATAAGAATATAACAGTTCTACAGAATATAAGACAATACATTTTCATGAAGTGAGGACCTCTTTGTAGACAATATTTTTCATGTACGTACCATTTACTTTGTCTTCTTTTTCTTGTCTTTCTTATCCCCGGGTCGAACAATAAGGATCCTGATGTTCGATCTAGCAGTAGCTCTAGATAGCGCAACATACCGCTGACCATGAGAGAATACTGATTCAGGCAAATACACACCAGCATTGGGGATAGTCTGCCCCTATGTCTTGTTAATCGTCATGGCAAAACTGAGTCTAATAGGAAACTACTTCCTCTTGACTTGGAACGGGAACATCTCGTCATCCAAGGGGCATAACGGAATCCGTGGTAGGAAGATTCGCTTTCCGGCATGGTCTCCGACCATAATTTCTGCATCGACAGTATTTCTTTGGAACCCTCGAACCACCAGCCTGGTCCCATTGCAAAGTCCACCCGCAGGGTCGATGTTCCTTAGCAATATGACCAGGCACCCAATCTTGAGCTTTAACACATGTGGAGGGAGACCTTGGGGGTCAAAGTGTTGAGGAACTCAGATGAGTAGTAGTTGTGTGGATCATCCACCGCACTATCAAAGCTATGGTACACCATCTCATCCCCTTGGAAACGACTTATCATCTTCATATTAATCATATCAACCCAGTCGTTCCGCTGAGATAATATTGCTCGTGAGATGATATAGCTCTTGTTTGACATATTGGCATTGAGGGCAGGGAATATGCAGTCAATTAACATATCAAGATCACTGTCTTCCCCGGTTTGTGGTATGCATATATCATCAGGAAGGCAGATTTCACCATCACCATTAACCTCCTCAGAGCCTCCCCCGATGCATAGCAAGTATTCTACAAACCATGGATTGTTCTTTGCCCTCATGTTGCGCACCAGTTTTAGATGTCGCATGGAATCCCAAAGGTACAACATCCGCAGTGAGGCACCAACTATTTGAGCCCTTGACACTCTTCAAACAACTGGGAGAACTTGCCTGAAATCTCCACCAAACACCACAGTCTTCCCCCTAACGGCAAGTTAGGACGGTCCATGATATCACAGAGGCTGTTGTTCAACGCCTCAACACCTTGCCTCTTCATCATCGTCACCTCATCCCAAGTAATAAGGGATGCGGTCCGAAGCAGCTTGGCGGTACCACTCTGTTTTGTGAAGGTGCAAAAGGCCCCATCGTCGAGGGTGAGGGGAATCTTAAAGCGCGAGTGGGCGGTTCTACCACCGGGCATTATTGAGGCAGCAACACCAGATGTTGCTGTTGCCACGGCAATCTTGTTCTGACTACATATAGTAGTGAGCAGGGCCCTGTATAGATAAGTCTTTCTGGTGCCGCCAGGTCCATCTACAAAGAACAAACCCCCCATGATCGCTATCAATAACAGACATAATCTCATTGTAGGCAGCTTGCTGCTCCTCGTTAAGGGTCTTTGATAGTGCCATGTCATCAACGCTTGCCTCAACGCTAGCCTCCTCGAATATCTCCCAGGGAATATCACCAGATGGATCATATGTGTCATCGATATCAGGAAGTGGGTACATCTTTATGTCCTTCTGCATTGATTCTAACAACTTCCAAATATCTATGAGGACCATCTGCTTCACTGTGAAGTTGGACTGGTTATTACGCCTGTAGTCCCCTGACATTGCCTCCTTGTGCTTTCCCAGAGATCCAACACATCACTCGGCTCACAAAATACCAAGATTGTGCATATGGCATCATCCATAGAGTAGCTTCAGCAAGGGCCTCATGCAGCGTGTTGTCCGCTTCAATGAGGCCCCTTCTTTCTGTAGCTTTACGAAAAGTCGGTAGGAGCTCACCAGAAACCATCCTTAGATCAATGAATGAGGTTGCACCGGCCACGTGGTTTAGAAGCACCCTAAGATAGTAACGCTCCCCTTCAGCCGGATTGGCACATACAACTCTTCTGATCTGTCTTAAACAATTCTTTTGTGCCATCCTAATCCATTCTTTTCTCTGTGAGTCCCACTTATAGTACTCAGGAAAGTCCTGATACAATATACCGCGGGCATGTTCAGATGTATTGTTCTTCTCGAAGTAGGCTGTAAGCATCGACCTTTCAACACCTGGATGATTAAGCACTCGTTGAACACCTTCGCACTGGTGAAATGACACCATGTGCAAGTCAGGAAGATGGAGCTACAAGGACAACACCGAAGGGGACCTATCACTTATATCAAAATCATATATCCTCCACAAGGCTTCTGGTGGAGTTACCCATCTAGCATCCCTGTACTGTTTGATCTCATTGATGTTTCCTTCATTGTCCTCCTTGTCGGCCTCTCTCAAAGCCACAGACGCGCGGTCATGACCCTTGTAGATGTACTTAAATAAATACTTGATGGCCTTGATGCTCCGACATGCCTCAACATTGATGTGGCAATTGAACAGACGTAGGAGGTATGGGTTGTAAGGCACGACCCATCTGTTGTCAAGGTCATGCCCATGAACCTTTTCTTTTCTACCATCATTACGCCGTCTGTAAACTGGGTATGAATCCTTGCCCTATAATGTGGCATCATAGAAAGGTCGCGGGTAACGGTTCTTGCATGATTCACGACCCTTTGTGCACGGGCAACTATGATTAAGTACTCCACAAGGGCCATGCATCATATGCTTTGTAACCATTTTATACAAGTCCGGATACTTCTTCTTGTTTGGGAGCTCGGCAGAGATGAGAAGGTCATACTGCTCTGGGCACGTGATCTTGTAGCGTCCCTCCATGATTAGCAAAAAAATGTGCATGTGGTAGACCCCTCTTCTGGAACTCCACAGCATACACATGTGCACAAACCTTTCCAAGGATATCCTTTTTTAACAACACGTGCTTAAGCTCTTCCAGTTTTGCCCTAAATACCCGATCAATAAGGTCTGGACGATCCTGTGCTGTTTGTCTAGGGTACAACTCATGCGTGATCTCATCTCACTTTGGATTACATGTCATAGCCAGGAAGATGTCTAGTTTTCCAAACCTCCGCACCAGTGCCATGGCATCCATGTACCTACGTCTCATGTCCCTCGGGCCTCCGATAAACGACGAAGGCATCACCATCCGCTTCCCAACAGCTTCTGATCTACCCTCACTGGCATGCAAGCTATCAACCAATCCTTGGTAGAGGTCGGCCCTAATCTCCTTTTGATGATTGCGTATGTAATCCAATCGAGAACTCTCAATTTTGATGTACGTGTCCACTACAAACTGTTGGAAAAGACGCTTGCCATAAAGAATGGGGTTAAAGATTCCCAGTCATATCTGGAACTCGTAGCAATAGTAGTCACGCACAGAAACACATAAATTTCCCGGAGAGTCTACAAAAAATGGTATTAGAGGTGTTCCTGGGATAACGGTTTGATATACATGCAAAGTATAAGAAGATAAACAAACCTATTTATTCATCTTCAGTACCACTAGGAGCCTTACGTAGGGCACGAGCCGTGTTGACATCCTCCATAGTAACACCTTTCTTTGGGATATCCATATGCCATCCAAGCTCACCGCTAGGGAAGAAGACTGGGTATGAAAGAGCATCATAGCATCCATGGTATGATCGGATGCCATGCCTACTCCTATCTTTCCCATGCAGGACAACACTATCCTGAAACTGACCAAGGAGTTCACTACCCTCGATCCAAACATCAGCCACCTCCGAAGCCATCGGTACGTTGTATGTCCTTTGGTCCAATCGCTGATGAAGGTTAAGTGTGAGACGATAGTCCTCGAGGTGTCCAGCCTGCCCCATACTCCTTAAATGTTGTGAGTACGGGTTGTCACGAAGGATGGCCATCAGTCTGTCTATAACTTCTTTATCTTTTTGATACTGCTCTTCATGACACCTTCAGTACCGGTGCTCAAGGCTCGGATCGTCATCATAGAAGTAAAGCTCAAGATGTCTGGGCTCCTTACCATCTTCTCTCCCAAATAACCTTATGTTGTGATAGATCGTGCCATGTGCATGCAAGGTATATATGCCACTATTTCTGATGTTAGCAGTAGCACTGTCGAGGCGACAGTATAGGGAAGTGAAAGAGAAGTGACCATTGAAAAACCTGATATTGTTACGAAAGTGCCTAGCGTCCGCATCGGAGCTCGTCCAAAGCCTCATGAGTTGGTCTAGTATGACTGGCGCACTCAGCTCAACCTTTCCGTTGTGGCAACAGAACCCTTTAGGTT
The DNA here is from genome assembly GCA_038087645.1 of Saccharum hybrid cultivar R570. Classification (NCBI taxonomy): domain Eukaryota; kingdom Viridiplantae; phylum Streptophyta; class Magnoliopsida; order Poales; family Poaceae; genus Saccharum; species Saccharum hybrid cultivar. Next base: position 20,147,116 of record JAQSUU010000106.1, on the reverse strand, counting down.
CTTTGGGAAACCTCTTCGCACTGCAGTGACGGCAATTTGGAACAGGTTTTAGCATGTGTGTCTCTCTAGGCATGTTACTATACACCTTTTCGTATGGGTCAGGTACTTCAGGTTCAGAAGCCGTGTCTTCCTCAGTAGTATCACTTTGGACATCGTCATCTGATTCCTCTATTGAAGTGACATTTGAACATTAAAATGAAGATTAGATAAAGGAGTGGTTGTTTAGAAAGGTATTCGGTATTTGGTACAAATACCTTGCCCAGCAAACAGGTGTCCCTCATCTTCAAATATATCGCCCTCATCATCGTCTGTGATCGTCACAGTGCCATGACATATTACAACTTTGGTAACAATAAAGGAAAGCAAATATTGTACATGATGTTTAAAGTAGTGCAAATTACCGGAATCATCAAATAATGGTTGTTCAGGTGTAGCTGATGCATTTTGATTGCTTGGTCCAACGCTTTCTGTCAATCACATAATGGACATGGTTGAGATAGGAATAAAGTTGTTTCATGTCAAGGAACGGGGACAGGGAGGCCTCATTATTTCGTTGTTAGTCACGGTTGACTGAGGTAAGGGCGTATTTTCATCCGCGTGGTCTTCACCATCATTAGATACTCCCGTGTTCTGACCGATGCGGCGCTCAAACACAGTGTTACGACGGGTTAACAATGCATGTCTTTGCCTAGATGGAACATTTTGTCTATGTGTCATATAACTAGGCGATATATCAACGCATCCATCATCTTCATTTGTATCCTCAGTAGCTTGTGGGGAGCAAATAAGTGTTGAAGTAGATTCTGGGATAGCCCAATCGCTAGAGCTTACTGTGGGTCCATGAGGTCCAGATGAGTTTGCAGTGGGCCACTCCATCGTTGGATTAAAGAGTAGATTCTCCATTGCGATGGATTCACTGTTTAAGGTTTGTCTCGTCACATTCCTAGAGCGTTTTTTAGCCGCTTTCATTGCCTGTTTACGAGATGGAGCTTGATTGTAATGCCTCTGTTGCTTGCACCTTTGTTCCCATTGTGCAGGTGTCGTGTTTGCATATGACATCCTCTTCCTTGCACGATCAGCCATGACTTGCTCATTTGTTAATTGTCTCTTATGTGAAGCATCAGTCCGTTGTAACTGAATTTCTTTATTAACTATGCTGCGAGAAGTAATTACTTCATCCTCATCACCTACATAGTTGTGTTTGAGTTAACATAGTAGCAAGACAACCAGAACACACCAGAATCCTTCAATGATACTGTCGCTACATATAAAGCTATTGATAGATTCACCAACACAAAAATGTTTGTGTTGATGCCATATTAACAACAGTTCAATTACCTGATAACCAGTTGGATATATCATCAATATTGTTTGCATAGAGTGGATCATTCCTATGCAACCAGTCATCTGTTTCATTAGGATCCATATTTTCCTTGTTTGATGCATCCTGACCATCTACCAATTGTGACACAACACATATGAGTAACAACAATAGTAATATATACATATACCATTATTCACCAACGTTTCTACTATACAACCATTGCTAGTTTCAATTCGTAGTTGTTGCTCCCTTTTTATTTTATATGATGTTTTTTTTATTTTTTTTCGTCCCTTTTCTCTTGAGACACTGCATGCCATCGAGTCTGGTCTCTTTCTCTCCTGCGTTGTTCAGCATCGCTTCCTGCAGTGTTACATCCATATACTATTGATTATCATTTATATAATATAAACAATATGATAAATTGAATATAACAAATGCCCTTTTATTTTGATTACCTCCATGAGTAGTGTTAGTCTTGTCACCCAATAGTGCAGGAGAGTCACTATTTTGCATTGTCACTATCCACAATAGCTGAATTAGTCAATAACTGAATTTTTACAAAGTAAAGACACGAAAGAGATAGCTGAATTAGTTTAGATGCCTGTGAGTTTGCAAACAGTTAAATGCAGTATTGAGTGGTGTTGCAAACTGCAGCTTGTTTTCGTAAAGGAGTTCATAATTTCCCATAAGGCGGGAAAAATAGCCAGGAGATTGAAATGCAAATTTTTAGACACTTAATTGGAGTTTCGTAAAACACTGATTCCTTATGAACTGAACATGAATCATATCACAGTCACATTATTTTAGAAAAATGCATGAGTCTCAGATACTAAAACCCTTAAAACAATATGCATGCAGATATATTGTGCATCCAACCAGACAGGTAAGAAGGAGATAGCTAAATAGTTCACATATGCAATTGAACATACTTGTATACTACATATTTAAGCAGCATGACCTACTCATATGCAGCTGGGAAGTAAAGTTGACAAAACATGTATGGATGGCTCAGCTAACCTAGGAGTGGCAACGGCGTCGATCACGGCAGATTAGGAACCCTGCCCTGCTTTAAGCGCACCTGGTCCAACGACAGAACCTAAGTCCAGTAAGATAGGAGTCAAAAAATCATTATCAAAATATCTAGAACCATGTTGCAGCTGTAAAAGTTAAGTGACGATATAGATTCTACAAACTTTCACAAGTTCCTAACAACCCATAAGAGGTGCCAAAATCAACAAATGGTACAATGTGTTTTCTCAGTTCTATGAATCAGTTCTATAAAATTTAATACCTAAGAAACTCGATCTTCCACCAGCTCCCAGGACTTCATATTACCATAAATCAGGTAGCTTTGTCAGGAGTGGCATATTGCAGAGCACATAAACACAGTATATCCATTCTTTTTTTGCTTGAACCTGATTATTATTTAAACAGTGCTATAGAACAGAGCACATAAACGTCTTTGTTGTGAATAACGAAGGCAGAAGGAGCACAGCTTCTGAAGTGGCATATGTCACAGCTACGATGGCTAACAGGTTTCAGGCAAATAAGATAGCAACTCTATTGCCGGATTCTTTTCAGATTCAGAACCAAACAGCCCGACAATGCCCAAGTTGCTGTTCTTATTTAGTTTTTGCTTCTATTATCTGTATTAATCATCTATAACTACTTATGCATGGGACATCATAGCTCATCAGTCATCACTTCGTCAACCAGAGAAGATTGGGGTCAGTCATTCTATACATCTGTGACCCACGCCCTTGACACTAACCAGCGACCCAGTCGACCAAGCTTTTTGGTGACTGTGTGCCAGAATCACGGTCCAAGGGGTTAATCTCAGCATTATACAACACTCAAAACGCTAAAGGAAGAAGCACACCAGAGACTACAATTTATTGCTAGTCAACTGCCAAAATTACCTAATGAGTAAATTTGGACTGAAATATAAGAACAAACAAAATTTGCCTTGTTTGTTGACAATTCAAAAGGCATCAGATCCTCAGAAAAGAGGGCAATGTTTAATTTGGCGCTGAAACATAAAGTATTTTGACAATGATTTTTTTTATCTGAAACAAAAAGGTGATGCAATAACATTTTGAATCAACATCAGAGGTAACTGAAGTCAAACACTACAAGAAAGCAAAAATTAGCACTAAACTTGCAGAGGCATAGTAGATGTAGCAAAATAATTAATTATTACATCTAAAATTACTAAGTTCAGATTAGATTTAAAAGACAAAACCAGAGTTTGGAATCAAGTAAATAAAAAAGGGAAAGAAAGTAAATACAGAATGAAGACACTAAATTCGTTGCTAGAGATGTAGCAACAATAATCCAGAGTTTTAGCATCGTAGGAATTTTTTATGCAAATACCATTCTGATGTACTCGAATGTCCATTGAGAGCTGAACATTGCAGACTGAATGTGAGATATGCAGGCTGTACTCATTTTTTAGTTCCAGACTAGGACTTTTGTGGGGCAAGATAGAACGATGAACAAATGCAAGAACATATCCATGTCTCACCTCGCGCTTGCCGGCAGAGCAGTTCAGAAATCGAAGCAGTGTCGCCGCGCTTACAGTCGTCGGGGCTTGGCCGGCCAGGCAGCCTGGGTCCTTGCCAGTGCGAGGAGGAACGGCAGAAGATCCGGCTGGGCAAGTGGCAGAGCGGAGAGGGACAATCGACGAGCACAACGCAGACGGCGGAGGCAGCACGACGACGGCGGAGACGTCGGGCCGGCGCGCCCAACGGCGAGGGCGACGGCGCGGGCAGTGATGGCACCCCGGCCCCTCACACGGGGAGCTGCGGAGCTGGGCGGCGTGGGGGAGCTGCGGCTTGCGAGCGCGTCGGCGGTTGCGCGGCACAGAGAGAAGGGCAGGGTCAAACGCGCGCCGAGGCAGGGCGACGAGGACCCGGCGACGGCGACGGCGAGGGCAAGGGCGCAGGGGCGGCGGTTTCTTGGAGCTCAGCTGGACGACGTGTGCGCTGGCGGTTCTCCGGAGCGAGGCGACCGAGGAGATTAGCGTGCGAGGGGGCGGATTAAGCCTGCGGTTGTTTTCTTTTCTTTTTTATAACGATGGGGCAGTGGGTTATTTTGGGATGGGAGAGTGCGGTTTTTTTTTCCATCGGGGATTACCGCGGGAGTGGCGGATTACTGGTGGGGGGGGGGACTAAATCTCTTCATAGATACTAAATGGTCAATTCAGGACGAGGAAAAGAGAGTACAGCAGCATGACGATCAGATGATCCTCTTCTAGAACCAAAACTGTGATTCCAACTTGAATCATATTAATATTCCACCTCAATTCGCCTCCCCGTTTCCGAGACCAAATTAACACATCTCTACAGGAAATAATAATGTGAGATAGCCAAAGCAAATAGACTTAACGCATCAATCAATGTCGCGCGAGAGCGCGCACGGGCACGCGTGCACCGTTGTTGGAGCGGCAGCAACGAAGCGAGCTAGGGCCCAACGGCCGGCCGTGATGTCGTCCGTGGAGAAGGAGATCATCAGATCATGTTGGAGAGCGAGCGGCAGTTCTCGGACATCTCGACGAGCGACGCGTCGAACTGCTCCATGGGGTTAGGCTCGCCGATCTGCCTGAACTGCTCGTCGCAGTTCTGCATGTCCTGCGCCGCCATGCCCATGGTGGCGCGGATGGTGACGGCGTCCTTGAAGCCGATGGCGCGGCGGCAGGCCCCCAGGTTGTCCTCCACGTCCAGGTACAGGTTGTTGCACAGGTCCAGCACCGTCCGCGCCTTTGGGGACGCCGTCAGGGCCGCCTCCTTTACGTGCGCCCTCGCCGCCTCGGTGCGCGCGTTGAACGCGTCCACCTGCATCCGCAGCACCGCCATCGGGTCCAGCACCGGGTTGCTCGCCGCCTCTGGCCCCACCGTGCTGGTGCAGATGGCGGGGAACGCGGTCCCTTTGCAGATGTCCGCCAGCGTGGCCGCGTTCACGGCCGCAGGTGGTGTGGCTAGGAGCGCCGCGGCGGCCGCGACGAGGAGGAGCAGGGCGCGGGTTCCTGCCATGGCGCTGCTGGCTTTATTACCTGTGTCTCGGTGCAATTTACGTGGGCTGCCTGTCGGAGGAGGCTGCTGAGAAGAGGAGGGGCGCTGATGAGCTGAGGGGCTGCTCGGACGGGGAGGAGGAGGAGATAAGTACGCGAGATGGGTGGCGGGGCTGGCTGAATGCAGCATGCATGGACAACGGAAATGGCGGTTGTCCTCCTTTGCCGGGCGGATTCCCTTTGTCCGTTCATTGATATTGCCATTTGCCAAGTTCCCATTTTTGGTAGCCCTTAGAGCAACTCCAGGAGACTGGGTAAAGTTGTATTCCAAACTGTAAGATTTAGCCATTTGTAGAACAGAAAGCTCATAAAAAAACAAGAGATCTACAAAAGCCTTGCTATTTCTCATCTGCTATATTGAAAAGATGCCACGTCACGCAACTACCAACCGATTCCCAGCTGCTCTCGGAGCCTCGGACCTGTTCCTCGCGCGTGATGACTCATTCCGCGGTGGCATTCTGGCAGCTCTGCGGCATAAATTAGTACAGAAAAATAGGTAACAGCTTCATCTTCGTGGACATTGCAGAAATCAGATAACAAGGTTCAATGCAATTCACGTATACAAGTTCAGAATAGGGGGACTGAATCTAAAAAACGAATCCTTCTACTGAATCTTGCTAGTGAAACAAGAACAAAGGAAGCGCATGACGAACCGACCAACCTGTCCAGGTGCGGTGGCCTTGAGGCTCCGAGACAGGGGCCTCGGCTTCCTATCCGACACCGACATCCTCCTGGCGGAGAAGGAGCTCTTGGTGGCATACCCGCTGGCCGGCAGGGACTCCGCGAGCGTGGTCTTGGCGGCGCCCCTGACCCGGCCGGCGACACCCACGCCCACGTCCCCGCCACATGGCACCACAACGCCTCAGCCATGCATGCCGTCCGAAATCGAATCCCTCACGTACGTGGCGTAGGGAGGGAGCGAGCTAGCAAGCGAGGGTGCTGCAGGAGCGGAGAGAGCACGCGAGGGCAGAGGAGAGAAACGAGGGTGAGCTCGATGAGGGAGAAGACGCTGCTGCAATGGAGGATGTGGCGAACAGAGGGGAAAAGCACGCGGAAGATTCCCACCTGCACGCGCCGCATTCTCCAACCACGACAGCACCACTGACTCCTGCTCCTCCCATCCGCTTGATGCCGGGACAATGGGCAGCGGCGGCGGGAATCTTCCACGTGCACGCGGGAAGGGATCGTGGGCAGGAAAGTCGCGAGGGAATTCGCTAGATAGCCAGCGTCCGGCGTTTGGTTTCTTTGGCAAGCGAAGAATCAGGGATGGCTTGTCTGCTATTTTACAATATCACATAGCACATCTGTTGGAGATGATTTTTTCCTAATACTAGCTATATTTAGTTTTACAAAATGGTTTAGCCAATCTCTTGGAGATGCTCTTAACCAGAGCTGATTGCATGAAAAGCTACTCTCCATGTGGAAAAAAACCTTGCAAGAAATAACTCTAAACAGTGGTAGCTCAGAGAATGAAGACCATATATATGCTCCATCGAAGGAGATTTGCCTCACATATCTACAGATATCCTTACACGCGGAAGAATCGGCGATCAGGCATGCCTCCACCCACTGGTGGCCAATGTTGTGTTGCCGCGCGACTTCGTGAGCGGACCGCATCAACATTACACTCAGCCGTTTCGAGTCGCGTGGATCCAACACCAACTTTGCGTAGACTCTACGTAGCCTGCTACATCAGCAGTTGTGCCATACAAATGACTAGCACGGTTGGGCGCGCAGCCGCCGCGCCGCGATGAACAGTAGAGAAAGTATCTTAAATTCGTCTGAGCGCAAAAAAACGAAATTGAACAGTGAATGTCGAGATCGCATCATGAATAGTGTCAGACGTCACACTTGTGGTTGAGGGATCTATTATTCATCAGGATAGCAAGGGTCCGGACGGATGGCGCCCGCGCCCGTAGACCGTTGCCCACGCTATTTCGCGCGTCCACGCGGGCCCGCACCGTCCTGAACGTCATCAGCATCGGGAAGAAGGGGAGGGGACGACAGATGCCTAGCCGACGCCGGAGGAGGAGGAGACACCAAGGTGAGGCAGTAGAAAGTGAGGATAGAGATGCAACACCCGATCTACTTTTGAAACATTGAGATGCAACACATACAACATACGTCTAAAGATAAATGAAACACTTAAAGCATGCACTGAAACACTTGCGAAAACCACGCGAGGCCTGTGCCGCCCCAACGTTACCAGGGGTGGCGGATGCCCAACCGGCGCCGGGAGGAGGAGGATATACACCGAGGCGAGGCATCAGAAAGCGAGGAGAGAGATGCAACACCCGGTCTACTTTTGAAGCATCCAAATGCAACACTTGCAACATATGTGAAGGTAGATAAAACACTTTAAACGTGCATTCGAAACACTTGCAAAAACAACTAAAACACTAAAAAACCATTGTAAAAAATACGCAACATCGAGATAAAACACTTATAACATATGTGTGAAACATATGTAACATACAAATAAGCACACTTGCAACATAAATCTAGAAAAACAGATGAAACAGTGGGAACAGAAGCTTGCAACATACGTGTACAATAGTGGACAACCACTACAACATATGCAACATCCCAATCTACTTTTGCAACATCCATGTGAAACACTTGCAACATACTTCTGAAACATCTGAAAAACTTAAAACATATGCTTGCAACATGCAGTTTCATCGCAGCATCTCCTTACTGCTTGGGAGAATAAAGGCTCGTCGGGTACGGAGTTCACCGGTGTAGAGCTCAGCGATGGCGCGGAGCTCGCCACTCCGGTGGAGAAGGGCGCGGCAGGCTAGCCGTCGTGACTCGTGAGCCGTGTGCGGGTGAGTTCAGCCCTAGCCACAGCAAGCGGGGCAGGCAGAGCACGAGATATTTGCGGGCGGGCTCCGCCCAGGCTATGGCGAGCTGGGCAGCCTCTGCCCCGGCTGAGACGAGCGCAGGCGGCCGCGGCGAGCACGAGATGAACGTGGGCGGAGACTGCCTCGGTCGGTTGCCGCGAGCTGCGCGGGTGAAGCAGTGAGCTAGGCAGCCGTAGCGAGCATGAGATGAGCACGGCCGCGAGCTGTGTGGGTGGAGCGGTGTGCGGCCGAGCTCCGCTGTTATTTTTTTAGAAACTACGGAGGCGAGTGGGATAGGAGGTTATTTGGGCTGGCGTCGCGGCCCACCGATGAAAGCATCCGGGTGGATGGATGCTCGGATTCCAGGAATTACCGACGATTCATTGGCGTGAAACAAGAATTTTACTTTCTTTACCTTTCGTGGGCCTGCAAGTTGTGCTCATCTATCCTATATTCCTATGCTTCTTGTTCCTCCTGCCCATGGCACTGCTTTGACCACCCATCACCCATGCTCGTAACCGGCAGATTCGCACTTTAGCGCGGATTCGACACCTCCTGCCTGCTGCCATATGCTTGGGCTACATCTGCTTGATGCAAAAGGAGTTCACCTCCTGATCCCACTGCCACTGTCGTACCTCTCTGTTATTGCAACACGCAAATCACCCTGTGCTCACCCCTCCATCCCTTCTCTTTGTGTTAGACCCGCTACGCCCTCTGTGTCATCGCCCCTTTACTCCATCCTCACATGCCATTGGCATGTCTGCCACCTTCGCTCCCCTACCTCCGTCCTCCTCCTTGATGTGCGAAGCGCAAAGTTAGACCATGGACACCGCGTTTGAAGACACCTGTCGGAGGTTTATGTCGATGGCAACAGCTTCCATGTCTCACATCCATGAGCTGGCGAGATGAAACTAGTGAAGAAGAAGCGCTAGGGTTTGGGAAGTCCTTGAAGAAAGCCATGCAGGCACCAGTGCCGGCACAACCTTCGAACTCTGGTTCGGCCCCTCAGTATTGTTGGATGAGTTAAGCGACTAGTAGAGCAAGCGATCCATTATAGTGGTCATCGCGATGGCAGCAACAATAGAGGACGATATTGTTGCGGCACTGTTTGCCGTCCGCCAATTTGGAGGACTGGGCGCCTATTTAGATCGATGCAAGCTTCTGTACAATTAAAAGATGTGCGTGGTTTGGTTCAACCCATCGGTTCAACGAACCGAGCCATGATATTTATCCAAATGGGCCCCTCTTCTGACCCATATAGCAGGTCAGGATCTACGGGTCAGGAGCCATGTAACCAAAGGATCAAGCGGTTCGATCCACTCTTTTTCCTTCGTCTGGCAGCAGCGGCGGTGGCCGAGCCAGTGTCGTCCTCGTTCCAGCGTGGCAGCGTTCCCTTCTCGAATTACCCAAGATGAGGACGACCCTCCACACAAGCCTTTACGGTTCAGCACCGTGCAGTTCCTCCATGCCTGGGCCACGATGCACTAGAAACTGCAATCGACGACCATGCCCTGTCGGCGCTACCGTCCCACGACCGCCACGCCTTGTGCGGCAGTGCGACCGCGCTGCCCGGCGTGCGTCGCCTTCACACACCAGAAGAACAAGAGCCACATCATCAGCATCGTCACCAACGTCACCGGGAACGTGAACGAGGCATCGAGCCTCTTGGCCCACTTGCTAGGCAGCCACTAGCGCCTGTGTCGCTCACCTTCACGGCGACACACCTCCTCCGGCTCAATAGCTCAAGTGGCAATGCACGCTCCTTCGAGGTCCTCGCCTCCATCGTGGACCTCCTAGAGGAGCGGCACGACGCCCGGGCGAAACCAGTGGCGAGCCTAGTGATCTCGGCAAGGAAGCGCGACCATGGTTGGAGGACCTAGACTTGGCGCCGGAAAGACCGCAAACATGGGCCTGCTCACCAGCGAGATCCATCCGTCATCTCTCTTTTACTCGCACCTCTCTCATGGCAAAGCGCCAAAGCTTCATTGCTATATGCCTATGCCTTGCAAACTGTGACCCATAATATCCGTTGGGGCCCCAGGGGGCAGCAGCTAACAGAAATGGAGCAACCGGTGCACCTATAGTAATTAGATGGATCGGTGGTTCTGCCACGGTTTGCTCCACGGATCAACCATCCCCATCTTTAAATACAAACCCCCCTCCAGCATGAAGAAACACATTGAGCGTCAAGTTTGATGTCGTCTTTACTGCATGTAGCTTCAAGGATTCGTTTCTGAAAGCAAAGCATGGCCATGGCAACTATCTAGTGCATCACACGTGATTTAAATTGAAATAAAGAAAAGTTGTTGTCATAGTGTCACGCATGCAACCTCCACGGCACAATGAAGCGCGCCATTCATCCCAGTCGTGCATATGTGTGGGAGCAGAGGAACTTGCCCCCACCATGCTTAATAGTAATGGAGCATATATAGCTCCATAAACCCTTAGGTGTTGTTTGATCAACTAAGGATTTTAGAAATCAGCTAAAAGAAAGAGAATGGGATCCAAACACCTATCATTCTTGTGTGCATAACAACGATATAAATATAATCACTCAGATTTCAATAGTCCAGTGTCTCCACGGACTATTTCAATTCTTATATTTATCCAAACACCAACTTAATCTCTTCAGCTCACATTATATAGTTTGCACCGCATTATGTTCTCTTAGTCCGATTTCTACTTCAAATAGGAGATTTCCCTATAGGAACTTTGCCTCACATTGTGCACATATGTGGGAGCAGAGCAAGTTGCCCTCATCGAGCTTAAGAGTAATGGAGCACAACTATAAAACCTTAGCTTGGTGTTGTTTGATCTACTAAGGATTTTATAAATCAGCTAAAAGAATGAGATCCAAACTATCTCCCAAAACCTATTATTTCAATTCTTATAGTATTGATGTGAAATCTGATCACACACTAGTTAGAGCTCACTAGTAGAGAACAGACTTTCGGTTCAACACATTAGTCTCGGCTAGCTTTGGACCCGGGACTAATGTGACTATTAGTCCTAGGTCCAAGTTTCCTAGGCTTCAGAGGACCTTTAGTCCCGGTTGGTAACATCAACCTGGACTAAAGGGTCTACATTAGTCCCGATTGGTATTACCAACCTAAACTAAATAGCTTTGACCTTCAGTCCTGGTTGGTAACACCAACCGGGATTAAAGGTTATCAACCCACACTAAAGGAACCTTTAATCCCGGTTGGTGTTTACTAACCCAACCGGGATTAAAGGTTATCAACCTAGACTAAAGGAACCTTTAATCCCGGTTGGTGTTACCAACCCGGACTAAAAGTCTTCCGATGGGCTAGTTCAAAAGAAAAACATCTCACCCAAGGTCACATGTGCTGTGTAGGTGGGGTGAAAAGGTATGCACAAGGCCATGCATGAGGTCTTGGGTTCAATTTTCACGAGCCACAGGGGTAGAAGACATTATTTTTTAGCCTGAGAGGACCTTTACTCCCAGTTGAGGCAACCGGGACTAAAGGAGAATGCTTTTAGTCCCGGATCCATAGTCCCGGTTGGGAAAACCGGGGACTAAAGCCAGTTCCCAACCGAGACTGTTGCCTACTTCTCTACTACTGGCTAGATCGCCCGAGGCCACACATGGCCTATGCACACAACGAGTCCAACCAGCAAGTTAGCTATGTGGATTTGACGCTCGTTCTTCATCCGAAAGGCCCATGAACACCTCCAAAAAAGCCTCGCCTGACAAGAGAAGTGCCTTGGGGTAGTCAAGACCATCTAAAACGCTAAAAAATCTTATCAGGAGAAGTGCCAGATAGCATAGAGTTTGAAGAGCTAAAGGTAGGAAAAAAGAGTAGAGTAGTTTGATTTTTTGATCACTTGTGTGTGGTTAACCTCCATCCGCCGTGGTCCTCTAATATATATAGAGTGGGTGGTCTTATTTCGGTAGAAAACCTTTTCTAAACAAGTTTTTGCAAGATTCCCACGAGATTGGAGAAATCCCCCATTGAACTAGGATTGAGATACAGTTGGACAACCAAAATCGGCTCAGGCCGGTTCCAAAACTGGCCTAGATCGGTTTCAAAAACGACCTAGACCGATTTCTTTAGTTGTTTCGAGGGCCCAAATCGGCCTAGGCTAGTTTTTTCTGAGTTTGTCTAATATTATCAAAATTTGATTCATTTTGTTTATATTTGGTTCACCAATTCGAATGTGAACTCCCTAATATCTTTTTGTTATTAACATATATATATGTCCTCTTGTTTTCAAGTGAAGTGTGTGCAAGTTTAAAAACACATGACAACAATAGCAACGTGTTAAGCTATCAACTATTTTGTTCTATATAAGGGTGATGCATGCATTGTCTGTTTTTGTTCCAAGGGTGATATACGTACATTGATCATTGTTTGGACAACACTTAGGCTTCTTGCCAAACACTTGTGAAATACCTTTTCAAATACCATTAATTGCTCTTGGGAGATGATCACCTTGCAATGTATCTAACATATAAGAACTCCCAAAAATTGCTTCGATTACTTTATATGGACCCTCTTGGCTCAGAGACCACTTGCCAAACTTGTTGCTTTTTGTCCCAAGTGGTAGAACAATTTTTCACACCATGTCTCCACTTCGAATGATTTGCTTTTTACTTTCTTGTTGTAAGCCTGGGCAACATGAGTTTTGTCTCTCTTAGTGTCCTTCAGAGCCTTAATTCATTATGTCGGTCACCTCGTTGATGTTATCCATCATTTACTCATGATACATAGAAACATATAGACCATTTTGTATAGCCAACCAACATGCATCCGGACTTCAAGGAACAACACAATTTTTTTCTCCGTATACTAGCTCAAAAGGAGTAACTTTAGTAGCACCATGTATAGATATATGATGATCCCATAAAGCTTCAGACAAAACCTCATGTCATCTCCATGCAAAGCAGTGGATGGTACAACTGATGGTTGGTTCATGATACCGTGTAAGGGTGTGGCACTGAGATTGCAAGGCTCTTTTCTGTACTAATCTAAAGTATATGTGAAGCTATGGAGGCACACAAAAGAACGGGGTGAACTATAGTCCCGAGGTGGCACATAAATCTGTAATAAATAGCAGTGTTGAACTATAGTCCCGAGCACTTGTCCTCGTTGCTAGCTTGTACGTGTTCCTAGCACCAACAAGTATGAAAGACAACAAGAGTATGACAGGTGGGTACGATACAACACACGCCAACACAATTCTCTAGGTGTCCACTATGTGCTTCTCTTCTTCTTTCTTTTATTCACTATTTTTCATCTATCATTGTTTTTTGGGTACTTTTTACTATTTTTATATTTTTGTTTACTTGAGAACAAAAGAATCACTTACAAAAAAAATTTAAGCACAAACATACGAAGGTGTGGCCTGTAGAAGGTTTCATGTGTGCTCTAAAGCGTGTTGGATTTTTTGGGCTTGAAAACACAATCTCTCAGGCCGAACTTCTTAAAAATAATTTCAGCGAACCCACCAAAGGGGGAGAATCATATGCAATTTTTTTGCTGATCTCCGAAGATATATAATTTGCCTGATCTCGAGTCTTTTTGTGAAAGTTTGGCCATTTGAAGGAAGGCACTGCACTCTGAGTCAGGATTTCTAGAGAGGACAAAATGGGCACATGATACTATTCTTTGGTGGTGGCGGATAGGGTTGAAGGATAGCAGAGGAGGGATCACACAAACTGGAGTCAAATATGATCTAAGGTAGCAACAATACCTTGATATAGGACACACTAAACACGATGGACTCTAAAACTAGATTATGCAAAAGCTATGGCACAAAATGGTGTAGGATGGAAAAACAAATATGGCGGTGGACTATGGGACAATGGCAGAAACATGAAAGTAAAGGTGTGACCCTAATGGTAACACCTGAAGCTCTGATTACCACTGGATGAGAATGGGGTTTTGATCTTTCGTCAGATGGAGATAACTGTCGATTTGGCACATACTTGACACACTGATTTGGCTAAAGACCACAAGATTTAAACTCCGCAACCTTAGCACCACGTCTTGTCTAGCTATCAACCATGTTACTACCCGGTTGATCTTGTCGAGAAGGCTAATCCCTGCCTATGAATCAAAGAACACAAGCAAGAACTCGAAAGAACACAATGTAAAGAAAAGTTGTTGATGTATGATTAAGCACTCGAAGCTGTGGTCCCACAAATCAATGAACGACAGTGATAGATTGGTCTAAAGCAAAGCCCAAACCATAACATGGGCAAAGCTACTGATTGTAAGGTCTTTGGGGCATGCATACCCCTGGACGCACCCTTAATAGGCTTAAAGATGATACATGACCCAATGGATCAAAATACGATGTTGCAGCACCATGGCAGATTCTGGACGCAGGCTTGTTTTGATGATTTCTATTGACCCCGATGGAATTTTGGTGTGAGGCTAGTGCCATTGGAAAGCTTGTCTCCTTAACTTTTGGTGCATATATAGAATGTAAAAAATGGAGTCCATATGCATACCGGAGATGTTTTTAGTGTGGGCTACTCCCGGGGACTGAGCTAGACCCGAACTTGACTTAGATTGGGCTTCTATCTTGACTTGGATACCCTTGCCGGTCTTTGCTGCCTCCATGCCTCTCTCTAAGTACTTCATGATCCTCTCCATTGTTCCTATTAATAATAACATTATTAGGTAGCAATCTATTCTCATAATCATATAAAAGGACCGCTTAGGAACATGCTCACCTCTAGATTTAATTGTTGCTTTCAGGCTTTAGTTATCAGTCCTTGTATAGTGACTGGAGGAGTAACGTGTGCATCTGAAAGAGTGATGTCCTTATTATGTGGCCGCGAGCTCGGTTGCCAGAGATGCACCGGGATGCCAAGTAAGTGCGCGAGACGGATGAACACGTTGTTGATGGGGGATGCCTCCATCCTATCAATTTCATGGGATGGGCATGACCTGGATCTGGGACGAATATTCCCCCTAGGGGTGGCCTGGAACTGAACACCGGTAAAATGGGGATTGTTTCGTCCCATCTCCATAAACCTTGCAACCGAACACAAGCTTCATCATCATATAGTTCGTTTTGGTAAGGATCTTGATGAGCCGGCAACTTTCTCCAATCCCCTGCACTGTATGTGATCTCAAAGGTTATGGTGCCACGGTCGTCGATGCAGATGAGATGTAGGAGCATTGGCGGACAGTAGTGGAGGCAAAGATGGGCGCTTGCCCCCCTTCCTCCACGCGTTGACCACTAGTCTTAATCTGTTCTTGTCAGCTGATGTGGCTGACGTGAAACATTCTTAGTTGTAGCTTAATTGACCCTGTGTCCCGCTTTATTTGGCACCACACTCAATCACTGCATATATAGGAGTATTAATGAACATAGGATGTTGTTGCCATAGAGTTGACCTGAACTCAACGTCACCGTCACGTACGTTGAAAACACATATGCCTCCTGACCAAATGCGTCACCACATGGGTGGAGCTATATTTAGTATGTGTGCGGCCGCACCCACACAAAAATAAAATATCAGTGGTAAAAGTCGAATTTTCATCATATTTGTACCCTTATATCACAAATCTTTGTACCAACAATGCTTTTGCACTGCTTTTAAATTTGCTCTAGTTCGGTGCCTGGGTCACCAGGCTCTAGATGTCAAGTTGTTGGCAATATAATGCCTGCCATCCTCGCCACCCAACTCAGGCGAACACGAGGAAGAAGACCAGCACATACAGTGTTTTGTGCTGCCAAGAACTGAGCAGCGTTTTTAGTTGTAATCGATTGATGACTGGCTATATATCTATACCTAATAATAAAGAGACAAAATTTCTCACCCCTATTTTTTCGTCCGGCCCTCCCCTAACTACTCGGCATCACTCTTCTTAGTTTGGAATTGAAAAACTACTACTCAACATTACTCTTCTTAGTTTAGAATTGAAAAACATTATTCGCATTGTCTCTTTATTATTAGGTATAAATTTACAACAGATATAGACAAGCCACGTAATTAAACCGAGTCAATCTCTCCTTAATTTTCCATACGGGATAATAGCCACCTAATTAAACCGAGTCAATCTCTCCTTAAATTTTCATACGGGATAATAGCCACCTAATTAAACTGAGTCCATCTCTGCTTGATTTTTCATATGGGACAAATAATTTAGATGTCTGTGTTACTGCTTCTTTCTTTTTCTTTGGTGCATCCGCTGTACTACCTGTCCACGATCCTGGTTTTTCTGTTCTCCTTTTCCACGTCCACCTCCATGCGCACTTCTGATCCTTTTTGTTTCGTTTTTTTTCTATTGTTTCCGTTTTGTTGTGCTCGCTTTTTTCGGTAGCCCATAATATTTTATGGTTTTGTTGTCCCGTGGTTTTTCTGTTTCTAATTTTTTTACCACTGTTTTTTCTGCCCTTTTCTTTTGGGGGCAATGGTTTTTGATTTCCTTATAAAGATAAAAAAATATAAATACGATATTATGGGTCTTTGAGCTATTGATCTTTTTCTAAGAAATAATGATTTCTACAATCAATTTATTGATATAGTTGTGATTATAAACAAAACTTATTAAAAACAGATAATGGTCAAACTAATCAAATTTTGAATTAAAATTTTAAGCAATTCATTGAATAATCGAATCTAAATAAATCTATCTATATAATTCTGGACGTTGCTATGTAAAAAACGGAAGATGTCGCTTGTCATAATTATCGGCGAACAAATCAATCCTTTACACGTCAACAACTAAATTCTTGTCGATTTTAATCTAGATTAGAATTACATATTTTATGGGTTCTAAAAGAAAGCCAGGGAGCTCGATATTTAATTATAGCAACACTAGATAGTATGAAAACCAAAGTTGTTATATATCTACATTTAAATATTTTCATGCTTTACGACAGGAGAAAAAAGTTTTCAAGGTTGCCAACATTGACTTATATCATAGATGTCGTTCATTGTAAAATAAATTGTAGATTTTATTTTTTTTAGAAAAAAAGTGGATAGATAGGTATTATTTCTATCGTTGTTTTTCATTAAGATTTGATAAGTTTTTTCTCCCGTTGCAACGCACGAGCAAATTTGCTAGTTAATAATAAAGAAGCACAAATTAGCAGGTTATAGGATTATATAGGCTGCCCTACACGCGTGCCTCTCAACGAGCCGCATGAGGCAACACGGAAAAGGAGGACGCGCTAGCTCCGCATGAACTGGGCATGCGTCCAGCTCTATCGACTGACACACGCGACCATCAAATTGCATGTTAGGCCGCACTTAGACGACGACGTTACTGAACATTGGGGAAACCAAATCAATGGGAATGTTCATAAGGGACCATGTTGGAGAGCGTGCGGCAGATCTCAGACATCTCGATGAGCGACCTGTTGTGGTCCTCCATGGGGTTCTTGGAGCCGGCCTTCCTGAACTCCTCGTCGCAATTCTGCATGTCCTGTGCCGCCATGCTCATCGTGGCGCGGATGGTGACGGCGTCCCTGAAGCCGATGGCGCGCTTGCAGGCGCCGAGATTGTCCCCGGCATCCAGGTAGTAGCTTTTGCAGAGGTTCAGTGCCCTCCGCACCAAGGGCGTCGGAGCCGTCTTGAGCTCCTGCTTCGCGAGCTTCCGCGCCGCCTTGACGCGCTTCTTGAACGCGTCCACCTGCATCTCTAGCACCGTCACCGCGTCCACGACCTTGTACTTCTTGGCGTGCTTCCCCGCCGTCCTGGTGCACAGATCGGGGAAAGGGGTGTTCTTGCAGAGTTCCGCCACCCCGGCAACTCCCCCAGTGGCCGCCACCGGGCGTGCGGCCAGGAGCGCGACGGCAGCCGCGAGGACGATGAGCAGCGGGCGGGCTCGGGCCATCGCTGCCGATGGTTTTTATTAGTCGCAGGGTTAGTTTGTGCAGGAGGCCGGTGGGAGGGTGCGAAGGGGCTGAGCAAGACTGCTCAATTGGACGGGACCGACGAAGGCAGATAAATACACTCATACCTACTTGAGACGGGTGGCTCTGCATGCTAATGGACGACGGAAATGACGGCTCTCCGCTCGGGCTGCCATGGTCCGCTCGCTGTCGTCGCTGGCGTTGGGATTGTACTAAGCTAAGGCACCCTAGCTAAACAATGGCGAGAGCCTCATAGGCTATCTCCTCCTTCCGTTTCGCTCCTTACTAATTTGAGATGGTCTAACGGCCGGGAATAGTAGAGCATAGAGCACGTGACAAAAAGAAATAAAGACCAGCACAATTTGATATAACAAATACAAAAAATAGATAATGGACTTAAAATTTGGAGCTATTTTACCGCGGTTGCTGGGGAGCTGGAGCTTGTGGGTACTTAATTTGTGTCCTCCGATTTATCACGGCCTTTTAATTAGAGAAAAGAATTTTTAAAATTATAATAGGTGCCATCATTGTCAGGTGATTATTAGCTTCTCGTCAATTTTCTAGATCCTCGCCTTACCACACGACAGTAATTAGTAGTCGTTGTCGGCTCTAGCACAACCGGCAGTGATGCTCCGACAATGATTGCGTGTTCTGGTGTAGTGGGAGGATATGCAAAAAAAAATCACCCACACTTGCAACAAAGATTACCCTAGAGGCTAGCACCCACAAGCAGAAAAGAGGACGGCCAAAGAAAAATGATAGGACTCCTACATCCTCGAAAGACAAATTAAGTACCAAGACTATGGTTGAACAAAGTTCAAAGCTCAAACAAAAGGGTGATAAATTTAGGACGACACATGAGCCCTTACAAGCAAATTTAGAGCTCATTTCAAGATTGGGTCTTATATAATTTAATTAGTTTATACAAACTTAATTTATTAGTTTTGGATCTTATTTGTTGTCAACACCTATTATTGCGTTCCTCGGATCAAACATATGTTATAAATTATGTCATGTGGTAGACTTGCATAATGCATCTATTTTAGTGTTGTGTTTCATGACAACATTTCAATTGACGAGTCTTCACAACCGCACAAAAAAAATCACACCGGCATTGTCTAAACATTCATAAAAAAACGTCTAAACAAACATTTTAGGTTTTCTATTTCACAACTCACACACCATAAAATTGACAATCACACAATCAACAAGCCATACATTTGCTGCACAAAATTGACAATCACACAATTAATAAGCAGATTTTTGATGCACAAAATTGATACTCGCACAATCAACAAGTTATACATTTTGCTGCTCGACATCACAACCCAAAGCAGATGACAAACTTGATACAACCCCATTATGGACATTGTTTCATTTAGTGTCTACTTCAGATCCTATACTTTCTTAAGTTCTACAACACTCAAGCTATGCTTGGGATCTACAACACACATGAGTAGAGTGCCACACCCAGCACTGCTACCGCGCGACAACTCTTCAAAAAGGATTCCCCATCTCCGTCCCCACCAGACGGGGATTCCCCATCCCCGCTTAAACATATTAGTTCTCACAAAATTCAATAATAGATAAACAACAAGCGCCTTAGAAAATCCATCAACTTATCATTAAAAGATATCAAATTATCAGTAGATCTCTATATATCTAATACACTATATCTATATGAAAATAATAATTGGTGCACTTAATAGATTGGTGCAAGATTGCTACACAAGAAATAGGTTCGCAGGGCAGGGATGGTTCCCCGTTCCCGCGAAACCCAATAGGGATAGTTTTCCCCCATTTCATTCCCTGTGGGAACTAAATTCTTCCCATCCCCGTCCCCTAATAGGGAATTCTCCATGGGAAATCAGGGATTAGGTCCCTATTGCCATCTCTACACATGCCACACAGCTAGGTGAAAGCCCTATGTTTGGTTTTGGTAATTGAGATAACTAGTGGACTAACCTCTACTCTAAGTGTTGTGACTGATATAGGTTAGGTCCACACCAAGGCTGAGCAAGGATGCACTCATGGAGGAGATGATGGTGGCCAAATGGTGATCAAGTGCTCAATTCTTGAAAAAGAAGAAAGAGAAAAACAAAATGCATGAGCTCAAGGCAAAGGTATAAGCTAGGGCATTCTGTTTTGCCGGTAAAGACATCATAGAGTGCGTGGTCAGGTTTACAATAGATAGCCGTACTATTAAGAGGGGAACTCAAAGTTCAAATATGGTTATCTAAGTGCCAATAGGTGGATTGACTCTTTGCATGTGCATTAGACCCAGTGAGTACATGAAAAAACTCTTTGAAAATGATTGTGAAAATGCTAACCCACTTGCACTGGTGTTGAAACACTTTTGGAGTTGGCACATTTGCAAAAAGGGTGGAAGAAGCGAGCTAGAGATGGCCACCGAGGGCCATCGGACTCTAACTAAAGGGCGTCGGACAAGTAGAGCCTAGGTCCGATGGCTAACCCTACCCACACGCGTTTCAAGTCACATCGGACCCTTGTGGATGGTCTGACAGTGGTGATCAGGGTAGCGTCGGACAGAATGGGCACACTGTTCATCCGTCGAGCCCCACCTGTCAGTGCTAGGGTCGGTACGACAGGGGTCATCAGACTCTGGTCGATGGTCTGACGAAGGGCACTGGCCCAGTCCGACGCCCATTTTCACGTTCTAGGAGCTCTCTGCATAACATCAGACTGGGGAGGCTTTGGTACGACGATCACCGGACTGAGGGCGATCGGACCATAGCGCTCGTAATCATTGAACGGCAATGGTCGAATTCAAATGGCTAGTGACATGTGGTAGCAGAGACTATCAGACCATCACTGATGATCTGACGGTGGGCATCGGTCGGTCCGATGGCCCCGACTTTTCTGCAATGAGGAGCTCAATGGCCCCTTGGCTCATAGGGAATTATAATAAATAGAGCTTGGTCGGTCTTGGGGCGGCTCTCTTGGCACTCTAACCTGTTGAACACCCTTGTGAGCCTAAGTAAACACCTCCCGCTCATCTCCTTGTCCATTGCTTGATCCAAGTTGAGATTGGGAGTGATTAATTCTAGTGCATTTGCATTGAGTTGTTGCATCTAGTGGCACTAGTAATCGAGTTGAGCTATGGGATTCTTGTTACTCTTGGTGGTTGCTGCCACCTAGATGCCTTGGAGTAGAGGTGGGTCATTGAGGAAGATTGGTGATTGTTCTTCACATCCGACCAAGTGGTATTGTGAGAGGTTTTGATCCTACCATGCGGGAAGCAAAAGAATACTCTACTAGATTGCTCGTGGCTAGAAGGAGGGCTTGTAGGAGTGATTCATGCGACACCCAAGTTGTGGGTTTGGCGTGTGATGCCAATTAGTGTGCAAATCACTTGCTACTAGACTCGCCACAGTGGGATTAAGTTGCCGGCAGCAACCGAACCTCGGGAGAAAAATTCATTGTGTTATCTCTCTTGCTCGGTTCAGTATAAAGCTCTACACTTGTATTTCACTCATAACTTAGCTTGTGTAGTGCTTGTTGCTTGTTTTGGTTGAGTAGTGGTAGTTCTATTGTTAGTATAGCGCTAGAGTAGCTTGTAGTTGTAACTAGTTTTTTTATAGCACTCTAGTTTGCTCTCTTTGGTTAGTTGGTAGCTTGTTTGTATGAGTGACTTTGTAGGAGGCTTGCATTAGATGAATTAGAGCTAGAGCAAGTGTTGCCTGTAGGGCTTATTTTTGTACTAATCAACCTTTGCTCTAGTATCTATGAGTTTGTAGAAAAAGTTTTATAGGCTATTCACTACCCTCTAGCTATCTAGATCCTATCACTAGGTAGTGGGCCGTGAATCTCCTCTGCCCAACAACCCCATGATTGGCAGCTCAAGCCCATCAACCTCGCCACCACCTCCTCTTCCTCATCGTCCTCCATCCAGTATCTAGCAGACCGGGAGAAACCTGCGGTTGCACTTCATGGTACCCACTGATGCTAGAGCAATGTGTGTTCCCCTTCGTCCTCCTCACCCTTGCTGGAGGACAAGTCGACTTGCATCGTCATTGTACTCCATCTCGACGTCGGAGCTAGAGCTGCACACCGCTATGTAGCTGAGTGGGCACCACTGTGGAAGTCGCCTCCTCCCCCGCCTTCATCATCTCCTCATTCATACCAGGGTCCATCACTATGCCATCATACACCGGTGGCGCCAAATCTCTGTAACGTCTCCATTCGCCTTACCCCGTTGTAGCGAGCCTGATCTGCAGTTGCTTTAGACCCCTGATATACAACATTTTCGTCTCTGGGTGTCCGAGACTGTGCCGGGCAATTATGAGTTGTGGTGGCAGGCCGATGGCGGTGGATCCCGTCTTTGGGCAACAACGACCGGGCTGGGGGGCTGCGGCAATCATGACCCATGGTTGATGCCTGCTGCAGGAGAACTTTGTCTCTGGCAACGACAACAGGGCCGCGTGGTGCTCAGGATGCGCTCATAGAGAGTAGGGGTGGGGTGGGAGAAAATGGTAAAGAACGGACATGTTGAGAAGATCAGAGGAACATTATGAGTCTGATTGGTTGCTTACATTAGCCTTAGCATGCATTTGACCCTATGCAGCATAAGCTAAGCCAACTTAAACGCATGCATGGTCTTGGTATTTGGTTGTTCTGTACATGCGAGCCATAGTTGATAAAATTATGTTTGGTTGTTCAAATTTTGTTGCATGTAGTCACTTTCATGGTCTAGTTGAGGTCTCATATTTCTAGTAGAGGTCTCGGAGATGGTTTAGTTTTGTGTGCGCTTCGGTTTGTGCAAACATGCATTGCCTAATACAACTAAATCTAGTTTTCCAACAATATGAATTTCTAATAAGGTACCTTTGTTGCACCTCTAGTTTTCTAGCCACTAAATTTCTCCTTACCAACGGCTAGCCATATATTTCACTTAAAATAAGTATTTGGTAAAATTTCCTCTCAATTCTCATATTTATGTTTAGAGAATTGCTCCGGAACTCCTCTTTTAAAAAACTACACACACCTCGAAGTAGCCCATTCAATAAACTGATTTTTTGTTATTTTATTTACACCTGGGTCCCGCATGAGCCCAGCCCATCCAAGCCCATACTTGATCTAGAGGGAAAGTCACGTCACCTGTGCAAGGTCTCACGTTTCCCTTGCGGACGAGTCGTCTGGAATCCGGCGGACAGGCAACACCTTCGATCCCTGTGGAAGCGTGCTCCGCTGCTCCTTCCTCTGAGCCCTTGTGGAAACGCGGCGGACTCCATGCATTGTGTCGTTTTTCTCTCACGGCCAACTCATCTGGAAGCCGACATACATGCAAGACCTTCATCTCCCTCCTTCGATCCTCTACATAAGCCTAGGGCGCTCCCTCCTCCGATTCCCTGCGTTCTGCGGAAGCGTGGTGGATCCCACTACCCTAGGCCGGCGGCAACGGCACCTCAGCGTATGGAGGGCTGAAACAGCGACATGTTCTCCGCCGACCACCGAACAAGAGGATCGGGACCTTAGACCTGGACACATGACTTTCCCTCTGGATCAGTTCAGGACACGGGTTTGGCTTGGATGGACCGGGCCCATGCAGGACCCAGGTGCAAAATAATAATAAATATTTTATTAAATGTGCTGCTTTAAGATGCGTGCAATTTTTATAAATTGGAGTCCCAGAGCAGTTCTCTTATATTTATCCTTTGTGCGCTTGTTATCCATCCGGACACTTGCTCACTCGCAGGCAGAAGCAGAAAGGCTGAAAGCTGGTTACTGGTTACTAGGGATGAAAACGGATCGGATACGGACGGATATGGCTGATATTACATTTGTTTTCATATTTCTGGTTGGATTCGGATTCGAATACGGATAGTGTCAGCCATGCCGGATAGGATACGATTGGATGTTGACATCATAAATATGTGATTTAAGTATTCGGATACGGATACGGTATCAGATGTTGAATATCCGGACTCGTATACGGACATATCTAAACCCCTC
Organism: Saccharum hybrid cultivar R570; assembly: GCA_038087645.1. Classification (NCBI taxonomy): domain Eukaryota; kingdom Viridiplantae; phylum Streptophyta; class Magnoliopsida; order Poales; family Poaceae; genus Saccharum; species Saccharum hybrid cultivar. The sequence goes on along the minus strand of JAQSUU010000106.1, from coordinate 20,123,067 downwards.
TAAATGGATTCGGTCTCGAATACGATCGGAAACTCCCTTCCTTGTTCCATCAGTTACAACTTACAAAAAGAACTCTGACCTTGACACTTGACGGATTCACCGAGCTCACATATAGTCAGAGAGCTTAAAACAAAGTTCGATGTAAAGAAATAGAGGAGGGTATGGCTCCTGTCACGGAGGTCAAAGCAGCCACCTGAATTCAACCAAGGACAACGACTCGCTGAACCCCATGCGTGTGCGTGCGTGTGCGTGTGTGCGTGAGAGAGAGAGGCCATGATCTATCCGGTAGTCCGTTCCGTCTCTGAATCCTCACGGCAGAGAAAATGAGCAGAAACTTATATATATGTATATATATTTGCAAAATATAATGGCGCTCGTCGATCTCATGCATCGCATGGTCCAAGTAGGGATCGGGAACAACGAACCTGCTTTTTCCATGCTTTGAACCGCTGGAACGAGCCCGCCCCGCTGTGGTCGTTGATTAAAGAAGAGGTAAAGCGTCGTTGTCGATCTGGAACGGCGCTACTACGCTAGCACGGGGAGTCGGCAAGGGGAAGACCATGATTGCGCACACATGAGACCAATCGCACTGGGTACGCTAAACACGTACCGGAGGAGGAGATGGAGGACGAGACAGCTGCACTGGAAACGCTAAAACCGTTCGCTACCGCACGCTCAGTATCCGCTATTTACAGCGTAATAGCGTCCATCCGCTATGCACTGCTGCTGCATGCGCAGGCCTCTTTCTGCTGCTCTGGCGTGACCGCGTGAGGAGATGGGAGGAGAGAGCACATGCGCGGCCCCACTGCTGTTACTATTTCAACTAATAGCTAAAAAATGTTATAACTCAAAAACCAAAAAATTAAATTAAATTCCGATTGCATTATTAAATTTGTTTTAATAAATACTTCAAAACAAGATGTCACATGAATATATTTAGATAAAATGATAAGTGGACCTACAGTGGATAGAGGATGATATAGAGAATGGATAGATGCGGAAAACTGTATATTTTGTGATAACTAGGATAAAATATTCTTTTTAGAGAATGAATATAGAGATTCATAAGTGCGGATAGCGCGAGAGGTCGACGTCTCCCCGGATTTGATACGCGGCGCTAAATACTGGGCCTCGTCCTCAGCTGCCGGGTTAAACAACTCCCACGATTGATAGATTAGTTTGTCCTCAAGGTAGGCTAGCTGCTTGCTTCGCTCCGGTCTATCTAGGCGCGTGACCTATCTTTTGTTCCCTTCCACATGAAGCCTAACTAGCGCCTTGTTTAGTTCCCCTCAAAGTTCCAAGTTTTTTCATTTTTTCTTCATCACATCAATTTTTAGCTGTTTGTATGGAGTATTAAATGTAGGTAAAAAAATAACTAATTACACAGTTTAGTTGGAAATTACGAGATGAATCTTTTGAGCCTAGTTGGTCTATGATTGGACAATATTTACCAAATAAGACGAAAGTGGTACTATTTATCGGGTTGAAATTTTTCTCAATCTAAACAAGGGCTAGGATATATTTTTATCATCCTTGGTTGATTTTGGCCGGTGTGTGTGCATGTGGAATGAAATGCGACAGACGGAATTGAAGAATTTGGCATACAACCATCCAAAATCGTTGATCTAGCATGCTGTGAATTTTGCTGCCCTATTCTCGTCCCGTACACAAAACTAGCACTGACATCTGAAGACGACGTTCTATGCTCTTTTTACAGTCGCAAGCAGCAGCCGCAGTTAGGCCATGTTTAGTTCTAAAAATTTTTAAGAATCTTCGTCACATTGAATGTTTGACACATGTATGAAACATTAAATGTAGACGAAAAAAAATTAATTACACAGTTTGGTAGAAAACCACGAGTCAAATTTTTTAAACGTAATTAATCCATAATTAGACACTAATTGACGAATACAAACGAAAGTGTTATACTAAACAAAGCAAAAAAAAAAAAAATCGCGAACTAAACGCACCCTTACCAGAGCGGCCTGTGCGCTCGGACTGAGAGACGGGGGGACTTTGACCTCCCTTCACTCACGTCAGCCTCGAGGCCTCGAGCACCACACTGAACTTGGACTGGACACACCGATTCTGCAGTTCAGATTTCAGAGTCCCCGTCCCTCCCCCAGGTCTGCAGGCAGCGGCGAGGGGAGAGAGAAAAGTCGCAGGAGGGAAAAGCAGCAGCCGAGAGCCGAGGCCGCGCCGCGGAAGCAGAGGAGAGGAAAAAGGTAAGCCAAATCCATCTACCCACCCATCCATTCCACCCCGCACGCCGCCGCAGCTCTCGCAGTCGCAGTCGCAGTCGCCGTCGCCGTCCCCCCAAACCCTACCCCCTGCCCCCTCTTCCCGCGCGCATGGGCCCCGCCTCGCCAGCGCCGCGACGAGCGCGCCTGCCCCCGCCGCTCCGGCGCCGGTAGCAGCAGCACCAGCGGCAGCAGCAGCTGTGTGCCGCGCGTCTTCGCCGGGGATGGCGGCGCGGCTCGGGCGAGAGGGCTGCCGCTCCGGTCAAGGTCGAGGTGAGCAACCCCCCCCCCCCCCCCCCCCCCCCCCCCCCCCCCCCCGCTGATCTGAGCGCCCTAGTCTGTCTCCTTGCTTGATGCCAGGTTTGTGCGATGGGCTCGAGTAGTCTGGGGCCGTGCCACGATTGGGCTTCTCGGTTTGAGGTTTTACCGGCGGGAAATGAATGACGACTCCACGGCGGGGGGGGGGGCTAGCGCGCTGTGTTGTCTACTGTAGCTACCATGGAATTTGTTCCAGGATCTACTGTAGCTACCATCGGGAGGTCGTTGCCTACATTTGGGCGCATAGTGGGAAGCTCGAAGCTCTCGCCTGTAAATTCGAGTTTGTTTGGGGGTGGTGGGAGTGGCGGATTCGGACCTAGATTCAGGACTAAAAAGAACTAAAGAAGAGTTTACAGGTAGCCTGCCAGGCGCCAGCTGCCATGTACGGTAGAGATTGAGCGGCTTGTGCATAACTGTAAGGATGTAATGGACACTGGAGCAGATAATAGGCAGTTTCATATTCATGATCTTTGTGGCCTCCTTGTTTGCGGAAAAAAAAATTAATCTTTGTTGTCCGACTCTGATGCCTATATTTTATTTGAATACACTGTTTAGCTGGACTGGTGCGAGAGTGGACAAATCTGAATGAGGCAAAATAATACCTTGGATAATGAATCGCAAAATGGCATAGCTGTCCTGTTTTAATTAATAATGCCAAACCTTGAGAAAGAAGATCTAATTTTCTGAACATGGTCATAAAATAAATTTAAATGATTGAGAAGATCAAATACTAATGTGTCAGTTAATAATGTATGGCACGAGGGAGCGGAAGTATATTGTAATTTAGATGGAACAAAAATGTATATTTATGTGCATATGGACATTTCTTTCTCTACCTACAATGCATCTTTTAAGAAGCATATGTAAAGGGCAGATATGGCCTTTTTCGTACCATCTTAGAAGGACTTCATAACATTTGTATGTTGTTTCTAAGGAGCCAATGAGCCAAGCATCTGTTGTCTGCACTATCTACCGATTCCACACAATGAACATACTCGCTTAAAAAAAAGATTCTGACTCTTTGATGTACAACTATTTTTCAGGAATTCGCGAAGATACATTGAGAAATTTTGTGTTCAATGTCTTGGCTGCTGTATTGATCCTGGAATTTCTCAGTGGGATCAATTTGATTGTGCAAACATCAGCTCTAGAAGTAGTCGCCCCTGCCATGCCTCCATTCCAAGGTTGGAGACCATTTCATTCTTTGGCATCCCAAGCCGAAGTCCTTGTAAGTGTTTCTGCACAACCAGCGGATGGCCACCAAAGACAAAAGAAGTTATATTCATCAGCAGTTGCCATGTCATCTGCGCATCCTCCTATTTCAGCGCCTAGCTATAGTTCCATGCCTGGTGCTTTAGATCTGGCCATTTATTCGTCAGATCTATCACATACTCCAGTGCAGCATACCAGACGCTTAGCAACAGCTGCTCCTGCTCACGTAGATGCTGACCCTCCGGATGCAGCTTCAAATTCTAGCGCAGCTCCTTCTGGATTAGTGCAGCCTCCAGTATCTCCTCATAATGGTAAGTCTATTTGCCAGAGCCTTGAAATATTTTAATTGTAAATGAGCTCTCACACAGCCTAAAATTACATAATCCTGTTGAGGGGTTGGTCATTTGTCTATTCTAGAAGAGCATCATTTGTACATTTCGTTCTGATCTGTTTGTTCCATTTTTTTATGCGACAGATATCATTTACTCCAATAGTATCTTTTCTATGTTGTAGATATGATGTTAACCATATTGTGATTTATGTTTGTTTGCTAGGTTGTTGTGCACCGAACATGGTACAAAAACGAGGGACCCAGGACTGCCATTGTGTTTATCCAGTGAGAATTGAGCTCTTCCTTCGTAATGTTTCCTTGACTTCAAACTGGAGCAACGAATTTCTTCAAGAACTTGCTTCTCAGCTCAACCTGCGTGTTAATCAATTTGAGATTGTAAATTTTTATGTTGTTGGAGCTTCTGGGCTAAATATCACAATGGATATAGCTCCCCATACTGGAATTAGCTTTGCTGCTGATCAAGTCAAGGCAATGAATTATTCACTTACTCTGCATACAGTTCAGATTGATCCTGTGTTGGTCGGGGACTATAATCTTCTTAATTTAACTTGGTTCAGGCCATTGGCTCCAGCCTCAGGTAATAGCTTTCGATCTTGTACTTGTTCTGTTTGTCACAATGAGGGTAGTTTTGTTACTATCCAGGAAGAGAAAGGCCCCTTTGTTTTTGTTCTTATTGTTTACTTAATGTGAGATTGAATAATTTCTGCAGTGCATGATATTCTGAGGTGTATATGTAGTGTGGCCCACAACCATATTATGGAAATTTGGACCTTTCAATTTTCATATATCAAATTGGTTCAAAAGTCCAAAAAAGAAAGGAAGAGACACCATTTGGTATTAGCCATCAATCCACCATGAGCGTGATTGGTTCACTTCTCTGGAGAGCCTGGGTCGCATCCACTAGCCAGGCTAGATTGGGACAGGTCAAGTGCATTCAGGTGCTTGTTGTTTGGTTCACTGCATGTATGTGACTAGGTTGGGTAGGGAGTTTGTTTGGTTAGCTGGACTAGAAGCAAACCATGACCCAAACACACATGCGCATGCATGCTGCTGTCTTGCGCCAGCCAGGCTGCGCAGGAACGGACCTCAGCTGCGTGCCTCGGGAGCCAGGCTCCGAGCGTCCTTTTGCATGCGCGCAACCAAGCTGAGCTCGAGTTCCAGGAAACCAAACACCCTGTATGCGTACAAGGGCATGCAAGGCTGGCGGCATCTGGGATACCAAATGTGCCACATACTGATCCCTTGTCCTACCAAACCCTTTCATATGAAGAATTAAAAACGGTAATTAAGGCAGAACAGTATGGAACAATGATATTCATTATTCTCTTCTTTCTTTCTAAAATTATATTTTGTACTTCTGTTCTTAGTTTGCCTTTTTCCAACTACATATTACCCCCTTCCACATGTAAGTTGCATCTTAATAATTTAGCGAATTTGCTTCGATATATTTCTTAATGCCTTTAAACTTTAGAGTATTCATGACCCTGGTGTACGTTGTAGGGAAAGTTTTTCTTTTGTTTCCCCATCAAAAAGTTTAGAGGCATGCATGTTCAATTTAAATTTTATCACAGTATGTTAGCTTTCTTTGATGTTGATGTTATGATACAAAGTTGAAGCTCGAAGACATGATGGATTGATGATTCTTGCATATTATATAAAGCGTGAGGGTCAAAGTTAGGAATGCCAATCTCTGGCATCAAGTTCTTAGAATTATAACTGCTTGCACCACCACTCTCACAGGCCTACAAAATTTTATATGGACCCACATGTCAGCCACCAGCCCATCAGTGTTATGGGTGGGCCTGGTGACATGTGGACTTTGTGTGGCTGACGTGTGGGTCCATGCAAAATGTTGCAGGTTTGTGAAACTAATGGCGCAAATACTTTTACGCTTGTGAAGTTGATATCAGAAGCTGTAGTTCCTTGATAGTTAGATGCAGGTGGCCATAATTTTGTGAAACCATCTCATATATAAATATAAGTGGCCTTTCTTTTATGTGTCATGTTATCTTGATTTTTTTAAATGTCACTGTTCTTAATATTGCTATCTGTATCATTGGCAGCTCCAGCATTCACAATAGCGCCTAGGGCCTCTCCATCTACGGTATCCAACTTACCAAGACCGAGTGTGGGTCCCAGCAACAATGGACATCCAAGCCTGATTACTGTGATTATCATATGCGTTGGTTCTCTAATTGGAGTCTTGCTGATTGTTTTAATAATATGCTTCTGCACAATTAGGAAAGGGAAAAAGAGAGTGCGTCGTGTTGAAACCCGTATGTGTCCTACTATCTGCTATATATGTGCTATTTTCTTGGAACAATACATACTTGTTGTATTCATTATGTGATGGTGATTGGATGATGCCATTTTTAAAGAAAAAACATGTTAAATGCAGCAATTGCAAAATGTTTGACAAGTCCTTACAAGATAAATAACTATTGTAAACTATGTAACTCCTATTCTCATTAAAGCACTGCATATAACTGTCCAAACTCCAAACCATATAACATCAGGTAAACTGTGATTATACTTTGCATTAAGGCATTCATGGGCTCTTGTAATGTGTGCTATACTTTATTGATGTGATCCAGTAAATTAAAGAATTTGCACTAAGCATTCATATGATTGTCATGATAAGAGAAGTGCGTCTTGAATACACTTTACAACCTTTTGAAATATAATGCATTTCTGACTGTAGTCCTTCAAAGATTAAAAGCAATGTCATGAGCATTTTCTGATAGTGGGCTATTCAAGATCCCAGCCTCTTCACCCTAGCACTGACATTAGTGGAGATGGATGTATCCAAGTTTATAGTCAACCTGAAACAAAAACCAGTTGTTTAGCTTCTTTCCTGGTATTTTTTAGAACACTTTTATAACATGTTTAACCTCATAATTCTTTATACAGCCAAGCAAAGGACGCCAGATGCAGTTTCTGCAGTGGAGTCCCTTCCTCGCCCCACCAGCACAAGGTTCCTTTCGTATGAAGAACTGAAAGTGGCAACAAATAACTTTGAGCCTTCAAGTGTGCTTGGAGAAGGTGGTTTTGGTCGTGTCTTCAAGGGGGTACTGAGTGACGGCACTGCTGTCGCTATAAAGAAGCTTACTAGTGGAGGGCACCAAGGAGATAAGGAGTTTTTAGTTGAAGTGGAAATGCTCAGCAGGTTACACCACCGGAATCTTGTGAAATTGATTGGTTACTATAGCAGCCGTGAGTCATCACAGAACCTTCTTTGTTATGAGCTTGTTCCCAATGGAAGCCTAGAGGCTTGGCTTCATGGTATGATCTATTGCATATTATTCTCTTCCCAAATCCTCTCTCTGCACAGGCCCCATTTTAGTTGCACCTGAACCTATTATTTCTGTTTGTTTTGCACCATGTAACTTACATAAGAAACATAATTTTGACCATGTACTGCATTTTCTCAGGTGCACTAGGTGCTAGCTGCCCCTTGGACTGGGACACCAGGATGAGGATAGCACTTGATGCTGCCAGGGGACTAGCATACCTCCATGAGGATTCGCAGCCTTGCGTAATCCACAGGGATTTCAAAGCATCCAATATATTGCTTGAGAATGATTTCCATGCTAAAGTGTCCGATTTTGGTTTGGCAAAACAGGCGCCGGAAGGTCGGACGAATTATCTTTCTACTCGTGTTATGGGAACTTTTGGGTAATCTGAATGTCCTTTTACCTTTAGCCATGGCCAGCTATTTCTTCTCTGAATTTACCTTAATACTTCTGGCCTGTTTGCAGGTATGTTGCACCAGAGTATGCTATGACGGGACACTTGCTTGTAAAAAGTGATGTATATAGCTATGGAGTTGTTCTACTTGAACTACTAACTGGGAGGAGGCCTGTGGATATGTCACAGCCCTCTGGGCAGGAAAACCTAGTGACATGGGTAATACCTCTTTCTTTATATACTATCTTCAGTTCTTGTGTGATTTTACAGCTGAATTAGAATATTTTTAACGTGATGACTATCAGACAGTCAGCGGATTGTGTGTGCATAGGTTGTTTTTATGAATATGTGTAGGCAGCTGACAATTGGAATTTAAATCTCAAATTACTTGTCACTGCATGGTGCGTAAAGAGGTGATGTCACGCTGAAGACATTCTTTCACTCGGTTGACTGCAGGCACGGCCAATTCTCCGAGATCAGGATAGATTAGAAGAACTAGCTGACCCCAGGCTTGGCAGCCAGTACCCGAAAGATGATTTTGTGCGGGTGTGCACAATAGCAGCAGCCTGTGTTTCACCAGAGGCAAACCAAAGACCAACAATTGGTGAGGTGGTGCAGTCACTCAAGATGGTGCAACGTTCTGTAGAATCCCAGGAATCTATGCCAACACCGCCTGCTCGCCCCAACATCCGGCAATCCTCGACGACCTATGAATCTGATGGTACCTCATCCATGTTCTCTTCGGGCCCCTTCTCTGGCCTCAGCCCCTTTGAGACCGAAACCATTCCAAGAACTGCAGTTTTCTCAGAAGATCTCCACGAAGGTCGATGACTGATGGGGGTGGTTGCCTTTGCCGAGCTGTTTCTCTAGAGCCTGTAGCCATGTAGTCATGCATTCAAAGGCTGGTGGGGCAATTGGCCTGGCCAGCCATTGGGAAGAAAGAGGCACCTGTAAATTCCATTTTTTCTGCGCCGTCTCAAAAGACTACTAGATTGTTACAACCCTCAATGACGTTCTCTGGCTTTGTATGGAAGAAATGATTTTGTTCGAAGTTGCTGCTGTCCTCAGTTCATAGCTCCTGAATTTTTTTTATTAAGCGTACCTGTATCACTGGTTAAGAAAAACTTAGACACGTACAAATACAGATACGGATGAGGAGGATACATGCACCGCTGTCCCTGCCATCTTGCACTTAGGTCCCTAAATAAAATAAAAATTACATTGAGGACCCTGGACCATGTGCTTCCTGAAGTCACCAGAAGCCTCCTATGCACGCCGACGTCGAGCCGACGCCCGCCGCCGTCATCGAAAAGATGACTTGGCCGCCGCAGATCTGGAGGAGCTCCATCGCACACAGGCTTTGAAGAGAGCCGCAGTAGCCACCCGACGCGAAGGCCGGGATTGAAGCGCCGTGGAAAGAGCATCGGCCGCGGGTACACCCCGAGCTCCTCCGACCATGGATTGAAACTTTGCCGAGAGTATCTCGAGCTCGATCCACTCTCCATCCTGCCGCAGCGCCCGAAGCTATAACTGCATCCCTGACGAGGCGCGCCGCCGTCGCCGCCGCCACCCAAGGACAGCGGAGCAACAGTCCGCGCGGACTCCTGTACAGGAGCCGGCAAAGCCAGACTCCCACCTCCACGCGCTCGCCGCCGGCGCCGGAGAAGAACGTCATCGAGACGGGGAAGAGCACGAGAGGACCTTATTCCTAGGCGCCGCCACCTCGACGCCGTCGCTGGAAACCTAAGCCTAGATCTACTAGGACCTACACCCCGACCACCAACCGGCAAGAGATCGACGGTCTCCGACACCTCCCGACGACTCGAAGGCCATCGGAGATGGAGGAGACCACCGCCTCCGCCGGCGGCGACCGCGTCTCCCTTTTGCGCCCTCTCTCTCAACTGTAGCAGGCACGAGAGGTTTCGAGAGCGGAAAAGAAAGACTTGGTTCATAGCTCCAGCTCCTGAATTGCGCAGACAGACAATCCTACATGGGCTGGGAGAGCCCCATGCAGCCAAACGCGCGCTGTGTGGATGGACATGTTTGTAGGGTTCCTCAGCTGCATTGCATGCCCCTACTGCCTTGGTTCCCGGAGTACGCTCTGAGGCCTGCCGTACACGCGTGTTTCAATTCAGCCCCGTTCTCCCGCGGTCAAACACCCTCACTCTCTCCTCCCAGACCCTTCTCTCTCTCTCTCTTCCCCTTTCACCAATCGCTATGTCCTAGTCGTCACCCATGCATCTTCTCTTCCGTCTCCATTGGCCGCCGGACTGCCTAGCTCCCCTCCAATCTCTCGGCGCATGGCTGGCAGAGCTCGGCGCCCATTGCTGGTGCTGCTACTCGTCGCCGGCGTTGCTGCCACCGCAGAGTCCAAGGTGTACGCTCCGGCGGATAGGGTGTTGCTCAACTGTGGGTCGACGACGGACGGCCTGGACGCGGACGGCCGGAAGTGGGTGGCTGACACGAACGACAACACGTGGCTGACCGACTCCGGCAAGTCGTCCCTGTTGATGGCGGCCGACAAGGTGGACAATGGGCTGCCGTCCACCATCCCCTACATGACGGCGCGGGTGTTCACCATGGAGGCCATGTACAACTTCTCCGTGAACCCGCGGGACCGGCACTGGGTGCGCCTCCACTTCTACCCGTCCTCCTACAACGGGATCGCCGCCGGCGGCTTCCACTTCTCCGTGTCCACGTCCACCGGCATCACGCTGCTCCGCAACTTCAGCGTCTACACCTACACAAAGGCGCTGAGCCAGGCGTACATCATCCGGGAGTTCTCCCTCCCGCCTACGCCCGCGGGGTTCCTTATCCTCACCTTCACGCCGACGCCGATGGGCAACGAGACCTACGCCTTCGTCAACGGCATCGAGGTGGTCTCCATGCCCGACATCTTCGTCGACCCGGCGATCATGGTCGGCTTCGCGGACCAGACCGTGGACATCGCCAGCTCCACGCTCCAGACCATGTACCGGTTCAACGTCGGCGGCTCGTACATCCCGCCCTCCAACGACTCCGGCCTGACCCGGCACTGGTACGACGACACGCCGTACGTGTACGGCGCCACGTCGGGCGTCACCTACAGGGCCGGCCCGCATTTCCAGATCAAGTACCCCAGCGAGATCGCCGAGTACGCCGCGCCGCCGGAGGTGTACCTGGGCACCCGCTCCATGGGCTCCGACCCGCGCCTGAACCAGAACTACAACCTCACCTGGACCATGCCGGTGAACGCCAACTTCACCTACGTCGCGCGCCTCCACTTCTGCGAGCTGCTGCTCAGCCGGGCCAACCAGCGGGCGTTCGACATCTACGTCAACAACAAGACGGCGCAGTCCGACGCCGACGTGGTCGGGATGACGTCGGAGAAGGGCGTGCCCATGTACAAGGACTACGTGGTGTACGTGTCCGAAGAGCCTGATGGCCAGGCCATGTGGGTGGCGCTGCACCCGTCCGTGGCGCTCCGGCCGCAGTTCTACGACGCCATCCTCAACGGCCTCGAGATCTTCAAGCTCAACGACACCGCCGGCAACCTCGCCGCGCCAGACCCCGAGCCGTCCAGGTTGCTCGCCAAGGCGGAGCTGGGCGCTGGAGAGCACGAGGTGCCCGAGTCTAAACCGCATCCCCACATGGCGAGGGTGATGGGCGGCACGGCAGGCGGCGCGGCCGCGCTCGGGATCGTCGCTGCGATCTGCGTCGTGTGGTACCATGAAAAGAAGAACAGGGAGGCAGCCAGCGCCGGCGGGTCGCACACCTCCGGGTGGCTGCCGCTGTACCACTCCCACACCAGCAACAAGTCGTCGGGCCACCTCCCGGCGAACCTTGCGGGCATGTGCCGGCACTTCTCGTTCGCCGACATCAAGGTGGCCACCAAGAACTTCAGCGAGTCGCTGGTGATCGGCGTGGGCGGTTTCGGCAAGGTGTACCGGGGCGTCGTGGATGGCGACACCAAGGTGGCCATCAAGCGGTCCAACCCGTCGTCGGAGAAGGGCGTGCACGAGTTCCAGACGGAGGTGGAGATGCTGTCCAAGCTGCGGCACCGGCACCTCGTCTCCCTCATCGGCTTCTGCGAGGATGCCGGCGAGATGATCCTCGTGTATGACTACATGGAGCACGGCACGCTGCGGGAGCACCTCTACATGGGCGGCAAGCCGCCGCTGTCGTGGCGGCACCGCCTCGACATCTGCATCGGCGCCGCGCGGGGCTTGCACTACCTCCACACGGGCGCCAAGTACACCATCATCCACCGCGACGTCAAGACCACCAACATCCTCGTCGACGGGGACTGGGTCGCCAAGGTCTCCGACTTCGGCCTCTCCAAGTCCGGCCCGACGACGATGAACCAGACACACGTGAGCACCATGGTCAAGGGCAGCTTCGGGTACCTCGACCCGGAGTACTTCCGGCGGCAGCAGCTCACGGACAAGTCCGACGTGTACTCCTTCGGCGTCGTTCTCTTCGAGGTGCTCCTCGCGCGGCCAGCTCTCGACCCGGCGCTGCCACGGGAGCAGATCAGCCTCGCCGACTACGCGCTCAGCTGCCAGCGGAACGGCACCCTGCCGGACGTTGTCGACCCAGCCATCAAGGACCAGATCGCGCCGGAGTGTTTCAAGAAGGTCGCGGACACAGCCGAGAAGTGCCTCGCCGAGCAGAGCATCGACCGGCCGTCCATGGGGGACGTCCTGTGGAACCTCGAGTTCGCGCTGCAGCTGCAGGACACCTTCGAAGGAGGCAGCTGCGGGCGGCGGACCGTGGGTGGCGGCAGCGGCACGGGGCGCCCGGCGCTCGAGCCGAGCAACAGCAACGGGAGCACGGCAAGTGTCACGACGCTGGGGACGTCGTCCACGTCACGGGCGCACGAGGCGTGCGTGATCATGGAGGAGACCGACGACGAGGTGGCTAACAGCGCGGCGTTCTCGCAGCTCGTGTGCCCAGCTGGCCGGTAACACGCCGGCGGCGGTTACCGGTTAGTGCTATATAGTAGTGATACCCTCGAGGAACTTCGATCCAGTTATTAGTGCCGGAAAGATGCTTTGCATGCGCGCTCATAGTGCTTTATTAGAAAATTCACATCTGCTCCGTATTGGTTATGCTAATTTAGTAAATGTTTTGTTTTTTTGGTAGATAGTACAATGTATGTAGCCAAGAACTTTAAAATTTTGAAGGTAAAGTTAGCCGTTCATGAAATGTCTACACCTCCATTTCCTCAATCAGTTTTTTTTTGAAAGAACAGGAGGGGCTTGAAGCCCCTACTGAATATTAATTAAAGGGCAAAGCATTCAGTACAGAAGTTTTAAGGAACAAAGAAGGTAAGAAAGAAAATTACAGAGGCAGCTAAGAGCATGCTAGATCTAAAATCTTTTATAATCTTGCATCTATCCATTCTTGGATCTTTGGGAAATACTTCCTTTTTGCTCGACATAGAAGATCGACGAGTTCCCGCTTGAAAATGCCCTTACACTCTTGAACTGAAGGCTGAATTTGTCTGAAGATGAGGTTGTTTCTGGTCATCCAGATAGCCCAGCAGAATAAGATGATAATTTCCATGAAGAAAGCTTGATTTATCTAAGCTCGAAGCCATTCTAGATTTTCTACGGGACTTAGTTCTTGATCTATTCTGAGCATGATGGACTCCCAACAAGCCGCTGCAAAAGGACATCCAATGAAGAGATGATGCAAGGACTCCTCTTGGCCTTGACAAAGCACACAGTTAAAACTTTCTAGTTCCATGTTTCTTCTTCTCAGCAAACCCCTAGTGCTTAGTCTGTCTTTCAGCAATAACCAAAAAAAGACTCTATGCTTGCTCTGACAGCAGCTTCTCCATAGCCATTTGAAGGCCGGGTGCACCCAGCAGTGACCACTCAAAGATTTATAAGCTTTAGAGGAAGAGAAGTGACCAGAGTTCCAAATATAAAGCCATTGATCCTTGTCTTCAGAAATCTGAATAGAGTCTAAAAGGTCCTGCAATTGGGAAAGTTGAGCAAAGGCCTCTTCAGAAAGAGGTAGGTGAAAGAGGCTGGGAAGATCTACTGTGTTTTTGGCCTCTTGAACTGAGATTTGTTTTTTCTTGGCAAAAGAGTATAGCTCAGGAAAGTTTAATTATGGAATAGCGTCATTCCAAAGATCGCTCCATAATAGGCAAGATTTACCATCAGTGACAGTCACCTTGGCCATGCCTTTAAATTTATCTATAAGTTTCAAACAGTCTTTCCACCAGAAAGAACTCTTTCCTGTATCAGTTGGCAGCTTTCCATTTTGGTAATAGTTCTCCCAGATTAAGTTAACCCAAGGGATATCCTCTCTGCTGTAGAACTTATGAAGGAACTTTAGGAGGAGGGCTTCATTCTGGGTTCTTAGGTCTAAGACTCCAAGTCCTCCCTCATCTTTTGATTTACAAACCATGGTCCAAGCAGCATTGGCCTGCTTTTTGGATTGGAGATCAGCCCCTCTCTAGAGACAGTGCTTCCTCAGTTTGTCAATCTGATCAATTACAGTGAACTGTAGTTTGAAGGTGCACATGGCAAAAGTTGGAAGAGCAGTGATCACTGAGTTTGTGAGTTGCAACCTGCCTGCTTGACTAAGAAAAGATGAAGCAGCAATGAGCCTTCTTTCACACTTGGTTACTAGGGGGGGGGAAAAATTAATCACCTTTGGTTTGGTTAGGCTTAGGGGAAGGCCAAGGTAAGTGAAAGGCAAGCTGCCTTTCTGACAATTAAAAGTTCTTGCAAGATGTTCAAGCTTTTGTTCAGAGATGTTGATTGGAACCAGTAAGGATTTAGAGTAATTTACTTTCAACCCAGTAGAAGACCCAAATGATTAGAGGAGGCCTTTCAAAACCAAAAGTTGCCTAGCATCTGCTTCTAAGATTAACAATGTGTCATCTGCATATTGGATGATTGGAAAGTCTTGTGTAGATTGCAGTCTTATAGGAAGGTTAAGAAGGCCTCTCTCTTTTGCATGGTTAACAATTGATTGCAGCAAGTCTGCTACAATCACAAAGAGTAAGGGGGAAAGGGGGTCACCTTGCCTCACCCCCCTTCTGCAGTGGAAGGTTTTCCCTGCTACACCATTCAATAGAACTGAGGATGTGCCTGAGCTCAAGATATCTTTTATCCAAGAGACCCATCTCTGACCAAAACCTTGCCTTTCCATAATATTGATTATCGCATTGTGTTCAACCTTATCAAAAGCCTTTTCAAAATCTAGCTTGAGGATGACCAACTCTCTTCTTGATTTATGGCAGATGTGTAAATATTCTAGTGCCCATGCGAAGCAATCCTGAATAGTCCTCTTCTTGATGAAACCATATTGGTTTTTATGAATTAGACTTGGGATAACTGATTGAAGTCTGTTGGCCAGCGGCTTAGTAATAATCTTCATTGAAGAATTTAATAGAGATAGGTTTAAAATCATTTACTCTAGAAGGACCCTCTATTTTTGGGATCAAGGTGATATAGGAGCCATTGATGCTTCTAGTGCAGAGGTTTCCTGAGTAGAAGGATTGACACAGATCATAAAAATCGTGAGCAAGGAAGGACCAACATTTTCTGATAAATTCATTATTGAAACCATCTGGGCTAGGAGATTTGTCTGAAGGTAAGTCAGAGATTACTCCATCTATTTCTTCTCTGGTGAAAACACTATTTTGCAAAAAAAGCCCTTATGGCAGATGTTGTCATCTATTTTGCAAAAAAGCCCTTAAAGTTTGTAGAATCAACCCGCGGTCCAACCACTTCCCACCCCGCAACCCTAGCCTGGCCTCTCGATCCATCTCTCCTTTCTCTCCTCTCCCCACCGCCGCCGCTGCCTTTCTCTCTACCCGCCGCCGCCTCCTCCTCTGCACCTGCACACCGCCTGCGCAAACTCCACATAGCCGTTGCTCAAGATGGAAGCCACATGGCCAAATGGTCCCCCGCCTGAAAGTCCCTAGTTTGGTTTTGGCTAATTGATGAAACCTAGGACTAACCTTTGTATCTAAGTGGATGATTTAGATAAAGGTGATCATTGAATATGAGACATGACATTGACTCATGTGACCAAGATGGTGAAGACCAAGATGAGGCTTGGCTCGATGGACCGGTTGTGAAGGTGAAGGGCAAGTCGAGGCTTCGAAGCGAAGGACCATGCGATGGTGAAGCTTGAGCAAGACTTAGCGCCGATGGACCGATGCAACGGTGAAGAGCAAGTGAAGTCAAGGTCGATGGATCGAGATGGTCATGTGATGATATGAAGTGGATCATATCATTTGGAGAAACAAAATGGGCTCAAGGCAAAGGTATTACCATAGGGCCATTTTGTTTTACACTCAAGACACCATAGAGGGTGTGAGTGGTTTAGGGTCGATAGCCGAACTATTAAGAGGGGAAATCTTATCGGTTATTCGACACACGGGTGCCACTAGGTGAATTCATGAAGTGCATTGCATGTAGGGCCTAGTGAGCTAACTGGAAAACCTTTGAAAATGATTGAGAAAAAGCTAACACACAAGCACATGGAGATGTACACTTGATGGTGTTGGCACATTTGCAAAGGTGGCGTTGGTCGCGCTGTGGTTTGCGGGTAGAGAAGGGTTTGGGTTTTTCTCTCCCTCCCGCCGAGCGTGCGAGCGCGGGATTCAGGCGATTTCGGGAAAATGAAATGCCTATTTTCCACTACGCCGGAAGTCGGAAAAGAAACGGAGGCGAACGGAGGTCACAGAGGTGACCGGACGCTGCACCGGACGCTGCACCGGACGCGGTCACTGTGCGACCGGCGCGTCCGGTCAGGCGAACAGCGGTTCACGAGGACGATCGGACGCGGTGCGCGTCCGGTCACACACGATCGGACGCGTCCGGTCGTCCAGGGAGCTTACTGGACTCCGACCGGACGCGGGTACTGTGGCGTCCGGTCAGTTCTTCAGCGCGTCCGATCGTTGGTTCGTTTTGCGCGACTCAGGGTTGACCGGCGCGTCCGGTCAGTCACGGGACCGGCGCGTCCGGTCGTGACCAGCGCGTCCGGTCGGTGCGAGGAGCGCGTCCGGTCATGTCTTCGCGCGCGCGGGTACTGTGCGCACCGGCGCGTCCGGTCGTTCGACCAGCGCGTCCGGTCATTGCGTTTGACCGTTAGCGCGCAGTGACCGTTGGAGGATCTAACGGTCGTTTTTGAAATCAGAGGACATGTGGTCGCTGCAGGGCGACCGGACGCGGTTGAGCGCGTCCGGTCAGTTACGACCGGCGCGTCCGGTCGTCCCGAAAAACAGACAAGTGGAGTGGCAACGTTTCTATTTGGATGGGATGCTTATAAATACTTGTTGGCCGGCCCTTGGGGAGGTCTCTTGGCATTTCTAACACTCTTGTGCATCCTTTGAGCTAAAGCAACTCCTCCCACTCATCTCTCTTGCTTGATTGCAAATCAAAAGTGAGATTGAGTGATCCCAAAGTGCATTGCATAGCTTGAGGGCATCTAGTGGCACTTGTGGGTGGTTGAGCCGGTGGATTTCTTGTTACTCTTGGAGAGTACCGCTCCTAGCCGGCTTGGAGATTGTTGGAGGCGTTGGCAAGAGAAGGTGATTGTTCTTGGCCACCTCCGGTTGATTGTAAGAGGTTCTTGTGCTTTCCTCGGCGGGACGCCAAAAGCAACTCTATTGGATTGCGCGTGTCATTGAGTTACCTCACTTGAGAGTGGCGTCTTGCGGTGCCTTGCGGGGCGTGCCTTGAGGGGCAAGTGATTTGAGGGTCACACCGAGGAACCATCTAAGTGTTGGTCGACACAACCGGTGACGTAGCTTGTCGGTGCACAAGTGAACACCGGGTGAACAAAAATATTGTGTCTCTTGTCTCCCGGTGATTGGTCTACATATTGTGTTGTTGTCAATATTGATTGATTGTATATCATCTTGGTGATTGGCAACATCTTCACTTCACCGTTGGTATAAGAATCACAATCCTCTCTCTTGCATTTACATTCACTAGTTTATCTTGTGTAGCTCTAGTGGTAGCCTTTGCTAGTAGTTGTTAGCTTGCTCACTAGTGTAAGTTAGTGACCTAGCACTTGTGTGAACTAGAGATCATAATCTACTAGACTTGTGGATAGGAGGCTTGCATCACAACCGTAGGCTAAGCAAAACTCACTTTACGCCGTTTGTTATTCTAACAAGTTTGCTTAGTGGTGCTTGTAGGCTATTCACCCCCTCTAGCCATATAGGACCTTACACCGCCGCTGGCCCACCACCATCGCTGCTCCACCCCTTCCTGCTCTCTCCTCCCACGCAACCTCTACACTATGTTGCTGCCATCACTTGAGCATGGAAGCTACGGAGCCTCTGCGGCACGGCGGAGCGTGCGGATCCGTGAGAGATTCTGTGGTGTGCGTGCAGACGCAGTGTTGTGAAACCCTAGCCACATCCAAAATCCTTCCTCTCATCCTCTCCTATTTCTCTCTGTTCCTCAACGCCCACACCACACCATTCTCGCTCGAGCATGGGAAGCCGTGTGGCCTCTGCGGTGCAGGGGAGCGTCTGGAGCCACGTGAGATCCAGCAACACGCAGATCAGATGGACCTTGCCAGTCCCCGCAGCGGCCATGGTCGCCGGAGGAGGACCCGCCGTCATCCACCTTGCCTCCCCCGAGGAGGCTCAAGGTGAGTAGTATTGGGGATTTTAGGTCTAGGGTTTGGTTATAGGTTTGGTGGGGTTGGTTTTGGACTCGAGATCATGAAGGTTTTGATGTTTTGGTGCAGAAAAAAAGAGAGGATGAGGTGGCTGGTGTGACCAGAGTTTAAAGAGGAGAATAAGCCGGAACAACACCAGCCCATCGTGCCATGGGCAAAGCAGTTTCCTTGTTTGGTCGTCGCCAGATGAGATACCCTACGGCTAATGACACAGGTGATGAGTCCTCCAACCCCCATCCTAATCCCACGTCCCCCTCCTGAATCGACTGCCCGAATCGACTGCCCATGTTCCAAATCTTGGTTGAGTTTATGAGCAAGTTGAGGACAACTGCATGGCCATTGATAAGTTCCTGAGCCACTGTTGTCTATTACCAGGTCCTTAGCACCATTAAATTGGAGATGCTTGCCTCTCCCTTATAGGAGATGCCCGTTGTTGCTCCATCTTTAGGACCTAAAGGCACAATATGCAGCCAGTTCATCTACGAACGAGCAGAGGTACAAAACTGATAAATTTTGCCATTATCTTGGTTTTGGGGTTGTGCAGTATTGCTTGAACATGTCAGAGACTTTGTGTGACTGAATGCATTTAGATGTATCACTGTATGTCACTTCTAATTAGCTTGTTCACAATTAATTGAGTAGTGAATCTCTACCCTCTTGTTTTATGCCCTAAAAATGTTCGATGAAATGTCATAATTTTGTAGGATCAAGAGCCCTTCTCTTTAATTGTTAGAAATGAAAATGTATCATCATAGATTTTTTTATGAGCTCACATTATGATTATCAATGATCTTTTGGTGTATGACAGAATCTATATAACTTTTCCACACCTGGTGAATGAATCACTATTAGGATATAATATTAATGAACAGATATATTGTTGTACATACATTTCTATGCAATATTGCCATATATGATAATAAATAGCAGGACAGAGTTTTTGCACGCTCCATCTTGATTATTGTGTGTTTTCTGATGGCCGATTTTTGACCTGGTGGCTGTTTTCTTGCTGTGTGATCCTTTGCTGCTTGTTGTGCTGCAGATGGGCTGTGCTAGAGATGGAGGCGTGACCTAAGACGCCAGGATTTTGACGTTCTTCGTTGTGTGCATCGCGAGAAAAGGTTTTTCCTTTGATGTTTTACCCTATGCTTGTGTCTTGAGTTATCCTGTCCCTTACATTAATTTGCCAGCAGATGTGGCCTAGGATTTGTTTGTTGCGTGATTATTTTAGTTGGTTCCGTAGAGTCTTGTTCGAGTGTGTATTGGTGGACTACAATTTCACTTTATCTTGAACCTGACGATTAGCATAGAACATTTCTTTCAGTGGCATTTAGAGTCCGAAGGATGAAAAATTTGTGTTGTACCCCACCGCTCTTCGTTGATCTTCCAATCTTCTGGGGTTTGGGCTGGTATCTATGATCTTAGAATTAGTACTCGTGTTAGGCATTGTATGGGTGAAAATTATAGCTGCACGAGAGCAATGACAGCATGGGGCGTTCCTTTTAAATCTAGGACAATTGGATGACCGTAGTTGGGGCATCCCTTTTTTATCTGATCTCCGTACGCATACATCTTATGCTTGTAGCTAACCTATACAAACTGCTTATATGATCCTATTCTCTACGGCAGATGTCACTGGTGTTGTCATGATGCTCTTGCATGTTTTGTCGCTCAAAGCAGAGCACGCCAAACTGAAATACTGAAGAGGACAGTCACTATATACGATGCAGGGTCAGTACCACACGACTGTTATTCATGACATGTTTTTTGGTTTCTTGTATAGTATGATTGTGTCAAGTTCCAACACATATGTCCTTGCTTCGGACTGATGTTAAGTTCACCCCACAGCTCGTGATATTTGTTAGCACTCTTGTCAAGTGTTTCACAGGTACATGTACTATGTCACCGTGCATTATTTGTCTATGCAGGTCTTCGATCTCCTATGTGTTTATCTAAGATTTCTACCTTACTATTACAGTGGCTACATTGTGTGTAGGGTGCTCTACATAAAGACAAGAGCCTTACCTTAACCTCAGCGATGAATATTCCAGATCCTATTGATGCTCCAGACGTGCATCTGGTTTCACATATAACTAAGGTAAACACCTCGCTCCTGAATTCATGCCTTTCTGGTCTACTGTTTACTTGGTTATAACACCTCTGGTTACTTATGTTGTGCTGTGCTTCCCTGCAGATTCTACCGCTGATGAAAATGCTCTTAATAACTCTACAACCAAGAGATGTAAAAACATGACAAAGAAAAGCATTGCAGAAGTAATTTTCTATAATCATATCGCGTGCTATAGCATGATATCCATATGTCAAAAAAAACAGCAAAGAAACTTTTCACTGGTGAAGATACCACAGATGGTAAATGTGATGGATGTGCAGATGCTGATACAGATCCTAGGTACCTCCTTGCTCCAGCTTATGATTCGATGCTCATCTAGACACTCATCAAATATGAACCAGCAACAACCAATAGATAGAAGAAAATTTCCTATAACAACTCACCCTCATGCGTGTCTGATTTAGGCTATCAGCCACCGTGGTCGAGTTTGGGTATCAGTCACCTTCATAGGATCTGTTGCCTGATTTAGACCCATTTAATAGTGACCTGTTCTACCATGTGCTCATGTGTGCTTGTTTAGCATATTGCATTGAATAGTAACTATGGCATATTGCATACATGAAAAAGGTCTAGAATATATTTATAATCTTCATGCATATAGTTCCTTTTTATGTTCATTGATATGTTTGTTAGGCAGTGCATAGTTCATTCATATAGTTGGAACTCATATTTTTTACACACACTCAGTTTTATGGGTACCCTTCCCTTTAATTACAATGAAGTATTAACTTCTAAAATAATTTGATGGAGGTAACTATTGGCTTTGGCTTTTGTGTCCTGTACATTAACCTATGATAAAATCTATAAACATCGTGGCTGATGACCTTTCCGGTTTACAGTGCAATTAAGGATACCTGATCAACAAAGAGGAAGGTCACAATACTTTTGTCCGTACTAGTTGCAGTCAGATATTTATGTGCTGAGCGCTGATTCCATAATCAGCTGTCTTTGAAAACCTCATGTCTGCAAACCTATAGTTCACTACTCTTTTGTCTCTAGCATTATTTACCAACTCTAATGATCTCTATATATTTGGATTGACATTCTAAGCTACCGGCTATAGTGTTTGCCTGTTCAGTAGTCAAGAATTTCGATTGTACACTGTAATGTATGTCTATGTAATGTTTGGCTGAATAGAACCATAATAGCTACGATAGCCATGCATGTAATGAATGATCGTGTAATGTATGGTTGAACTGAACCATGAAGGTTGCAATGGCCAATAAATTGTATTATATGCGGATGCTTCTATATTTGTGCTAAGTATGTGATATATTTGATATTAGGTACTGATGTTCTAAGAATAGTAATAATGGTTGTGCTCTGTACCTTAGCCCTTTCTTTGGTCATAAGTTTTTTTTTCTAGAGTCATTGTAGGGCGCCTGATGTTCTAGTGAAATGAATAAGGTGAGGGGACTCACTCTCTCTCCCTCTCCCTCTCTCCCTCTCTCTCTCTCTCTCTCCAATGACACTCCTAGTCAGAATTGTGTCTTCGATGCATATTATAGGTAGTGCTAGAAAGCCCGCTTACAAGCCCCAAGAGAAAAAAAATGCTTGCTGAAATACTTGTTTATTAGGATGACTTGCATCGATATAATTAAGTTTTATGTCCATGTAGTTGTTAGTATTCCTATAACATATGACATCCAAGAGTAATGGAAAGACTGATATGATGCTTCATACTACCCCCACCTAACCTCCAACACCCTATGCTTATCCTTGTAAGCCTTGCTATATTAATTTGTAATGACTTCTACTTTGGCGATTATGGATTTCAATTAAAAGCTGGGATTGCCCATGATCAAAGTTTAAAATCTCCGGCTATAGCTGCCGCTATAGCCGGAGATAGCTGCTGGGGACAAGAGCAGCTAAGAGATTCAGTTTTTCGCGCTAAGAAATCTTGGGTGCTAATAGCAGCAATTAGCAGCAATAGCCGCTAAACTGGCCTTCGGTTTCAGCCTGGGAATTCGGTTAACCGAAACTGATCGGTTCGGTTCTTCGGTTATCCAGCAAATTCGGTTCCAAGAGAAACAGGTACCGATCGGTTACTTAGAAAACGTGGAACCGAGGAATTTCGGTTTCGGGTAATTCGGTTCGGTTTCGGTTCTAACCGAAGGAACCGAGGTGGCAAGAATAGACGAAGAAAACTCAGACTCGAACATCATCCAAGTTAGAAGATGAACAAAATCGCAACAAAATTGCCTCGCCTTGCCCCGCGGTTGCGTCCGCGGACCGCACATCTCCTCGCCTCGCCTTGCTCCACGGCCGGGCCCTACGCGGTGCGCGCACCCTCGCGTGCGGCCCCGCACGCCACCGTGTGCCCACGCCTGCTCCGCCACCGCGCAGATGCGTAGCTCGCTAGCTCGCGTGCTGCTGCTACAGGATGCAAGGATGGAGGGGAGGGAGGCACGGGGCCAGGGCTAGGACGCCGGTGCCACTGCCGCCTGGTCTGAGAGTGAGAGGAGCGTGAGAGACCTGGAGTTGACCGAGGGGTGAGGATGAGGGTCAAAGGGATGGTGGGCGTCTAGGCGGCGACGGGGTAAGCCTAAGCTAGGGTTCAGGGCTCTGCACTTGGGCTACTTGGGCTGGGTTCATCTAGTCAAGTAGTCATGGCCTCATGGGCTGAAATCTTCCTCCCCCTGAAATTTCGGTTCTCTCGGTTAACCGAGGCCAGGAACCGAATTAACCCGGTAAATTCGGTTCCTCATAAACAGGAACCGATTTTTTCAGTTTTGGTTCTTTCGGTTTTGGTTCCGGTTAATTCGGTTCGGTTTTCGGTTCTCAGTTATTTTTGCCCAGAGTGACTTCAGTTAGCGTAGCTAAATTGTGAAACGTCGAAACCGGCCTGGCCCAAGAAGGAAACCGGCCCAACTGGACGACGAGGATATGTAATCCTAGTCAGCACTCATCTCTCCAGTCTCCACTCTATCCTATTGAGCGCTCGCTCTCCACCTCCGGAGAGAAGAGCAGGCGACGGCGGTGGCGACGCCCTTCGGCGGCCATGTCACGGCGGTGACCGTCGATGGCGGTGGGTCGGTGACTTCGAGACCCGAGCGGAGAGACCGACGGCGACGGCTGCTGTGCCCTTTGGTGGCGGCACGAGGAGGCGACCGATGGCGGCGGCGGCGGCTTCGAGTGGAGTGACTAACAGTGGCGGTGGCGGTTTTAGAGGCAGCTAAGCAGCGGCATGGAGGCATCTGAAAGCATGGAAGCAGAGCACTGAAGCAGCAGCACCAACGACAACGCCATGGCACAACAATCTGGCAAGCTTCTTGCTTAGTGCTCTGTTTGTTTCCCCAATAATGTACTTTTGTGAAACTGATGTTTTAATATTCTGCTATGAACCTAAATGCTGTACTCCTATGAACCTATGATGTACTTCTATCAATTGGTTATGGATCAATTAGTAATGGTTACCAAGTTATGCCATGGTTTACATGTATTTTTGTGCATTTTTTTGCAAAAATAGCTAAATGGCTTAGCTGCAGCTATCTCCGGCTATAGCTGCGCTTAGTTGTTGAGGAGGTCAGCAGCTAAGAGGCTTAGCCGGAGATTTAAAACTTTGCCCATGATATGAGCATACATGAAATCTGCAATAAAGGCACAATTGAGGTTCTGGTGATTCTAGAAAATTGATGAAGCTGACATGTGTGCTCCTCAACTTTAGACACCTTCCAATAATAATCAATCCATTGAATGTGTGCACCCTAAAAAGGTAGCGTGTTGCATGCACTTAACATCATAAACAGTAGGGGAACTCCTGTCCACCCGGAACTACGTATTTAAGGATAAAACTGACCAATATTGCACAACTTTGTTTATTGCATCACCGCTAGGGTAAAGGGCATCGACACACATACCTCATTTCCTACTCCCAAGGCACTTCTTCCCCTCCATTGACAATTATGATAGAGTATGCATACCCATCCTAGTTCATGGTAGAGGATCTGGATCAACATCATCATTGTCAAATTCATTGAGTCACCTTCTACCATAGCTAGAGAAGGTTCTTCATCCCACACATAGTATTTGCTACATTAGTGCAAAGATTTATTCGTCCTCATTAACCTCATCGATGGGTTCATGGCCCTCCCCCTCGTCGTGCTCATCCTCCTCTTCATCAAGCTCCTTATCCTCATCCACCTGGTTGTTTGTTCTCCACCTTCCTTAGCACCATGGATTCCACTACTATCTCTCACCTCCATGAACACCTACACAAACCATACTAGTAGGAAAACCACGCTCGATTGTAATGCGTAGATACTGCCTCTAGTCATAGGTGTTCTATAGTGGAAGGAGTTCAAAAAAACAATACCCATATGCCGAGAAGTCACAACCATTATTTTCATCTCATGCAACTGAGGATTTAGCTTAAAGACCTTAAACAACAAGTTGTGAATTGACGTAAAGATTCTGTCTCTGGCACAGGGATCTCCTCATATGTACTTAAATCCTGATAAATATATCTATCCCTTAAGGACTATAGCAAACCTCCTCGGGCCATAAAATATCTAAAAATCAAATTGATGTCATGTATGTCCATAGTTCTCCAAATAGTCTAGGTATTAGTTGCCTACATACAAAATCTGGCAACTACTATACTGGCATTTACGAATTTAGAGACAAATAAAGCTAAGAAAACCTAACATCAGAGGCGGAGCCAAGATTTACATATATAGGAGGGGCCGGGTGAAAGGTCCTAATATGGCTAGAGGGGGGTGAATAGCCTAATAAAAATCTACAAACCACACTTAGAGCAAATATGTCAATATGACAAACGGTGAAAAGCAGTTTGCTCTAGCTCTAATAGGGTTGCAAGCCACCTATCCAAACAATTCTAGTTGTTAGGATCACTAAGCACACAAAGACTAAGTCACTACTAACTACACTAGTGAGCTACACTAACAAAGCAAGACAAGCTACTCAACTAGTTACACTAAGAACTAAAACACAACTAGATTGCAGAAATGGAAATGAGATAGCGATGTGATCTTTATACCACCGCGTAGAGGAGTGAGCCAATCACAATATGAAGACCAATCACTAGGAGAAATCCAATCAATCACAAGAGATGGACACACAATTTTTCTTCTGAGGTTCACGTGCTTGCTAGCACGCTAGTCCCCGTTGTGTCGACCAACACTTGGTGGTTCGGCGGCTAAGAGGTGTAGCAAACCTCATCCTCTCGCTAGGACACTGCAAGAACCTACCCACAAATGAGGTAGCTCAATGACATGCGCAATCCACTAGAGTTACCTTTGGTGCTCCACCGGGAAAGGCACAAGAACCCCTCACAATCACTGGGAGGTGGCCAAGAACAAGCTCCACTCTTGCCACAACTCCTCCGCTGCCTCCAAGCCATCTAGGTGGCGGCAACCACCAAGAGTAACAAGAATTCCGCAGCTTCAACGATCCTCCAAGTGCCACTAGATGTAATCACTCAAGCAAATGCACTAGGATCCACTCCCAATCTCACTATGATGATGAATCAATGATGGAGATGAGTGGGAGGTGTTTGCTTAGGCTCACAAGGATGTTAAGTATGTCAAAATACCAACAGAGAACACTTGGAGCTGGCCAAACACTATTTATAGAGGTCACAAAAGAATAGAGCCGTTAGGCTCTTTATTGTGCCTGCCTCGGGGTGACCGGACGTGCCGATCGCCCTGACTAGCTCTGGGCATTCGGTATTACCGAACCGATCGGTTCAGTACTTCGTTTCCTCGGTAAATTCGGTTCCTCGAAAACAGGTACCAATCGGTTCCTTAGAAAAATCGGTACCGAGGAAATTCGGTTTCGGTAAATTCGGTTCGGTTCCGGTATTTACCGAAAAATACCGAACTGATCGCAGAGACATATAATTGCAATTTCAAAAGCCATTTTTGACATATTTTTTCATGATTCCATAGAGAATTATAGTGCCAAATATACACAGATAAAAGTCCACAAGACTATAAGAGTAAAGTACCACAATTACATAATATAATAGTCTACAATAGTACAATCATTAACATAACAACACTCACAATCAACAAATTTCGGTAAATTCGGTAAATTCGGTAAACCGAGGTAAAGAACCGAATATACCTCGGTAAATTCGGTTCCTGGGAATTGGGAACCGAACAGGGTACCGACAATTTCGGTTTCGGTACTTTCGGTTCGGTTTTCGATACTTTCGGTTCGGTATTCAGTTTTCGGTATTTCGTGTCCAGGGTGAGCCCTGACCGGACGCAGCCCAGTGTTCGGTCGCTGCGCGCCAAGCCCATGGATGGGCGCCACGTGTCCAACTTTGAACTTGAGCCGTTCAACCTCAACGGTCACTTGGCTCAGCCTACATGTGATCAAGTGGAGACCGGATGCGCTGAAGGTTAGCACCGGATGCAGAGTCCTCGGCGTTCGGTTCGTAACAGAGAGGTCCAGAAACGCGAAAACATCGACTGGACGCGTTCGGTGGGTGCTGATCGGACACAGCCAGCATTCGGTCAGTGCAACGTGGCTCACACTCGCTGGAGCCTAGCTGATGTCACTCAGACCTGACGCCCGGAGCAGCATCCGGTTGCCAGCGTTCGACAGCCTAGAACTGGTGACCGGATGCGCCAGTGCAACCCGTGCCAATGTCCGGTACCAAACCCTTGCTTCACGCGCCACTGTGCTGCTAGCCCAACACTGATCGGATGCAGCCCTAGCGTCCAGTCGGTGCGATAGCAGCGTCCGTTCATTGTTTCTCAGCGAGAAACACTTCTGCAACTTCGTCACCTCTTCAACCCTTGCTCAAATGTGCTAATCACCTAGTGTATCACCTTGTGCACGTGTGTTAGCATATTTTCACAAACATTTTCAAGGGTTATGTTAGCACACTAGGTTCCTATATGCAAAGCATGAACAATGATACCTAGTGGCACTCGATAGACCGCTTAGCCAAAGAATTTCCCTCTTTATAGTACGACTATCGATCCTAAATATGATCACACCCCCTATGGTGTCTTGATCACCAAAACCAAAACCCTATTAATAATTTGCCTTGATCTCCATAGGATTTTGTTTTTCTCTTTCTTCTTTTTCAAGTTGAGCACTTGATCATCTTGTGGTCATCACCATGATCATCTCTAGGCTCCACCACTTGGCATGTACCAATCTCATCTACTACTACACACACTTAGCATAGTGGTTAGTACTAGGGTTTCATCAATTAACCAAAACCAAACTAGGGCTTTCACCGGGTCGAGTGTCCACCAAAAATATATGGTATCGCCTTTAAATCCTGATGTCGGTTTTAAAAAATTAATGTTTGATGTTGGCTTAAAAATTATAATAAATCATCTTTAGAGCATCTCTCTAGAAGTTTTGTAAAACAACTCCCTATTTTGATTTATTTAGAAAAAAAGTAAAAGAAGTGCCCTCCAAGAGTTTAGTAAAAGAGCTCATTAAAAATAAAAAGTTACCAAATATCCTCTCCAACTTATAAGTTTATGCAGTTGAGAGGAACTCTGTATCCATTCTCTGTCTGGTGTTTTTCTCAGGAGATCGAAGTAAATTGGAAGCATGGGTAAATTAAGAAAATAAATGATTCCAGATGAGAAAGCGCTAAGAAATAAAGACACTATTAAAAAAAGGTTTGGTTCATTAGAAATAGTTCAGGGTTTCCAATGCAAAATCGTTTAGGAGCTATTATAGGAGATTGGAGAAGGACAAATTTTGAAGTTGCTATTTTTTCTGTTAACTTGTTAGGCTCGCTGGACCATCAACAACAACTGACGTGTAGCTTCTCAAACTCCTGAACCGACGTCTTTGACTTAGCCAGCAACATCCAGATGGACATCATCCGTTCCTCATTTGTCATCACCGTCGTAGGTCTGTGCATGCACCGGTGAAAGCCCAAGTTTGGTTTTGGTAATTAATGACACCAAGTTGCTAATGCCATGTGGTAAGTGGTTTAAGTTAGGCATAAGCAACACATGTGATGAAGGTGCATGTGGCATGGAGTGGTGGCCACAAGATCACAAAGAGATGATGCATGGACATGAAATGATGGTCATGGTGATCAAGCATGAGGAGATGGACATGGAACAAAGTGATCAAGGCAAAGGTATAATCATAGGGTTTGCTTTTGCCGGTCTAAGATGAGTAGAGAAGTGATTGACCGGGTTTAGGATTGATAGCCGACTATCAAGAGGGGCAATCACGGTTAGCTCGTGGATCAAGTGCTACTAGGTCATCTTCTTGAGCATATGCATTAGGATCTAGTAGAGAGCTAACATATCGCCTTGGAAAATATTTGTGAAAATGCTAACACACATGCACATGGTGATTTTCACATGATGGTGTTGGCTAACATTTGCGAAGGCATTTTTGGGGAAATGAAATGCCTATTTTCCATTGCGCCGGAGGTTGAAAAAGTGGGAAAGCACGGAGGTGTTTCATGAGCTAAAACATGTGTTTTAGTGATACACATATGAAGAGTAGCTCATAAGTGACAAGGGCGATCAAGCGGATCGAGAAAACGACGAAGATTCGCTGAGTTGTGAGCGACAGACGCTGGCGCCGCGAGCAACAGACGCGGGCATGCAGCGTCTGACGCTAAACCCTAGCAGCGCGGCGCTGGACGTGGCGACGGACGCGCGGTTGGTCGCGCGACAGACGCTGACCTCAGCGTCTGTCGGCTACGCGCAGAGGAAGCGGAGTGAGCTGTGGAGCGACAGACGCCAGGCCACGTCTGCCGGGCGACCACCAGGCGCGTCTGTCGCGTGATAGCGTGGTTCTAGTCCTTACTGGACCGCGTTTGTCGCGCGACGGACGCTGAGGGTGCGAAGCGTTGGACGCGTCTGTCGCCCACGACAGACGCTGGGTCGCGAAGTGTAGGACGCGTCTGACGCTAGGATTTTGACCGTTAGCTTTGAGCACGTGGGGACACGTGGCGCGAGGAGAACGCGATAGACGTTGGGAGTGCGTCTGTCGGCTTGGCGACAGACGCTACTGTGCAGCGTCTGTCACTCCCGAAAATCGTCCAGTGAAGTTGATAACGGCTAGCTCTTGAGTGAAACATTATAAATAAGAGGTGGCCGACCCTTGGGGGTTCTCTCTTGCACATTTGAGATATTGAGGCACACCTTGAGCTAGAGAACACTCCCTCCACTCATCTCCTTGCTTGGTTGCATACTCTAGAGAGATTGAGTGAGATTCAAGTGCATTGCATTGAGAGTTGCATCTAGTGGCACTTGATCTTCGTGTTTGCTGCGGATTGTTTGTTACTCTTGGGTGTTTCCCGACACCCTAGAAGGCTTGGAGCAGTGGTGGTGTTGAGCTCGACCTTGGAGATTGTTTCGAGCCTCACCAAGTTGATTGTGAGGGGTTCTTGAGCCTTCCCCGCGGGAGTTCACGAATTGGCTACTCTAGTGAAGCACGTGGCTTGGAGGATCCCCATCTTGTGAGTGGATGTGCGGCACCCGCTGAGGGTTCAACTCTTGATAGTTGATTAGCTCATGATCCATCAAGTGGGTGCATCGCCACAACGAGGAGTAGCTTGCCGGGAAGCAAGTGAACCTCGGTAAAAAATCTTGTGTCATCTCTTTGCCGAGGATTTCTCTTGTGATTGTGCTCTTTGTGATTGATTCTTCGATTGCATTGCTTCTCTACATCGTTGGTATAAGAATCAAGTCACTTGCTCTTTACTTTCTTGTACTAGTTCTTGTGTAGTTTGCTTAGTGTGGCCTTTATCACATAGGAGTAAGTAGCTTAGTGACTTAGCCTTGTTGGTGTGTATTAGAGATCATAGCTTTGCTTCACTAAGAATTGTATAGGTGGCTTGCATAGTGTAGTTGAGCTAGTGCTAGAATTAGCTTAGCCATCTTTTATACTAACGTGGTTGTTTAGTGAAGCTTATAAATTTTTAAATAGGCTATTCACCCCCTCTAGCCATTTGGACCTTACAACCGGGAGCACATGATTGAGGAGGAGCACAATTTTAGATGAGCTCGGGATGTCATCTTCATACGTTTTATAAAATAGTGTTGTGCCTAGCTAAAAAAAGACATAGGTGGCCGCATAAAACAGCGACAGTAGCAACATGCTATAGTGCTT
This sequence comes from Saccharum hybrid cultivar R570, assembly GCA_038087645.1. NCBI lineage: Eukaryota > Viridiplantae > Streptophyta > Magnoliopsida > Poales > Poaceae > Saccharum > Saccharum hybrid cultivar. The sequence goes on along the minus strand of JAQSUU010000106.1, from coordinate 20,092,403 downwards.
GCTGAGGAGGCTTGCAGTCGTTGTTTAGCTACAACGAACGGAGTCATACAGCATGGTTTTAGAAAATAAAATAAAATTAGTTTCATATTTCTCGGAGTCCAATTAAATTATCTAAGGCCAAATCGGATTTCTTATTTTTAATACATATTTGCTTTAAAAATATTTGGATGTATTCTTTAAAAATACTTTCATTTTTTGCTAAAGTTTCAATGACCTCTCTGAACTATCGAGAAAATCTGATTTACCTTTCTCATGGCTGATGTGGTGCGATGTAAGATATTTGTGTGGCGCCATATTAGGTAAAAGTTGCTCAGAGTTAGATCGGACGGTTTTTGAAAGTCAGAGAAATCTAAAAACTGATTTTTATTTTTTAAATTGGGTTGGGGGTGGGGTGGGGGAGGGTTGTTTTTTTAGCATTGTGGGGGAGGGTTGTTAAATTGGAATTTTTCTGAAATACTGTAGTTCATTGACTTGTTCCCCATGAAGAGAAGAGGGGCGAGCGTCTGAAATAGGCCGTTGTGAGCTCCGTTGTACTGCTTGGGCCTACTAGCAGTCGAGGCTTCGAGCAACGAGCGGGCGAGGGTGGATGCAAAGCGCACGCCTGACCTAACGCTGCCCTCTGACCTAGTTGGTACGACCCGCGTGTGTTCTCGGGCGCCCTCCTCCTGCTCCTCCCTCCCCTCTCCCCTCTTCATCCCTCTGCCTTTTTGGGTCGACAACTGGGCACTGCCGCCCTTCGCCATGTCTTCGCCGGCGATGATTACACAGCAGGTATGCCTGCCCCCTTCTATTTCCTTCATGTTGTGCAGACTTAGCACTCCAAACCCTAATGTAAAGCTATTTTGTATTCGGATCTGACCAAGTTACAAGTGTACACAAGATACCTACTAACTTTGAGTTTTTGCAACAAAAAAAATTATTGAGTGAACATGTGTACACCTACCCATGGTTAGTCAATGGAGGACATAAGTTCGTAATATTAGGTGTACATAATATTTTTTTTAAAAAATTCTTAAGACCATGTCTAATAAATAAATGTTAACAACAATACGACATTGTTAATACTTTTTACAACTTGTTCTTATGTTGGACTCATGTACATTTGTATATAATTTATAGTACAAACACGACAATCTTGTCATATAAAAAAAGTAAGGTAAATAAGGTGGCTATCCTATGATTCTATTATTTATGTTGGTTTGTTATGGGTGTGAACGGAATACATCAATGGACATGCATATTTATAGCTGCTTATGGTCACTATGGTATTGCAAAAATATCTCTATATTTTTTCTACTTTTTATTTATTTCCTAGATATTTTTACTATACAAGAATATCTAGACCTGTACTATCCTATTTTTCACTATGAAATATGACAAATATATCTCATGTATGCTCATTATTTATCTAGAAAGTTCTACAAATATGCATCTTTATCTTTAGCACTACCATTTAATGTATACTTATCTCCACTAATTATGTATGATATACCATTTTTAAATCTTTTTTGCTTTGTCATCCTGGTCGCCTACCGTAGTAATAAGTTTTGCTCTTCCTACATCTCATACATTTTTTATGAGAACCGTCACTCCTTTGGATACATATGATACTCTTCAAGTTTGTTAACAAAAACATGGGACGACGCACTTGACACGTGGATCCATCTTTCAGCCTATAGTTTGTCTATTTCCTTTATTCTCCTCCTTTGTCAGTTCTTTGTACTCCCAATCCATCTACAGAGGGCGGCGGCCACCTCCTCTTCCCACACGGTCGAGCTTGCCCTAATGTTCCACAAGGCGCTATTAGACGCTCTCCTAGGCGCGCTTATACGCTAGGCGGAGGGGCACCACCTCGCCCAAGGAGGAAGGCGGAGATTAAGCAGTGTGCCCCATATCTAGGGTTGCACTACTTGAGGGAGGGATGACAGGTGATGACGGAAAAGCAGGGAGCACACCCGGAGGAGACTAGTGGTGGGCGCGTTCGGGAGGAAGGTGCGCTGAGGGTGCAACTGGAGGCAGCGGACAAAGGCTGGGAGGAGAGCAGGCAGAGACGATGGACGCAAGGTTGCATAGGCGACGGAGTGCGGCCTGGAGGAGATAGAGCAGCACTGACGTGCAAGGAGCGTGGATGAGAGGAGGCAGATGCGGGCGCAAGCAGAGTAGTTCGGGAGGTGAATGGATAAGGTTGAATGAAGTGGTGACTTGGGTTGGGAAGGATAAACTATAGTTGATAAAGTGGACTGTGTTTTTTAGGCTTTTATGTACAACTTTAAGTCTGCAATCTCTTATTTTTATTTTATAAAAGATAACATATGTTGATGTATAGGACACCTAAAGAATAGCTAGGCGCACCTAAGCTCTAGGCGTCAAGTCAAACAAAGATCAGGTGCAATAGTAACTACTACTGCAACTTAAGTAATTGAAGCATCCGATCCATCCACGAGAGAGGCAACGACTAGGATGAAAGTGCTTGTTTTTCATGCCTTTCTCACTGTCTTGTGATGATAGCTGCTATTTGGAGGAAGAACACCCCTATTTGACTTAAACTACAGTACACAGCCTCACAATGGGAGGCCAACTTGTAACAACAATAGATTTGATAGTAATAGTAATTTTTGGTGTTGGTCATCGGCTATAACAGATTTCATAACAAATAGCCTAATAACGTGAACATTATACTTAGACAATTAATACTCTTCCTTAACTGGGGCACATAAAGACACCGAACTATCAAGTAGTGATTGCTTCTCATATTTCAGCCAATCTTCAATTGCCCATAATTTTCACTTTGTCTGCCTGAAGTGTATACTCATTAAAATTTATGAAATGCACAATCGCACTACACAAAATACATGAAGAACTACAAACCAATTCGATCAATACAAAATTGATCTGCACTACAATCAAATTCGAGTATATAGATGCATATGTATTCAAAAAATAAAAAGAAAACCTGGTATGAAGTCAGTGTAATGAATCTGGCCCAAAATACACGTCTTTCTATTTATTTTTCCTTCGTACCCAATAGCTTAACAAGGCCCAACAACCCCACTGACCTCCATCAAGGCATCACCATCGGGAGCATTCGTGTCGCTTTCGTCGAACACTCGAACTCCCATTCCCAAATGCTAGCGGTTGCCGACTGAGAGCGTGGTGGCGTCCCGGCGGCGGGCGCGCATCAGCCGAGCAGTGTCGAGGCGGCAAAGAAGAGCAGGGGCGGGCGTCACGGCGTCAAGCATGTCTGCACGGCCCGACGGCCGTTGGGCGGGCAGCGAGCGCGCGGGGCTTTGGGGTGTGTGTGTGTGTGTGTGGGGGGGGGGGGGGGGGGGGGGGGGGGGGGGTGGGGTTGTTGAGGTGGGGGTGCCGAGAGCAACAGATGGAGTATTTTTCAAGTTTCTTTTGTCATCTTGTTCTCCCGTGACAGTCATTAAAACATGAAAAAAATATTTAGGAACACAAATGTATGTTTTCTCCCTCTCTATTTTCACTAAAAGCATGGAAAATAGTCCTTTTCAAGTATTACTATTTTTTGGTCCCTGGTATCTTTTCCGTTTACTATAAAAAGCTACTCAACAGCCTTCTTTGGTAGGAAACAATAGTCCATGGAAATTTAGTAGTTGTATTCAATTTTGTAAGGAGCAATTTCGTAAGATGCATTTTTTCCCAGAGTCCGGCCAAGCTGCCGGTTGATTTCTGATCCGATTTTTTTTTATTGTTGTTCCGCTTTTTTACGGGCAGGATCCGTTCTCTTTTTTTTTTTGCCGGTGTAGAGAACAATGCATCCAGTTGAGAATAGGGGCTTGGATTTGAGTCCAACACGGATAAGCGGTGCTATAATTGAATTAGTCAACCGATTGCTTTGAGCAACTCCAGTAGTAACCCAAAAACTAAAGATTTTTTTTATTTTTAACACTTTTAAAAAACTATTTTAAATTTTAGCATCGAAACTTTTTTTTTATACCTAACACTTTTAGCCGCTCCCCATACGAGGGAGCGGCATTTCAACTTTGCCGCCCCCCACGTGGAGGAGCGGCAATACATCTGACGTGGCAGTGGCGCCACGCGGGCACGGGGCTGCTGCTCCCCAGAACAAGGAGCGACGTGGCAGTGGCGCAGGGCGTCTTTTTTTCTCTTCTCCTCTTGAGCTCTAGCTATTCATCGTTTCGGCACCGTCCCCGGCCATCACACAACTTGTTTTCTTGTTTAGTTGTAGTTCAAATGTCGGGTGGAGGTTCGTCGAGCAGAGGTAGAGGAAATAGAGTGAGGAAGGGACCTCCGATTGTGTGGGAGGGTTCTCTGGGTCCTGATTCTTTTGAGGAACCTATATAACAATTTCCTTTGGAGAGAAAGAGTGACTTCACCCGCAAGAGACCTCTTAGATCATACGACAATCGCACGGAAGCTTGGCCAAAATGCCGCCACGGTGAGGATTGCGTCGTGCAGATATACAATGACTGTGACGGTGGAGGCCGTCGTTTCTTCAGATGTCCGCGAGGATTTGTATTTCCTTTTAACTCTTATTTTTTCAGATTTGCGTTTGGTTTGTAGAAGTACTTATTGGTAAATGTGTTTTCAGGATTCAAGCTGCCCAGATAATTATGGGTTCACTCGATGGGTCGATCCTCCTCCTATCTATCTCCATCAACAATACATCATATATCTATAGGGACACATCTTTGATCTAGAGTATGGCCCTGAAAGTAGTAACAGGGACAAGTCGGAGGACGACAGCATCAACAATGCAGAGAAGCCACTATGCAATAATCCATACTGCCAGTGCCTATACCATAAGAAGCACGGGCCTCCTTCTCCGCCGCCACCGCCGCCGTCAATTGGGGGTTACTATAGGGAAAGCGCAACTCAGTTCAATCTGTGGGACCATTATTAGGCATGCTAGATTTAGTTTGCAACATGCCATTGTTTAGTTCGTTAATATCAGTGTTTGAGTTTGAACTATGTTCATGTTGGAGCAAGTGGTAGTGGAACTGTTGAACCTTGTAATAAGTGTGTACCATTTGGCTATTGTTTTCCTCGATCGTGCAAGTGTTTTATTTCTAACATGTCACTTTCCAACATGTCCTAGTATTATAAAAAAATACATGTGATCGAGGTTACCGATCAAAGCACGGAGCAGCAGGAAACACAGCCCCCAGGCAGGGAGTGGCAGAGTTATCGCTCCCCCAGCCAGGGAGCGGCAGCCATAAAGCACTGTTACACGTCGTCGAACGCTCCAGTGAGCTTGAAAAGTAGAATGTAAGCTGAGAGAACGTTTCACATCACTAGTATTGCATCGAAGTACCGTTTGATGAGGAGAACATAAGGCTCATGGAAACAAAAGACTCATCACATGAAGTTGCAGATTACAAGTTCACTGGAACACATAAAACATCACATTACAAGCTCAAATCCATTAGTTCAAATTCAATAAGTTGCAAATTATTTCGACACACTGCTATGACACATAAGTTCAACACTAAGTAGGTTCTTCGACACATGACTTGGATACATAAATGGTGACATAGAATGCAACAAAGGGTCTCCAACTTCATCCTGCCATGAAAATGACCAAGTGAACCTGCAGTATATATGACATTGGTAAGTAACACATAAATCATTTTTTTGAACATCGAAATGTTATCCTTATATATTTGCTATGCTTACATCCACTCTATGTCCCAGGAGTGTAAGGCTCCCTCGGCCGCCTCCGTCTCTTCGGATTGGTAGGCACCACGTTGGGGGTGTAGCCAACGTCCGTGTGGTCCCGATGACGGTGCTGCCGTCCTTGGCCCTGCGCATGGCTCGTCCCCTGCACATAAGTTGGCCCTACTCAGATAAAAGACAAATCGGTGTTAGATTGTGGCATTCTTACAAAACATGGGCTAGACAAATAAGAAAATTTACTTATTTAGTTTTACCTGTTGGTCTCCTTGGGTTCCCAACGGGGCATCAAAGAGCTACGACATGCCAATCTCCTGGTGCTGGGAAGGGTCCACCGGGCTGTGCTGGTACGGGCTGGGCTGGTACGGGCTAGGCTGGTACGGGCTGTGCTGGCAGGGGCTTTGCTGGAAAGGTATGTGCTGGAAGTTGCCCTGCTAGAAAGGACCAAGGTGGATAGAGCCCTGCGGGTACGGGCCTAGCTGGGAGAAGCCCTGCTAGAAAAGACCCTGCTGGAAGAAGCCCGGCTGAAAAGGACCGAGGTGGGAAGGGCCCTGCTGTGTAGGGTGCCTGTGCTGGTGTATGCCGAAGCCCGGTGCCTCGTCCTCGTCAAATGACTCTGAGTTGTCGTCCTCGTCATCCTCTACCTCAACTGGGGCCTTGTCGAGGCGGTGTGGTGGTGTACGCGCGCCGGAGGTGGACCCTGTCATGGGGTCTGAAGAGCCCGCAGGTGTCCTCAGAGAAGCCGAAGCTGTGCTCCGAGAACGCGAAGGGTTTGCTGGCGGCTCCTACAGAGTATCCATGCAACTCAACTTCTGGGCTAGGTTCCTCAAACTCTTGCTCATTTTCTGCAAATACATGTGTGGACTCAATATATTTAGGACAACCTTTTGACTCATACAACAATATAGGATATTTTCAACGTGTTGCTTACGTGCACAAATATCTCAAGTGCGCCTCGCCTTTTGTTCCTGCAATCGTGTAGTTGAAACGCTACTTCGTTGGACATCATTGACAATTGTCTGGCCTGCGTACACAAACGAGGTTTCACCTTGATGTTACAATTTACTAAAACTAGAATACAACCCACCCAAAGTGCACGGACCTAGGATCTTACCACGTATCTCTGAAGGGGGGCTCTCTATGGCTGCGTCTCATACATAGTCACCTCTTCGTATTCGTCGGCGACGATGTCGTCCTCGGAGTCGGCGGGAAGTTCTCCCCTTGTACGCCTGCCTCACGTGCACACGGGTGAAAGCCCAAGTTTGGTTTTGGTAATTAATGACACCAAGTTGCTAATGCCATGTGTTAAGTGTTTTGAGTTAGGCATAAGCAACACATGTGATGAAAGTGTATGTGGTAAGGAGTGGTGGCCACAAGATCACAAAGAGATGGTGCATGGACATGAAATGACGATCATGGTGGAGATGCACATGAATTGATGATCATGGTGATCAAGCATGAGGAGATGGACATGGAACAAAATGATTAAGGCAAAGGTATAATCATAGGGTTTGCTTTTACCGGTCTAAGATGAGTAGAGAAGTGATTGACCGGGTTTAGGATTGATAGCCGACTATCAAGAGGGGCAATCACGGTTAGCTCGTGAATCAAGTGCTACTATGCCATCTTCTTGAGCATATGCATTAGGATCTAGTGGAGAGCTAACGTAACGCCTTGGAAAATGATTGTAAAAATGCTAACACACATGCACATGATGATATACACTTGGTGGTGTTAGCACATTTGAGAAGGCGGTGGAGTTTGAGCGGTAGAGAGGGGTTTGGGTTGCTAACAAAGGCTGCAATGAAAGCAACGAGAAGCAATTAAGTAGCTTACTTATGCTTCTTAGTTTTCTCATTGTCCTCTAGGTAGTGGCCACAGAACTCGTACACCTTCTACATCCAACTGTCGCTGTCCACTACGTCAGTCACACAACTGCCACCAATGCGAAGGCAAAGTATTGCCTTCACATCCTCTAGGGTCACGGTCATCTCGCCGCAAGGAAGGTGAAAAGTGTGGGTCTCCGGCCTCCACCTGTGTTAGGGGAAAAAGGTTACATACTTGAAATATCATTTTACAACACCTGTGTTAGGGAAAAAATAAGTTACCTATCCACAGCTACACTAAGAAGTGCGGGGTTCAGGGGCGGAAGACCTTCCCAGACCACGCGGACAAGCTCGAGGAAACTAGCACGCCGTATGTATGGCGCGTAACGCTCGTCCCACTTGAGCTGCCGGGTGTGTGTGCGCGGCTTCAGAAGGGGCAGCTGCTCGTCCATAGGCCCATACTCCATGTGAGCTGCCCGGTGGTCCTTGTCGTAGTCGTAGTCAAGGAGGGGGTAGAGCGGGTGCCACCTCAGAGGATGAGCTTCCTCCATCCTATTTCAGATTGGAAAAAAGAGTTAGTGCAAATAATATTAATAACTGAACATTGCAACATACATTTAGACAACAGGAATAACAACATATGTTACAACAAAACATAATGGCATCGACGGTACAAATAAGAACATGTATACTAGGTTATCTTAACAAACTAATATGGATAGACCTGTTGTCTAGGTCTTCTATGCCTGCTAGACTTGTGACCCGGTTGCTTACAAACCGAGCATAAATTCCTGCCACATGTCTCGTTGAAGTCTCCCGCTCCGTACATGTCATCGCCGTACCCTTTCATAGCATCCATATCCCCCTTGAGACGCTTCTTCCTTCTCCCTTGCCTAATTTCTGCAGGGCCGAATTGGGCGCGTAGTCAGGTCCATGATATGAGGGCCACTGTGACGGGTCGAGGTAAGGCTCGAAGCTCTTCTCCCATACCCAAACGGTGTTCGAACGGAGGTACAAAGGAGACATATATGGCAAAGCCAAGTAGTCATATCCGCACATCCTGCAGGCCGTGATCACGTGAGAGTAAGGGGCATGCATGATCTAATGGACGTTGCAAATGCACTCAACTTTGTCTAAATCGACACGGTAGTTCCTCCCACCGTAACGCTCCCCGCCCATGCTTGTGCCACCCAACCCCCGTACACTGTAGATATGCCTGTAGGTCCGTATGGCTCACCAATCTGTTCCTTGGCCAATTTCTCTCCCTCCTTAATAAAATGAGCGGCTGCCTTCTCCACACCCCAGCCTCCCTTATATTCCTCTGCGCGAGCTCCCACCTCTTTACAAAATATTCGTTGCACTTCATGAAAGAGAACTCAACAATCCCAAACACTGGCAACGAGCAAACTCCGGTGAACACATAGTTGAAAGACTTAGACGAGTTGGTGGTCATGATGCCGTACCTGAATCCACCCTCGTCGTATGCTAGTGCCCACTTTTCCTTCTGTTCCATCTGGTCCTGTAACCATGTCTTGGCGGCTTGGTTCATCGCTTTGTCTAGTTCTCTCATTTTCTCCTTGAACTGGTACTCTGTACGCACACAACATAGAGTCTTAACCATGTCACTAACCTCCTTCTTCCTCTGACGCCACAAGAAATTAGCTGCAAAATGACGCATGCACCATCTATGCACCAAAGGCGGGAACCCTTCGATATCTTCACCGGCGGCGTGGAGAATCCCTGCGTGCCGGTCTGAGATCAAACATATAGTGTGTGATGCCCCAAGCACTTGGGTACATAGAAGCCGCATGAACCATGACCACGACGAATTGTTCTCTCCCTCTGCCAAAGCAAAAGCCATTGGTACTATCTGGTCCTCCAGATCAATCGCTGCAGCCATCATCAAAGTGCCCCTGTACTTTTCCGTCAAGAAAGTGCCATCAACAAGTACCACTGGCCTATAGAACTGGAAAGCATGCTCCGTCTGAGCAAACGACCAGAAAACACGGTGTAGCACATGCCTCACCGGGTTCTGCAAAGACATCCCACCGGTGTCCACAAACAATTTCATGCCATGGTTGTAGTAATTCATTGCAGACAGTATTCGGGGAACCCGGTTGTACGCCTCCTCCCAACTACCCCATCGGATCGCCAGTGCAATTTTCTTTGCACGCCAAGCCTTGTCATACTTCACATAATACTTTACAAGCTCATATATGGACTGCTGTAAATAAGACACCGAGACGTCCTTGTCCTTGTCAATGAGCCCCAATATACAACGGGCAAGGTAACATGCAGTGAGCTGCGGATGATATTCCTTCCCCTTGTTATCCAAGCATAAATAGGGTTGAACCAATTTACTTGTCCTTCATTTGCCATCACTCGCTTTCTTCCTTACAGTAAGCCTCCACTGGCATGGAAAACCTGCTTTGCAGGTAATGTGGTACCTCAAGTTCTTGTCGGAATGAGTCACCAAGTATGACATATGGTGGTACACAGTATAATCCTAAAGAAAGAGCTTCATCTCTGACATTGTATTAAATATCATGCCCTTCTTACAGTGATTCTGCACACATCTGCAGACCTGTGTCACAAACTGTCATATGTACCATGCTGACATCCCTATACTTCGGACCACCACTTAAAGGTACACCGCCCTGGCTCAGTTGCATGAGTTCTGCCTCTGTGTAAGGGCGCGGTGCAACATAATGCTATGCTTCGCTGATCCTACCCCACGAATCAAAATACGGCGCACCATCCTCTGACAAATTATGGACCAGCCTGCCCTGAGTCGACATGGCATGAAGCACCGAAAGTGGAACATCGGACGTTGTAGCATGAACCGGCGTCGTATGGGCAGCTCTATCATCATCATCATCATCATCCTCGTCATCGTCGTCGTCGTCATGACCGAACCAGTTCTCTTTCGCCTGCTCTTGCTCTTCACGTTCGAACTCCCTCACATCGAAGTCGTTGCTTATACAACTGACTGGATGTGAATGCAACTGCTCCTGCGTCAACTGACCATCCATATACAACTGACTGGATGTGAATGGAATTGCTTCTTCGTCACCTCCAATATCGTCATGATGATCATCCTCCAACATGTACCCATTCTCCACAACCACCTCAGCAATGGGTGAGTTCGAGCCTGCGAGGACCCTAGTGTAGCGGGACCAATGAGCAGGGTTGCGCAAAGACATCAGGACATATTTTGCCCAAGTCTTCCCACTGTCAAATTTCCTCTTGATTGTGAAATTACCACCAAACTTTGCGTTCAAACGCACACAAAGGTCATTGAAGCTCGGCGGTTCATCAAACCATTCCAACTCCTCTTCCATATCCTCAAACTCACCATCTTCCTTCCTAACAATTCCTCCAAAATAAACTCGGATACAACAATCCATCTGAAAACCATTCGAGCAAACTTCATCAAGTCGTCCAAACAAACTAACTATACTATGTTTATTAACTATACTATACTAACTAAACTAACTAAAGTAACTACTTATACCACCTATACTAACTTCACTAATCTAAACTAAACATACTAACTATTCTAACTATTTATAATACCTATACTAACTTGTGGTAGAACCGCCTAATCTAATGCCCTCCCAAGAGTACTTGTCTTCCATTAGACACTAAGTACCCAAGAGAGTGCACTAAATTCTGCGATTCCGTCGAGCACACCCGAGGGAGAACTCGAAAATCCACATTTTTACCTCAGGATCATAAATGAGAGATAAAGTTTACAACATCTCTACCATTTCTTACATCACTTTTAGTACAACATCAGGGTAATCCATTGTTTAATTATAACAGCGGAAAATAAAATGTTATCAGAGTTCAGCGGAAATGAAACCATTTAATGATGAGTTAAATATTATCATGATGAACATTTATACACAAGAAATGATAACAGGTGGTAAATCTTTCCCTTGTAAAACATTTTTGGTGAGAGTTATAAATCAACTCTACATCCGCAACGTAAAGGAAATCCTCACTGAGCCCACCAGGAGGTTTCCAAACACAAATGTCATCTTCAAGAACACCTGTCACCTGCAACAGGGTAGAACAAACCCTGAGTACTCAATTGTACTCCGCAAGACTTACCCGTCAGAAGGAAAGAAAAGACTCCAAGGATATGCAAGGCTATCTGGCTTGTGGGTTATTGTAACTGCAGGAAGCATTACTAAAGGTGCATCCTTATATTTAACTTTTATTAGCAGTTATCGGTAGTTCATTAACCAACCATTCTAGGTAAGCACCTGTTCTACTTTCAAGCAAAGGTTGAACCATCAGAACCATTTTTCCATCTTTCATCTTTCAGTTCTTACTACGGTGCCAGAGTGCAGTCAAGCCGTACCGTCACGTAGAAACGGCGATTCGCGAATCAATGTGCCCAGCTGGGTACCCCGAAAAACACACGCCTCGCTTGTACCCCAGGCACAAGCAAGACCAACCCGTTCTCCTCCTGTCATAGGTTTCCAGGTCCCCGTCCAAACTTGGACTCCTAGCTCCCGTACTTGAGGCCCGGCCTCAATACGGTGCTAAGACCTCCACCTATCCCCGCCTCCAATCAGTCGGTCCGGAAAGAGCCGGAGCCCATGACAAGAGAGTAACAAGTCTTCCTAGCCCCCATCCGCTAGTATATGCTCGGGATAATAAATCTGTGACTTGACCGGGGATCCAGTGCAACGAACGGTCCTTAATCGACACAGGCGGGACAAATGCAACCAGAGCCTCGCTCGGATTGCCCAACCAAGTCCATATCCAATTCCAAGTACAGTCCCGCCGGTCTCCAATTATTATCCATATATAATCCATGTGATAGTAACATGATAATAGTAACAATAATATATTTCCTATCTCTCGCGAGTGACAGGCAATCACTCGACTTCTACCGGAGTCCTGTAGCATAGCAATCTACACGATCTTGACATACTAGTAAGACTCATGGGATCAGGATATATATATGTAAGTGGGTTTCATTCAACTCCTTAAAACTTAATGCACAAGCATAAATAAAGTGTAGAATAATAGAGGTTATGCACTGGGGCTTGCCTGGGTAAAAATATAACCAAATGTTAGTATGCCATCTCCGGGGCACGATCACCATGGCATCATCTTTTGGGTCAACGCCAAGTCCTCCGGTTGATCCATCGATCCATCATCGTTCCTATTATGATTTACGCGAATGCAACGCAGAGACATAAGTAAAAGACAGCAATCGCAACTCTCGTCGTACGACTACGTCTCGCAAGCTAACGAGCTAGCCACACACCAACTCACTAGGTCACGTATCCACGTTGTCGATTCAAACGTTATTTCTTAACAAGTGTTTTAGTTATATAAACCCGAGATGTCGCGTTATTCATTTTATCGATTTACTACATATTCAAACCAGAGCTTATTAATTATCCTAACAAACTAATTATTTTGGAGCTACAAAAATTACAGTGGACACCTAGTAGTACTAGAAGTTTACTCTAAAATTTCTAGGATTAATGCTATCACTGATTATTCATAACACTTCTAACAAGTTTATGTTTGATAATATTAAATATCTCGAAGTAATTAAAGCAAGCCTAAAAATATTATAAAACTACGTGAACTAATTACACCTTTATCTAGATCATGATTTCAGGAGACTAACAAAATTGGTTCTACCATTTTTATGATTTTTATTTGATTTATTACGGATTTACAAACTTCAGCCATATTAAATAAAATAGCAAAAAGGACCCGTATAATTCTTTTGCTTGGATATATACCCTCCTCACCTTGCTCTCTCTTTTCCAGGAACGGAGCGCTCGGAGCAGAGGAGCTGAGGAGCTCCGGCCGGCAGTGGAGTCGCTGCGGTCACGACGGCCGGCGAGGGCGGGACAGCTCCACGGCTTGGGCGGCTGCGGGCTCGGCAAGCGGAGTTGGGACGCCGGTGCGGGACGCGGAGGTGGAGCAAGGAGAGGCCGTGAGATAAGACGAGCAAGGCGAGCAGCGGTCTGGCTTCCTTAAGAAGCCGGGGAGACAGCAGACAAGCGTAGATGGCAGGGCGTGCGGTGCAGCGAAATGAGAGAGAGAAGAGAGTGCACGGCGCAGCAGCTCTTATTGCTCGGATGAACAGTGTTTCCTGTGCACTACAGTACTCTGCTGTGAAGAGTGCCCGACGTGCAAGGCGCGGTGAACCGTGTTTGGATTCAGGTGGACTTGAGTGGTCTTTGGTCTTTCAATGTGTCAACAGGGCTAGTTGATTCATGATGGACTACTCACCGCACCCGCCGGGTAAGGTCGACACTGGCCACGTACAGCTTGCAGACAGGGCAAGGAAGTCGAGAGATCGAATGAGAAGCAGCTGAACCCAGTAAAGGCTCACGGCTACTGGATGGTGCGGGCTCGCAAAAGAAAGATGACTGACGCGCGCGACACACTTCAACGGAGACAGCGCTCTAAATAACCTTGCAGCGCACCGGCGACAACAAGATTTCTTCGGATGAACAGTGTTCCTGTGCGCTACAGTGATTTCTGCAGAATCAGTGACTTCTACTAGCGAACAGTATTCTGCGTGCTACAGTGTTTCTACGCGTGCTACAGTCATTCCACTCGTCTACAGTGATTCTTCGTGCTACAGTGTTCCTGCACGTTAAATGCTGCCCTGTGTGCGCTCTGGTGATTCCTGGTCGCTGCAGTGATTAAAACGACTTATTCTATTTTTTTTTATTAAGATCACAACAGCATATTTTCACCTAAAATAAACTAAGTTACAACACTCATGTAGTTTTTTCCTAACTACAGAATGAGTCATATAAGATTCGGTATCATTACATTTGCGATTAAAATTTTAAAAACCCGAGAACTCGTTTTGCTAATTTCTTTTAGGCCTTAATCGCGTGCTAACTAAGCTAGTAAAGATAGGGGTGTTACATCCTTCCCCCCTTAAAAAGGATCTCGTCCCGAGATCCGGAACAAGAAACAAAAGAGGGAAACGCGATTATGTTTCACAGATCTGAGCTTACATGAGAGGTTACACGACTTCAAACGCTAAACCACTCTGGAATCTAGAGATAACACGGCTAAGAACAAATCTAATACAACTCACAACCTCTCTAGAAATCGACGAAGACGGGGACAATGGAAAAGTAGAAGGAAAACGATTATCCAGAACATGGCGTATGCCCAACACAGCCAGAAATTAGAGACTGGTACAAAGACCATTGCGAACTCTAAAACCTAAACTAATCAGGGATGAATTTGAACTTCTCCACGGAAACCAGATCCCTTCTTCTCAAGTTACACCATCGCCTCTGACTACTAACCCTAGATCTGCGAGCAACGGCTGGATCTCATAGCTCAGCCTCCAACCACTTCTTCCCGACTGCTTCTCGAGCTTCTCCCACCCGAGCGCTTGATGGAGGAAGTCGATACTATGAGCTCTACTCTAGATCTGGGGGTTGAATGGAGGAGGAGCAAGCAAGGTGGCATTATAAAAGCTTGGTGGATGGAGGTGGTGATGCAGTGCACCGGAAGCGGAGGAGATGGGAATCACTGGGGGTCACAAGGTGGGGAGGGCGTCGGCCATGGTGCGCTCCCTGTGCGAGCTTGAGTGGGGCAAAGGAGAAAGGAGGGGATGGGGTTCGCTCGACCAGGCGGCGTGCGAGCAATGGGGCCCCAAAGGAAAAGAAAGAGGGGGGGTCCGGTACGGGTACGAGAGCGAAAATCGAGAGCCGACACGGGTGCCGGGATCAGAGGGGCGTACAGTGCGACAAGACGAGGCGAGTGCGGCACAGCGCCGTGGCCACGCGAGAACGGCACATGTGGGCCCCACCACAGACGGCGTCCGCAGGGCACGCAGTGACAGCGACCCGGCATATGTAGCGTGACCGAACCGATCACAGGAACGACGTCAAGTCGGGCGATGCAATTCCTCTGACCTACGTGCGGCTAACTTTCCTGTTGCTTTTCTCTTTCTTCTTTTCCTTTCTTCAAAAACCTTGTTACCCCTGTTACTTTGACAGAGCACAATTCCATCAACCCGTTGTGGATTTCCCGTTTGAACACAAGGATATTTTTACCAAGAGAATTTTTATAGCAAGAGCGGTACCGCGGTGTAACTCGGTAAAAGCACTTGGTCAACAACCTCGATACCAGCGCGCGCCGAGCAGCGTCACCATGTGGCAGCTGTTCCACAGGTGGCCCTCGGTTCCATCACGGCACCATAAGCTATTAACTAAGTAACTATTACCAACTTACTCACAGTAAAAACAACGGGGTCATAGACCACAGAATCAGAGGAGTAAGGGAAAATTCAGGCAACACGGGTTCCTTTCAAAATAAGGAACAAGTAAAGTAAATCCCAAGGCGGATTTAAATCAAGGGAATTCAAGTGTTCTGCTGGGACATCCACAATTAGTGATACAGTGTCCTCTGTTTTCCAATCACGGCCGATCTGTTGCATCAGAATAGTTGTTCCCCTGGTAACCTGCTTATTGTCGTCTCAAGAACCCTAAGCAAATCGAACGAGGTCTAAGGAAAATCGACGTAACAACACACGGATAAAGCAAACACTCATTACCAACGTCCTTACACGGGTGCAACATACAGACATTCACTCTCCCACACTCGACACAGCACTCGAAACGTACAACCAGGCGGCCTTAAGAACTACGGATGCGGCACAACGGAAAGATTACAACACTAGGGAACAACGATGAAAAGCACTACTAGCGACGGTTACATCTCCCCTAGGACAACTAATCTACTTCGTCGGCCCAAACGGCTTCCTTCCTGGGCTCCTAGGGTTCTTCTGCCGCACTAGGTTGTGGATCTGCTCCTTCTTGTGGTGGTGGCTGGGTGAGGGGAAGCAATGACTCTACTTCCGAGGCTTCCGTGGGTGGAGGTGCTGCAAAACCAGTTCTCCTTCGCTCCAGCGGATGGACAGGGATCCCCTCCAGGATTAAGGGTTCCTGCCTTTCCGTGGCGAGCGTCCTACGCTTGGCCCTTGTGGCAAGATAGGCGTCCTCCAGCTCCTGGGCATGACGGTCTTGGTCCACCTTGACGGCCTCCGCCATGGCAGCCTCTCGACTCTCAGCGGCTGCTAGATTGGCATGAGCTTCAGTAAGCTGCACTTCGAGCATCCTAGAGAAGATCTCGGCTTCCTCAGCTCGGTGGAGGCACTCCCTCAGCTCCGAGGCCTGCCGGTCATACTGCTCATCCAGGGCAAGCAAGTACGAGGTCAGGTGCACCAAGGTCGGGTTGTCTTCTTGCACGTCCGGACCTTGCAAAGCCTCCATGCGAGTCCTCCATACCCGCCGATTCTTGTCCCAAGGGGGAAAGAACCGCATGGGGGTACGAGCAATGGGCTCTTCATAGATCTGGCAGAGATGCCGCAAAGCTTTGCGGGCCGCAACTTGGTAGGTGTCGCCGAAGCGAAACCCGGTTGCGGTCACATTCCAGGCTTCAGTGACGTCGGGAAACTCCTCACTCTTGCCAATGTAGACGGTGACCTTACACCGCTCAGTGCCACGCTTCATGTACTCACGACCCTCATACTCGGGACGCTCCCGAACGCCGAGTTTTTGCAGGGTGGCATACAGGATTTTGGGAAAACCCTCGGTGTTCAAGCAGTAGCTGCTAACCCAGACTCCTGCCATCCTAGGTGGGTGGTGGTTGCAAGGAAGGCTTGAGGAGAAGCTTGCTCAAGAGAAAAGGGCTAAGCGAGCTGGAATGCACTGGGTGGTGACACCAAGTGGCTGGGCTTGCCCCCTTTTTAAAGGCGGAGCGGCCAGTGGTCCTGGCGCAGACCACCCTCGAGCCATGCGTGGGAATCAGTAAAAGTACAACAACAGGATTTTTATGCACACGAGGTGGGCGGTGTCCGAGGCCATAAAGACCAGCACGGTTGCAGGGCAGAGGTCCGACAAGGGCGCAGAAGGAGTGCCGAAAACGTAAGCCCCGACAGTCGTGAAGCACGAGCGAACGCGAAACACGAAGCCACCGTACAACAGTAACTCCGGGACAGGGACGCGTGGTACCTAGAACAGGCACCTGCAAGTAGGACTCGCACGATGACTATAGCAATACAGCGCGTCTGACTTTAGGACCGCACGCTACACACCAGTTAGTTTACCGGACGAAAGCCTACTTAAACTTATTCCGAAGACTTAACTATAGTAATAGGGCTACTTATATAACTTCGGATGCAAACGCCCTAACTTTTTGCAAAAATGTGTTGTCAAATTTTAATTTAGAAAGGATTTTGAAGCTTTATTTCCTCATTTATGCTCTGATACCACCTGTGGCAGAACCGCCTAATCTAATGCCCTCCCAAGAGTACTTGTCTTCCATTAGACACTAAGTACCCAAGAGAGTGCACTAAATTCTGCGATTCCGTCGAGCACACCCGAGGGAGAACTCGAAAATCCACATTTTTACCTCAGGATCATAAATGAGAGATAAAGTTTACAACATCTCTACCATTTCTTACATCACTTTTAGTACAACATCAGGGTAATCCATTGTTTAATTATAACAGCGGAAAATAAAATGTTATCAGAGTTCAGCGGAAATGAAACCATTTAATGATGAGTTAAATATTATCATGATGAACATTTATACACAAGAAATGATAACAGGTGGTAAATCTTTCCCTTGTAAAACATTTTTGGTGAGAGTTATAAATCAACTCTACATCCGCAACGTAAAGGAAATCCTCACTGAGCCCACCAGGAGGTTTCCAAACACAAATGTCATCTTCAAGAACACCTGTCACCTGCAACAGGGTAGAACAAACCCTGAGTACTCAATTGTACTCCGCAAGACTTATCCGTCAGAAGGAAAGAAAAGACTCCAAGGATATGCAAGGCTATCTGGCTTGTGGGTTATTGTAACTGCAGGAAGCATTACTAAAGGTGCATCCTTATATTTAACTTTTATTAGCAGTCATCGGTAGTTCATTAACCAACCATTCTAGGTAAGCACCTGTTCTACTTTCAAGCAAAGGTTGAACCATCAGAACCATTTTTCCATCTTTCATCTTTCAGTTCTTACTACGGTGCCAGAGTGCAGTCAAGCCGTACCGTCACGTAGAAACGGCGATTCGCGAATCAATGTGCCCAGCTGGGTACCCCGAAAAACACACGCCTCGCTTGTACCCCAGGCACAAGCAAGACCAACCCGTTCTCCTCCTGTCATAGGTTTCCAGGTCCCCGTCCAAACTTGGACTCCTAGCTCCCGTACTTGAGGCCCGGCCTCAATACGGTGCTAAGACCTCCACCTATCCCCGCCTCCAATCAGTCGGTCCGGAAAGAGCCGGAGCCCATGACAAGAGAGTAACAAGTCTTCCTAGCCCCCATCCGCTAGTATATGCTCGGGATAATAAATCTGTGACTTGACCGGGGATCCAGTGCAACGAACGGTCCTTAATCGACACAGGCGGGACAAATGCAACCAGAGCCTCGCTCGGATTGCCCAACCAAGTCCATATCCAATTCCAAGTACAGTCCCGCCGGTCTCCAATTATTATCCATATATAATCCATGTGATAGTAACATGATAATAGTAACAATAATATATTTCCTATCTCTCGCGAGTGACAGGCAATCACTCGACTTCTACCGGAGTCCTGTAGCATAGCAATCTACACAATCTTGACATACTAGTAAGACTCATGAGATCAGGATATATATATGCAAGTGGGTTTCATTCAACTCCTTAAAACTTAATGCACAAGCATAAATAAAGTGTAGAATAATAGAGGTTATGCACCGGGGCAAGCATAAATAAAGTGTAGAATAATAGAGGTTATGCACCGGGGCTTGCCTGGGTAAAAATATAACCAAATGTTAGTATGCCATCTCCGGGGCACGATCACCATGGCATCATCTTTTGGGTCAACGCCAAGTCCTCCGGTTGATCCATCGATCCATCATCGTTCCTATTATGATTTACGCGAATGCAACGCAGAGACATAAGTAAAAGACAGCAATCGCAACTCTCGTCGTACGACTACGTCTCGCAAGCTAACGAGCTAGCCACACACCAACTCACTAGGTCACGTATCCACGTTGTCGATTCAAACTTTATTTCTTAACAAGTGTTTTAGTTATATAAACCCGAGATGTCGCGTTATTCATTTTATCGATTTACTACATATTCAAACCAGAGCTTATTAATTATCCTAACAAACTAATTATTTTAGAGCTACAAAAATTACAGTGGACACCTAGTAGTACTAGAAGTTTACTCTAAAATTTCTAGGATTAATGCTATCACTGATTATTCATAACACTTCTAACAAGTTTATGTTTGATAATATTAAATATCTCGAAGTAATTAAAGCAAGCCTAAAAATATTATAAAACTACGTGAACTAATTACACCTTTATCTAGATCATGATTTCAGGAGACTAACAAAATTGGTTCTACCATTTTTATGATTTTTATTTGATTTATTACGGATTTACAAACTTCAGCCATATTAAATAAAATAGCAAAAAGGACCCGTATAATTCTTTTGCTTGGATATATACCCTCCTCACCTTGCTCTCTCTTTTCCAGGAACGGAGCGCTCGGAGCAGAGGAGCTGAGGAGCTCCGGCCGACAGTGGAGTCGCTGCGGTCACGACGGCCGGCGAGGGCGGGACAGCTCCACGGCTTGGGCGGCTGCGGGCTCGGCAAGCGGAGTTGGGACGCCGGTGCGGGACGCGGAGGTGGAGCAAGGAGAGGCCGTGAGATAAGACGAGCAAGGCGAGCAGCGGTCTGGCTTCCTTAAGAAGCCGGGGAGACAGCAGACAAGCGTAGATGGCAGGGCGTGCGGTGCAGCGAAATGAGAGAGAGAAGAGAGTGCACGGCGCAGCAGCTCTTATTGCTCGGATGAACAGTGTTTCCTGTGCACTACAGTACTCTGCTGTGAAGAGTGCCCGACGTGCAAGGCGCGGTGAACCGTGTTTGGATTCAGGTGGACTTGAGTGGTCTTTGGTCTTTCAACGTGTCAACAGGGCTAGTTGATTCATGATGGACTACTCACCGCACCCGCCGGGTAAGGTCGACACTGGCCACGTACAGCTTGCAGACAGGGCAAGGAAGTCGAGAGATCGAGTGAGAAGCAGCTGAACCCAGTAAAGGCTCACGGCTACTGGATGCTGCGGGCTCTCAAAAGAAAGATGACTGACACGCGCGACACACTTCAGCGGAGACAGCGCTCTAAATAACCTTGCAGCGCACCGGCGACAACAAGATTTCTTCGGATGAACAGTGTTCCTGCGCGCTACAGTGATTTCTGCAGAATCAGTGACTTCTACGAGCGAACAGTATTCTGTGTGCTACAGTGTTTCTACGCGTGCTACAGTCATTCCACTCGTCTACCGTGATTCTTCGTGCTACAGTGTTCCTGCACGTTAAATGCTGCCATGCGTGCGCTCTGGTGATTCCTGGTCGCTGCAGTGATTAAAACAACTTATTCTATTTTTTATTAAGATCACAACAGCATATTTTCACCTAAAATAAACTAAGTTACAACACTCATGTAGTTTTTTCCTAACTACAGAATGAGTCATATAAGATTCGGTATCATTACCTTTGCGATTAAAATTTTAAAAACCCGAGAACTCATTTTGCTAATTTCTTTTAGGCCTTAATCGCGTGCTAACTAAGCTAGTAAAGATAGGGGTGTTACATAACTATACTAATCATACTAACTAAAATAACTATTTATAATATCTATACCAACTATGCTAACTTTACTAATGATACCAACTAAACTAACTATTTATACTAACAATACTAACTAAACTAACTAAACAAACTAATCTAACTACAATTAAAATACATCAAAAATTAAAAAATAGGGAAACATGATTACCTTAGCTCGGGCGCGAGGGGCTGCTATCGGGGCCGAAGTGCGGGGGGGGCTCTCGGTGCCCTGGCTCGGGCGCGCGTGGAGGCCACGGCCGTGGGGGCGCTGGGCGTTGCTCTCCGCACGGCAGGGGGCGGGCGCTACTCTCCGCGGCGGGAGGGGGCGCAGCCGTCCGTGGCCGTCGGGGAGGGGAGGCGCTGCTCTCCCGTGGGGCGGGAGGGGCGGCCGCGGGGGGGGCTGCGCGGTGGTGGGGGGGGACGGCCGCCGGGGGGGGCGCTGCTGTCTGGCTCGGGTGCCCGTCGAGGGTAGCGGCGGCGCACGTCTGCGGGGGTGGAGGGGTGTGCGGGCGCGGTGGACGGGGACGAACAACAAGTGATGACACATGAACATGAGAACAGAACAAAAGGACCCGTTGCCGCTCCCCTTGCCGCTCCTCCAGGGGGAGCGGCAGCCCCATGCCCGCGTGGCGCCACTGCCATGTCAGCAGCATTGCCGCTCCTCCACGTGGGGAGCGGTAAAGTTGAAATGCCGCTCCCTCGCCTGGGGAGCGGCAAAAAGTGGTAGGTATAAAAAAAGTTTCGGTGTTAAAATTAAAAATAGTTTTTAAAAGTGTTAAAAATAATAAAATTCAAACTAAGCCCCTACTCTTTATTTGGGTGCTCACGTCTACTTTTATTGGCTAACAAATTTCTTCCACTCTGGCTGCAGCCCCAAAACAAAGCCCTCCAAATCTATATCAGCAGCCAATGACATAGGAGTCCCACGCGCCATTAAGCCAGACCTTTCTTCTCATCCTCTTCACACAGGCAGGGACGCGCCGCGGAGCAGCGCGCTCACGCGGCAGAGGGAGGCGTGCTCGGGCCGCTCCGGCACGGCTGTGGGAGGCGAGGGAGTGGGCGCCGGCCGCGGGGGAGAAGGAAGGCGGAGTGCTGGATGACAGGCATGGCGGCGTGACGTCCACCATTGCCGCGCGCTTCGCCTTCTTCCCGCCCATGATGCCATCCTACACGTCGTGGGCGTCGACACCGCCACCGACCGCCTCGCCATACTGGAGATCTCTCGGGCCTCCTCGCTCGCGCCAGAGGTGGGATGGTGCCGAGGCAGGGGGCTCCTCCTCGGCCTCCTCCGTCACGACGGCCGCTGAGGAGGAGGCCTGCGCGGAGGTGGTGCGCCTCGCTCGAGGTCGGAGGAGGCCGCGCTCGAGGTCGGAGGAGGTCGCGCACAGCGTCTCCATGGTGTGCTCAGCTTCTCCATGGCACGAACGGCTTTGGAGGAGTCCGTGCTCAGGGTCGGAGGGAAGCGCGACCGGGTCGAGGTGGAGGAAGGTGCGCCGGCGTTGGGCGAGGGCAAGCAGGTGCTGGAGAGGGGCTTCCGTGCGGGGAGGGAACCGAGCGGTGACCGCGTGGGGAGCAAACCAACGGTTTGGGGCCGTGGTGTTGGCCCAACCAGAATAGGATCTGGTGGGTAGATTTTTTTTGATCGGTCAACGGGGGGAGAGAGTCCCCCACTTGATTTCATTGATCAAGTGGCTCTTAAAGCCGGATAATACAAATACATGTTTTCCAGGCATAGCTTTGCGCACACATCGTGCTGCCTGATGAAATTGAAAAAAATGAAAACACAAAACTGGAAAGCAAAGAACTCCCATGATAAGCATGTAGTTGTACACCAATTAACACCACCAGCAGCGGCTGAGCTCCGGCGACCTCCACTCCCACGGCGACCATGAAGCTTTGAGTCAATAGACAGACGACAGTCGTGATTACAATGTATTTGAAGCACATCCAGGCCCCAGTTGACGCCCGCCAACGCCCATTACCAAGCCTTGGAGGGGAATGGCAGCAGCGGTGGAAACCACCCGACATTTGATATTCTGGCACCATCAAAATGGTGACATCCTCCAGCACATCCGGACCGACATTTGATATTATAGCACCATCAAGGAGTAATGGTGACATCCTCCAGCACATCTGGGCCCACGTAGCACCATACAACGCCGTCCGCGGGGAGGATAATGGAGGGAGGGCCGGCAAAAGGGGGCGCGAGGAGATCTAAGAGAGGGGATCATGGTCTCGTTTCCGGCATTTGATGAGACAAGGCAATCAAGGATCATGGAGAATGACAAAGCTAGGATACTGGCAGCGCAGTTGCTGGAAAGAACCTGTGCAAAATCATCAGGGAGGGGGGGATGGCCGACAGCATGGGGGGCAGCAATGATCTCCCAAGCAAAGCCTTCAGGAAGGGAGTGACATCGAAAGATGCCACCATTGCTTGTCCGGGATCACCGGTTTAGGTTTTCACCTGGAGATTAGACCCAACAAGATGGCAGATGGAAACTCAACGACGCCTCCAGGAAGGAATATGACGTACAGCGAGTGCGCCATCATTGTCGGCACCGACAACAAGCCGAGCAAGACTTTTGTCTAGAATCCACCGAGCAGCAGTCACCCACGCCATCGAGCAAGGTTGGCCACGCCGGCGCATCGCTCAGGCAGCGCTCTGCCCTCCCCGTAAGAGGCAGCGAAGGCTCTCGATGGCCGGGGACCAGCCAGAGAGAGCGGCACAGAGGGGAGGGCGCACGGGCACGCATCCCCACCACCGGCAAGCCCGCGGCCAAACTGCACACACCGCGCCGCTGCTGGCCCCCTGCAAACGAATCGAAGAAGAACGGGCACGCTACCCCACCGCCGGCTCGCCCGCGACCGAACTGCGCGTCCCGCCCGCTCCGCTGCAGGGCTTGGCCGCCATTCGCAGCTGCGCGCCATCCATGCCGCCGCACAGATGGAGGTAGCCCATGGTGTCCTGGAGCGGCGGCACCGAGTAGGGTCTTCGTCGATGATGGGCGGGGTTTTCACCCAGATACTGTTGGATCGTAGATACCAGGGGCCGGGGAGTGACGTGCAGGCCGCGCAACTCAGCATCGGACGAGCTGCCGCGCTGCCCAATCCGACCGGCCGCCGTCCCCACGTACCAAGCCGGAGGGAAGGCGAACCAAAGCCACAGCCAGAGTGTGCCAGGGCCACCGTCCCACAGCCGTGAGGGGCCTGGCCACGCCGCCCTACGGCGCGCACAACCAGGTCGCCGTGGGCAGGCAGCCGCTCAGGAGCGCAGCAAGGACATCGTGGGCACCGGCCGCAGGCGAAGCCGCTCACCCGCGCGAGCACGGGCCGCTCGCGAGCGTAGCAAGGACGCCGCCGCACGCGCGAGCATGGGCCAGGGGCAGCCTGCCGTGGGCTCGCAACGTCTGGCCGCCGACCTGCAGCATCGATCCCCAACCACCCGTCATGGATCCGCGCAGGGGGAGGGTGGATCCAGCCACGGGGGCCCTGGATCCGCCCCGCCACCGCCCAAAACGCCGAGGTCGCTGGAGGAGCAGGCGGTGGTGGAGGGGTGGAGGAGGAGAGGGGGGTTGGGAGCCGGGAGGTGCTGCGACGGTTGCCGCTTATTGCGGGCCGACGCGGGCCGCCGCTGCCGCCGCCGCACGCCGGACGGCAGCGGCGGCGGCCGGGGAGGTGGCGGGTGGGGGAGCCTGGGCGGCGCCGGCTTTGTCGCCCCCGAGTCGCCCGTTGCGGACGCTCGGGGGACGCGGTCCGCTGTGCCGTTCTCTCCACGGTCCGGTGGGTAGATTTTGGTGCTCTGATAAATTTGGCACGGGCCTGCTGGATTTGAATTTGGGCCAAGCAGCCGTCCTGCTGGAGTCTCAGAGGAAAAGGATACGTGAGGCAGAGGCAAATAGAAACCGTATAGGCTCGACCCTTGCCCACCGCCAGAACTCGTCTCGCCCGCGGCCGTCCGCTCGCCGCGCCGCAACCCGGAGAGGAGACTGCGCTCAGTCGAGCACCACCTGGGCCCCAGCGTCCTCGCGAGTCGCGACCAGCTCCGGCGTGGCGTCCGCCCTCTGCAGCCCCGGTGTCCCCGCGACCGTCGCTGCTGTCCTACTTCGCCACTCGCCACCTTGGCCGGCGACGAGCACCACCAGAACACCAGGTATTCCCTCCCCTTGGTCCTCCCTTCCTGCTGTGCGAAGCCGTGCGCCCAAACCTTAACCTAATTCGTAGGTAAAACCGTGCGCCCGCTCAAACCCTAACATACCATTCGTAATCGGATCTGAATCTAATTACAGGTGTATATGCATGTATTATGACTACCAACTTTGATTTCTTTGCAAAAAAATATTGGGTGTACATTTGTACACCCATGTCCTTTACTGGGTCCGCCCCTGTGGTCAGTGGTGCCTTAATGCGTGTGTAGTCCTTTGTAGCCTGTTTGGTTGCCTGCTTTTGGGTGGCCCAGCATCCCGGGATGCAAGTGAAGCTCGTTTGGACGACTGTACCATGTCCTGAGCCAGGCTCTTGCGGTGCAAAAGCACGCAGCCGGCCAGGCTCCCGTGAAATGAAAACGAGATTTGTTTCTCCAGGGCCAGGCTCGTGCAGTGCATGTTCCGTGGCCTGAGGGAGAAGGAAACCAAACAGGCTATTGGTTTCCTAGCATCAATGTTGCTGGAAAATGTTTTCATTTTCCTTGGGAAATAATTTATTTCTGTTCCCCCTCCTGTGTTTTGCAATTACTGTAGGTTGAGCATATATTCTTCTGCCAATGGCGAGGGAACCAAGTCCTGAAATAGATGATGAACTTTTCAATGAAGTTTATGGGAAAGCATACAGCGGCCCAGTTGCATCAGCTGCAAATAGTGTGACGCCTAAAGTAAACGCTGAGAAGAGGCCCCTGACTCGTGATAAGTCAGATGATGAAGATGAGGCCCCAGATCCTAATGCTGTTCCTACGGACTTCACTAGCCGAGAAGCTAAGGTCTGGGAGGCTAAAGCTAAGGCTACAGAAAGGAACTGGAAGAAGAGGAAGGAGGAAGAAATGATTTGTAAAATATGTGGAGACTCAGGACATTTTACTCAGGTACTCTTCTACCTATCGAAAATAGAACTTGCATGGAAGTATATCAAAATAAAGACATGTAAAGAACATACAAGGATTCCTGGTGTTTGTTATATTATTGGTAGCGTTAGCAACTTCATAGCAGTGCTGTACTGATCCTATTGAATTTAAGCAGCAGGTTTCTTTTAAATCAGCATCATATGAAGCTTCAACTGCAAATAAGTGCTGGGATTAGTTAATAGACTGGGTTGTTTTGTTGTCACAGTTCATGATAAAAAGGTATTAGCCTTTTTAATAGCAGTATATGCCAATGCAAATCATAAGAATTGATGCACTAAATTGTACTTCACATATTGCCATCTTTATCTTTTGCATTTTGTCCTCCATGGTTTGAGCACAGCTAGAAAGTAGGCCATGTTTACTTGACAGGAAAATCCTGCAGATCTAATTTCTTTTATCTGCTTTGTATTTTACCCTTTTTATTTGAATAGTAACATGTATGTTGCTCTTTCAGCTTCGGTGTACATGGCACTTTGTATATACTTAATTCTTTAATTTATCTTCCCTTGCTAAATGTTATCATAAAAATGTCAAAGCATGTTCTTCATTTAACATCTCCTTTCTGTGCAGGGTTGTCCCTCCACACTTGGGGCAAATAGGAGAAATGCAGATTTTTTTGAAAGAGTTCCAGCAAGAGATAAGCAAGTCAGGGATCTTTTCAGTGAGAGGATAATAAGCCAGATTGAGAGTGATGTAGGGTGTAAAATCAGAATGGATGAGAAGTTCCTGTTTGTCAGTGGAAAGGATAGGTTAATATTAGCCAAAGGTGTAGATGCTGTGCATAAAATTATTCAAGAGGGTAAAGGCAAACATAGTCCAAGCAGTCCAAAACCGGGTCGCTCCAGATCGCCAGTACGAAACACTACTGAGTTTCGCCCCAGACACTCTGATTCTCATCGCTCACATAGCCCAAGAAATTCTTATTCTCAACGGTCCCGTAGTCCAAGAAATGCATCATGCTCTCAAAGTAAAGGATACTATAATGGAAGGCATCTAGATGGTCGCTTACACAACAATATGCCCAGGTTTTCAAAAGGATCTCCACAAGGTAGGGCACTCAGGCACACTGGTATAATCATCTATTGTATGATAATTAGGAGGCAGAAGAAAATGACAATTTGAGCTAAAGAAAATATCTTTGGTCCCTTTTCTGTTGGTTATTGCTGTGCTAGAGTATTACTTGTTTGGTCCTTTTGCAGCTCAAGGTAAGTTCAAGCTTTATGTGACGAAGCGTTTCTCCTTGATTATTGCTCGGACAAGACTATCTCGAATATGTGCCCGAATATGAAGTGTTTCTACCTATTAATTGGTCAGAAAGGGTGTTTTGAACAGATCATACTGTATGAGTTGGATGGCCTGCAATTTTGTGTATTGCATCTGGCATTATTCCTCCTTTCACTATACAATAAAATCTACTTAGGTGAAACAATTTTAGCTATCTGGAACTAAAATGCAATATGTTGCATCTTCTTCCTTTTGCTGAAGCTCATGCCAACTTCGGAGCAAAAGGCCGTCCAGCCCAATCAAAATCTCCACGCCATACCTCTTATCTTGATGAATTTCCTAGAACATATGGCGAGAATAACCAATTTGCTTCACACATGCCCAATGACTGGGGAATTGAGAGGCATGGAGCAGATGTCTGTTCAAGTCTTAAGTTTGACATGCCATCCCACCAACAGACCTTGGAAGAGCTTGAGATGGAGTTTAAAAGGGAAGCTACACAATTAGCTAGAGCTCATGACCAAGAGGAGGATGAAGAGAACCACAGGCATCGAGAGGTAAAGCTTATTTTATTACCATGACTATCACTTAGTTTCTGTATCCATATTTTACTATGTGATGCTCACTGGTGGTGTCTAATTGTTACCCCTGTTAACTTTTATGTTTTGTTCATGACTAGAATAAGGGTTCGGAACTTCGGAAGTTTTAGATCATTGTATGACCATAGTACTTGAAGTATGAGAAAGGAAGTAATATTGCAACATTTACCTCACCTGAACATAAAACAAGTAGCTTGGCGTGTTCTATTTCAGGTCAAAATATCTGGGGTCTGTTAATTTGATCTGAAGCATACAATAGAGTACCAAGTGGCTGCAGAGTCTTGCTGTCTTATATTATTTGCCATGTCTATTTTGAATTGGGACTTGGGAGTAACTACACATACAATTGAATTACTAACTGTTTCAACTGAAATTTGGAGTTGGATAGAATCTACTTGATATTTGTGGTTCCAATATGAGTTGCTATCTCTAGTCTACCTTGTTTGAAGTTTGATGTATCTACAGCGTGAACATGGCATTGGTAAATGGTAATGCACTGTTCTTTTACCTGATAATTTGGATCCTCTAGTTACAATGAACTTCTGGTTGTAGGAAAAAGTCGTTTTACTTTTTAGAGTAAATTTCACAAACCTACTGCTATTTCCGTCTGGTTGTCACAACTCACAAAGCAACTTCTTGAGAGCCCATTTCGTAGAGCCATCGCTACTCTTGGGGTTTCTTCACAAAATTACCACTTTTTAGGTCTGCTGCTCCTGGCCAGTTGGATCCATGTCTGTGGCAGATCACTTGGATAACCCTCCTGCACATCCACATTAGCACTTAGCATCTGCATCCATGTCTTGCTCCTGCTCCTTCCCCTACGCATAATAGCCAGCATATGATCTGGTTGCCTAGCAAATAGCTTTGCTGGCATGGATGCATACTACAGGTATAGACCTGTTTATTTGTTGGGCTGGGTCGATTTCAGGTTGGATTTGAAAAAACCCGTTGTAAACTTTGCAAGCCCGAGCTTGTAATTAGGCCAAATACTTGAGCCCAGAGATGGGTCGGTCGAGTATTTGTCAGTTTATCGAGTTTCTGGTCAAATATGGGAGCTCCAGCCTGATCTGACAATCATAATGGCCTGGAAATCAGAGCCATCAGGTGCACAGGTCAGGTCAGGTCAGGTTTGTTGTGCTCACTGCCCATGATAAGTTCTAAACAGGTAGTTCAAGCGATGTCAATGCACAAGTTGTAGTTTCGTTATAATTAGACCAAAATAGTGGTAGGTTTGTGGAATTTACTTTACCTTAAGGGCTATGCCACAAATAATTATTTTCACTGAAGTCAAGTTTGTGCCTTTCATTATTTTTGCTCAATTCATATTTTGTAATGTGCATGTGTTCCCCTCTAGCAAAAATACACTGGTTAAAAGCAAGCAATTAGTTAGCAATCAAGCTCTTCCGCTGCACGCCTTGTCTACGATTAAGAATGTCATGCCTAACCCACCCTTATCCACTAATAAAGGCAACTGTAGCTTCTGGCACAACTGGATATGTACCAGTTACATGACATAGTAACTCTGCATTTGTTGTTATCATTTCTTGATGTCAACATCCTTTCTGGTGCAGTCACTGAGAGTGATTAGAGAAAATTACTTGGAGAGAGTGATTACCATGAGGAATGTGCATTCAAGGAAGTGGGAAGAATTTCTTGAACAAACCGTTAAAAGGCAACAACAAGCACAGCCTTCATACACACAAACTGGCTATCCAGGTTTTGAGCAGAGGATGACACATATTTAAGCTACACATCAACCAATGGATTCAAAGAGAACATATCCATATGCCTCTGATAGCTATTCAGCCCCAAAGGCTCATGCTGCATATGGTGAGTTTCAGCATGAGAGGCATGATGAACTTGGGAGGACCTATGGGCGATATTAACTGTTGAATAGTGGTGAGTTGTCGAGTTAAATACCCATTTTAGATTTTTGATGTTAAGCCCTGCAGTTCAAATGTATTTAGAGGTAGTCATTTTGTTGCTTGAGCAATTGACACAATGGTAAGTTAATGTTCTACTAGGTAAGCTAGTTAAAGAGCTACGACTGGCAATAGATACTAGCTTGGGAGCCTCGTCTTATTAGAAAATGTTGACCAAATGCTCCCTTCCTCTTTTTAGTCCTAAAAGCCGTTCCAATTTTTCAGGGCGATTGTGTGAGGAATCAGTGTCAATGGTGTTCTACTTAGACCCTCTTAGCACCTATTGCTGTTATGTAGCTTGAGGAGGTAAGAATTCATATATAGGCAGAACACTTTTCCAGTTGCTTCCTTTGCAGCGTCTACAACCGCAACGGACTGTGGAGCTGTTCCCATGGAATTCAGGCATTGTAACAAGCTGCTTTCCAATGAACTACACTGAAATGCTATAAAAAAATATTAACCTGTATGATTATTTTATCTGCTTAGCAGAAATCTACCCGATTTGGCGTTTGCTTGCACCTAGTATTTTTCTTTTCCAAACTTGACACGTCAATATGCTAGGTCTATTCGAATGGTTGTTTGCATCATCACATTCTGGCTTCTTTTATGGTTTGGTACCCGATATGAAAGTTAGAACCTGTAGGAATATGTCTTTAGTAAAGACTTGTCCCTGTTCTCGCAGCATCTGCAGAGCGATTTTGTGAAATTTGGTCAAAACTTGGTGGCACTCGTTATAGTGGTGACTGGGCCAGTTCCTTTGGATCGGTACTGTTTTGTGTCAATCTCAACGGGCACTGTACTAGTCCCTATACATCCGTTCATCCAAAACAGGTATAAATGAATGATAAGGCATTCATCCAGTTAGGAATCAAAGCTCTGAAGTCGCATGACCTAAGAAACATGTACAAATGTAACTCCTGTTATGTGTTGTACGCTTAATTTTTTGTTTTGGTTCAAAAGTGCCCAGCCCTATTTTGGAACCGAGGGTGCAATACTCTTTTGCGTTAGAGATAGCAGCACTGAGCAAAACCGTTTTGCGCATCTATATATTATCTTCCATAGGTTTTCATAAGTAGGTTTTAGAGGCCATTAGTTTTTAAGATGTCTATCCCGTTCTTAGGCGTGATGGTCTAAGCTTAAAGTTGGATCTTGACTTAATCGTTGTTGAGTTAAAGATGCTTTGGTTGGGATAGATATCGGTAAGCCTCCGTACTTTGACAGCACCACCTTTTCCTATTGACGTGCTAG
This sequence comes from Saccharum hybrid cultivar R570, assembly GCA_038087645.1. Lineage (NCBI taxonomy): Eukaryota > Viridiplantae > Streptophyta > Magnoliopsida > Poales > Poaceae > Saccharum > Saccharum hybrid cultivar. The sequence goes on along the minus strand of JAQSUU010000106.1, from coordinate 20,061,125 downwards.
AATGTCTTGCTACTTAGAGGCCATTGATCCGGGTGTTCGGAGAGACACCAGGGATAGGATGAAACCCTTGAAGAATCTACTCGCACTTCACAGCCTTTATGGTCTGTTGTGCCCCAGCCTCTAGTTTGCCCTTCATTCTTGCATGGCTCATCATAGACAAGTCTTGTCTTGATCTTCACCATCTTGTCATATAAGACTATTTCATATCCCGTGTACAATACTCCCTCCGTTCCAAATTATAAGTCGCTTTTGACTTTTTTGGTACATCCATTTTATCATGTATCTAAATATAATAATATGTTTAGATACATAGCAAAATGAATGAATCAAAAAAATCAAAGCGACTTATAATTTAGAACGGAGGGAGTATGTTTCACCTCATCATATTGATCATCATCTTTGATCTTCTCATCTCCTTTGTCTTCAACTCTTCACTAGTTGACTCATTACAACACATGCGTTACATGCCATTTCACCTTCATGGCCTTCATGTCTTGCTCAACTAGCTTGTGGACTAATCTCCTGTTCGTCTCATATGAAACACATTAGTTCACCTAATGTTGTCACTTAATTTCTAAAACTAAACTAGGACTTTCACTCCTCAATCTTGGGAATGTTGTTGTTCGTGCGTTTCTTTGTTAGCAATGATGAGGAGTAGGGTGGCGATGAGACCCATGGATGTGTGTATCCATGGTTCCACACCTAGTCTGTATGAGAGAGTGTGTGTGTGTGTTATTATGTTTTTTTACCAAAGGGCCCTTGCGGATTGAGTCTAAGGCCCCGTTCGGCTGTGCTGATAAGCCGGTTGAAAAATACTGTTGGCTGATTTGTTGTGAGAGAAAAATACTGTTCCGGCTGAAAAAAATAACCTGAAAAAGACGAATTATAAGCCAGGTGAACATGGTCTAAGAAGTGGTCAAGTTTGGAGGAAGTTTGTTCCGCAAAAAAAAAAGTTTGGAGGAAGTTTAAGATTCTACCCTTGGACGTGCGTACGGGCCTTGAACTTGTGGGAACCATGTGCCTTCCTAGAGTCCATTCGACATCCTCGCACCCTATGCACGCATCATTGTAATTGCCATCGACCATTCATCCTCCAGCCGACTCGATGACACCCAAAGTCCCTAGCACAGGTAGCAAGCGAACTATCCACTGGCGTAGGTGCCTGGCAGAAGGTGCATGGGGAATGCCACACGAGCGGCGTTCGACATCCCTAGATGCGGTGGTCAACATGGCATACTTGGGCAGTGGTGTGGTGCACTCCGTAACGAATAGTTGGGCAGAGGCCACTATGGTTACAAGCACTGAGCAACAATGTGGTGAGGTCGCATTGACGAGCAAACCCAACGGGCACCCAAAACCTGCCAATGCGGTTTTCGAATTGCACCCAGAGGTTTTCGTTGCGTTTGGTTTTGATTTTGGATGGTTTATGCTCAACACACCTTGAACCCACCTGCTACCATTCCTAGCTAGGTGAGAAAGGAGATTCTTTATAATAAACAATGTCCAATTGGCATCCTTGTTAAGCGATGAAATGTGAAAACCACCACCACATTAATGCCGTGCGCGTCATGTGGAAACTACTTTGAAAAACACAAGGACGTTTTTATATTATTATATAGTTTGATGCAAGGATATATATTTTACGGAGGCAAGAATTAGAGGTAAAATCTATGCCTAATACTCCACTAAAGAACGAAACTTTCTTTCTTTCCTCTCACTCTCTCCGTCATCTTGTCTATCTCCATCTATCGTTCCATACTCTTCCATTGTCATGGCCTGACTGCTCGACCCGTTTGCGTCAAGATGGGCGTGCGAGTATGTGGCTTGCTTGACACCTTTCTTAAACTCATAACAAAAGCAGATAATAACCACATATTTAAATTCAATCAGTCTCCTATCCATTTTTCGGTTCATTCTTTATTGCACTAATATTTATTATGGACATTAAATTTAATTGATTTAAAGTTAACTAAGGCACTAAGCCTAACTAAATAAATCCAATAAATATACACCATACAACAAATGATACTTTCCGTTGTAACGCACCTAGTAGACTTTTAAATATTTAAACTGAGCCGAGAATGGGCTTTTGGCTATGAAACGGCCTAGCTCGATGTGCGGTGGTGATTGGCCCATCTTTTACTTTCACCTTCCCGGCGACAGCCCGGGCTTAACAAGCGGAGGCCCACTTCCCTAAAAAAAACAAAAACAAGCGGAGGCCCACTTCGCGCTCCACCCTCATCATCCCTCCTACGCTCTGCCGCCCGCCACCAGGCGCCAGATCGAAATCGGAGGTGATGTCGCCGCCGGCGAGCCACCGCCGCCGTTATCGGCTCCTTAACTGGCCGCTGCTGTTCGTCGCGATCCTCGCGGTCCACTCGCTGGCAGTATACCTCTTCACCCGCGGCTTCCTCCTCACCCGCACCGAGCTCGACCTCCACAGCAGCCGCGACGACCTCTCGCCGCAGGGCGACGTCTCCTCTGGGTGCGCCTCCTGCCCCCCGGCCTCCGTCGACCGCCTTGTCATCGTCGTCCTCGACGCGCTGAGGTGCCACGTTTTGGGTCCTTCATAATCCACGTACCGAGTCGTGTTTCTAGCTGATGCGGTTGAACAATTTGTTGCCTCGCAGATTTGATTTCGTGGCGCCGAGTACCTTCTTTTCAGGTGCCTGACTCTGAGCGAAAAAAGTGGGATACTGTAGCACTGCTAATTGTTAGCTAATCGCTAGATTCTGCTGCAGAGAAGCAGCCGTGGATGGACAAGCTGCAGGTCTTGCAGAAGCTTGCTGCCGATGAAAAGACCTCTGCAAGGATCTTCAAAGCACTCGCTGATCCACCAACAACTAGCCTCCAGCGCCTTAAGGTGGTGATCCTAACATTCAAGTCGTATCATGATATAATGTTTCTCCTAGAAATATTGTAATGTAATGTGATCCAAAATGGTACTTCGTGGGCTTAACGGAATTGTTTCAAAACTCAATGCTCAGGCTCTCACTACGGGTGGACTCCCTACCTTTATTGATGTCGGCAATAGTTTCGGTGCTCCTGCAATAGTAGAAGATAATATAATGCATCAGGTTCATTTCACCCCACATTCAATTTTGTACCGATTAGGTCCCATTATCTGTCTACAGCTCATGCTGGATTGCTAGCCATGATGGTGTGATGTTTTCTGTTCGTTGGTGATCAACCAGTTGGCTAAAAATGGAAAGAGAGTAGTCATGATGGGGGATGATACATGGATACAGCTGTACCCTGAACACTTCAACAAGTCATTCCCATACCCTTCCTTTAATGTTAAAGACCTTGACACAGTATGACATTCTGTCAATCAAATTCTTGTACTTGCTTTTTGATGAACCTCTTAGATCTTTCTTTTAAGTTTGACTGTGGTATGGCGCCTAGCCTTGCTACGCAGGGCGTATGGTGGAGAGTGGTGGAGATTGATCTGTCGTTGACGACGGCGGGGTGCCGTGGCGGCGCTAGGGCAAGAAGACAAAGCGAGAAGGAATTAGGGCACCAGGCGCCCAAGGGTGTCTAGATGACACAATCCCAGGCTATCTCATTAACTTTCAAAGTCTGACTCTTATACACCTGGACTCAACCTCCTGACGCTATAATTAAGGAAACTCTAATTAAGGAAACTCTAAAACGAGACAAATCCAATCCAACTGACTCAACCCAAATCTAATCCAACTGACTTAAGTCAAAGACCAGGCCCATGGCTGCCGCACCCAACATGGACCAGTCAGCCACGTTGGTCCTTGGTCCGGCGCTTATACATCTTGCCGACCATAACATCTCTCCCCCCTCGGGAAACAGCTCGTCCGCGAGCTGGAAGGAGGGATGGGCTTCGCGAAACGTCGGAACCGGCTCCCAAGTAGCTTCGGACACTGGCATTCCCGCCCACTCGACGAGGACGTGCCACACGCCGCGGCGAAGTTCGGAACGGAGGACGCGCACTGGATGCTGCAGTGGCCGACCATGATGTAGAGGAGGCAGGTCCGGCACACTGGAAGGAGGTGTACCCCGGAACGGCTTGAGGACGCCGACATGGAAAACATCATGGATGCGCGCACCATCGGGAAGCTGCAGACGGTAGGCCACCTCACCGATGCGGCCGAGCACCTGGAAAGGTCTCGCATACTTAGGCGCTAGCTTGCCCCGGCCCCCAGGGACCAGATTCTTCGTGTGGCGGTGGAGCATGCGAAGGAGGACCCAATCGCCGACGGCGAACTCTAGGTCGCGGTGGTTGGCGTCGTAGAACCGGCGCGCGTGCTCTTGAGCCTGGAGAAGACGAGCACGCACCTCCGCAAGGAACTCATCCCTGGAGCCGAGTAGAGCGTCCACCGCCTCTGTACGTGCATGCCCCGGAGCATAGGGCAGCAAATCCGGAGGCGGTCGACCGTAGACCACCTGGAACGGGGAGGTCTGGAGCGCCGTGTGATAGGCTGAGTTGTAGCAAAACTCAGCCCATGGAAGCCAATCCAGCCAATCACGCGGACGATCACCTGTCAAACACCGAAGATACATGGTAATAGTCTTATTGACAGCTTCAGACTGTCCATCGGTCTGCGGGTGGAAGGCAGAACTCATGCGAAGCTTGACGCCGGCATGACGAAAGAGGTCACGCCACACATGGCCCGTGAACACTGGATCACAGTCGCTGACGATGGATTCCGGGAAACCGTGTAATCGAACGATCTCCTGGAAAAATGCACGGGCCACCGACGAAGCTGTATAAGGATGGCCGAGCGGAATAAAATGAGCGTACTTCGAAAACCTGTCCACCACCGTGAGCAGGACACTCTTGCCATGGACCTTCGGAAGGGCCTCGATGAAGTCGAGGGAGATGTCCGCCCACACACGTGACGGCACCGGCAGGGGCTGTAGCAACCCGGCCGGATGGAGCGTCTCCGTCTTGTTCCGCTGGCACACCGCACAGGACCGCACGAAGTCACCAACGATGCGGCGGTCATGCTCAACGAAAAACTCCGTGCGGAGGCGAAGCAGCGTCTTCTGGATGCCCTCGTGGCCCTCAGTGTGGGCGAGCTGGAGAATGTCGTCGAGGACAGGAGAGGAGCCGGGCACAAACACGCGGCCCTTGTGCAGCAGCAGCCCCTCGCGGACGCACCAGGAGTCACCGTGAGCGCCGGCGGCCACGGCGTCACGACGAGCACGTAAGGTGGAATCGGCTTCCACCTCCCGGCGCAAGTCGTCGAAGAGCCGGAAGGTAGGCACCGAGACGGTTGAGAAACAGGCTGCGTGCGCCCCAGACACGGCGGACAGCAAGGGTTCCTCGCCGTCTCGCCTGGAGAGAGCGTCAGCGACGACGTTGGAGCGCCCGGGACGAAACTCCACCCTGAAATCATAGCCAAACAATTTGCTAATCCAGTGATGTTGCGGTATTGTAGAAAGGCGCTGGTCCAGCATGAACTTGAGGGCGTAGTGGTCGGTCCGCACGACGAAAGCCCTGCCCCACAGATAGGGCCGCCAATGGCGCACGGCCTGAACAAGACCGATCAATTCGCGCTCATAGGCCGCCACTTTGAGGTGGCGTGCGGCGAACGGCCGGCTGAAGAAAGCGATGGGCGCGCCATCTTGATGCAACACGGCCCCAAAACCGGATCCTGAGGCGTCGCAGTCCACAACAAATGTGGCGGTGAAGTCCGGAAGGTGCAGGACTGGGGCGGCAGTGAGGGCAGCCTTGAGGTTGGTGAAGGCAGCCTTAGCAGCCTCCGTCCACTGGAACGCGTCCTTGCGAAGCAGCTGCGTCAGCGGCGCAGCGATGATCCCGTAGTCCTTGATAAACCGCCGGTAATACCCGGCCAGCCCAAGGAAGCCGCGTAGTCCGCGCGCGGCCCGTGGGTGCGGCCAGGACTGCACGGCGGCCACCTTGGCCGTGTCCATGGCCACCCCGTCTCCAGTGACGACATGGCCGAGGTAGTGGACAGCCGAGGTAGCGAAGGCGCACTTCGACCGCTTGAGATGGAGGCGGTGTGCGCGGAGGACGTCGAAAACCGCACGCAGGTGGCGGAGGTGCTCCGTCCAGGAGGAGCTGTAGATCAGGATGTCGTCGAAGAAGACGAGGACGCAGCGGCGGAGAAACGGCTTGAGGACATAATTCATCAACGCCTGGAACGTCGATGGCGCGTTGGACAAGCTGAAAGGCATGACCAGGAACTCAAAGTGTCCGTGATGAGTCCGGAACGCCGTCTTGTGGACATCTGCAGCAACAACACGCACCTGATGATACCCCGAGCGCAAATCAAGCTTAGTAAAAAACTTCGCGCCATGCAACTCATCAAGTAACTCTTCAACGACCGGGATGGGAAACTTGTCCTTCACCGTGACGGCATTGAGGGCCCGGTAATCGACACAGAAGCGCCACGAGCCATCCTGTTTCTTCACCAACAGCACGGGCGCGGAAAAGGGTGAAGTACTAGGCCGAATAATCCCTTGTCGGAGCATCGCCTCACATTGCAGCTCCAGCTCATCCTTTTGGAGTTGTGGGTAGCGGTACGGGCGGACCGCCACAGGCTCGGTGTTGGGCTTCAGATGAATATGGTGGTCGCACGACCGGGCCGGTGGAAGCCCCTCGGGTGCTTCAAAAACGTCGTTGTAGGCGTCCAACAGCAAGTCCAGAAGGGCACGCTCGGCGCCCTTGTCGCTGCCGAGGGTTGTGGTGAACAGAGCTGTCGAAGAAGCCGCAGCTGGCGCGCCCACCCCTGTCCACACCACCCGACGCCCATGGCGGAACAGGGTCATGCGCAGTGAGGTGAAATCCCAGAGAATGGGCCCCAACGACCGCAACCACGTGAGGCCGAGGACCATGTCGTACGGCGCCAAAGGGATGGAAAAGCAATCCACCGTGAAGCGCTCAGTGCCGATACGCAGCTGAACGGCCCGCGCGAGTCCCTGGCAGTCGACGCGGTCACCATTAGCGACGATGACGTGGGCGCCCGCGCTGTCAGAGAACTGAAGGCCGGCACGACTCGCTGCAGCAGAGTTGACGAAATTGTGGGTCGACCCTGAATCCAGAAGTGCCGTGAACTCATGGGCCCCAATCCGGACGCGCAGCTGCATGGTGTCGCGCGCCCGAATGCCCGTTGCCGCGGACAGGGAGATCATCGGCTTGTCCGGGTCGAACGAGGCCTCCTCAGCCGGAGGCGGCGCGTCATCTGGCTCCTCCGGCTCCTCGACAATATAATCGGGAACCTCCAAATAGAACAGACGGGCACATTTGTGCCCGCGAACGAACGGCTCATCGCAATTGTAGCAGAGGCTGAGCTTGCGGCGTTCGGCCATCTCGTCAGGTGTGAGCCGCTTGAACGCCTTGGAGGAATCGGGCGGGGAAGCTGGCACAGCCGGCGGAGCACCCCCCAGGCGTCGGGTGGCCCGCTGGGGGGCTGGAAGCGCCAAACGCTGCGGCGTGTTGCGATGTTCGAAAGCCCGAGCCAAATACATAGCATGCTGAAGATTCTGGGGCTGGTGCATCTCGACGTCCACCCGGATGTAGTCGGGGAGGCCGCCAGTAAAGAGCTTGGCGCGCTGCAGTGTGGTGAGGTCCCCTGCATGCGCCGCCCGAGCCTGGAACGCCTCCATATAGGCGGCCACGTTGTCGCCGAACGGTAGCCGGGCGAGATCAGCGAGGTGATTGGTGTTGAGGGCGGGGCCGAAGCGCTCCTGGCAATAGCGACGGAAATCCGGCCATGATGGCCGGCCGATGTCGGTCTCCAGTACCAAATACCACTGTTGGGCGACTCCCTTCAGGTGATAGGAGGCCATCCACACCTTGTCGACCTCCCGAGTGAGCTGGCCGCGAAAGAACTGCTCACATTTGTTGAGCCACCCCAGCGGATCCTCGCGGCCATCGTACGTCTCGAAGGTAATCTTGTGGTACTTCGGCACGGCGGCGGACTCCCAGTCGGACGACGACTGGGGGTATGTTAGGGACGGGGCCATGTGAGCAGAGGCCGGGAGCGGCATAGGAGCGACGGCCCCGAACCCTGGAATCGGCGACGGCGAGCGCGGGAAGACGATCTGAGTGATCGGCAGACCCCCGGGTGGTGGCGTAGGCCCCTGCGGGGCCGCGGCCAGTTGCTGCGGCGGCGTCGGCGCTGGAAGAGGCAGCGGCCGGGTGGTGACCCCCGAGGCCGAGGCGGAGGAGTCTGCAGTGGCGGCTGCGACCTCGGTGATTGTTGGCGGGCGAGGGACGCCCCGAACCCTGGCAAACCGAACTGCGGGAACGCCGGCCTGCCGTCGAGGGCCGAGAGACGTGCACCCTGGTCCGCGAGATAGGTATTCATGGCGGACATCTGAAGCTGCATGCTGGCCAACATCTCAGCAATCGAGGTTAGGGTGGGCGGCTGCGCAGGTGGTGTCGTAGTTAGGGGCAGCGACACGCCCGACATGGGAGCGGTGGTGGAGGCGGGTGGGAGCGACGGTGCAGGAGCATTGGTGGAAGCGGTGGGATCCATGGGAAGCGAGGCAGCTGATACCAGGTTGGTATGGCGCCTAGCCTTGCTACGCAGGGCGTATGGTGGAGAGTGGTGGAGATTGATCTGTCGTTGACGACGGCGGGGTGCCGTGGCGGCGCTAGGGCAAGAAGACAAAGCGAGAAGGAATTAGGGCACCAGGCGCCCAAGGGTGTCTAGATGACACAATCCCAGGCTATCTCATTAACTTTCAAAGTCTGACTCTTATACACCTGGACTCAACCTCCTGACGCTATAATTAAGGAAACTCTAATTAAGGAAACTCTAAAACGAGACAAATCCAATCCAACTGACTCAACCCAAATCTAATCCAACTGACTTAAGTCAAAGACCAGGCCCATGGCTGCCGCACCCAACATGGACCAGTCAGCCACGTTGGTCCTTGGTCCGGCGCTTATACATCTTGCCGACCATAACAGACTGAGTTATCAATTATGATTGTATGCCAGGTAGATAATGGTGTAATTGAGCACTTGCTTCCATCTCTTCACAAAAATGATTGGGATGTTCTTATTGCACATTTTCTTGGTGTGGTAAGTTATTGTGCATTCAATTTGGCCTTACCTGCCATTTTTCATCCTTTTATCTTTAGCTGGAAACTTGTGAGATCAACTTTGTTTAGGACCATGCAGGGCATATATTTGGTGTTGACTCAACCCCGATGATCCAGAAGTTGGAGCAATACAATCAGATCCTGGAGGTCAGTTGTCTCATGCATATAATATTCTTCTCTTGTGCTTTTTAGGAGGCATTTAGCATTACCTTATCTATGCTCTTCACATTTATTTTCCAAGCTTCTGAATGTTGTACAGTCCATTCTTATTTTCTTCTATAGGGTGTTATTGACACATTGAGGAGTCTATCCAAACCTGGCGGTACCCATGAGAATACTTTGCTTTTGGTAATGGGTGATCATGGTCAAACCCTGAATGGTGACCATGGAGGGGGAACTGCTGAAGAGGTGATCTTCTTTCTGTTTGGCTGCAAAGTATATAACAATCACATTTAATCCTGTGTGAATTGTAGGTTGAAACATCGCTGTTTGCATGGAGTCCAAGGACCCCACCAGATGCAGTCTTATCTGTTCTTGATGATAGTTCGTGCAATGTTGATCTGGTACATTTGTCAATCACATTTGCACCTTAATAGTAAATCATTTGCTCTTCTGATTTATGCCAATAGAAGGGTTGTTTGACAGGTTAAGATTATAAATAATTAGAACAAAAACAAATAAACTTGAAGTTGTATGTAGACAAGATTTGGGAAAAAAAAACATCCTCTTCTATATGAATACATGATGAGCAGATCTCTTGCTGCTTTTTTTTTAAAAAAAAATATTTGGAAAAAAATAACATTCAGTATGGGTGATTCTGTTTATTCATGTAGTTCTTTAGTGTTGCAACAGATGCTTTCAGCCTTGTAAAAGCAAAAGAGGGAGTTAATTCTTGAATACTTAATTAATTTCTTTGACTGTATATCTATTGGAATGGAAATTAAATGCAGCAGCTTTGTATGCTAGTATTTAGTAGCTGAGCATAATAAATCTGTTAATTGTTGAAATCTCATGTTAGTCAGATTTCTTGCTTTAATTTGTTTTTACAGAACATTAATACTTGTGGCACTGGTTTATTTTCTTTTCTTTTTATGAATTAACATCACAGCACGGGAAAGAGGTCTGCGTCAGCACTATGCAGCAGGTCAGGGTTCATCACTCTCCCATGTGGATCTTCAGTTTTATTCGGTGTTGCTTATTTCTCTTCTTGGTTTCAGCTTGATTTTGCGGTGACTATATCAGCACTTCTTGGCATACCCTTTCCCTTTGGAAGGTGTGTAAGTTTAACTTGATGCTTATTTTATGATTCAGTTATCAGTGACAGTTCTTGCTTGATTGTAAGCTGCTATGTATTCTTGGTTGTCTGCCTTTTCTTTTTCTTGGTGGTGTTGTTGTTTCATCATCCTTTGCTTATTATTTATCTTGATCCACTAGCTGCTAAACGGGTCTCATGTTTCTTAAATAGCACTGGCCGCGTAAACCCAGAATTGTATGCCTTGAGTACTGGGACATGGGTAAATCAAAGGATGGGTACCAATGCTTGTACCTCACAGGATGATCTAGAAGCATGGATGGGGAGATATGCTGAAGTTCTTTGTGTAAATTGTTGGCAGGTAGTATGAAGCTGCATTCTAGTTCCCTTCAACTTCCCTTGTTTAGTTCATATAGGTTTGTGGTTTTCTAATCTTGACACCCATCTTCCTTTGTAGGTAAAGAGATATATTGATCAATATTCTGCTACTTCTGTTATTGGATTTCCATTAGAAGACCTGCAACATCTCACGGACCTATATTCAAGAGCTCAGGAAAATTGGTCAGCTTCTCTGATAACTACTTGTTCATCAGAGACAGGTAGTCAAGAAAAAGTAGAGGGGAAAGGTTCAGTTCTGCTGCAGCAAATTGATGCATACAATGACTTCTTGCAGAGTTTTGCAAAGCTCGCTCGCTCTGCTTGGACAGAATTTGATTTATGGTCAATGGGAGTTGGTCTTTTACTTATGATATTGTCAGTTATCATTCAGGCATCCACGCTTGTAAATATGAACACCATAAGCCAATCTTCAGATCAGAAAAGTTCTGGTTCAAGCATCATTCCTAGATTTTCCTTTGCTTTTGCTTTAGTCGTGATTCGAGCAGCTAGCTTCTTATCGAACAGCTATATATGTGAGTGTTGTCAGATGAATCAGTCTTACCATACATACTTCAATTTATATATATATCTGTTCATAGTTTATTTTTTTCTTTTACACAGTGGCAGAAGGTAGAGTTGCAAATTTTCTTTTGGCCACAAGTTGTATCACCAGTGTGTGGCACTCAGTGCTGAAAGGGAACATCAGCATAGAAGTATTCCTGGACATAAATTCTTTATTTCAATTATTCTTTGGTGCGATCATCTTCTGACATCCTTCACTCTATTGATTTGCAGAACTTAGTTTTTCTTCTTTTAAATATTTTCACACGGTTTGGAATTGAGGTTGGGATGTCAAAACAATTGCCTGCGCCAACAATTACAAAGGATCACCCTGTGAGCGTCATTTGTAAAATCCTTGGTGTTAATTCTTGCAACATCCTCTTGGAGCTATTCCCCATCATATCTCTAGCCTTTGTGGCTTATATTATGTTGAAGTGCCTATCCCGTGCAATCTGTCAGAGGTTCTTGAAGTACTTTCTTTTGTGTGGAACAATGGTGAGTTATTTATCTATGGCGTTTCATTGGGCTTCAGAGACTACTTTGTTTTCTCATGCTGGGACCGTTCAAGAATTTGGAAGAAGTTTAGCTCCTCGCATTGTTTACGCTATCGGAGGTCTATCACTAGCCATTTCTGCATTTTCTTGGATATTTGGTCCAACTGTTCATTTGAAGATGAACAAAAGGATAATTATTTTATCGGCTGTCATGCTTTGTTCTTGGAGTCCAACTATTTTGATCCTGTTGGGAAGGCAAGGTCCGTTTGTGGCATTAATTTGCATGACAGGAGGTAATGTGGAAATCACTTGATTGCCAATGAAAAATATAGATTTGCATGATGAAGGTACTGTGCAAATTTTCTGGCCACTAATTTTTCTGTTGCCATCTTTGTTTTGTAGCTTGGTGTATTGTAAAATTGCAACAGAAACATCAGAGAGAGTCAGAACTCTGTTGCTGACCCTGTTTCAGTGATTCAGTGGAGCCTTCTTGCAGTTTGTCTATTTTATCTGACAGGTCACTGGTATGTTTCATGCTGCTTCCAGTTATTTACCTTTTTCTATGAAGCAAACGTTTATATGCATACTATGTTACCTCAGAAACATTAGAGTACTTGATGTACCTATAACACAGTTTGTTCATTGATGTATAGTGTTCTAGCATTGTCTATACTAATATGCGCATTGGTGGTAGCTTCTAGTTTAACTTATCTCAATGGGGTGGCTAGCAATTCATCATTGCTAATTTAAAAGTGAATTTCAGGTGTACATTTGATGGTCTCCGATATGGTGCAGCTTTCATCGGGTAAGTGTGTTTCTTATAAGACTGAGACTGCAAAAACAAAATTTCCTTTCATTACATGCGCTGATGTTGCTATAATGCTTCAATATGCAGTTTTGATCATTTCCATATCATTCGACAAGGCCTTTTACTTTCCATTGACACCTTTGGTGTTTCTCATATCCTGCCAATTCTAAGCCTTCCATTTATTGCCATAGTGTGGTACAATACCACATCCAAGGACAATGAACTGAAGGACGTCATTCTCAACAATATTAATAAGGTACTAAATATGGTAACCTTCTTGTGCAATAAAGAAAATAATTTTGTATGCTCTTGAGAGGTTTGACAATAAGTTCAATAAGCAAGTACGACCTCCGTCTGCAAAAGAATGCAATTTTATGGGATGCGTGCCGGTCAAAGAAACTCAAGTTTGACCAAGTTTATAGCAAATATTATTAGCATTTATGTCTCCAAATAAATTTATTATAAAAATATATTCTATAACTAATCTAGTGGTACTTACTTTGTATCATAAATGTTTGTACTTTTTTATATAAATTTAGTCAAAGTTCAAACTCTTTACTTCTTGAAAAGCGAGAATTGCATTCTTTTGTGGACTGGCAGGAGATCTGCCCGTTGTATTAAAAGGTAGTAGTAGTAGCCCAGAGGAGGCTTTACAAAGTTAGCTTTACCTGTCGAGCAAAAGCACAAAAACTGCATCAGCAAAAGCATACAAACACAATGCACATATCCTTGCTACAAGTTTGGCCAGATGGTTGGATCCCGCCACAATCCAGAGGGATGCCTCATCTTTGATTTTTTGGAGCAACACAAAGTCTGGGCAACCCATGCTGTAAATAAATAAATAAAAAAATCCTCGTGTTCTTTTCTTTCCACAGCTTGTAGCATACTAGAACTGTTAGTGATCACAAGCCCTCCTTAGCCAGGCAAGGGATGTTCCCCATGTCCTCAAATGTGCACATTGATGCCAAATTCAAATTACTGAACAATTATGCCAAAAAGTTATGCTGGAGGCCACTAATACAGTAGCATATTCATGCATCCATGAAACTTTCCTTGTGGATCTAAAGCTGTTGACTGGTTCTTTGCTCACTAATTCACATCACACCTAATATTTCTTTGTCAAACTTAGGTGCTTTTGATGTATGGTCTTATAACAGCAATCACTGCTACGCTAACAATCATATGCGTTGCTATTCAAAGGCGTCACTTAATGGTAACTGCTGCTCCTGCCTTACGGAACAAATTACCTTAGTATTTCTACTTTGTTTAGTTGTTATCAAGCATTTGTGACACACTGTTTATTGGGTAAATTTGCAGGTTTGGGGTTTGTTTGCTCCAAAGTACGTATTCGATGCAATTGGCCTTCTCCTCACAGACTTGTTAATTTGTTTAGCATCAATCTACTACAGCTGATGTTGCTTTGCTTCTTGAGTTGCACTGCTAACCACTAACACAGCACAGCTATTATGCCTTTGTGTGAATCCATTGCAGCTAGAGATGCTATTTTTTTTCTTACTCTTCTTGTGATTGCAGTAAGACCACATACATTAAGCTTAGTTCATTCATAATTTGTTTTGTGTGTGAAATTTTTTGTATTGGCCAAGTAAGCAGAATAGATGCAATCATAGTTGGTCTTTCCCACGGATGTTCACACTTAGACAAAAAAGATACTATACTATTCCCGAATCCATACTCTTGATTCCCGAGGGAGTTTTGTGTACTACCTGTTAGAGCATCTCCAGCAGAGCCCCTACTTAAGCCCTCATCCTACTTTTGAGGGCCAGAGGTAAAAAAACTCACTCTAGCAGGGTCCCTACTAAAGCCCTCAAATTCGAGAGACCTCTCAAATCACCCCTTTGGTCCTCAGCCTGGGGGCTCTAGGCAAGGCCCTCAAATCACAAATCACAGTTGACGCTGGTTCAAACATACAAGTTAATTGTTTTGTTTGACTTTATGTTGATGACTATGTCATTTGATTTGCAAAAATGCTACGGACTATGTTGTGATCGACTATCATTAAATTCGGACCAAATTTGTGTTTTAATTTAAATTTGAATATTTGTATTTTTCATTTATAATTTTACATATGGTGCTTTTATTGTTATAGTTTAAATAAATTATTATATAGTGTGATGTTCTCAAATACATATGCATATAGTGCATGAGAAAATAGAAGCAATTGAGAAGTAGGGGCCCTATTTTGGAGGCTTCTGCTGGAGTTCAGTCTAGAAAACAAGGTTCTCAACAGTAAGGGTAACTCTCAAATAAAAAGTAGGGGCCTTGTTTTGAGGGCTATTGCTGGAGATGCTCTTATGAGCTTCTTCTTCCTCCCTGTGTTTTGTCTGTTTAATTCATGGTTTTTGAGGTGTTAGGGCGTCGTTGGGGACATGGGGTCCGGCCTGGACGCCTTTCCCGCGGGTGCACAGTTCTCCTCGCTGGCCTTCCTCTGCATGTGTGGGGCAGAGTTATTTAGTTGAATTAGTTTTCATGATAAACTTATTAGAACAAGTTTTCTGAACATTTGTTATTTTGAAAAATTCTTCTAAAAAATCAGAAAGTAATGTCATGACAAAGTCATGTGGATAAGTTATCCAGAAAACTTCCAAAAATATGAAGTTGCGTAAGAGAAAAGTTGCCAAAAAAATGGGAGAGGGACCACTGTGCACGCTTTTGGTGAGATTTGCAAACTGGTACTCATTAGATTGAACATCTTCTTTCTTAAAAAGTTGCGAATTGCAATCGGTAATTCTGCTTTTAGGTCGTCCGTTTGGACGGACAGACTCCGTATAAGTCACCCGCTCGCTTCGTGCCTCGCCCCCGCCCTCTGCCCGCGTTGCTTGCTCGCTCAGCACGCTTTGCGCCTCTGCTCCGGGACGAACCCCGCCCTCGGCTGTGCCGCCCCCGCTCGCGCCGTGCGGCCCCGCTAGCACTCCCGTCGCCCGACTGCGTGCGTGCCCCCTCTCAGACTCGCGCCTTCCGTCGTGGTCGTGCTCCATCCGTCTGCCCTTGCCCCTGCTGAGATCCATACCGCCGGTGATCTCCACACCGGCGACCTTTGCGCTACTCCGTGACACGGAGCTCCGTGCCGGCGTTGAGCTCCGCGTTGACGAGCCTCCATTCGTCCAAGCAGCAAGCAGATGCTACGCCGAAAGTGCATGTTGAAATAGTTATTTCATGTGTTTCAGAGGTGTCGGTACCAACAGTATGGGGTACCCACAATCAACGGTTAAAACGAACGAAACACTAATGCGCAAACACAACAAAGCCAAAAAAACAGCAGACAATGCACCTCGACTGCGTTCCGACTCGCACGAGGCCAGCTCGACGGGACGCCTCGACCGACCTCCAACTCCGACTCGTACGAGGCACCCTCGACGGGACGCCTCGATCGCGTCGCGACTCGTACGAGGCCCGTTCGATAAAGCGTCTCGACTATCGGCAAACTCCAATTCGCACGACCCCGGGTCGAATCGCTCGAACTATCTTACCCACCTACTCTGAGGCAAAAGTCAGAGCATTTAATACGACTACCTACTACCTTCTACCGTCATGGCTACAGCCATGACCGACGTGGGAGCAATACCAGTGTCAGTTCTCACTTTTTACCGTCCATCCCGGGATGGGAGGTGAAAACCTGTCACTATGCACACCTTACCGCGTACTGTTTTGCCGCTGATCACCCTCGAGGGAGGGTACGACAAGGTCCGTATCCCACGATCTCGGGGATTCAGCCTTATCCGCCCATCCTCGACCCAGCCTCGACCCACCACCGATCAGCAGGGAAGAGAGGCCGACGTGGCACAGGACTCAGGGTCTTTTCGCCGTCTCGTCCCCAACGTCACCACAGTGTCTGGGGATGGCCAGCCATTCCTGAGGCACGTCGCTACAGCCACCACAGGGATCGACAAAACTTTACCTCAAGACCCCCCGGCGTCCTGGTCCCCTCTTACCCTATAAAAGGGTAGGCCAGGGCTCTACAAGGGGCGACCGACGAAACAAGTGAAAAACCAGAAGCCAAGTGCTAGCAAGAAAAGGCATACAACCCACAGATCAACATCTCAAGCAATCACCCTTGTACTCTTTCATTTTCCTTTGAGACTTGGGCTCGGCTCCCTCTCTCACAGCTTGTAACCCCTACGCAAGCACCTCGGTGCAAGAAAATACAATACTCTCCCCTCCCCGCTGGACTTAGGGCTTTCTTTTGCCCGAACCAGGATAAACCCCCCGTGTGTTCTCCTTACATCACCATCCAGATTAGGGACACGCAGCACTCACTCGTTGGCTTAGGACCCCCGCGGGACCGAACGCCGATAGTTGACGCGCCAGGTAGGGGAAGCTGCGTGCCAACATCGTTTTCCCACCATTTTTCTGGATGGCTAACCCCGAACGCCCGCTCTCGTTGGCTACAGCGATCTGGTTTGGGAGTTTGGAGTTCATGTCGCTTGGCCACGGCTGCGACATGGTCCTCCTCCCACTCAGGCACCCGACCGATGAGGACCACGAGCTCTCCTAGCCTGGGGGAGCCCTGCGTCGGTACCGTCGCTCTCGTCAGGCACGAGCCGCCAGACGACGACGAGCCTGGCGCAACCACCGTCATCGCCTTGCGGAGGACAGTGGGATTCCCCGATTCGGCGCCTCTCAGCCAGACGCCAACACGGATTTCCTCACTGAGGATCTGTGTAGGATGAGCTTGGCTGAGGGAAAGATGCCGACAGGGAGTTCCACCGCTCCATCGCCCGGTGTGACGCCACCACCACCCGGTCTGACTACACCGGCACGAGGAACGGCGCCTCTATCAACATTTCCATTTGGGCTAGACTCGGTTGCCCGAGCATATGCTTCCTCTGTGAGCACCAGCATGAGCGCTTACGAGGAACTCACCGGGCACCATCTACGCTCCACTCTGGACCTTGTTGCATCCACGCCGGCTTCTGAGTACCTGGACTCTACGGAGACCCCAGAAACAGAGCCCCGTGTGATTGCTCCTCAACGTTACGACCCCAGAGACAGCTGGCGACGACCTCACATGCACCCATCATACTACTACTTCGGCGCTCCTGACTCTGACTCTGCCGATGACACCTACGATCCGACCCACGAGTGCTTCAACATCAATGGGGTAAGCACGTCGGATTCAAAGGACGAGGCACCCATCAAAGGAAGGAACACGCCACCTCATGTCGAGCTCCCTACCGAGCGGGACGAGGCTCAATTCCTTGCGGATCAAGGAATGCAGCTCGAGCAAATCCGCGAGTTGCAGGACAGGCTCGACGAGGAACGAGAAAACCTACGTCTACTACAGCGAACCCTCGAGCAAGAGCGCGTGGCACACGCACATGGCGGTGGAGCTCGAGAAAGAGCTCGCGACGTCAATCGTCGCATCGCCGAGGATCGGGCGGTCAACCCCCCGGTTTTCGGTCGAGCCAGCCAGAACATGGTCGCCGCCGCCATGCTCCTTCGTAACATGCCCGAGCCATTGAACCCTGACGCTCGTCGAGCCCGAGATGAAATCCGAGGACTCCTCGAGACCGCTGCTATGCAGCAGGCCGAGAGTTCTGCCTCGAGGCGACGCGGGCCTGCCTCGGAGCGGCCTGCCGAGCCCTCCCGACAGGAGAGAGAGGCCTCGGTTCATCCCGAGCACGTCCAACGGAACAGGGCGGCCGCCGTCCCTGAGCACATCGCCGACAATAATGAACCTCGAGACACCCGTGGCAACTTCGTCGAGCGCCGCACGCGCAAACACGGTGACGGTGTGGCTCGAGGCTACCACATGCACAGAGGCGGGCACTACGACAGCTCAGAGGATCGAAGCCCTTCACACGAGCCACCGGGTCCTCGGGTCTTTAGCAAGGCCATTCGTGAAACAATACTCCCGGCGCGGTTTCGCCCCCCCACGACTCTTACCAAGTACAACGGCGAGACCAAACCTGAACTTTGGCTCGCTGACTTCCGCTTGGCATGTTAGTTGGGTGGGGCCACCGATGACCGGGTCATTATCCGACAACTTCCCCTGTTCCTGTCGGACACCGCCCAAGCCTGGCTCGAGGATCTCCCACCTCGACAGATCCACGACTGGGACGACCTCGTGAGGGTGTTCGAAGGAAACTTCAAGGGAACCTACATGCGCCCCGGCAACTCATGGGACCTCCGGAGCTGCAAGCAGAAGCCAGGTGAATCCCTCCGGGATTACATCCGGCATTTCTCCAGGCAACGCACCGAGCTCCCCAACATCACCGACTCCGACGTGATTATGGCCTTCCTCTCTGGCACCACCTGCAAAGAGTTGGTCCGAGAGCTGGGCCGTAACACCCCCTCACTGCCAACGGGTTAATGGACATCATCACCAACTTCGCCGCCGGTGAGGAGGCGCTTGGTGCCATCTTTGGCGGCGATCAGAACAAGGGAAAGCACAAAGTCGACGATCCTACGAACTCTAGCCGGGGCTCCAAGAGGAACAACAGGAAGAAGAAGAACCAGCAAGGCAAGCTCGAGGCCCAGACCGACGAGCTTGTCACTGCCACTGAACGCAAGAAACCTCAAGGGCCCCCGGCGGGGGCGTCTTCGACAAAATGCTCAAAGAGCCGTGTCCCTACCACAAGGGGCCCATGAACCACAACCTCAAGGACTACCACATGCTCCGAAGATATTTTGAAAGTATAGGCGTCAAGAAAGACGACAAGAAGGAGGATCCTAAGGGTGACGACAAGGACGAGGGTTCCTCGAGATCCACGACTGCTTCATGATATACGGAGGACCCTCGACACGCCTCTCGGTGCGTCAGTGCAAACGAGAACGACGAGAGGTCTTTTCCGTGCAGCCAGCGACCCCCACTTCCTTGACTGGTCCGAGGTGGCCATCACTTTCGACCGTGATGACCACCCCGACTACGTCCCCAATCCAGGGGTCTACCCGCTTGTTGTTGATCCCATCATCGCCAACACACGCCTCACCAAGGTGCTCATGGATGGCGGTAGCAGCCTTAACATTATCTATGCTCAGACCCTCGACCTCCTGGGGATCGAGAGGACGCGCCTCCAACCCAGCGTCGGGGGCTTCCATGGAGTCGTGCCAGGAAAGCGGGCAGAACCTGTCGGCCGGGTCGACCTGTCTGTCTGTTTTGGCACTCCCACCAACTTCAGGAAGGAAACTCTCACTTTCAAAGTGGTCGAATTCCGTGGAACGTACCACGCTATCCTTGGGCGCCCATGCTATGCCCGGTTCATGGCGGTCCCGAACTACACCTACCTCAAGCTCAAGATGCCAGGCCCAAACGGTGTCATAACTGTCAGGCCATCATACGAGCACGCCTACGAGTGCGACGTCGAGTGCGTCGAGCACGGAGAAGCCGTCTTGGAGTCGGCAACCTTGGCGGCGGACCTCGACGGTCTGGCCAACGAGATCCCCGACCCCAAGCGCCACGCCGGCAGCTTCGAGCCCGTAGAGGACGTCAAGCTTGTGCCCCTCGACCCCGTCGACCGAAAGGGAAAGGCGCTGAGCATCAGCGCCACCCTCGATCCCAAATAGGAAACAGTGCTCGTCGACTTTCTCCACGCAAACATCGACATCTTTGCGTGGAGTCCCTCGGATATGCCGGGCATACCCAGGGAAGTCGCCGAGCACGCCTTGGAGATCCGAGCCGGCTCCAAACCGGTGAAGCAACGCTTGCGCCGCTTCGACGAGGAGAAGTGCAGGGTCATCGGTTAGGAGATACACAAACTGTTGGAGGCCGGATTCATCAAGGAGGTTCATCATCCCGAGTGGCTAGCTAATCCTGTATTAGTTAAGAAAAAGAGTGGGAAGTGGAGGATGTGTGTAGACTATACTAGTTTAAATAAAACATGTCCAAAAGTTCCTTTTCCTTTGCCACGCATTGATCAAATCGTTGATCCCACTACGGGATGTGAAACTCTATCGTTCTTAGATGCATATTCCGGCTACCACCAGATCAAAATGAAGGAGTCCGACCAGCTCGCGACTTCGTTCATCACCCCATTCGGCATGTACTGCTACGTTACTATGCCCTTCGACCTCTGGAACGCGGGGGCTACGTACCAGCGATGCATGCAGCACGTGTTTGGGGAACACATCGGACCAACCGTCGAGGCCTACGTCAATGATATCGTTGTCAAAACCAAAAAGGCCGATAATTTAATAAACGACCTTGACGTTGCGTTCAAGTGCCTCCGGGCAAAGAACATCAAGCTCAATCTTGAGAAATGCATTTTCGGCGTTCCTCGAGGCATGCTTTTAGGGTTCATCATTTCCGAGCGCGGCATCGAGGCCAACCCAGAAAGGATCACCGCGATAACTAAGATGGGCCCTATCCGAGATCTAAAAGGCGTACAAAGGGTCACGGGCTGCCTAGCAGCCCTCAGCCGCTTCATTTCACGCCTCGGCGAAAAAGCGCTCCCACTGTATCGTCTCCTGAAGAAATCGGAACACTTCTCATGGACCCTCGAGGCCGATGAAGCTCTTGCAAAACTCAAAGCTACACTCTCTAACTCACCGATCCTCGTCCCTCTGACCCCAGGGGAGCCGCTCCTACTTTATGTCGCCGCAACGACACAAGTAGTCAGTATAGTCTTGGTGGTCGAGAGGGCAGAGGAAGGACATACCTTGCTCGTCCAGAGACCGGTCTACTTCATTAGCGAGGTGCTCTCAGAAACCAAGGTTCGCTACCCGCAGATCCAGAAGCTGCTATATGCCATCGTCTTAACACGGCGCAAACTCCGTCACTATTTCGAGGGCCACCCGGTGACTATGGTTTCTTCTTTCCCTCTGGGAGAGATAGCCCAGAACCGGGAAGCCTCGGGTAGGATAGCCAAGTGGGCGGTCGAGCTCATGGGCGAGACCCTCTCTTATGCATCGCACAAGGCCATCAAATCCTAGGCACTAGCATATTTCCTGGCGGAATGGACCGACACTCAACTTCCCCCGATTCAGCTCCAGGCCGAGCTTTGGACCATGTACTTCGATGGGTCGCTGATGAAAATGGGAGCAGGCGCGGGTTTGCTCTTCATCTCACCCCTCGGAGTCCACATGCGCTATATCATACGGCTTCATTTTCCTGCCTCCAACAACGTTGCCGAATACGAGGCGCTCGTCATGGGCCTGCGAATCGCCGTCGAACTAGGGATCCGACATCTCGATGTTCGAGGCGACTCCTAGCTCGTGATCGACCAGGTAATGAAGAGCTCGAGCTACCGCGACCCCAAGATGGAAGCCTACTGTGAAGAGGTACGGCGCCTTGAGAACAAGTTTCACGGCCTCGAGCTCAACCACATCGCACGCAGGTATAATGAGGCTGCTGATGAACTCGCAAAAATCGCGTCCAGTCGAGCTACGGTTCCACCAGACGTTTTCGCGAGAGATCTCCACCAACCATCCATCGATGTCGGGTCAGACGGAGGGGTCGACGGGCCGACACTCGACCCCACACCTGAGGCAGAAGCCCCGACCGGGGCTGAGGCCATGCAGGTGGAAGGCTCAACCCCACCGTCTGACCCCGAGCCTGACTGGCGCATTCCGTACCTCGACCATCTCATTCGAGGGGACCTCCCCTCGGATAAGATCAAGGCTCGACGGATCGCTTGCCGGGCCAAGTCCTTTGTGATATTTGGCGATGGTAGGGAGCTGTATCGCCGCAACCCTACAGGTGTCCTCCAACGCTGTATCACAAATGAGGAAGGCAGAAACCTGCTCAATGATTTACACTCGGGGGCTTGTGGTCATCACGCAACACCTCGAACCCTCGTCGAAAACGCTTTTCGACAAGGTTTCTATTGGCCGACCGCAGTCTCCAACGCTGTCAAGCTAGTACGCTCTTGCAAAGGCTGCCAGTACTATGCGAGATAGACCCATCTCCCAGTCGATGCCCTACAAACCATTCCCATCACATGGTCGTTCGCTGTTTGGGGGCTTGACCCCGTCGAACCCTTGAAAAGGACAACTGGCGGCTTCACCCACTTGCTCGTTGCCATTAACAAGTTTTCCAAGTGGATCGAGGATCGTCCTATCACCAGCATCAGGTCTGAGCAAGCTGTGCTCTTTTTTACCGACATCGTCCACCGCTTTGGGGTTCCCAACTGCATCATCACGGACAATGGCACCCAGTTCACTGGTAAAAAGTTTTTGGATTTCTGCAACAACCACCACATTCGTGTGCTCTGGTCGGCCGTAGCTCATCCAAAAACAAACGGCCAAGTAGAACGTGCCAACAGCATGGTCCTACAAGGCCTGAAACCCAGAATCTTTAACAAGCTGAACAAACACGGCAAGAAATGGGCTGCCGAGCTTCCCTCGATCCTGTGGAGCCTAAGAACAACGCCGAGTCAAGCCACTGGGTTCACTCCGTTCTTCTTAGTCTACGGATCTGAGGCTATGCTCCCAACTGATGTAGAATACGGATCCCCGAGGTTGAAGGCCTACAACAAAAGAAATAACGATGCCACAAGAGAGGATGCCCTCGACCAGCTCGAGGAAGCCCGCGACGTGGCTCTGTTACATTCTACCAAGTATCAACAGAGTCTCCGACGCTACCACGACAGACACGTCCGCAGGCGCGATCTCAACATTGGTGACCTGGTGCTACGACGAAGCCAGAACACCAAGGGACGACATAAGCTCACGCCGCCGTGGGAAGGGCCATACATCGTCGCAGAAGTGTTAAAGCCCGGCACCTACAAGCTATCGAACGAGGAGGGCGAAATCTTCACCAATGCTTGGAACATTGAACAACTACGTCGCTTTTCCCTTAAAAAGCCTCGAGGCTCTGTAAACTCTTTTCAATCTCATCAATAAAGAATACAGCAGTATTCAAAGCTTTGTTTTCATAACAACCAGGAAGGATCGACTCTGTTCTCTCAGAATCGACCCTCCCTCGGGGGCTGCAAGGGGGGGAACCCCCTGTCCCCAAAAAAACTCATACTCTTTTTCAAAAAAGAAAACTGCCACTTAAGTCGACAACACCACGGGAGCACCCTAAGGCTCAAAGGGTCATCAAGCCGCGAGATCACTCACGCCTCCGAGGCTACGGTACCTCCACTCACCCCTCACACCTAGGGGTGCGATCGCACGCTAAGTAGACCTAGTAACGGTTCATAATTTTGAAAAAGAGAAACATCCCCGGTCGCTTCAAATCAAGTTCTTACACGATCTGCAAGGCCGCACACACACCCCAGAGCTTGAGGGCAGTCGAGCCGCGAGATCGCTTACGCCTCCAAGGCTACGGTACCTCCACTTGCTCCCTTACGCCAAGGGGTGTGACCGCGTGCTAAGTAAATCACACAAGAACATGATTCGAGCAACAAAGGGAAGAGAAAAACTCGAGCAAAACTTAACAATCAGTACAAGTTTACATCCGAGCGTTTTAAGGCCTCCGAGGCCACCACGACCAAAGTTTTAGATACTAACTTATTACATGGGCCTCTGTGCCCAGATTCGGCTCACAGGCCCTCGTCGTCGGCAGGCTGAACCACCTCGACCTCGAAGAGTTTGGCCAGGCGACTTCCAGGCTCCTCAGCGGCTTCGATCAGGCCCAGGCAGGCGTTTTCATTCTCCTTGTCCGTCCGATCTGGATCTGTGATGAAGCCATCAGCGACGAGCTCCATGTCATACACAAATTCAGACCGGACGACAGCCAGAGCCCTCTTCACGCCATGGTACAGTCCACCTCGTACCCTCTCACGAACGAGGCGGCCGAGCGCCACCATCCGGCGGACGAAGGAGTTCCCCGGGGCGTCCTCCTCAGTGTCGATGTCGGGCTCGACCCCCAGGCCGTCGCACACGGAGGAGATGGCGCCTTGAAGCAACTGAGTCCGCTGGGCCTCGGCCTCGAAGAGATTCTAGAAGGAGGTGGCCGTCGCCTGAGCTGCCTGCTGCTCCTTCTCCAACTCTGGAACACAAGCGTCAAGTTAGCGCAAGCCTGGGACCCCGACACATGGGCCGCTGCGTAGCAAGAAGCTTACCCTCGGAATAGGTCTGCCAACCTACGACCTCGTCGCGCAGTTCCCCGCACGTCTTCTCAAGCGCCTGAAGAGCCTCATCCTTGCCACAGATGGTCGCCCTCAACATCTCGATCTCTCGGCTGGCGTTCGAGAGAGCCTCGTCCCTCTCCCGGACGACCCCGCTCAGCGTTGTGACCTCGTCTTTCAAGGCCCCAACGCGAGTGGACACCTGCCCGATCTGGACGTTGAGGGCGTCACGATGCCTGCTGACAAGGGCGACGTCCTCCTCGAGCTCCTTCACACGTGCTGATAACGGCGCAAGGTCTTCGTGGGCTTTGGCAACCTCCTCCCAAACCCTTGCCGCGTCTTCATGCGCCGTGGCCTCGGCCGCCCAGGCCTGTGCCGCCTCCTCCTTGACCGCCGCATAAGCAACGCGAAGCTCGGCCGCCTCGGTGCTCTGTTGGGAGAGCCGCTGGTTAGCCTCCTCGACCAGAGCCCGTTGACGGGAGAGCGCCGCCCACACACCGCTCCCATTGCGAATGAAGAGCGATTTGCGGCGGGAACGCTCCTTGAGCTCCTGACCACGGTTAAAACCCAGAAGTCAGAACTAGGGAAAGAAATAAACCGCGAACGAAAAAACGAGAAAATACCAAATTCGGCTTACCTCGAAGGCCTCCGACATGCCCCGTGCTAGGGTATCCGAAACCACACGCAGGGATTGCATCGTGTGCTTCCGGAGTCCCTCGAGGTACTCCCAGTGGTGCACCTCATCCTTGTCGTCCAACGCAAAGATGGGCTCGGCGCTAGGGTTGGACGCGTCCCTAAATTCGAGGGTCGACCTCCCCCAGCGCGGGAGCTCCTCCTCCGCCCGTACGAGTGGCAGCCCGGCAAAGTCTGGCCACCCGACCGACACCTCAGCCAGGTCGTCCTCCGATGCCGCAGAGGTCCCGGCCCGATCTGCGGCCTCGGCCCCATCGACGCCCACCACCTGCTTCCCTTTGTCGACTGGGGAATCGTCAAGGGTGAGGTCGATCAAGGCCGGGGTCGACCCTTGCGGCGGGGCTGGCATCTCGACCACCGGCGCCACCGCCGGGACGACGGGCGGTGGCACGTTCGCCCCTCTCTCCACCTCGATCGCCGGCTGGTCCTGCTGCGGCTGCGGCTCCTCCAGCTGCGCCGCCTCCTGTCCCGCCTCCGGCGGGGCCTCCACCACCTCCTGTTCTTCTACAACATCCGCTCGCCCCGCGTCGCGGACGGATGCTTTGGCCTCGGCGGCCTCGACGGACGCCTTGGCGGTCGCTGTCGACCCGGGCTCCGGCCCACCAGTGCTGGGCGCCTCGAGCTCAGCACCGCTGGGCACCACCACCTCCGACGGCTCCGACCCCTGCGCGGCAGGGTCGGAACCGGCAGCTTCCTGGGCGCCCGTCCCCGCCTAGGCAGTCGCCTCCCGCTGCTTTAGATGTTCCGTTGCAGCCTGGAGCCTCGCGACCCAGGCAACGTCGTCAGCCGCTGTCCGCATTATTACGGCGGCGCCCGACCGGAGCGCCTTCACGGGGGTCGGGCCCGTGAGCTCCGCCTTGCGCTTATGCCTGAGGAACAAATAAACACGTCAGACTAAAAACGGGACCACTAATTACAAGAAATAGGGCAGAATAGCTTACCCAGATATGGGCACTAAGGGCCTAGGCCTCGGCGGGCCAGAGACACCCGACGGCGCCTGCGACGGCCGCACCGTCGGACCTCCTGCTGACCGGGCGCTCCTTGGGGCCCTAGTTGGCGGAACACCCTGGGCCCTCTGTGCCGCCGAGGCTAGCTGACCCCGGGTCCTCACGCCTGTAGACGGCGCCTCGGATGTCGACGCTGACGTCGCCGCCCCGACCGCCATCTGAGCTCGCGGGGCTCGGGCTCGCGGGGGCGGCGCCATCGACCCCTCTTGCGGGGCCCCTGACGAGGCGGCCCCTCCCGTGGAAGGGCCCGCTCCGGCCCCCACCTCTTCCAGCTCCTCTTCCACCTCGACGGACACCGAGGCCAGCCTCAACGCCTGGGAGGTCGACCCCCCAATGGGCTCCAAGAAGGGGCACACATCAGGGAGGTCCGCCAGACCAGTCGCGGCATCGTACCACTACAAGGCATCGTCGTCCTCGTCGCCATCGTCATCGTTCTCCCCCGAGACCATCTCAGAGGGAGACTCCTCGAGGGGAAGCCCGTCGAGGCTTTGCTGGTGTCGACGCTTCTTCAGCGCCTCCTGCTACTGGGCCTTGCAGATTTGGCGCTTCTTGGCGGCGTCCTTCGCCTCTTTCTGTTGGGACGCCAAGAGGCGTCGAGCCTCCCGAGCAACCTGATCTTCCGGAAGCGGCGGTCGTGTTTCCTTAACCGCCGATATGTCCTGTACACAGACCTCGACTAAGTTAGTGGAAGGAATCCAGAAACAAAAAATCTCAAAAAAACGCCAACAATAACGCTTACCAGGGGCTCGAATCCCTGAGTAGGCCGCATCAGGACCCTATCAACGTCCTTCGGCTTGAAGTTCCCCACCATCCGAGGCGCACGCCGAGCGACCTCGTCGAGGGAGAGGGACTCATGGGACATCCTACTCCCCTCCAACGGCACCTCCGGCGTCATCTGGTCAAGTCGGAATCGACGTTGCGTCAGCGGCATCACTCTCCGACGGTGGAACGCCGCGGCCACCATCCCCGCCGTCAGTCCGCGCTGGCGGAGCCTCCACAGCGCGTCGAGCAGCGGGTCCAGCTTCGGCTTCTCGTCTTCCACGACGCCGTAGGACCAGTTCTCCTCTCGGGCGACCAGCACCTGACCAGAGTACCTCGGCAGCTGATCGCCGTCATTGCGGAGGTAGAACCAGCCGTCGTGCCAGCCACTGTTCGAGGAGATCAGCTGCGCCAGGATGTACTGATCGCTTCGACCAGACCGAACCTGCAGCACGCAGCTCCCCACGGGCACCGCACGCTGCGCCCCCCGCTCTCCCGCCTTCTTGGCAAAAAACTCCGCCCTGAAGAGATGGAGCCACAGATTCCACTCACAGACCGCTGCGAAAATGGCGGCCTGCGAGACGACGTTGGGGGCGAGGTGGTGCAGCTCCACCTTGTAGTAGTGGAGGAGCGCGCGCATGAACGGGCTGGCCGACACGCCAAACCCCCTCTCGTGGAAGCATACGAAGCTCACCACGTAGCCTTCTGGGGGCGCCGGTTCCCGGTGGTCAGATGGCGGTGCTCTCCACTCCGGCTGGGTCCGGTTCGTCTTTGGCTGCAAAAGCCCATCGCGGACCAGCTCTTCCAACCTCTTCTCCGTCACCGAGGAGGCGGCCCAAGCGTCGGCGGGGAGGAGCTGGCTCTTGCCTGCCATCGTCGCCGAAAAACTGCGCGGGCGAGAAAGAACGGTGGCGGTGCTGGACGGAGGCTGAAGGGCGCGAGGAAAGCGATCTAGGGCAGGGAGGGTGAGAATGCAAAGGGCCTGCGGGGGAAAACGGACCCCCGGGTCTTGCTCTTATACCCCGATGGAAGCCCAACGGGCGCACGAAAAGGTAGGAGCAGTTTTTGCATTCAATGACCTCACCTAACTGTTTCCTCAAAATCCGCAGATATGGGCACTTGGCCGCTATTCACGCCATAACCGTCACACCACGCCACCCACTACCGCGCCGATCTCGCTTCCCCTCCTAAAAAGACGCGCACGAAAATGGGCAGGAGAAGGATCCGCGGACGGATATTCCCAGACGCCTGGGTAACGGGCTCCGAGCCCGGTATAAACCTCGAGGGATCAAAAGCTGGCCCTCGACCAGGGTTCGACAGCTGCCCTCAAGTAACGGAGTTAGGGACGACTAGGGATGCGCCCATACAAGGCCAGGGCTCGAGCCACGCTCTCGAGGCACCCCAAGACGTATTCGAGGCTCAAAGAGAAGGTCGACCTAGGAATCCCCTCGGAGGGAGGCATCGAGCCCTCGAATCCCATCGCCAGGAATCGAGATCCACACGACTACTCTTTGGCATTTTTGAGAGCGCCTCCGTGGCCGCTAGCCGACTCCTATCGAATGGAGCACGGG
Source organism: Saccharum hybrid cultivar R570 (assembly GCA_038087645.1). NCBI lineage: Eukaryota > Viridiplantae > Streptophyta > Magnoliopsida > Poales > Poaceae > Saccharum > Saccharum hybrid cultivar. Next base: position 20,032,579 of record JAQSUU010000106.1, on the reverse strand, counting down.
CTCACACTCGAATTCCCCCATTAGCAGCTCACCAGAGGCCGTCGAAACTCACCCAAGCGAGGGTAGTACGACGTCCCCCACCCCAAAAAAGGAGCGTGAGGGTCGGAACGATAGAAGACGGTCAAGACTCTGATCAACCTCACGCGTACGAGGCTCGGGGGCTCGACCGCAAAAAACCAAAACTCAAATGGAAAAAAACACACAGAACACGCCACAATACGAGACCGTCCCTCAATAGAGCGTGTAAAAGACCTCGGAGGAGTCCAAATACACCACCGAGGCCTCGGGGGCTACACCCGGTGGGTGCGCTCGCGCGCCCCCACCAGAAAAAGTTACGACGCTATGACTTTAGTTCATTAACCGCTGAGCCTCTGAGAGAGTGACTCACACTCACCCAAAGGCTCGGGGGCTACTGTCGGTACCAACAGTATGGGGTACCCACAATCAATGGTTAAAACGAATGAAACACTAATGCGCAAACACAACAAAGCCAAAAAACAGCAGACAATGCACCTCGACTGCGTTCCGACTCGCACGAGTGAAAGTCCCTAGTTTGGTTTTGGTTAATTGATGAAACCTAGGACTAACCTTTGTATCTAAGTGGATGATTTACACTCAAGACACCATAGAGGGTGTGAGTGGTTTAGGGTCGATAGCCGAACTATTAAGAGGGGAAGTCTTATCGGTTATTCGACACACGGGTGCCACTAGGTGAATTCATGAAGTGCATTGCATGTAGGGCCTAGTGAGCTAACTGGAAAACCTTTGAAAATGATTGAGAAAAAGCTAACACACAAGCACATGGAGATGTACACTTGATGGTGTTGGCACATTTGCAAAGGTGGCGTTGGTTGCGCTGTGGTTTGCGGGTAGAGAGGGGTTTGGGTTCCTCTCTCCCTCCCGCCGAGCGTGCGAGCGCGGGATTCAGGCGATTTCGGGGAAATGAAATGCCTATTTTCCACTACGCCGGAAGTCGGAAAAGAAACGGAGGCGAACGGAGGTCACAGAGGTGACCGGACGCGTCCGGTCAGTACAGCGCAGCAGTCAGGCGCGCGGGCTAGGGTTTGCAACCGGCGCGTCCGGTCACTCGCGGGACCGGCGCGTCCGGTCAGGCGCCCTGAGGGAACTGAAGTTCGCAAGGTCGATCGGACGCGGTGCGCGTCCGGTCACACACGATCGGACGTGTCCGGTCGTCGTGGGAGCTTACTGGACTCCGACCGGACGCTGGCACTGTCGCGTCCGGTCGTTCTCTGGAGCGCGTCCGGTCGTTGATTCGCGGGCGCGGGTGCTGTGCGGATCGGCGCGTCCGGTCGTTGCGAGATGCGCGTCCGGTCGTTGCTTCGCGCGCGCGGTGCTGTGCGACCGGCGCGTCCGGTCGGTTGAGCAGCGCGTCCGTTCATAGCGTTTGACCGTTGGCGCGCAGTGACCGTTGGAGGATCTAACGGTCGTGTTTGAATTCGAGGGACACGTGGACGTCGCAGGGCGACCGGACGCGGTTGAGCGCGTCCGGTCAGTTTCGACCGGCGCGTCCGGTCGTCCCGAAAAAACGGTCAGTGGAGTGGCAACGGCTCTATTTGGATGGGATGCTTATAAATACTCGTTGGCCGGCCCTTGGGGAGGTCTCTTGGCATTTCTAACACTCTTGTGCATCCTTTGAGCTAAAGCAACTCCTCCCACTCATCTCTCTTGCTTGATTGCAAATCAAAAGTGAGATTGAGTGATCCCAAAGTGCATTGCATAGCTTGAGGGCATCTAGTGGCACTTGTGGGTGGTTTAGCCGGTGGATTTCTTGTTACTCTTGGAGAGTACCGCTCCTAGCCGGCTTGGAGATTGTTGGAGGCGTTGGCAAGAGAAGGTGATTGTTCTTGGCCACCTCCGGTTGTTTGTAAGAGGTTCTTGTGCTTTCCTCGGCGGGACGCCAAAAGCAACTCTAGTGGAATCCGCGTGTCATTGAGTTACCTCACTTGAGAGTGGCGTCTTGCGGTGCCTTGCGGGGCGTGCCTTGAGGGGCAAGTGACTTGAGGGTCACACCGGGGAACCATCTAAGTGTTGGTCGACACAACCGGTGACGTAGCTTGTCGGTGCACAAGTGAACACCGGGTGAACAAAAATATTGTGTCTCTTGTCTCCCGGTGATTGGTCTTCATATTGTGTTGTTGTCAATATTGATTGATTGTATGTGATCTTGGTGATTGGCAACATCTTCACTCCACCGTCGGTATAAGAATCACAATCCTCTCTCTTGCACTTATCATTACTAGATTATCTTGTGTAGCTCTAGTAGTAGCTTTGCTAGTAGTGTTGTTAGCTTGTTGTCTAGTGTAAAATTAGTGACATAGCTCTTGTGTGAACTAGAGATCATAATCTACTAGACTTGTGGATAGGAGGCTTGCATCACAACCTTTGGCTAAGCAAAACTCGCTTTACGCCGTTTGTTATTCTAACAAGTTTGCTTAGTGGTATTTATAGAATTTTTATAGGCTATTCACCCCCCCTCTAGCCATCTAGGACCTTACAAGTGGTATCAGAGCCGTGGTCACCGCTTTAATCAAGGCTTAACATCCTTCGGTGTGAAAAATGGCTCAAATTGTGTTCAATCATGTTGAGGGCAAGCCACCGTTCTTTGATGGTGTTAGTTCTTTTGCTCATTGGAAGAGAAAAATGACAATGTACCTTGGTTCTATTCATGAGAGAGTATTGCAAGTCACCGAGAATGACTTTGCTATCATTGATCCCGATCATCTCACCGATGAGGATAGAGCAAATAGAACATGCAATAGAATGGCTCTCAATACACTTTACAATGGTATTGACACAGGTTTTTGAGGACATCAAGGATTTGGAGTTTGCTAGTGAAGTGTGGACAAGATTGAGTGAAACATATGAGGGCACTAAGGTTGTGAAGAGTGCCAAGCTATATGGGCTCAAGAGTGAGTTTGAGAACTTCAAGAAAAAAGATGATGAAACAATCATTGAAATGTTTCATAGATTGCAAGTGATAGTCAATGATCTCAAGAGCTTAGGGCACAAGACTCAAGATCAAGATTTTTGTCACAAGTTCTTATTGAGCTTACCTAGAAGATTCAAGATGTTGATCATGATGTTGCAAAGAGATGGGCTCGAAGCAATGAAGCCTAATGATTTGCTTGGTGAAGTATTGACCTATGACAAATATGATCAAGATGTTGATGACAAGGAGAAGGTGAAAGATGAGAAGAAGAAGAAGACCGTGGCATTCAAGGCCACCTCCTCCAAGGGCAAAGCTACCATCATTGAAGAAGAAGAAGAAGAAGACAACAATGAAGATGGAGAATTTGAAATTGATGATGAGGCACTTGCTCTTGTAGTCAAGAAGATGGGTCACATGTTCATCAAGAGAAGAGGCTTTAAGAAGAGAAATGACAACTTCAAAAGAAATGAGCAACAAAGAAAGTGCTTCAATTGTGATAGCACCGAGCACCTTCAAGCGGAATGTCCTTATGATAAGAAGAAGAACAAAAGGGACAAGTTTGAGAAGAAGAGAGAGGCCAAGATGACATTCAAGAAAGGCAAAAATGGTGCCTATGTGATCACTTGGGAAAGTGATGATAATGAAGAAGAAGAAGAATCATCCAACAAGGCTTTTGCTTCCATTGCTATCAACAAGAAGCCATCACTATTTGATTTATCCTCTTCATGCTTCATGGCTAAAGAAGCTAAGGTATTATATGATGAGAGTGATGATGAAAGTGAAATGGAATATGCTCATGATAGTGATAATGATAATGATAATGAAAATGATGATGATGAACCAACTAAAGAACAACTATATGACTTGATGCAACAAACTAGAGACATAGCTATTGCTAAGGACAAAGAGTGTAAGAAGCTTTCAATGAAAGTAGCAATACTTGAGAAAGTCCTTAGTGAGCTTAAGACCACTCATGAGAGTCTAGTGGAAGACCATGAGGATCTTGATAAGGCTCATTCCAAGCTTGAAAAAGCTCACTCATTGCTACTTGAGCAACAAGCAAAGAAGGAGGTTGTTGTATCATGTGATATAGGTGTTACATGTGATATAATTGATGAATCCTTTAATGAACCTATCATCATGTCAAATGCTAACCCTTCTTGTAGCTCTTCATCCACCACCACTAACTCTACCTCCACTACTAGTGATGGTTTCACTTGTGATGCCTCACTAATGGTTGAGAATGAGACTCTCAAGAGAGAGGTGGATGAGCTCACTCACGCCCTAGGCAAGGCCTATGGTGGTGAGGCCCGCTTGCTTAAGTGCTTGGGTAGCCAAAGGTTCTCTCTTAACAAAGAGGGATTGGGCTACACCCCCAAGAAAGGCAAGTCGGCCTTTGCAACTCCAAAGCCTCGCTCTGTGAAGGGCAATGGTCGGTTTTGCAATAGATGCAAGCAAGTTGGGCACCTAGAGCATAATTGCAATAAAAAGAATCAAAGCAAGAACCTTGTTAATGCTATACCTTTTGATTCTTGCTATGTGCTTACCAAGGGTGTGAAGGGTGTGCAAGCTAAGTTTGTTGGTACACCAATTGTGGGCCCAAAGAAGAAGGCTATTTGGGTACCAAAGAGCTTAGTTACTAACCTACAAGGACCCAAGCAAAAATGGGTACCTAAACTTCATTGATTTGCTTGTAGGTCAATTACAAAGCCGGAGGAAGGCATTGGATTATTGATAGTGGGTGCACTCAACACATGACCGGTACATCAAGAATGTTTGATTCAATCAATGACAATGATAGTGGTGTTGATTCTATCACATTTGGTAATAACAAGAAAGGCAAGGTTATTGGCTTGGGCAAGATTGCAATATCAAATGACATGAGTATCTCCAATGTGTTACTAGTTGAAAGCTTGGATTTCAATCTTCTATCCGTGGCACAAATATGTGATCTAGGCTACAAATGCATCTTTGGGGTTGATGATGTGGAAGTTATTAGCATGGATGGTTCAAATGTGGCATTCAAGGGCTTTAGATATGAGAATCTCTACCTAGTTGACTTCAATGCTAGAGAAACTTCTTTGACAACTTGCTTAGTCTCCAAATCAAGCATGGGTTGGCTTTGGCATAGAAGGCTTGGTCATGTTGGCATGAAACAATTGAAGAAGCTTACAACTCACAATCTTGTCAATGGTTTGAAAGATGTTGAATTTGAGAAGAATAAGCTTTGTAGTGCATGTCAAGCCGGAAAGCAAGTTGGAAGCTCACATCCAAAGAAGAGTACAATGAGCACATGCAAAGCATTTGAGTTGATGCACATGGATCTATTTGGACCAACAACATATACAAGCATAGGCGGCAACAAGTATGGCTTTGTCATAGTGGATGACTTCACAAGATTCACATGGGTATTCTTTCTTAATGACAAAAGTGAAGTGTTTGACACCTTCAAGACATTTATCACTAGAGTTCACAATGAGTTTGAGATTAGAATCAAGAAAGTGAGAAGTGACAATGGAAGTGAGTTCAAGAATACAAGAATTGAAGAACTTTGTGATCATTATGGTATTGGACATCAATTCTCGGCCAAGTACACTCCACAATCAAACGGCCTAGTTGAGAGGAAGAATAGAACATTGCTTGATATGGCTAGATCAATGCTTCATGAGTACAATGTGAGTCAATCCTTTTGGGATGAAGCAATCAATACCGCTTGCTACTACATCAATAGACTATATTGTCATCCATTGCTAGAGAAGACCCCATATGAGTTACTTCATAGAAGAAAACCCAATATTTCTTACTTTAGGGTGTTTGGTTGCAAATGCTATATCTTGAAGAAGGGCACTAGATTGGGGAAGTTTGACAAGAGATGTGATGAGGGGTTCCTACTTGGTTATTCAACTACAAGCAAAGCTTATAGAGTTTGGAACAACTCAAGTGGCATTCTAGAAGAAGTCCATGATGTGCAATTTGATGAAACCAATGGGTCACAAGATGAAGAAGAGAATCTAGATGATGTTGGTGGAACTCAATTAGTGGAAGCAATGAAGAACATGGACATTGGGGACATTAGAGCAAAACAAGTAATTGATATTCAAGATGATGATAAAGATCAAGTGCAAAATTCTCCATTCAAGCTAGCTAGTGACTCTCAAGTGCAAGATTTTGGTGCTAGTACATCTCATCGAGATACATCAAGTGATCAACCAAGCTCAAGCAATCAAGTGCAAGTACTCCAACCACAACATGTTGCAAGAGATCACCCCATTGATAGTGTTATTGGTGATATTAGAAGTGGTGTGCAAACAAGATCAAGATTGGCTATGTTTTGTGAGCATGCATCATTTGTGTCAACCATAGAACCAAAAAAGATAGAAGAAGCTTTGAGGGATGCCGATTGGATCATGGCTATGCAAGAAGAGGTTAACAATTTCACAAGAAATGATGTTTGAGAGTTGGTAGAAAGGCCAAATGACTACAATATGATTGGAACCAAGTGGGTGTTCAAAAACAAGCAAGATCAAGATGGCATTGTAGTGAGAAACAAAGCAAGACTAGTTGCTCAAGGTTACACTCAAGTTGAAGGTCTTGACTATGATGAGACATATGCTCCCGTGGCAAGATTAGAGGCAATAAGGATACTATTGGCTTATGCTTGTGCACACAATATCAAACTATATCAAATGGATGTCAAAAGTGCATTTCTCAATGGGATTATCAATGAGTTAGTCTTCGTTGAGCAACCGCCCGGATTTGAAGATGACAAGAAACCCAACCATGTGTACAAGTTGAAGAAGGCTTTATATGGCTTAAAGCAAGCACCTAGAGCATGGTATGAGAGGCTAAGGGATTTCCTTCTCTCTAAGGGATTCAAGATGGGCAAGGTTGATACAACTCTATTCACCAAGAAGATTGGAAATGATCTATTCATAGTGCAAATATATGTTGATGACATCATCTTTGGATCAACCGATCAAGCTTATTGTGAAGAATTTGGTGCTATGATGGCCAAAGAGTTTGAAATGTCTATGATTGGTGAACTTAGCTACTTCCTTGGTCTCCAAGTCAAGCAATTGAAGAATGGAACATTTGTGAGTCAAGGGAAATACATAAGAGACATGTTGAAGAAGTTTAGAATGCAAGATGCAAAGCCAATTTCAACTCCAATGGGTACAAATGGAAATTTGGATAGTGATCTTGATGGCAAAATGGTGAATCAAAAGGAATATCGGTCCTTGATTGGAAGTCTACTCTATGTCACCGCATCAAGGCCGGATGTCATGCTTAGTGTTTGCATGTGTGCTAGATATCAAGCCTCACCTAGAGAAAGTCATCTCACGGCCACAAAGAGAATATTGAGGTACTTGAAGCAAACAAGAGATGTTGGACTATGGTATCCCAAGGGGTCAAAGTTTGAATTGATTGGATATTCGGACTCCGACTATAGGGGTTGCAAGATCAATAGAAAGAGCACAAGTGGCACATGTCAATTACTTGGAAGATCACTTGTGTCATGGTCCTCAAAGAAACAAAATAGTGTGGCAATCTCTACCGCCGAAGCCGAATATGTGAGTGCGGGGAGTTGTTGTGCACAATTACTATGGATGAAATCAACTTTGAAGGATTATGGCCTCAACTTCAAGAATGTGCCATTGCTATGTGATAATGAAAGTGCAATCAAGATGATACAAAACCCGGTTCAACATGGAAGAACAAAGCATATTGACATAAGGCATCATTTCATTAGAGATCATCAACAAAAGGGAGATATTGCCATTGAAAGTGTTGGCACCGATGATCAACTTGCTGATATTCTCACTAAGCCACTTGATGAAAAGAGGTTTTGCAAGCTAAGGAATGAGTTGAATATTCTTGATTTCTCAAACATGAGTTGAATGCACCCCACCCACTTATTAACATGCCTCTCCTTCGCCATTGCAAGGTAAAGTTGATTGACATATCATTCATCCTATGCTAAGGACTTGCTAGAGCATGTAGACATATTAAGTGGTATGCATGAGCATTCATGGTAAATCAAATGAATTTGATGGATATATGTTACCACTATTGCCTCTATGTTTGTTTTGATCTAGTGGTGTCATATGACATGTTTGTGAGCTTGCAAACCTAGTGTTGAATCTAGAAGATTTGCTATAAGTGTTTAATTCAATATAGGCAAGATAACGCTTATTATGAGGTGTGAAGAAGCTTGTCTTTGGTTCAAATCGAATTAAATATCTTTGGCAAGTGTTCTAGGTTGAACCAAATTTGATAAAATTTAACCTACTCCATCAAACATTTTTCATTTCTCTCCACAATTTGATCCTATTTTTTTTGGGTAAGTTGTTGACAAAGGGGGAGAAGTAGAAAAAGATGATTCAACATGATAAAGGGGTAAATTAAAATTTTGATGCACACAAGTAGGGGGAGCAAGCGCATAAACAAAGTTGTTGCATTTGCTTGTGCATTTTCATATGACTTGCTCATTGCACATGTATTTAAATTCAATATACATGATTGTGTGGTGCAATGCTAGTATAAGAACTTGGATGATGAAATGATCTACTAGCATGCATAGGAATAGTTTACTTGTGGTATCTAGACATGCCTAAAGTTTTTACAAGTGGTCCAAGAGCCTTTACATATAATGTTGATCTCACGGGGTTCTTGAGTTTTGATGGATGTCTAGTTACTTCATGATGCTAAGGATGGTGTAAAAGGCAACTCCGATTGGTATCACGCTTCAAAGGTCCATTTCTTACACCTTAGCATCATTTTGGTAGAATTACTCTCCCAACACTTCTATCCATGCATATGTGCTAAGCTTTCAATCCAAACTCTATGCACATATGTAGGGGGAGCTAATGCTACCAAAACCGAGTTTGTGATAATTGTCCAAACTTTACTTATGAGCAAAATGATTGGACAAGTATGACAAGTTCAAAACTTTTATTATCAAAATCATCTTTGTGAGGGTTGTCATCAATTACCAAAAAGGGGGAAATTGAAAGTCCCTAGTTTGGTTTTGGTTAATTGATGAAACCTAGGACTAACCTTTGTATCTAAGTGGATGATTTAGATAAAGGTGGTCATTGAATATGAAACATGACATTGACTCATGTGACCAAGATGGTAAAGACCAAGATGAGGCTTGGCTCGATGGACCGGTTGTGAAGGTGAAGGGCAAGTCGAGGCTTCGAAGCGAAGGACCATGCGATGGTGAAGCTTGAGCAAGACTTGGCGCCGACGGACCGATGCAACGGTGAAGAGCAAGTGAAGTCAAGGTCGATGGATCGAGACGGTCATGTGATGATATGAAGTGGATCATATCATTTGGAGAAACAAAATGGGCTCAAGGCAAAGGTATAACCATAGGGCCATTTTGTTTTACACTCAAGACACCATAGAGGGTGTGAGTGGTTTAGGGTCGATAGCCGAACTATTAAGAGGGGAAGTCTTATCGGTTATTCGACGCACGGGTGCCACTAGGTGAATTCATGAAGTGCATTGCATGTAGGGCCTAGTGAGCTAACTGGAAAACCTTTGAAAATGATTGAGAAAAAGCTAACACACAAGCACATGGAGATGTACACTTGATGGTGTTGGCACATTTGCAAAGGTGGCGTTGGTTGCGCTGTGGTTTGCGGGTAGAGAGGATATGATCCACTTCATATCATCACATGACCGTCTTGCGAGCGCGGGATTCAGGCGATTTCGGGGAAATGAAATGCCTATTTTCCACTACGCCGGAAGTCGGAAAAGAAACGGAGGCGAACGGAGGTCACAGAGGTGACCGGACGCTGCACCAGACGCGGTCACGGTGTGACCGGACGCGTCCGGTCAGTACAGCGCAGCAGTCAGGCGCGCGGGCTAGGGTTTGCAACCGGCGCGTCCGGTCACTCGCGGGACCGGCGCGTCCGGTCAGGCGCCCTGAGGAAACTGAAGTTCGCAAGGTCGATCGGACGCGGTGCGCGTCCGGTCACACACGATCGGACGCGTCCGGTCGTCGTGGGAGCTTACTGGACTCCGACCGGACGCTGGCACTGTCGCGTCCGGTCGTTCTCTGGAGCGCGTCCGGTCGTTGATTTGCGGGCGCGGGTGCTGTGCGGATCGGCGCGTCCGGTCGTTGCGAGATGCGCGTCCGGTCGTTGCTTCGCGCGCGCGGTGCTGTGCGACCGGCGCGTCCGGTCGGTTGAGCAGCGCGTCCGTTCATAGCGTTTGACCGTTGGCGCGCAGTGACCGTTGGAGGATCTAACGGTCGTGTTTGAATTCGAGGGACACGTGGACGTCGCAGGGCGACCGGACGCGGTTGAGCGCGTCCGGTCAGTTTCGACCGGCGCGTCCGGTCGTCCCGAAAAAACGGTCAGTGGAGTGGCAACGGCTCTATTTGGATGGGATGCTTATAAATACTCGTTGGCCGGCCCTTGGGGAGGTCTCTTGGCATTTCTAACACTCTTGTGCATCCTTTGAGCTAAAGCAACTCCTCCCACTCATCTCTCTTGCTTGATTGCAAATCAAAAGTGAGATTGAGTGATCCCAAAGTGCATTGCATAGCTTGAGGGCATCTAGTGGCACTTGTGGGTGGTTTAGCCGGTGGATTTCTTGTTACTCTTGGAGAGTACCGCTCCTAGCCGGCTTGGAGATTGTTGGAGGCGTTGGCAAGAGAAGGTGATTGTTCTTGGCCACCTCCGGTTGTTTGTAAGAGGTTCTTGTGCTTTCCTCGGCGGGACGCCAAAAGCAACTCTAGTGGAATCCGTGTGTCATTGAGTTACCTCACTTGAGAGTGGCGTCTTGCGGTGCCCTACGGGGCGTGCCTTGAGGGGCAAGTGACTTGAGGGTCACACCGGGGAACCATCTAAGTGTTGGTCGACACAACCGGTGACGTAGCTTGTCGGTGCACAAGTGAACACCGGGTGAACAAAAATATTGTGTCTCTTGTCTCCCGGTGATTGGTCTTCATATTGTGTTGTTGTCAATATTGATTGATTGTATGTGATCTTGGTGATTGGCAACATCTTCACTCCACCGTCGGTATAAGAATCACAATCCTCTCTCTTACACTTATCATTACTAGATTATCTTGTGTAGCTCTAGTAGTAGCTTTGCTAGTAGTGTTGTTAGCTTGTTGTCTAGTGTAAAATTAGTGACATAGCTCTTGTGCACTGTTTTGCCGCTGATCACCCTCGAGGGAGGGTACGACAAGGTCCGTATCCCACGATCTCGGGGATTCGGCCTTATCCGCCCATCCTCGACCCGGCCTCGACCCAGCCTCGACCCACCACCGGTTAGTAGGGAAGAGAGGCCGACGCGGCACAGGACTCAGGGTCTTTTCGCCGTCTCATCCCCAACGTCACCATAGTGTCCGGGGATGGCCAGCCATTCCTGAGGCACGTCGCTACAGCCACCACAGGGATCGACAAAACTTTACCTCAAGACCCCCCGGCGTCCCGGTCCCTTCTTACCCTATAAAAGGGTAGGCCAGGGCTCTACAAGGGGTGGCCGGCAAAACAAGTGAAAAACCAGAAGCCAAGTGCTAGCAAGAAAAGGCATACAACCCACAGATCAACATCTCAAGCAATCACCCCTGTACTCTTTCATTTTCCTTTGAGACTTGGGCTCGGCTCCCTCTCTCACAGCTTGTAACCCCTACGCAAGCACCTCGGTGCAAGGAAATACAATACTCTCCCCTCCCCGCTGGACGTAGGGCTTTCTTTTGCCCGAACCAGGATAAACCCCCGTGTGTTCTCCTTGCATCACCATCCTGATTAGGGACACGCAGCACTCACTCGTTGGCTTAGGACCCCCGTGGGACCGAACGCCGACAAGAGGTATGTTGCAAGTGTTGTATATCGTTGTTGAAAAATTAGATTGGGATGTTGCACATGTTATAATGGCTATACACGTATGTTTCATTTGTTTTAGATGAATGTTGTAGGTGTTTTATCTAGATGTTACATATACATGCATGTTGCAAGCATATGTTTCAAGTGTTTTCAGGTGTTTCATACGTATGTTTGCGAGTGTTTCATCTGGATGTTGTATATGTTTGTAATGATTTTCAAATGTTTTTCAGGCGTTTTCGCAAGTGTTTGATACGCTTGTTTCAAGTATTTCATTTGTCTTCTTTTGTCCGTTGCAACTATTGGATCTAAATGTTTCAAAATAGATCGGGTGTTGCATATGAGATGCGTGTGGGAAGACTCTGGCGGCGCGGATGACGTTCGGGGCGGTGTGGGCGACGTCCGGGGCTGTGTGGGCCCACTGCTGGTGCGCTCCCTCGTAAGCCCGATGCGCTATACGCTCGTTTGCTCCCTCTGCGCGGCAGCGTCCGGATGCTAGCACCCTAGACGGACGAACGTCCGGGCGCTAGCAAGTCCAAATTGCAATAGGGGAAAATCACACCCCCTTGCTTCCCTGACATGTGTGACCCATCATGCATTAGTGGCTAATATTTATCCTACACTTTTTTTTCTCTTCCTCCTTTTCTTCTCTTGGCTGCAACCACGTCTCAGCCTCAAGCCGTTTGCCGTCTGAGTTTTTTTATAATTATAAAGACACTCACGTCACATCTAATATATATATATATATATATATATATCCCAAGAAAAACAAAGACAAACGATGGA